>OX439384.1:7786408-8986408 GCA_949319315.1 Zelleria hepariella
GGAAAATCAAGAGCAAAGACTGTAGGGGTTGGTCCAATTACCACACGGGGGTTATTATTATTATTAGGTTTATATGGGGTCGCGAGTTCATAGTTCGGGGCGAACCACTAGTAATTATTGAACGAGCGAGCGAAGCGAGCGAAGTTCTCCGAGTCTACTGGAACAATCCGGCGTTTGTATGTATGTATGTATGTATGTATGTATGTATGTATGTATGTATGTATGTATGTATGTATGTATGTATGTATGTATGTATGAATGTTCGTTCGACGATAACTTGAGTAAATTTGGTCGGATCGTTATGAAATTTGGTAGGTGGGTAAATTAAATTAAAAGAATTTTTAAGTTCGAACATGAGCCAAATCGGTCGAGGGGTTGCCGAGATATGGGGTTGTTAAGTTTATATGGGGTCGCGAGTTCACAGTTCGGGGCGAACCACTAGTTATTTTGAGTTTGTGAAGTTAGGGCTTGTAGTGCTAGGGCATGTAGAGTTAGAAGCTTGGCTCTAAATGAGATCTGATAGCTTTTTGACAGTGCGAGGTGTATGGTCTCGTTTTGGCAACATTTTACATGAAAATGTTTTTGGTAAGATTATAATATATGTAGTTGAGATCGATTCCGAGATGGTAGTTCCATATTTCCCAACATTGCAGTAGTTTATCAGGAATGGCACTCACTTTCTGTTTTGATTTTACAAAGATTACATTTACAACAAATCTATGTGCATTTATCCTCCGAAACCATGTAGAGTCAATCAATACAGAGAACATAACAAAATACTAGCGTTAATTCAGCCCAGTATTGACAAATAGGAATAACAACCAATACCATCTATAACAAGAACTCAATTAAGCACTGAGCAGGCAATAAGATCGCGAATTAAGTTGCTCTTCTACGTAAGCAATTCTCTGGTAGGTCTGCCTCTTAATGAGGATAATGGAGACGAATGACTGGAGCTGGCCCTTAACTGGGCCACGGACAGCGCGGGAGTGGAAGCGACTGATGGATCCACTCTAAACTATTTTTAACAGACTTCAAAAAAGGAGTAAGTGCAGTCAGCCACACGTCAGGATAACCCTTTTTGTTCGATTGGCGTCCTTATCCCGCGCGTGGTAAGAGCTGCCATGGGGTATCTGTGACTGTGGCCGACCGTACTCAATTTGACCCGTTTTTTATGTGTGTTACCTCAGGAATTTTCTCTACATGAACCGATTTTTATGATTATTTTTTTACTCAAAAAAGCTCGTAATGTGGACATTAATTCGACAACCTTCTTTGAGCAAAGTCGGACTTGCGGGCTACTTGGATTAGGCGCCAGAAAAGTTGTATGGAATTTCATTAATGTCTTGTGTTTTGCGGCCAGAAAAATATTAATGTCGAGTTTTGTTTCATAAATAGAACTCAAACATCAGGTGCAAAAAGTATTTATTTAGAACTAGTTGTGCCCGCGACTTCGTATGCGTTTTTACACATTTGACATTTAATTTAAATTCTAAACAATACATTTATGATAAAATATGTTTTGTTTAGATTAGGTATCGCCCGTGTAAGATACCAGGAAGCTTAGCATAAGAATTGCCTGGGAAGTATGGGGGTTTATATGTATCTCCCTCGACGTAGAGTGGGATAGATAAAGTTATAAGCCCATAGATAAGGTCTTACCCATTCTCATGCTAAGCCAGCAAGCAAAGCATAAGGTTGGGTTAGAGCGTATCTACCGCAAATAACTCTGTCTATCCCGCTCTACGGCAAACAAAATATATTTTTTTAATATCAAGTTGGGCTCAGTAGAGTAAATATTAAAAAAAGGCACAAAAAAAATTTCAACCTCGCGTGGTTTCAAACCCAGAACATTTCGACCGCGACGCAACAGTACTACATTTCTAACATCGATAAACTTTGTCTGACCTCCACCGAAAACCACTCACAATTCCCTCCAGCAAGCATCATAAGGCTGGGTTAGAGCGTATCTAGGCTCTGTCCATCCCGCTCTACGTCAAACAAAAAAGTGAGATACCTATTGTTTTAAACCCATAGATACGCTCTAACCCGGCCTTATGCTACGCTTGCAGAACTAACATTTTCCGCCAAAATAAAATAAAAACAAATGCCGATTTTTCATTTACAATATGCGCCCCAAATGCCAAAAGTCGTAGCGTGCTATTATACAGAGTGTTAAAAGACCGCCAACAAAGCGGGAGACCACGTATACGTACGTACGTATACGTATAGTCCTCATCATAACGAACATTTTTGCCTAAGGAACTATGCCTGGGAAATTATAAAGTCGGACTTTCGGAGATAATAAAGTCGGACTTTTCATTTTTTTTTTTTCAGAAATGTGTTCAGTATCTCGTTCTTAACATACCTTCTCAAGAAGCCATATCAAAATTATGGATATTTCTTACAAAAAATCAAGTTAAAATTGCAACCCGCAATGTAGGTTTCCGAGAAAATGTGGTTCAAAGTCGGACTTTAAATTTTTTTTTTGCAGAAATATGTTCAGTATCACGTTCTTAACATACCTTCTCAAGAAGCCATATCCAAATAATGAATATTTCTTACAAAAAACGAAGTTAAAATTGCAACCCGCAATGTATTCTAAACATCGGATAGCCTAAGTTACTCCCAGAAACGTGAGTTACGACCATGTTAAGTTTGGTTGAAAACTATTCAGCGGTTTTCACGTTTATCGTGTTCATACAGACAGACAGACAGACAGACAGACAGACAGACAGACAGACAGACAGACAGACAGACAGACAGACAGACAGACATAAACCGTTTTTTTTGCATTTTTGGATTTAGTATAGTGTACTTAGTAACCCCTGCTAGTTTTTTTCTAAAAATATTCAATGTACAGAATTGACTTCGCTAGAGTTTTATTATAAGTATAGATTAGGCTGTATGGGTACTGGCAGTCGACACATTGCACAGAAAAAAAAAGCGCGGCCATATTGTTTTCGACTTTTCGCGCGTTGTTCGAAGTGATTTTTTTCTGTGTTTTTGTTGAAAAAGTGAACTCTCAAAGCGACGAATCCTCGGATTTAATGTGTTTAACACCGCCGGACATTCAAAATCAAGCGAAATTAGTAATTGGAAATTTATTGCCACCGAAGTCAAAAGAAAAATACAAGCAAGCTTACCAACAAAAAGTTTGCGGAATGGAAAATCGACAAAAAGTACTTAATCTACGACAAATGGTAAGCTAATTAAATTACTATGTTAATTACTATTCTAATTAATATTTTAATTACTCGCATTGTTTGAGTAAAGCACTATACAAGCCTTGGTCTGCAATGAGTGCGCTTCTGGCCACGCTATGATTGCCTCGAGCTTAGCTTAGCTACGCTCTCGGCCCTCAAGTTTGGTCATCATTGCAGCCCTTGCTGGCCGCGCTATAAAGGCCTCGACCTTCGGTCTCGGCCTTCATTTCAGCTTGTCCATCAAGGGCTGCAATGCTGACCGCACTGTGAGGGCCTTGAGCTGCGCTACGCTGCGCTCTGTCGGCCATCAAAAGCGCGCCAGAAACGCACTCATTACAGATCGCGGCAGTAATGTACTATTGTTGGAAAGGGCATACTCCTCATGTAGTCACATAAAAATGCATTTGCGAATAACATTCGATCAAGCTTTTACCGCCCCCGTAGTTGCCTGACAAAGTGATTTCGTCATGCTATTCGTGGCACCCGAGATTAGATTCGGTGGCAAATAATGGATTAGTTAATTCTTTATGTATGTAATGCGACAAATTTCATTAACATTTTTATCTACGCTTTCCTTGGTCATTAATTATTTTGCGAGGAATTATTGAGATCGTTAGCCATTGTTGTCTGCAAGCGTAAGTCAACCTAAGAGCTACTAACAAGTGCCAGTTTTCATAAAACTAGAATTCATAGTTTATTATGACAATAAAATTATTCGATGTACATTTAGTAGTCTGATAGTAAGCTAACCTTTCAATAACTTAATTTTGATGTTTCCACTGATCCCGGGATCGGTGGAGACAACTCGGCGGGATCCGTGGAGACATCCGTCTGATCCCGGGATCGGTGGATACAGATCCCTTTTTGCTAGCTCTTTTATGTCTCATCAGCTACTCAATGATTATGTACATCGGATTGTCCTAATAAACTATGAATTGTAGATTTATAAAACGGCCACCGGCCTCTCTCTATCTTGCCCCTCAAAATTATTTAGTGGCATCTCCAATATCCAGTCACTTATAATAATATGTGTGATGTGACGATTTTGTTCATTTTGAAACTAATATCCCGCAGATCCCGGAACCTACAAATAAATGCCGCCGCCGCCAAAAACGATAACTTTCACTTTGATCGTAGGTTTTAGGATCTGGAATCTAGACCTTAGGTCCTAAAAATAGTTAAGCCTAGGGATTCTCATTTAACGGCTCATTTTTAGCAAAAAACGCATGCAAAAAAATGTTTATTTTTTGTTTTCATTGGTGGCGCTAGTGGACGGGGTAGCAGGGACGTCACTAAAAACTGGCTCGTCGCTGCACAGTGGAGTATTTGGCATTAAAACTTGGCCAAAATTATTTTACTTTTCGAACTACCATGATTTGTGTTTATTTCATATAAAAAAAATAGAAGTTAAAAACTAAAACCCGACTACTAAAAGGCTTAAAACAAGACCTGTTTATCCTTAAAATACACTCATAGATAATTAATCGTAGTCGGAGGCCATCGGTTTATCAAATGCGAATGTGGTGTCCTCCGACTACGATTAATTATCTATGAGTGTATTTTAAGGATAAACAGGTCTTGTTTTAGGCCTTTTAGTAGTCGGGTTTTAGTTTTTAACTTCTATTTTTTTTGAGCTTTTTAGTAAGTCATTTTAGACGATCACCCAGAATAGAACCAAGAAAGGCAAAAAAAAAACACATTTTGGAATTTTTTGTTCTATTTGTTATGTTGACGCTACATGTGTTATACATTTTTGAAAAGGTCTTTTAAAGCCCTTTCATTTGATACCCATGACGATGGTATCTGATAATTTTTATTTTTAGGTCCACCACTTTAGGGCGCAGCACAGCCGCCATCTTGGTTTTTCTCAAAATTAAACTATCCTATGTTACCTGTCGTGACGTACCAGGCTGCAAAGGAACTGGCCTGTGATCGAAGTGCATGGAGAATGCTGCACCGACAAGAGGATAACTCTTAAATGTAATGATGATGATGATGTTACCTGAGTGATTAAGACAAATCCAACGACACCTCATTTGTTGAAATCGGCCGAGTAGTTTAGGCTCTGCGAGGGAACAGATGAACACACAAACATACATACATACATACATACATACATACATACGCTGCTAAAATCATAACCCTCCTTATTGCTTCGCGTAGTCGGGTAAAAAGGGATTGATCCGTAGAAATAACAACATATTAGCTTAAAAAACATTTATTCTTCACTACTTGGTACATTTCTATTTGTCAAGTCACTCTCCAAAAGTAAATTTAGCACGTCTTCATACAAACATTTCTTTTTGGCGTTTCTACTACTTCTCATTCCTGTTATCAAAGGGTCTGAAGTTAGCAGAAGCCTATTGAGTACATCCATGTTGCAATGAACGCGTGAAAACTTTCTCGAATAATTAGATCTATAAAGTCGAATAATAATATGTTTGTTTCGAGCTTCTGCTGCTTCCTCTGATAGTTGGCCTATCGGGAGAATAGCTTCTTTTATTACTTCAGCTCCATGTTGAAGCACCTTATGTAGTGTGGGGGACATTGGGTAAAACTTGTATAGAGATACATATAATGTCGCAGTTTCATTGCAGTATTTTTGAAATTCTTCGATGTTAATTTTGCAGCCACCACAAAGCGTGTCTAATATAACTTTAAGCCGATAAATTAAATTTTTATCGACTCCCGTTATTTCTGCAGCTACTTCGTAGTTATCGAAGAATCTGCGACTGGTATTACCATCATTGGTATTGCCGAAATTTGCCTTCGGGATGTCCACCAAGAGCCCCAGTTTTTCTTTGAATTGATCTTGAATCCGTTTTTTCGTATCTGCTACCACTTGTATCTCTTCTTTCGAAAGACGAACCTTCCATTTCTTTATAGGAAGCTTATATGCCACATGCAAGATAGTTTCAAAGAAACGAATGCGAGCATGTAATAACGACAGCCCGAATTCTAAATGTTCCTTTTTCGATGGCATTTTCTTGGACAAATCGTTGAACTGTGAAGAAGCAGCATCGCAAATGTAGCATTTCATTGTAGAAGTTGTATGCGTAGCAGCATTACAAACCTTCCCGTCAATCATTGTAAATAACATTTTATGTTTAACAGACATATTATGTTGCTGTATTTTTGTGCTATCAAGTGCTTCAATTTGCGTTGTGATGTGGCTTATTTCCTCGTTCGTTATTTCTGTTGTCTCCTTGACGAATCTGATTCTGATAGGTTGGCAGTATCGAGGTGAGGATGGTGTTGGGTTTTGCCACAGTATTTTGTTATCATCTCCATAAACCAATTGAAGAGGAACAACAGAGCTTTGAAAAATGTTGGCATCAGAATCAGCTTCATTTTCGAACTTCATTTTATACTGCATCTGCTGTGACCCATCACAACCCCACTTGCTTATCAATGTCATAGATTGTTTTTCATCATCATTCAAATGATCCACAGCTTCGCCAAGATGTAAAATTAGTCGATTTGCAGTATGATCCATTAAGGTTTGCACTTTTACTTAAGCGCACGTTTCGGTAACGCGATGAATTTCTGGGTAGCATTCCTTCTTTACTTTTACTAACAGAGTATAGCACGGGAAAAAGGTTTTGTTGGTTTCTCGTATGCGCTCATATTGTGCTTTTGTCAAACCGGCTTCAGTAAACATCGATAAGGCTTTTATTGGTGACTAGTTGTGCCCGCGACTTCGTATGCGTTTTTACACATTTGTCATTTAATTTAAATTCGACTGTGGAGGAAAACTCAAAAGGAAGGTTTTTTTTTTAACCCCCGACCAAAAAAGAGGGGTGTCATAAGTTTGATAGCTTTATGTGTGTGACTGTTTATGAGGGTGTGCCTGTCTGTGTGTCTGCCTGTGTGTAAACTAATCTAAACAATACATCTATACTAATATTATAAAGCTGAAGAGTTTGTTTGTTTGTTTGTTTGTTTGTTTGTTTGTTTGTTTGAACGCGCTAATCTCCGAAACTACTGGTTCGAATTGAATAATTCTTTTTGTGTTGGATAGTCCAGTTATCGAGAAAGGCTATAGGCTATATAACATCACGCTACGACCAATAGGAGCAAAGATATAGTGGTAATTGTGTAAAAAACGGGAGAAATTATGCAATATATGTGTTGCCCATCCTTTTTTTACGTCGGCGAAGCAGGCGGGATCTGCTAGTTTATAATAAAATATATTTTGTTTAGATTAGGTATCGCCCGTGTAAGATACCAGGAAGCTTAGCATAAGAATTGCCTGGGAAGTATGGGGGTTTATATGTATCTCCCTCGACGTAGAGTGTGATAGATAAAGTTATAAGCCCATAGATAAGGTCTTACCCATTCTCATGCTAAGCCAGCAAGCAAAGCATAAGGTTGGGTTTGAGCGTATCTATGGCAAATAACTCTGTCCCGCTTTACGGCAAACAAAATATATTTTTTTAATATCAAGTTAAAATAGTTAAAAAATCAAGTTAAAAGAGTATAAGTAATAAATATTTTAAAAAAGGCACAAATAAAATTTCAACCTCGCGTGGGTTCAAACCCAGAACCTTTCGACCGCGACGCAACAGTACTACATTTCTAACATCGATAAACTTTGTCCGACCTCCACCGAAAACCACTCACAATTCCCTCCAGCAAGCATCATAAGGCTGGGTTAGAGCGTATCTATGGCTCTGTCCAACCCGCTCTATGTCAAACAAAAGAGTGAGATACCTATTGTTTTAAACCCATGGATACGCTTTAACCCGGCCTTATGCTACGCTTGTAGAACTAAAATTTTCCGCCATATAAAATAAAAACAAATGCCGACTTTTCATTTACAATATGGCGCCCCAAATACCAAAAGTCGTAGCGTGATATTATACAGAGTGTCAAAGACCACCAACAAAGCGGGAGACCACGTATAGTCCTCATCATAACGAATTTTTTTGCCCAAGGAACTATGCCTGGGAAATCAACGGTTTCGGAGATTATACTCGTAAAGTCGGACTTTTAAATTTTTTTTTTCAGATATCGATGGCTCCTACGTAAACTACCGTATCCCACAAAAT
This sequence comes from Zelleria hepariella, assembly GCA_949319315.1. Taxonomy (NCBI): domain Eukaryota; kingdom Metazoa; phylum Arthropoda; class Insecta; order Lepidoptera; family Yponomeutidae; genus Zelleria; species Zelleria hepariella. The sequence goes on from OX439384.1 coordinate 7,794,666, forward strand.
GACGATTTTCATGTTTTTCGTTTTTTGTCATTAGATGATTATTTCGCATGTATCCCAAAAACAAAAACTTTATAATATTCAAAAATGAAGATTTTTTCAGACGTAAACTATCGTATGTTGATCACGGGCGCGCCGTAAACTATTGTATCGACCTCTTGCGGTAGTTTACGTGGGTCATATTGCATGCTACACCTATCGTAAGTATATCTTACCATTCTCTACGTGGGAAGTATATAGATCTGAGCTTGTGTTTTGTGATGAAGCATGTTCTTACTAAACATGTTAAGTATTCAGTTTTGTTAGTTTTACTGCGTTTTCTATCAATCTTGTTCAAAACTATAGTATGTAACACATACGATTACGTACGTTGATTTTTCGAGGGGGTATGCTACGGTATGTTACACATACCATTTTGTACGACGTCGATAAAAAGTGATGTTGTATCGTATGTAACACGTACGATTATTTACTTGGTTTATATGAACCTGTTAACTATTGTATGTGTCACTTAGACTTATTTACGTTGCAATATTAGGCTGAGCTTATGACAATATCTTACAGATACGATAGTTTGCATGGTGGTTGAACAAAAAAAAAATAGATTTTTTATTCAATATTCAAATAATTCAAATCGTTTATACCACTTAAAGCAGATTTGATTAATAATAACATCTTTTTTATCGTAGAAAAATATTTTTAATACAAAACCATCACTGAAATCGACTACTTATTAAACGGATGGAACAAACTAAAAATCAAAACAAAACCATAACATAAAAGTTTCCGCCTTGTGTATCGTATGGTGGAAAACAAATATACTTACTTCATGATGGTAAATTACACACTACTGTTTGGGACCTTCACTTTCACTAGAGTTATTTTTAACAAGGATTTGAAATGAAACACGGTTGTGGTTTCTTATAGACTGACCAACCGTTTTTGTATGCATGCTTGAGATACGCTTTGGTTGACGATGAAATTTCAGTTACCCGGGTTATAAATTTCCGAGACTCGACTTGGCGGCGTAGGCAAATCAATACCAATAGAAGCTGAACACCAAACACATGAAGGTAACAAGAAATTCATTTATAAAATATATTTTTTACTGAAGATACAAACACTCCACAAAGGAGCTTCAAAACAAAGATCCTCATTTGGTTCATCAAATACTCACAAACTTAGATCCTAAGGATTTAAAAAGGCCCAATCTTGGGGTAGTTTGCAGTAGACTTTTAGACTGCAAATCTGTTCATAGCCAATAAGTTAATAAATTCAATTATTAAAATCATAGATAAATCTGTATTTATTCTAAATTAATTCTTTTGGCCAGTTGGATGGACTCAAGACTTGTTGAGAACTGTGTCTGTATGCTTGACAAGCTCAGCCGTCACCATTAATTTCATTTGGTCTAGTTCCTAGACACGCGGTGTTCATGTGCATGGTAACGAGAAGATGTTAATGGATCAGTGGCCTTTATATAGACAGTGTATAAACGCTTCTAAGTATGAACACAATAGTAAGCCAAACTGAAACTCCGATCTGCGTTATGTATTGTATATTCCAAAACTTTCATTGGTGCCTAAGGTACAGTGTGTTTGGCTTGGCTTCTTTGACTAAGTCTGTATACTAATAGGTGAAATGTCTGACTCATCTTTGGATCACAAAGTAACTAACAACCACCACAACCAAAGAGTATTCTATCTGTCAATCTACGCCAGAGAAAATACACGTCTGAGTCTGAGTGACTGCTGCAGTCTTCTTGGGATAACTATCATGGGCTCCTAAGCTTGAAAGTTTAGGTAAAGTTTAGCTCCTGAAATGCTCCTGTTTTGCATGTCCTGAGTAAGAATAGGAAAATGGCTGATACAAGTTATCCCGAAACCCGGCACTAAAGAATGACTATGTGAAAACATCATCCTAAATTTCCAAATACGAATTTCCAATACAGATTCGTTCAAATTTACAGGAATTCTTAATATTGTTCATATCTTACTAATTTACAGTCTTTATTTCCAACTGTTCTCTTCAAAACTGTAACCGGATGGTGTTTGAGAAAAAATTGCTGCGTTTACCACCTCAGTGGCAAATATGAATTTTATTTCCCAACCGTCCTTTTCGAGCTCATCAACGGATAATATCGGGGTTGGTTATCCTAAAGTAGGCCTCTTTAGAATTTATGCAAGCCTTAAAAAAAAACCCAAGTAATGAGAAAAGCACTGAGGCAGAGAGTCTACAATGGGCTACTCCTACTTTATTTAAGTCTAGTACTTTTTCATTAAATATCTTGAAGTCGGAAAGAATAAATAGTTGATTCAGTCGTGAGCTTCAAGGAAACTGTTGAAAATAAAATTACTATTTGCCAGGGTGGTAAACGCCACTTTTTTTACCCAAGTCCCCACCCCGGTGGCAGTTTCGAAGGGGACAGTTGGGAAAATAGGAAATATACAAATTGATTAGTGGAATGGACACATAAGGAAGTATAAAAAGTTATTTCATATAAATGTTTATTTATAATTTAGGTTTATGTTCTACTAAATGTAATGAATGAAGTAAATATTAATTATCACTTAGATAAACCTCTGGTCCCATTTAAAATTTTAATATTTTCCCATGTATTTACAAAATTAATGTTACATACCATACTATTTTTCATGTGATTTACAAAGTAAAAAACTGTAAGTGCCACATACATGTCATTTTACCTGCGATTTATCCATGTAAAACATGGTATGTGAAACATACGATATTTTCAGTCACCTCATCCACGCCGTAAAAAATGGTAAGATTAACATACGATATTTTCTTACTTCGTTACCCCGTCGTAAAGAATCGTAACAACAATATCTCCAAAAGTATTCACAATACAGCTTTTACTTTAGCACATAAAAATCGAGTCCAAAATAACCTAATTATGGTAAAAATTTCAAACCAAAAGCTTTAAAATCAAAAGAACGGTTAAAGAAAACATCTTTAAATGGCTCTCCTGGAAAGTTAGCTTTTTGAACATACGGTAGTTTACGTAGGAGCCATCGATATGTGTTCAGTATCACGTTCTTAACATACCTTCTTAAGAAGCCATATCAAAATTATGGATATTTCTTACAAAAAATTAAGTTAAAATTGCAACCCGCAATGTAGGTTTCCGAGAGAATGAGGTTCAAAGTAGAACTTTTAATTTTTTTTTTGCAGAATTATGTTCAGTATCACGTTCTTAACATACCTTCTCAAGAAGCCATATCCAAATTATGAATATTTCTTACAAAAAACTAAATTAAAATTGCAACCCGCAATGTATTCTAAACATCGGATAGCCTAAGTTATTCTCAGAAACGTGAGTTACGACCATGTTAAGTTTGGTTGAAAAATCAAGTTAAAATTGCAACCCGCAATGTAGGTTTTCGAGAGAATGTGGTTCAAAGTCGGACTTTTAATTTTTTTTTGGCAGAAATATGATCAGTATCCCGTTCTTAACATACCTTCTCAAGAAGCCATATCCAAATTATGAATATTTCTTACAATAAACGAAGTTAAAATTGCAACCCGCAATGTATTCTAAACATCGGATAGCCTAAGTTACTCCTAGAAACGTGAGTTACGACCATGTTAAGTTTGGTTAAAAAATCAAGTTAAAATTGCAACCCGCAATGTAGTTTTCCGAGAAAATGAGGTTCAAAGTAGGACTTTTAATTATTTTTTTTGCAGAAATATGTTCAGTATCACGTCCTTAACATACCTTCTCAAGAAGCCATATCCAAATTATGAATATTTCTTACAATAAACGAAGTTAAAATTGCAACCCGCAATGTATTCTAGACATCGGATAGCCTAAGTTATTCCCAGAAACGTGAGTTACGACCATGTCAAGTTTGGTTGAAAACTATTCAGCGGTGTTCGCGTTTATCGTGTTCATACAGACAGACAGACAGACAGACAGACAGACAGACAGACATAGACGGTTTTTTTTGCATTTTTGGATTCAGTATAGTTTACTTAGTAACCCCTGCTAGTTTTTTTCTAAAATTATTCAATGTACAGAATTGACTTCGCTAGAGTTTTATTATAAGTATAGATAATTGGCGAGGTTGATTTTGGGTCTCAATACTTTTTCTCATTGCCATAATATATTTTCTAGCTCTTCTTGGGCTTTTTGTAATATCTTTTTCATCTCCCACGCTCGGAAAGTTTGCTGTTACTAGTAACTTACGATCGTGTAAAGGCCGGATTTAAACTATCTGCATTTTAGTGCGCTTCGAAATTTGAACGCGGCGCCGGGAAAGTCTTTCCCGCGCCCTATGGTGTTGAAAAAGAAAAAAACACTGGCCGTTTAAGTAGATGCCAGATCCTGACGGAAAAAAAATCCTCATTCATAGTTCATTTACACGCGTACTTCAGCGAAAGTGATTGTTCGTGCCCATTCTCTATACAAAACTGTGAATGTAAATGGGGCATAAGGATCTTTTAAAAAGGTAAAGTCACGGAATAGAACATTCAGAAACGCGGTTTCTTCTTTCAGGTTTTTTCAATATATTGTACACTATATTTATTTTTAATTACAGTACATTACAAAAATGCTTCGCTTCTGTTTTATCAAATAAATAATTATGTTTTGGTTTGTTAAATACATTTTTTCAAACGATATTACAAATTTCATTTTTTATCTCCTATAAATTTTTAATTTATATGGTAAAAGTTCTGAATGCACCCGGAAAAAAAAACATTCTTTTATTTACATTATTTTTGTGTCTGGATAAGAAAACTTCACGAAATTATTAATAAAACGAATGGTTTTAATACCAACGAAGCTCAAAATATTAGTGCGGCAGCCGTAACTACAGTAAAATATGCTTTTAAAAGGAACTTATTTGACTCACCTGTTTCGCCTGTAAGTAGTTGTCTATTGAGTTTTTCCCGCTTGGCTAACAAAATCATTTCCTCGCTTCTGTGAGATGAAAAGTTTTGTGTTTCGCACGAATGCAATATTATTTGCGTCTCGTGCTTCTGAATACCTCGCTACGCTCAGGTTTCTTTTTTTGAACCACTCGCTACGCTCGTGGCTCAATTTTAGAAACCTTCGCTAGCTCGGTTTTCAATACAAGCACTCGCCGCAAACAATAATTTTGCATTCTTGCATAACAAATAACTATTACGACTCTAGACGCATCAGCTTTGCCTGACTCTCTTAACTTCATTTGTGTGGCATAGGTTAGTTGCTCCACGTCTTTTGATCGAAGATCTTTTGTTTTTCTTCTCTTGCTCCTTTCGCTAGAATCCTCAAAAGATTTCTGAGGGCGACCAGAGCTGACTCCTGTAACAATAATAAAAAAGGTTTTCATGTACTAATCTAATAATAGTATAGTACCAAGTAAAGTCATCGAAACAATGTTGTCTGGTTCAATAACAAAAGATGGTAGTAGCATCATAATGAGATTCTTGGAAATTATTGTTGTTAATGAGATTCTTGGAAATTATTGTTTTGTTTGTTCGTTTGAGCCTTGGATAATCGAATACAACTCGTTCCGAGTAATGAACTTCAATCCCGAAGTCCCTGTTTACAAAACAAACAAAATCTAAGAAACAGATATTTACACTAAATCCTATGTCCTATCAAAAAAAAAATCGTTAAAAATAGGGGGGCGGTTTGGAGCGGCTATTTTTTTGATAATATTCTTTTAGACTATCCACTCTTTAAGGTACATTAGCTTTTGTAACTAAAGAGTGCTAAAGAATACAACAAAACCCCTTCGCAATATTGTAAAGTAAGCATTTTTCGTATAACAAATCACTACTTAGTTTCCAAAGGTTAAAAATGAATAAAATTGGGTTTTTTACAGAAAAAAGTAGTAGTTCACAAAGTACATACCTGGCTGACAGAAATCCATCACAAAAACCACCACAAAATCGTTTGTTCAAAGAATTACGAATTTTTTAAAAACAGTCCAATTTGAGCGTTTCGAAGAACCACACGACCACTGTAAGCGAACTGTAACTTCCGAATGACCGTGCGGCGCGCTGAGATGCCCTGACCCTTTGTGCTTCCGCTATTGTTTGTGTTAGGTACTTACCTTCCAGAAGCAAAACAATAAGATAGGGATAACCAATTTAAAAAAAAACCCTTTTTGGCCAAGTTTTAGGGCCTAATACTCCTCTGTGCGCTGGCCGTCCGCGTGTCACGATGCTGACACGGGTCAGGCCGAAATGACGTCACGCGTCACGGACCCGTCTCAGCGCAGGCTGGCTTGCCGGCCGCAAAAAGTTGTGCCAACTAGCGGTCAGAAAGCTGCTGTTGTTGCATACCTAATTAGTTGCAAATCACGTTCGTTTAGAGGCAAAAGTCTTTAACGCAAAAGTAAAAGTCACGAAGCACTGGCTCCGGGTTTCGTGCCACCCCCAGATTTATGAGACTGACAGCCACTACTGACCGACTATCATACTTGTATCATACAATTTAAATTCAAATTACAGTAGAAATTATAGCGTTTTTCGCTGAAGTGGTACCTACGACTAAGGCGACCTTACCCTATGTACCTATGTATGAATGTATGTATGTTTGTATGTATGCATGTTTGTATGTATGTATAAATGTTTGTTTGACGATAATTTGAATAAAAGTCGGATCGTCATTAAATTTGGAAGGCGGGTGAATGAGGAAAAGAAAACATGGTTAAGTTTGAACATGAGCCAAATCAGTTGCTGAGATATGGGGAGTTCACAGTTAGGGGCGAACCACTCGTTATGCGGCTTTTGTGTTAAAAAATCTTTTTTCAATTTCAATTTAAATTATTTATTTACATAATTCATTTCCGTCGTGTATACAGCGTGTTATTTGCAGCGTATCTGTGTTATTGCCAGCATACTGGCACCCAATACCTATAGACAGACTGTTCAATTAATTAAGATATTTGGATTCCGCGTCGCTTAATAATGTCATCAACCTTTGTGCCACTGGAGGGTGGTGGCGTAATTATAGTTGTACGTTTGTGTGTACTGTGTGTATTATGTACTCACGACGGCACGTCAGAGCGTACACTTTTGTAATAATTTCGTCCGTAACGTAAAGGATTACAGTGCTGCGTGTAAAGGTCGACAAATCACGTTGCTGTCCCGCTACTAACCACTGCTTTGAAACAGTTTTATCTTTCGGAAAATTGAGTTTTTTTTTTCGAACAACACCATGTTTGCTGTTATTGGTGCAGATTTAAGGTAGGTATTAAATATGATTTTAATGTAAACTTTTTTTACGTCCAAAATAACTAACTTTAAGGCTGGAAGATAGTAGTGTGGCGGGAAATTCAAAATTTTCACAGTTTTTTACATTTTGTAGCTAAACTGAGCTATTTTAGTTCAGCGATTTTTCGTTCGCGAGAATAAAACCGTATTCTTTTAATTATTGTAAACAACAGAACAACAATAATTCAGCCGATTATGTGTTCTGGTCTACGACAAGTTTTTTGGGCACTACCACTGCTTCGTAGACCAGAACACATAATCGGCTGAATTATTGTTGTTTTGTTGTGTACAATAATGAAAAGAATACGGTTTTATTCTCGCGAACGAAAAATCGCTGAACAAAAATAGTTCAGTTTAGCTACAAAATGTAAAAATCTGTGAAAATTTTGAATTTCACGCCACTTTGCTATCGTCGACCCTTAAGATCTTCATGGCCTTTACTCTACAGTGGCGCCAACGAGTGAAAGAAAACTAAAACGGCAGCCCTCATTGAAGTCGCAAACGGGTTTTATGTAACCGTCACCATGGCAACCGTAGATAAATAGAGTCGTGCTATAAATTGAAAACGATGCTCTATACCTTTCCACCTTTTCCAACGGTTTTCCTTTGACTCTTTGTGTCTGTTATAAAATAAGAAGTATTCACAAAAAATGCGACGGAATAACTTGGGATATCTAAAATCCTTGACACAGCAGCATACGATAACATTAAAGTATGTATAAAACTAGTGGTTCGCCCCGAACTTTGAACTCGCGACCCTATATCTCAGTAACCCCTCGACCGATTTGCCTCATGTTCGAACTTAAAAATTCTCTTTGCTTCATTTACCCGCCTACCAAATTTCATGACGATCCGACTACATTTACTCAAGTTATCGTCGAACGAACATTCATACATACATACATACATACATACATACATACAAACGCCGGATTGTTCCAGTAGACTCGGAGAACTTCGCTCGCTTCGCTCGCTCGTTCAATAAGGGTACATACTTACTTCTAATGTTTTAAATTGTCTATCATCGTCAATTATTTTAGCCAAAAAAAAAAATTAAAAAAAAAATCTTAAAATAGAGCTCCTTTACAACCTAAGAATTCGATTCCATACCTGAGGCTAATGCCAATGTCAATTTAATTGGACTATTTTGACCCATTAAATTTAATTTTATGGAACGAATTTGCCTTGTGAATACTTCTTCTTCTTCTTCTTCTTTTGGTGCCATCTCTTATCGGAGGTCGGCTATCATTACGGCCACTTTGGCCCGTGATGTTGCGGCTCGGAAGGGTTTTGTGTGGCTTGTGTTGAACCATACCCAAGAAGAACAATACCCATATTAAAATCGCTTTGTCACTCAACGGACCAGAATAATTCAAAATCAATAGACCATCCATTGGCATAATATAAACTGTTACCATATAATCCTGACTGAAAAGCTACCGTATGTACCGAACTGTACCACTTTAAACCGGCAATAGACGATACTCTTATTACCATCACGTGAAGTCTATTTTGGTTTAAAGCTACGGTACAGGTAATGTTGTGGTGGTGTAACATGGCTTTCTGCCAAACTTGGCGCGTCTCAATTAGTGAAAATAATAGTGCGTCGACAGTATATGGTAAAGTGGTATTGATTTTGTTGTTCTATGAATTATTATTCTAATGAGTGTGTTTATAAGGTTTCAATCACGAGTAGCTCACGGGAACGAAGCAAGCAGGGTGTATTTGTTTTTGTAAGGACCCATACCTACTTATATCTCGGTTGTAAAACTACACGTTTGTCTTCTTTTCGTGTCGAAAGTTATAAAGTTAGCAACGTGCTTTAAATATAAAATATTTAACTAAACAGACAAAAATATTTCTATTGTTTCACGTCGCGAGTTATTCAGTCAGTCCGACTCGTTATGTTAAAATAAACAATTTCCACTCAAGTGATTCTCGATAAACATGAGCACAAAAGAAAAATAAAAACAAGAAGAGGAACAGCCCCACAACATTTTCGTGGAAACGTCTATTTTATAGTGAATTTTAAACTCTAAATTCACAATTTGAACGTCCCGCACTATTTCGTGTCCCTATTTCGCTGGCCACTGTCGAAGCGCTCACAACCTAGTTGGACTAGCCATTCTTAATCGATTGGCGAAGTTAAGCAACATCGGGCGCGGTCAGTCTTTGGATGGTGACCGCTTGTGGCAATAATATAGCTATTCCTTGCTTCGGAAGGGACATTTAGCCTTCCGAAGCAAGAAAATAAATAAATAAAAAAAAGGTCCCGGTTGTTGTTGATTAATTTATTAGCAATCGCTTTCGTCGGACGAAAGTAGACGATATAGGTGATAGGATCTCGAGTCTTAAGTGGAAATGGGCAGGACACCTGGCGAGGCGGGAAGATGGCCGGTGGACACCCTTGTCAACAACAGAGCAACGGAGGGGCGTCCAAGAACGACGGTCGGTGGGCAGACCAGCAGCCCGATGGTCGGGCGACATCGTTGTTTCGGCGGAGGGTCCATGGATGCGGATGGCGAGGGACCGTGAGAGGTGGCGTGAGGGGGAAAAGGTCTATACCCAGCAGTGGGCAGAGGTTGGCTGATGATGATGTTGATGAATAACAATCGCTAAGCCACGTCAGAGGCACTTTGGGCGGCTTAAAAACTCTGACAGCAGGGGTAGCCACTACTTCATGCGATAACCTAACCTAACTATTTCATGTCTAACTAAAACAAACACTGGATGTGTTGGTTTGTTAGTATTATTATATAGCTCTACGTATTGAATTGTTTTGGGTTTTCCGCCTATGGTCAAGGGTGCGAAGCTTCTGTTCGTGTCCGTATTTCTTTCGCTGTAGGAGTGTTTGCGTTTAAAATATCCAATAGTATTATTTCTGGCATGTGTCCAACACTGCACCGGCAATTAGCGCTGCGCCGGTATCGACACTCGACAGAATACGGCTCGGTTTGATTGTTTAGACTGCTTTTTGTTGTGCCAAATACTGACATTTAAAACACCTATTAAAGACTCTTTTTGGTGGTACGTCTCAAGTATTGCTCGATTGCAATGGTTTGGAAAGATATTTGTATGTTTCAAATCTTGCGATAGCTTCTACTACTACTACTAAACAGATTGTTATTAAATAAATCTTTGCCCAAAGGGTGTTTCATAAAGGTCCTGTGACACTAAAAGCGGTCTGAAACTGTCACTGAAAGTGCAAAATCTCGAAAAAAATATCAGCTGCTCCTACATTTGTTGTAGGTATCGAAGTTTAGTATGGAAAAGCTGATATTTTTTACGAAATTTCCCACATGGCCCCATAGTAAAAGTTGCTTGTATTGGTGAGTTGAGCGACCTTTTTGAAACAAGTTATGTTATTTTTATTTGATAACGAGGGTTTGACAATGAAGTCAGGAGGTGGTGGAACTCTCCAACGGTTGCTGGTAACCCTTGGAGTTTAGGCTCATTGGATGGAGTGGGACTCAGCTTTTGACGAGTTGGACTTAATCGTTGGCGAAGTTAAGCAACATCGGGCGCGGTCAGTCCATGGATAGTGGCAATAATATTTGAGCGCCTCCGTGCTTCGGAAGGCACGCTAAATCATTGGTTTCGGTTATTGTTGATTAATAACAATCGTTAAGCCATGTCAGAGGCCCTTTGGGCGGCCTGAAAAACTCTGACACCAGAGGTGGCCACTACCTCATACGATTACCTACCCTACGAGTTCAGTAAATTTTTAATGGTATTTAAGTACCTACACACTACACGATTCGATGAGGTTTGAGAATCGTGTCGTTGAATACAATGTCATGTTCCTATTTCGATCCTCTTTTTCTGCCGAACGCAGGACTTCCACCGCTAAAGGTGTATTTTTATTCGGTCGTTCAGTCTAACGCCCCCCTAAAGTGGGATAATCATCGCGAGCCCAATTTAATGATAAAGCCACCGCTTATTGCTCCGGTATTTCTTTTTGCTGACATTGATGGTCCCATTATGGTGCCAAAGGTAAGCCTGGGACTGTATTCGTTGGGTATTATTGGTTTTTACGGGGGTTTATTAGATGGCAATGAAATTGTTATGTAATTGAACGAGCGAGCGAAGCGAGCGAAGTTCTCCGAGTCTACTGGAACAATCCGGCGTTTGTATGTTTGTATGTATGTTTGTATGTATGAATGTTCGTTCGACGATAACTTGAGTAAATTTGGTCGGATCATTATGAAATTTGGTAGGCGGGTAAACGAAATTAAGTTCGAACATGAGTCAAATCGGTCGAGGGGTTGCCGAGATATCGGGTTGTTAAGTTTATATGGGGTCGCGAGTTCACAGTTCGGGGCGAACTACCAGTTATTATGTTGTTTGTGTTAAGATACAACCAGAGAAAGGCCAGTTTTTGCAAGAGTTCTTGCGTAAAAAATATATAACTTATTGAAAGGCTCTTTTGTAAGCTCTATGTGCAAGTGGATTTCTCATCAATCCATAGCGCCCAAATTATAAATTTGTTCAAGGTCAGTCAAATATTTTGTGATAATTAATACATTTCACGCAATCTTTCAAGCGTCATCTTACCTTTGAGTAAAAACTCTCGGCTGAAAAAGAACAACATTGTTACACACGGACGCACATCGAATAAAAAAAACTTCTCCAGCCCCCCGCCCCGCCCCTGACCGGAAACCGCGGGAGGCCGGAAGCGCGCACTGCTCCCGCCAAAGTAGAAAGTTATTCAATGAAATTAGCTATCGAAAGCCCACCGGAAATGAAAATGTGAAACTTTTCTACAATATAATTTGGATATTTATTTGGACGAATTATTGTGCGAAGGCGATGATATCTGCAGAAATGAAAGACTGTTTAATTTTGAATGTAAGAATTGAAAGTCTAACAACTGTAACAGTTTAGGAATATATTTTACTAGTTGTGCCCGCGACTTCGTATGCGTTTTTACACATTTGACATTTAATTTAAATTCGACTGTGGAGGAAAACTCAAAAGGAAGGTTTTTTTAACCCCCGACCAACAAAGAGGGGTGTTATAAGTTTGATAGCTTTGTGTGTGTGTCTGTTTATGTGTTTATGAGGGTGTGCCTGTCTGTGTGTCTGTCTGTGTGTGTGTGCCCTAATCTAAATAATACATTTATGATAAAATATGTTTTGTTTAGATTAGGTATCGCCCGTGTAAGATACCAGGAAGCTTAGCATAAGAATTGCCTGGGAAGTATGGGGGTTTATTATGTATCTCCCTCGACGTAGAGTGGAATAGATAAAGTTATAAGCCCATAGATAAGGTCTTACCCATTCTCATGCTAAGCCAGCAAGCAAAACATAAGGTTGGGTGAGAGCGTATCTACCGCAAATAACTCTGTCTATCCCGCTCTACGGCAAAATATTTTTTTTTAATATCAAGTTGGGCTCAGTAGAGTAAATATTAAAAAAAGGCACAAAAAAAATGTCAACCTCGCGTGGGTTCAAACCCAGAACATTTCGACCGCGACGCAACAGTACTACATTTCTAACATCGATAAACTTTGTCCGACCTCCACCGAAAACCACTTACAATTCCCTCCAGCAAGCATCATAAGGCTGGGTTAGAGCGTATCTATGGCTCTGTCCATCCCGCTCTACGTCAAACAAAAGAGTGAGATACCTATTGTTTTAAACCCATAGGTACGCTCTAACCCGGCCTTATGCTACGCTTGTAGAACTAACATTTTCCGCCAAAATAAAATAAAAACAAATGCCGATTTTTCATTTAAAATATGCGCCCGAAATGCCAAAAGTCGTAGCGTGCTATTATACAGAGTGTTAAAAGACCGCCAACAAAGCGGGAGACCACGTATACGTATAGTCCTCATCATAACGAACATTTTTGCCCAAGGAACTATGCCTGGGAAATCAACGGTTTCCGAGATAATAAAATCGGACATTTTTTTTTTTTTTTTCAGAAATGTGTTCAGTATCACGTTCTTAACATACCTTCTCAAGAAGCCATATCAAAATTATGGATATTTCTTACAAAAAATCAAGTTAAAATTACAACCCGCAATATAGGTTTTCGAGAGAATGTGGTTCAAAGTCGGACTTTTAATTTTTTTTTGCAGAAATATGTTCAGTATCACGTTCTTAACATACCTTCTCAAGAAGCCATATCCAAATTATGAATATTTCTTACAAAAAACGAAGTTAAAATTGCAACCCGCAATGTATTCTAAACATCGGATAGCCTAAGTTACTCTCAGAAACGTGAGTTACGACCATGTTAAGTTTGGTTGAAAACTATTCAGCGGTGTTCGCGTTTATCGTGTTCATACAGACAGACAGACAGACAGACAGACAGACATAAACCGTTTTTTTTGCATTTTTGGATTCAGTATAGTTTACTTAGTAACCCCTGCTAGTTTTTTTCTAAAAATATTCAATGTACAGAATTGACTTCGCTAGAGTTTTATTATAAGTATAGATTCAATAAAAGTCACATTTTTATTGAAATAACAGTGTTTTTGCGATACCTAGAGCAAAAAGTATAAAAACTCGTTTGTTGTATGGGGACACCCCTTATTTCTTTTTATTCTTTGTTGGGTAACCCGCCATAATAACACAAAATCTGTGAAATGTTCAACTGGCTGTCTATTACGGTTCCAAAGATACAGCCGTTTAAAGTTAGGACAGACAGACCGACAGTCAGTTTAGGCAGAGTAATAGGGTGCCGTTTGGCACCCTTTGGGTACAGAACCCTAAAAAAACAACTGACTGGTTTAAGTGACTGACTGAAGGCATCAAAGGACTCTAATCCCACGCAGACTCTCGTGCGCTCGCAAAAACATTAATATTTCCTATAACACGTTAAAGTTTATTTTTCTCAAACAGCGGCACAGTGGAAACAAACATAATTTACGATTAACAAAAGGGAATTAATTTGTTTGCATGATTCATTGTTGGCGGCCGGAACAAAAGCGCGGTGTTTAGGGCTGCGAGGCTGTAGGCCTACCAAGAAGAGATGGAAGGCCATCTCGCACTTTCTCATCGCTGTCATCAGCCGATACTCCGTGCTTCCAAGGCCCAGGGCACCTGGGCAGGGCATCCATCCCCGAAAATTACAAAATAAGAGCGTGAGATGTGATATTTTTTACAGTTGCAATGCTTATTTTGTAAGTTTTCCTGAATGGATTCACCCTTTAGATAACACATTAATTAAACATTTAAAATACTCCCGACATTTTAGCTTTAAATAAGCAAATCTCATAAACGGCTGAACCGATTTTGATAAAACATATCTAAAAACACTCATTAGAAAACCTTCTTTCAAATAAAATAAAAACCGCGTCAAATCGGTTTACCCGTTTAAGAGCTACGGTGCAACACACAGACAAACCTCAGTTTGAGTTGGGGGGGTTAAAAAAATATAACGAGTTCACATAATTTTCTTGGAGACTTTGTGTCGTGGCTTTGCTTGGCCTTAACTGTCTGAAACAAAACCAGTATTATTTTATTCGACGTGCTTTGAACGGTGGACTTTTCGTTTCCTACTATTTTGGGTCGCGTGCGTCTGTTCCAAAATTAATCTTAACTTGAGAAATTAGATTGGAACTCTGTTTTAAAAGGTTTAAGTAATTATTTTTTGTTCAGAAACTTTGTGAAGGTAGACTGTGAGATGTTTTGCTTTGCACATGATTGCAACACATATTACTTATGGATACTATTTATTGAATTAGTTTACTTTATTGCATACAAGAAAAATCTTGAGTTTCGAATTTGGAACTCCGGCCGTCATTTTAAACTTTTTTGTTTACCGGCCTATTTGGCATCTGGATGAATTTTCAGGAGAGTCTTGTTCGAAATTTTTTAATTTGTAGAAATTTAATGAGAGGCCGAAGGCCGAGCCCTTGTAGAGCGAAGCTTGGAGCGGCACGACTACCCTCCCACGCATGGCGAGGCGAAGCCAAGCCGGGGTTGGCACGCGTAGGGTGCAGGGGGCGTAGTCACCTAGCTTAAAGTATTAAAAATCAAACAAAACAAAAATAAAACCCGTTTATATCGTATAAAAATACGATAGGTCTTAAAATCAAACTTATCTTCCAACTCTGTGAGCTTAATTTGTCAGGGCCCAAAATGTTTAATACGTTATTCGCACTTGGCCGGTATTTATAACGTAATTGCATAATAATCTCACACAAAACACATCTCGTTAAGCCCGGCTTGTCGTTAGCGCTCCGCGCGTGTTTTGAATATAAAATATAATGTGGTGGGTACGAGTACGCCGGTACCCAACACAACATAGCATCGTGCAAAAGATCAACTGAGATGAGACGGATAATAGCTACTAAACTAGTGGTTCGCTCCGAACTATGAACTCGCGACCTCATATCTCAGCAACCCCTCGACCGATTTGGCTCATGTTCGAACTTAAAAATTCTTTTAATTTAATTTACCCGCCTACTAAATTTCATAACGATTCGACCAAATTTACTCAAGTTATCGTCGAACGAACATTCATACATACAAACATACAAACGCCGGATTGTTCCAGTAGACTCGGAGAACTTCGCTCGCTTCGCTCGCTCGTTCAATTAAGCCTGGCCATCCAAAGAGGCAACGTCGCCAGCGTTCTGGGCTCATTGGGCTCACCGTGGGACAGCGACCTGGGGCAGGTATTTTACTTGTAAATGTTAATTGAACGAGCGAGCGAAGCGAGCGAAGTTCTCCGAGTCTACTGGAACAATCCGGCGTTTGTATGTATGTATGTATGTATGTATGTATGTATGTAAGTATGTATGTATGTATGTATGTATGTATGTATGTATGAATGTTCGTTCGACGATTTGGAATTTGGTAAGCAGGTAAATGAGGCCAAGAGAATTTTTAAGTTCGAACATGAGCCAAATCGGTCGAGGGGTTGCTGAGTTATGGGGTCGCGAGTTCATAGTTCGGGGCGAACCACTAGTTTATTTTAGTATAGTATTCTAGATTATAGCTTAGTTTTAATTTACTTTTAGTTCGCTTTTAATTAAATTTTATTTATTTATTTGAATAAAATAAATATTTATGGGGAGTCAAAAAAAATTTTATAAGAAGCATATCATATAAAGCATAACATATTTATAAAAATATGTTAAAATAAAAAGCATATCATCTCATAAACGGCTTAACCGATTTTGATAAAACATAATATCACAGAACACTCCCTAGAAAATCTGCTTTGAAATAAAATAAAAAATACATCCAAATCGATTCACCCATTTAAGAGCTACGGTACTACAGACAGACACACAGACAGACACATTTAGCGGTCAAACTTATAACACCCCTCTTTTTTGGTCGGGGGTTAAAAATATTCATCTCTTGAAGAAATGTGATAGTGTAATAGATTAAATGATGAAATAGGGTAAAACTGCAGTGTCATGTAGAGTAGGCTTGACAACTTACCCAGCACCTACACCATCCTTTCAAGGCCGATTCTTCCCACGATGATTTCCTTAAAATTTGGAAAGTATGCCTTCATACATTTTGGTGATTTCTGGTAGCGTGAAGAACTCTTCCATACTGACTCAGACACGGCAGCATCAGAGTGGTCCTTTCTCCTATACAAAGCAATTTTTAAATAGCTTTATTCCTGAAGTACCTAAACTTCTACATGTGATTTCCAACAACTTTTGTTCTACGACTTTGGTGAAAGCGCAATTTTATTTTTCCATACAAAAAGATGGATCTTCCAATTTTTTTTTGCATTTGTGGTGTGGGGTAGCATATAAAGGAAGGGCTGAAAATGTGGTAGAAAGTGGATGCAAACTTTAAAGTAATAATAAACGTTCAATAAATAAAAAGTATCGAGCTCTTCGATAAGTCGTAGAACAAAAGTTGTTGGATATCAAATTTACAAGTTGACGTGTTTCAGGAATAAAACTATTCAAAAATTATCCTGTATAGTCCGATTGAAGATGCCGCTGAACGCTGTATAAATAATTTCAATATGTCGATGCAAAAGTCAGTTTTTTTTTATTCTGGTTTTCTTCACATGGACCATTTGCCTCTGCCTATTCCGTTGTATCGTTACTACGCGCTGGTGGGTGTAGGTGCGGCGAATTCATTAGTGACCACTTTAGTACACGTCTATTGTTATGAATTAACTTCTGATAAAATACATTATTCATTCACCCCTTTGAGCTAGCGAGAAGAAAAAAAAAACACTAGTTCAACCAAGTGAACAAGGTTGGAATAGAGGTGTCTAGTGATTGGAATAGAATATTGGAATCGGCTGCTCGTGGATTCGGTTTTTTTTTTCTCTGAAACGTGCACTGAAGTGGGCGGATTTTATTTCCACTGCATAATTAACTGCCCATCACACATGAGAAAATCATGTGAGAGAAACTTGAACCTCGGTTCTATACGTATAGTTCAAATAGCTTTTGCCCGCGACTTAGTCCGCGTGGACTACAGAAAAAGGATATATGCTTTACTTTGCTCCTAAGTGTAAAAGCGTGATAATATGTAGCCTATGTGTTATTCTGATGTATAAGCTATATTTTTGTAAAGTTTCATTAGGTAGGTAGGTAATCAAAGGTAGGTAGGTAGGTAAAGTTTCATTAAAATCTATTCAGTCGTTTTTACTGAAAGAGTAAGCAACATCCATCCATCCATCCATACTTACAAACTTTCGCGTTTATAATAGGAGTAGGATGGATAACGAATTTCCAGCCTGTGCATGATTATCCATGAAATTATTCAAACACAGTACAAATGGCAAGAAATGTTGCAAAAATGTTGATTGCTTTTAACTAACTTAAGGACCAACAAAAGTAGCGTGGCGGGAAGTACACAATTTTCATTTATTTTTCAATTTTGTAGCTAAACTGTGCTATTTTTGTCCAGCAATTATTGTTTCTCGGCAATAAAAACAAAACAACAATAATTCAGCTTCTAGTTTTTGGGGAGTACCACTGCTTGTTCAACCAGAAAAACAAATCAGCTTGATATGTAAATACATGTTTTTAAAATCCAAATTCTTGATTTTAATTGTTCTGTTGTTTAGAATAATGAAAAGTACAATTTTATGTCGTCAAACAAAACATTCTGAACAAAAATATCTTTAGTTTAGCATTTTTTTTTAAATCAGTGTAAATGTAGGCTTTTCCACTACACTACTTTCATTGACCCTTAACGCAAAATTTTGATTCGTAAACAGTTCGACGGAAAACCGCACGAGACCACGTAGGCCAAAGCGCTTGACGTCCAAGGCTGGCAGGCCCAATCGAATGGAAAACCAAACCAATGGACGCGCGAGCCATTCCGTGCCGGCGCACCTGGCTAGCCGCCAATACGTTTGTGTGTGGAGTTGTGGATGGATCATGGACCACGCAAGGAGGACTGTCATGTTTAAGTAGTTTATGGGAACATTGGGAAACTTTCGGAAACTTTCCGGCAATGTTTCCAGTGGTAATGTTTCCGAATGTACATCACTAGGCTCAAGTCAGAGCTTGTTGCGAACATTTTAGCAGGCAAGGGCCTGCCCACGGAGAGCAGAATTGACACGAAGGCGAACAGCACCTTGGTTGGGTTGCCAAATCATGTTCTAATCGTAAATTAAAATTAATGTATAATACCCCCGAAATTTTGGCTTCAAATTAGCATATCTCACAAACGGCTGAACAGATTTCGATAAACATTTCTAAAAACACTCGCTAGAAAACCATCCAATTCGGTCCACCCGTTTGATGGTGCCACAGTCAGACGGACACACACACACACAGACACAAATAGCGGTAAAACTTATAACACCCCTCTTTTTGGGTCGGAGGTTAAAAATAAAGTCAATTATGGTCTCAAAATCCACCATGGTTTAACAACTATTTAATTGAATCGAATGAAATTTGGCAAAAGAATAGCTTAGTGACCTAGCTTGCTATGTCCTAAACTTGCATGTGTTTATAGACTTTCCTACTCAAAATACACTTCTTACTCAAGTGAATATTTCACCCAAACCTAGCCCTCTAAAAATTCAATATGTTATTATTATTCTGGTCCCCGGAATTTTAACGCCTTCAAACTTTATCAAATAACAGAAATTCGTAGAAAAACTTTTTCGGAAAGTTTCTGCGTTACGTTTTCCTTGTTTCACAACTTCTATAGGTAGAGTTAGACAAAACAAATAAAGTCAAAAGGTCTTCTTCTGTGTTAGGGACTATTAATGTCGTAGCCGTGAATCAAGAAATATACCTTGCTGATTTTTGTACCGAAATTATTATTTTAGTTGATTGTAACTTGTTTTTTTTTGTCTTTCGAAAGCGCAGCACGGACGCATGAGGACCACGCTCTGACAAGAGTGTAATGATGAAGAAGAAGAGAGTTATGTTTAGATATTTTCATAATTGTACCCCTAGACCTTACGAATAAATCCTGCAAAAGAGAAAAATGGTTACTTTGACTGGCGTAAATTTTATTCATAGATGTCAGGATCTGGGACCTAGACCTCAGGTCCTAAAAAATCTGCCTCATCAACGACTGCGGGTCGGTTGAGAGAATCCATCAGGGGATCAAAAGGGTGGGGTCAGGAGACCTTTCCTCTATAATCTTCTGTTTGTATTTATTCAGCAGCTGAGTAGTAGGCCGCATTTTGCCAACGAGCGCTCAGGGAAATCATGTTAACTGAAATAAGACTACCGTGCGTGTATTTTAAATTCGGTATCTATGCGGCAATAATCTTACTATGTTTATAAATTATTCATTTGTTCAAATTGTTCAATTTATGATCTGCCTAGTTATTGGACCTCTACTTGACACCACCATCATTTTAATTTTCAAGGAATTTTTTTTTTTGTACATGTATTTTTTTGGATAAAAAAAAATGGGGGTTTTAAGGGGTTCTGCCGTATAAAATAATAACACAGAATTATCTAAATATTTGTATTGATAATTTAATTTCTTAAAGTAGTTAAGTTTATATTTTAATGGTTATTTACAAAATTTAGAACACGTAAATCTAGACACGCGGTAGCGTGTCAAGCCAAGTTCTCAAGAAAAACTGGCGAACGCACCGTGTGTCTATTTACCCGAACCATTTGGACCAACTTTTTACCCCTTCATAACTCTTTATCTATTTTACATAAACACATGAAATTTGGCACATTGATTGAGACCCCTGAGATAAACTACAGTGTCAAATTTCATAAATACAAATGTAATGGTTATTGAGATATTAATGTCTAAAAATCGGCATTTTTAACACTTACATATAGAAAAAAACTAAAAGCCACTTCCAGATGACCTAGAAAGTTGAAAATTGGCACTCAGCTCGGTAATTGTATGTAACCAAAGGAAAAAGTCCGAAAAGTGTGATTTTTTACGATTTGAAATATTTGCGAATTAATCAATTTTTATTAAAACTTCGCCTGTCAAAACTCTAATAGCAAATCGCACCGAGTGAGATTGTGTAACTATTTGGCAGGCGAGTCTTTGCAACTTCGTAATGAAAAGATTTATACAGCGACCAGAGGCACCTTCACAAAAATATCAGCTGTTCCATACAAAAGGTCGACTCAGTACGGCGCCAAATGTATGAAACACCAGATTTTTTTTTTTCGCTCCATTTTTTGCCACCCAGTACAAGTTGTTTGTATTGATTAGTAGACAGCCTACTTAAAGTTTCGCTATCGACTTAGAGTGCACCCTGTAGATAGGTGAAGTTTCCACTCGGTGCCGTAGTGCCTGGGACATTTTTAGACGGAGTAGGTTGCCCAACACTATACCATCCTGACGGCTTAGTCAGCCTAGATCACAGGAAAGACAAGTCAATACGTGTGGAGTATTGTCTTGTCTTTCTTGTGATCTAGGCTGACTAAGTAAAATATACCTTCGTTCATTCTTTGTTTTAGTTTACTACCTTAATTTACTACCTAGTAAGTAGGAGTTGTGTCATGAAAAAAATACAATAAGTTATTTAAATAGAAAACACAGGTTACAACTTGAATTAATGAAATCATGAATTTAATTAATGAAACCGCTGTATGTACACCTTAGAACACCTCAGAATGCGGCTATGTGTGTGTTAGGTAGGCGGCGTGTGCTTACGCGGAACGGAATGAGGCTGTGTGTGTGCGGCTAAACGAGTGCGTTTGTAAAGATAAGTTCTATTTGTATTAATTGTGTCTTGTTATTACATTCTTGTTCTAATTAATAGGTGTGTTAAGAAATAGGTTGTAACTTGAGATATCTTGAGGCTCCATAGGAATAATAGAAAAAAAAAAATGGGACGTCGATAGTAACAAGAATGCTCGTAAAACTACTATTGAATTTAATCATAATTTACTAGCTATGAGCTAGAACGTATCAAGACCATGTTTCAGATACTTAATAATGCACATGTTCACTGGTAACAATTCCCTATTTGCTAAGCATAATATGCTAATACTATTCACAAATCACAAGAAGTCTTGACACCGCTCTTCTCTACATAATATTAAGAACTAGCTTTAGCAGAGGGCAGGCTTACGTTGCACTATCTAGAGTTAAATCACTAGACGTTGTGCATCTCATAAATCTAAGGAACAAGAAAGTTCTTAATTAAAATAAAACCGCCTACGAACGTTATATCGCCCCGATTAATTTTAATAATATTTATTTCTTTACAAAAAGCTATGATATCCCACCAAAAACATTTAAAATGTGAAAATTTTGGAGCCAAGTTCTTTGCGTGGTTATTGATTTCACCGACAAAAGAATTGAGATCTAATTGGGTGCCAAGTTTTTAGGTAATCCTGAAATTGACTTGTTAAATTTCAACAGTCGAATTATTTACACAAACCAGAAAATTTTGAATAAATAGAACCTCAAGATATGACGCGGCTAGTTTTTGCAGGCAAATACATAAAAAAATATATGTGTTAAAACTAGCCGCGTCATTTCTTGAGGTGCTAATTATTATAAATTTTCTGGTTTGTGTAAATAATTCGACTGTTGAAATTTAACAAGTCAATTTCAGGATTACCTAAAAACTTGGCACCCATTTAGATCTCAATTCTTTTGTCGGTGAAATCAATAACCACGCAAAGAACTTGGCTCCAAAATTTTCACATTTTAAATGTTTTTGGTGGGATTAATTTTAACTTAATCTTCCAATGCCCCAAATATAAAACCTGCCCCAATGGAGCCCAGAATGCTGGCGACGTTACCTCGCTGTGTATGGCTAGACTTAGTCGTTTAGATATACAGGGTGTTAAAAGACCGCCAACAAAGCGGGAAACCACGTATTGTCCTCATCGTAATAAACATTTTTGCCCAAGGAACTATGCCTGGGAAATCCACGGTTTCCGAGATAATGGGGTTCAAAGTCGGACTTTTCATAACTTTTTTTTTGCATAAATGTATTCAGTATCTAGTTCTTAACATATCTTCTCAAGAAGCCATATCAAAATTATGCATATTTCTTACAAAAAACGACGTTAACATTGCAACCCGCAATGTATTCTAAACATCGGCACTTCAAGCTTAAGTAACATACAATTATACCTACGTTTGCGCAATATGACTTCTGTGCGTCACACGTACATTGCGTGATAAATTATTTTTCAAAATTATAACCTAAAAAACCAAAATCATTTCCCAGCAATAATTTATCTAAAAAGTACTTTGTTTTGGTGTCTAGTATGCATGGCTTACGGGTCTGTTGGCGGTCTTTTAACACCCTGTATGACAATAATCAGTAAAAAAATATCGCAAATCTTTTAAAATTACATAGTTAATAATAATAATTATGTAGTTTCTTTCAATAATCTACAAAGAATAAAAGTTTGCTACAGAGGGCCTATTATAAACAATATAACCCACGCGAAAAATGCAATCTACTTATAACTTGACTGTGATAAGCCCGAGGGAAATTATTTAAAAGCCTTTCTTTCCAACAAAAATAAATATTTTCACGTTTTTCGCAAAACACTTTTGGTTGGACTGGCAAAAGGGGACAATTCCGGAATTGGAGCTTCTGAAAAATATTATTATACTTAATATTTGAATAAAACTTTACGTTGTTTTTAACAGTAGTATACTGGTATACAACGTGTTACAAAACATCCTAACTCTTTTTACAGGATGTAACCCCTACTAGTCAACAAAATGTCAACTCTTTAAAAGAAGTTAAACAAAAAAAAAAAAAACATTTTTATTTCATAACGTCAAAATTGAAAAAAAAACACAATTTTTTTGTTTTTTGTTAAGTATTAGCTAAAATTTAAAAATACTATTGTGTGTGGAGGTGCATTTGCATAGCTTTGAGTGGTAAAAACATTGTGAAAGTCAATGAAAACAATATTGAAAAAATACTAATCTCCCGCCGAAGCATTCACATTTTATTAATTTAAAAATCAACAGAATGTCATAGAGCAAAAAAAAAATTTGGTTGTGCCAGGGTGCACTCTAAGTCGATAGCGAAACTTTAAGTAGGCTGTCTACTGATCAATACAAACAACTTGTACTAGGTGGCGACAAAAATGGAGCGAATAAAATATCAGCTGTTTCATACTGAGTCGACCTTTTGTATGGAACAGCTGATATTTTTTTCAATCCATTTTTTTGCCACCTAGTACAAGATGTTTGTATTGATCAGTAGAATGCCTACTATCGACTTAGAATGCACCCTGTAGTTGTGCTCCTTATAACCGGGTGCTATTTACCCTATAAAAAGAGTTATGATCTTTTGTAACACCTTATATACAATTTTTTATGTCTAATCAATTGCCATTACATTTATTTACCAGTCGTTTTAGTTAGTTTCCAAGTAGAGTGCCTTTTTGGTGGATAAAAAAGCTTTAACTGGAAAATAAAAGATTGAATTTTTACGAATGTCTCTTTGCCCAGTCTCTTTACGCAATAAAATCATTGCCCAGGCAGTCCCAAGTAGAATTTGCACTGAGGTTTAACGTCGAATCTACTATCAATGAGTCCCGTTTGCCTTTGTTAACCGACCAATTCGAGGCATACCTATTGCCCGTGCACGTCCCGTGTCACCAATGACCTCTTCTATTCAGCCACTTGTCTTCAACAGAGTCTATTTAGTTAGATAATTCGAATTGCAACTGCCCGGGTGGTTCCAGGAATCCAGTAATTGCTTTGAATGTTGGGATTTGACATTTTAATAGATGAGGTTAAGTGAATAAATTAATGCTCTGTCTATTGCGATTATCGAAGAAAAATTCGGTGCCTAATTCGTTTTAACATAAGACGCTAATTACGTTTAATAATTTGGTAACGTTATGTGGAATCTCCGAAACTGCTCATCCTTGAAACTTGAGGCGGGTTGGTTTGATGATATTATTTGATAAGAAAGTGTTTTAGTGACACTTCAAAGGAGTAAAACTGTAAAAATCTTCTGTCCATACAGCTCACTGTTATACCGACTTTCCTGTGGCAGATTATTTTTAAATGTAGTTATTATGTTTTTACTACTGTACGACATAATTATTAATTTGTGGCATAAGTTAATTAAAATGTATAATTGGGTTTTAAATATTCGTCAAAAAAAAGTTAAGCGTGATTTGGTTGGCTGGAGGCCTTTGCAATATTTATCGCGTAAAAAAGAGTGTATCCCAATTCCCGTAGAATATATTATTTCCCACAGGAGGGGGGGCGGGGAGATTGGGAAAACCCACCCGGGAACGGGACTGATTATCCCGTTGAGCAGTCTACTTTTGGGTTGCGATCACAAAGGAACAAATGCCGAAGGCCTTCCTTGGTGAATTTTTAACCCCCGACCCAAAAAAAGGGGTGTTATAGGTTTAACCGCTATGTGTGTGTGTGTGTGTGTGTGTGTCTATCTAAGCTCTTAAACGAGTGAACCGATTTAGGTGCAGATTTTTATTGATTTGAAAGCAGGTTTTCTAGCAAGTGCTTTTATCAAAATCGTTTTTTTATCAAAAATGTTTTATCAAAATCGGCTCAGCCGTTCATGAGATATACTAATTTGAAGCTAAGAATGACAGTGAATCTTAGTATTTTATGAGCGTGAATCGTGAACTTTGATATAAAATCGTACAGACTTAGTGGTATTTGGAAGATTTTTTTTAAGGGTCGAACCGTCTTGTGCCAAAGACAAATATGAACAACTTTTTTAACGCAGTAAAAAAAACAGACTTAGCATCTAACGCAATAAAAAAAAACAGACTTAGTACGTTTTGGAATCGATGAGCGTGAATCGTGAACTTTGATATGAAAACCGTACTGACTTAGTGCTATTTTTTTAAGGGTCAAACCATCTTTTACTATAGACAAAAATGAACAACTTTTCTAACTTAAAAAAAAAAAACAGACTTAGTACTTTTTGTATTTTTCTAAAGACTTAGTACGTTTTGGAATAGAGTTCTTCTATTGTCGGGGGTACTATTTTTTATTTTATTTAGTAGCTATTGCCTTACTTTCACTCTTTTTTTGATAGTCCTATGATATAAATCGCAACATCACAGCTAATTGCTGATATTTACCATCTTCTTTTTCATCGTCACATTCCGTCGTAGAGGTCTTGGTGAACATGTAGTACCATAAGTGGCCTATGTTGCGCGCCATAGGCCTCCTCGCACTAGGCAGCCTGGTTATGCATTTTCTATTCCTCATAATATTCGACAGACAACGTGTACAAGTTAATCTGTGATTGTGATCCTTTTGCTAGTTACATGAAAAAAGGGTCCACTTTCTGTCTATTCAGATATTGACTATACCAATGAGGGCTACCTTTTCAGTGCTCACTAGTTGGCGCCATTGTCGAGTTAAGGCCATAGCTCTTAAAGTTAATTATTTACTAGTGATCTTTTGCTTATTTCATATTTTTATAAAGCGCTGCAGCTGTCACTGGCCTATTTAAATCATCCTGAAAATTTTAACGTGTCATTACAATTCATTCAGGACCGTGTGCACAAATACAACAAGTATATTAACATTTTTTCGATTGAATAATAAACGCTATGGCACCCCGTCGGCACGTGATCTGCCCAACTCGCTACGTGCGCGGACTCGCCAACCATCCACGGAAATTCTCACCGCACTAACGTACATGCAAAAGAACACTTTATTATCCAACTTAATAAGTCCAAGTTAGCTTGCCGGCACAAATGAAGTTACGACGTTTTTCTCAAGCGTCTATATTTTTTTCTTAAGACTTTCTGGGGCAATTTCAGGTTAGGGAAGCTCCATTGTCAGATGGAAATGTGTGGCGGTAATAGTCAAGCAGGGACCTCGGAGGTAATTTATGACAATTTTCGGCTTCGGAGTAAATTTTAAACTAGTTCGGGAATAATTTGAATTTCGGGGACCGTTTTCGGTTGTTCCGGGTTAAATGTAGGCCTTCGGTCCGAGATATAAACTCGATTAAGTGAAGTACCTATGTGAGCTCATACAATTCGAAGGAATTTACATTTTAAGAGTACAAACAATCCTGTTATCCAAAAAAACTTACATTCAAACTAAACTGGAAAATATGCGGCCGTACTCGCATTATTGGGTATCGCGTGCGAGCTTTAAAAATGCTGGGGATGTCAACCCATAGCCGTTATTATACACCGTGGAATTTTAGTGGTTTTAAAGCCGAAGGTATTTAGTTGCACTCATGATTCTGAGCCAAATTCCAAAATTTTACTCCAATCCGAGCGAAAAAAAAAACACTTCCCAATACAAACGGCTATCGCCAATCGACACCATTTGTATGGAGAAGTGTTTTTTTTTTTGCGCGTTTTGGAATGAAATTTTGTATTTTGGCTCAGAATCACCACTCACCAGTGCAACAAAATACCTTTGGCTTTAAAACCACTAAAATTCCACGGTGTAAAACAAATTGAACAAGGTAATTTGTGAATCAAAACTATCTTCCCGGAGTCAGGTCTCACTGACCACTACGACATCCTGTATAACTGATTGCAAGATAAGAAACAAAAAAAAAATTAAAACGTAGCATTACAATTCAAACTTGCATGGGCTTGGCGCTACGACGTAGACGTAGTCGTAGCATGTGTCTACGCGATACGCGTAGCATTAGAAAAAATATAAATCAGCTTAATTATTGTGGTTCTTTTGTTTGGGTTAATGAAAATAATACTATTTTTTGGCCTTAAACAAACATTAAATCGGATATTTTGAAAAGGGCTTTAGTCCACTTGATCAAATTTTTCAGGAGACACAAAAAAGTGTCTAGTGCATTTTTTGTATGGGGGCATTAATATCTAACATGCAATTTAATAGTCACCTACAGTAGCTATTAATTTGATTTGTAAATAACAGCCATTTATCAGCAATAATGGAAATATATCCGATTTTGCACTCTGGACTTTTTTTAAATAGCGGGTGGATTTTTGAGACGGGGCTTTAAGGGCAGGTAACCGTTATAGTTACAGAAAAACCTTAGGAGACCATCCATACATTTTGAAGATATTTTAAACGGAATTCACAAATTTTGGAAAAAAATAAAAGTCAGCATTAAAAATGCTTAAATACCAAAAAAAGTTTTTAATGTGAAAACGTGTACCGTGTAAATTTCCGAAAAATGTGTGACTTGTCAAAATAACCGATTCAATTGCTCAAACAAAAATATCCTAGTTTAGCTACAAAATTGAAGAAACTGTAAAAATTTGGACCTTCCCGCCCCTTTTTAATAGGTAAAAGTGTAGTTCAATTATTAAAAGTAGGTATTTAACTGGTACTTTTGTTTTATTTTGTGGTAAATAAATAAATACGCAGCGACAGTTCGCAGGCGTAAGTGCAAAAGGGCTTTCAACGGGCTCAAATATTTGCCCAAGTAATGGTTCATAGCTGGAGAAAAAAACAAAGATACACTAAGAAAAATGTTTCTCGGGTGGCGAGCTGAATACACCTAAATAATAGGAAAAAAATATATTTCATACGAATTGATATTTGTTGAATTGATAACTCCGAACATATTGCGAATAAACATTAACGACAAATAAACCACTACATAATTGTACACTTTTACAATTTCCACAAAATAATATTGTACTTACAGCATACCTAATTATACTTATGTCAGTAAGTAAATATACCAACAAATTAGGAAGTGAAAAGACAACTAGTGAGGTATGAAACCGATGTGTAAAACCTGTAAAACCTACACAAATTTGTCATTTCCACAAATTCGTATACTTCTAAACTCAATCGTTGCACATCCGACCGCGTTGCAAGCTATTTCAAACCATTCAGATTGCTGTGCCCATATTGTAACATAAATAATACACAGAACGTTCTCTTGAGATATTGCAAGGTGTCAAAGGCTTAATCATGGCTTGAGAACTTACGCCATTGGTTCCAATAATCCACGAGCTCCTTGTTCCGTTTGGCAGCCTATATAAATAAATAGTTAAGATGATTGCCAACCTCCTACAGGAGAATCAGATGGCACTGTAAGAAGAAGAAAGGCCATGACGGGACCAAGTAAGGGGCCTACAAACGATTTGGAAACTACCGCTGTTTTTACATATGACAGCACGTCGACCTTTACATACTAGCACTCTACTCGGTTATGTTACGGGCGACTTTACAACAAAAGTGTACAATCTGGCGTCCTGTCGTGTGTACGACGCAGCAACACGACACGACACGATATTTTGTCGGCGCCGATAATTAGCGGTAAATACATTCGGTGGGGCAGTCACATGAGGCGCAGTCACGTGAGTGAGACGCATAGCAGACATGTATGTCGGTCCTCTGACATCTGACATTTGCTATGCTCTGCACTGTGCTAAATTACGTTGCCTAGGTCTCAAGCATTTAAGTGTAGGTGTCTAACCACACTATGCCGAAATCCCGCGACCGAAGTTCGGCGTGATTACGCCTGAGATGCTATTTGAGTTACTGACACATACTGACATTGCGTTATACCGTACAACCGAGCTTCGGTCGGGTGTAAGTTCGGTGGCAATTCGGCGCAAACTTATTCTATCAACACATTATACGCGACCGAAGTTCGGTTCGATTTCTGTAGAAATATTTCCGTCCGAATTTCCGTCGCGTAATTTCCGCGCTTATCTATGGTGTGTCATATTATACGAATAGGTACGTCGGAACGTAAAATCTGCTGCGAAACTTCGGTCGCGTATTTTCCGCATAGTGTGGTTAGTCGAATAGGTCATCGCGTGTAGTAACGCTCCTTGCATCCTATGCTACGAGGGTTTTCCCCTTCTTCCTGTTTGGTAGCAAAGTTATGCTAACGTGGGGCTCTGTACGGCTTACATTATTGTAAGCAGCTTAGGCTTAGTCTGGCTCTGTCTCGCTTCTATAAGTAGATTTGCAACCAAATTTAATACATCTTGGAACTTCAATATCATTGCATTTTATAATTGCAGTCTTGTTTGGTTTTCGATGACTGCTAAACTTAAGGTTCTTAGAGTTAGCCTACACATTTACCGATTTGTTTACAATAGAAAGAACATTTGTGTGATTAAAGCTTGGAATAGAGAAAGAGAGAGATAGAGAGAGAGAGAGGGAAAAAGAAAGAAAGAGCATAATTGCATTCATAAGTGTACATAATAGTTTTTTTACGAAGCCTGCTGGATGTCCTACTGCTGGGCAAAGGCCTCCTCCCTTTCCGACCAGGTTTTTCGGTCCTGAGCAACCTCTAACCACTCTGGCAGATATAAAATCCTATAAAACACCATTTATTTATGCAACATAAAACACGCCATGTTGGGCAAAAGCCACATAAATTAAAAAAAAATGCATACGTTTTATACCTAATATCTTTCCCGTTCCCAAAATATTCAAATAAGTTTTAGGACTCAATTTCCATTCCCTGCTCCCATATTGCGATATAACATAGACATTATTAAAGTGGCGGCATGTTGAACACTCGGGCACGTTCGTTCGCGCACCCCGAGTTGTTTGCTCTTGTTATGTATCGTGTAGTCTCAATGTACACTTTTAAGTTTATTTCTAAGCTCTTTGTTATTTGTGCGTTTTCGAACGAATGATTATCAGGTGAATGCATTCGAATGGGCATTGATCAGTGAGGCATTGATTGCCGTAAATTGAAAACCTTTTCGAGGAATAGGGATACTGATTACTATTAGGGGTTTAAATAAGTAAAATTAAAACGGATTATTAATATTTATCGCCAAAAATGTTTACTTCATTTTTCTTTCGATGACGTCATCATAGCCTCTAATGCGGTAGTTCCATTGCCTACAAATATTTAAAAAAACAACTGTCAAAAGGGTCAAATAACTGAGAAAATAACCTTCTTGTTGACTTGACACTGACATTTGTCAAACGTCAACATATTTTTATTTTTCAAAGCATGAATGAAGGCAATGAACTTAGTACATAATGCCAGTGGTGACGTCATACACAAAACTTTTAGAAATTTTAAATAATTCATAGAAAAATATTTACATAAAAAATTAAGAAAATATTCAAATTAGTTTCTTATATTTGTCTATATTTTCGATTTATAGAATAAAAAATAAAAAATGACGATGCCCATTGGGGTTTAGCCTATGTATATATTGTGCAAAATGGTTTATCTCATTTAGTTGCGAGGGAAGTGACAGAAGTTCTTCGATTCTACTGAAACAATCCGGCGCTTGTATGTATTTATGAATTAATGTTCGTTCGAGGATAACTTGAGTAAATTAGGTCGGATCGATATGACACATGACACATGGCGCGCGCGCCTAGGGGCGAATTTCTAGTAATATTTATAAGTGGACATGAAACATTAAAATTTACCCCTTGACTAGGTCATAAAATATAGTATGTAGGTATTCTGCTATTACGTTGACCACTTGATTTCAGTCCATTCCTTGACGTTTCTCACCCAAGACTTTCTTCTTCTGCCCACGCCTTTTTTTAATCTTCTACCAAAATGAGGGGTTTTATAATAATAATAATTTAATTTATTTCAGATAACTTGAGATCCATAATTTGTTAGTAAATCTATCTATACTTATAATAAAACTCTAGCGAAGTCAATTCTGTACATTGAATATTTTTAGAAAAAAACTAGCAGGGGTTACTAAGTAAACTATACTGAATCCAAAAATGCAAAAAAAACGGTTTATGTCTGTCTGTCTGTCTGTCTGTCTGTCTGTCTGTCTGTCTGTCTGTCTGTCTGTATGAACACGATAAACGCGAACACCGCTGAATAGTTTTCAACCAAACTTAACATGGTCGTAACTCACGTTTCTGGGAGTAACTTAGGCTATCCGATGTTTTGAATACATTGCGGGTTGCAATTTTAACTTCGTTTTTTGTAAGAAATATTCATAATTTGGATATGGCTTCTTATGAAGATATGTTAAGAACGTGATACTGAACATATTTCTGCAAAAAAAATAATTAAAAGTCCGACTTTGAACCTCATTCTCCCGGAAACCTACATTGCGGGTTGCAATAGTAACTAGATTTTTTGTAAGAAATATCCATAATTTTGATATGGCTTCTTGACAAGGTATGTTAAGAACGTGATACAGAAAATGTTTCTGAAAAAAAAAAAAAAAAAAACAAGTCCGACTTTATTATCTCGGAAACCGTTGATTTCCCAGACATAGTTCCTTGGGCAAAAATGTTCGTTATGATGAGGACTATACGTGGTTTCCCACTTTGTTGGCGGTCTTTTAACACTCTGTATAATATCACGCTACGACTTTTGGCATTTGGGGCGCCATATTGTAAATGAAAAGTCGGCATTTGTTTTTATTTTATTTTGGCGGAAAATGTTAGTTCTACAAGCGTAGCATAAGGCCGGGTCAGATCGTATCTATCGGTTTAAAACAATAGGTATCTCACTCTTTTGTTTGACGTAGAGCGGGATGGACAGAGCCATAGATACGCTCTAACCCAGCCTTAAGATCCTTGCTGGAGGGAATTGTGAGTGGTTTTCGGTGGAGGTCGGACAAAGTTTATCAATGTTAGAAATATAGTACTGTTGCGTCGCGGTCGAAAGGTTCTGGGTTTGACCCCGCGAGGTTGAATTTTTTTTTGTGCCTTTTTATAATATTTACTCTACTGAGCCCAACTTTATATTAAAAAAAAAATATATATTCTTTGCCGTAAAGCGGGATAGACAGAGTTATTTGCCGTAGATACGCTCTAACCCAACCTTATGCTTTGCTTGCTGGCTTAGCATGAGAATGGTTAAGACCTTATCTATGGGCTTATAACTTTATCTATCCCACTCTACGTCGAGGGCGATACACATTAACCCCTTTCCTTCCTAAACAATTCTTATGCTAAGCTTCCTGGTATCTTACACGGGCGATACCTAATCTAAACAATACATATTTTATTATGAATGTATTGTTTAGATTAGGGCACACACAGACAGACACACAGACAGGCGCATCCTCATAAACACATAAACAGACACACACACAAAGCTATCAAACTTATGACACCCCTCTTATTTGGTCGGGGGTTAAAAAAAACCTTCCTTTTGAGTTTTCCTCCACAGTCGAATTTAAATTAAATGTCAAATGTGTAAAAACGCATACGAAGTCGCGGGCACAACTAGTACACAATAAAATCAAAACAGGTTGTGAGTAAAAAGAACTTATAAACTACAATAGGTTTCTTAGTTTAGTTAATTATATTTATTTTATTTACATGACAACGACACCATTGCTTAAGGAAGCGTGTGTCGTTATAGGTTTTACCGCTATGTGTTTTTATTAAAAGACTTTTATAGGCGCTCTAGCCTGCTGAGTTAGTAATTGTATGATGTATTTACTAAACTGTGTATATGTTTCCTACGAAATGTAAAAAAAAATCTTATGTTAAATAAAGACCTTTTCAAAACAAAACAAAACCGCTATGTGTGTGTGTGCGTCTGTTTGTGGCATCGTAGCTCTTAAATGGATGAACCGATTTGGGTGCGTTTTGTAAAATTTTAAAACAGGTTTTCTAGCGAGTGTTCTTCGATGTGATTTATCAAAATCGGATCAGTCGTTTATGAGATATGCAAATTTGCATAGATCTTATCTTATCTAGCACTATTTCTCGGAAAATCATTCGTGCTTTACGGACAAAACTGAACAACAATCCTTTGTAGCACCACAGACTGAAAACATTACAAAAAATAAAGACCACGTTTAAGAAGCCGCTGCGGACCGCCCCAAAAACGTCGGTAAACACGTCGGCAATAAAACTGGCCGTGATCGCCGTCTCTAGTGGAGCCTGGGGCGGGCGGACAGCTCGCGTGCCGGTCCACTGGCCACGGAGGTTTTAATTTTACTAAAATTGTGCGCGTCCGATGCGGTTATTTGGCCTTCTGTCCCGCAGGGGCTCAGCCCGGACCAATTGGTTTTCGTGGAGCATTTTGCGGAGAAAATTCACTGGAAAGAGATAAACTTGCTGCTGCGCTTCGTAGGTAAAAAAAATACTAAAATTGTATTTTCAATTTCAAATTTCATCATCATCAGCATCATCAGATGCTGGGTATAGGCCTTTTCCCCCGCACTCCACCTCTCACGGTCCCTCGCCATCCGCATCCATGGAGCATGGGCATCCATGAATTTTTAATTTCGTAGTTTTTTTTTACCCTCGACATGTTAGCTTCAAATTAGCGTAGGTATCTCATAAACGGCTGAACCGATTTTGATAAAACATAATATCTAAGAACTCTTGCTAGAAAAACTGCTTTCAAATAAATAAAAAAAATGCACACAAATCGGATCACCCGTTTAAGAGCTACGTTGTCACAAACAGACATACAGACAGACATTTTTTTTTGGTGCAGAATAACAGATAGGAGCAGGAGAGCCTGGAAAAGTGGTAGAGAGTGTTGTAGTTGTCATAAAAAAAGTATCGAGCTAAGAGGAAAGTCGTAGAACAAATGTTGTTGGAAATCACATTTTAAAGTTGACGTGTTTCAGGAATAATGCTATTTAAAAATGGCCCTGTATCGTATATTTCGTATATTTTCACGGTACTCATAATTTCTATAAAATACAGGTAGAGTTAAAATATAAAATCGTTTACGGGTACCGCTCGCTGCCGCGAAGGGTCGCCCGCGATGCTATCTCTCCGTTACCCGATATAAATAAACGGACTGAAATTATAATTTTATTCGAATCCACAATGGGACTTTACTCGGAAAGTTAATTTTGGCACCACTCAGTATTTACGAGTACTTATACACTTTGTACCGATCGAACATATTCATAGTTGCATGCCACCAGTGGTGAATTTTGGATTTCTATTTTTTGATAGGGATTTTTTTGGATTTTGGTTTGCTAGGAGCTTGTCCCAGCTGACATTTGCTTTAGTTGTGGCATATTTCATGCAGTAGATATCTCTTCCTGGGCAGGCCTACTCCATCTAAAAAATGTCCCAAGCACTGCAGCGTCCGAGTGGTCCTTTCACTCATCTAGCATGAGTGAAGATGCCACTGGACGCTGTACATATAAATCATGTTATTATGTAGATGCAAGGGCCTAAGTTCAGATAAGTTCAGAGGATCTTTGGATCGGATATCTGCGTCTTGGGGCGGTTCTTCCCGTTCAGATAACATGGTGCCATTATAGATACTATGATAGGAATCTTCTTTTCTCAAAACAAAAAAATCGGCCAAGTGCGAGTCGAACTCGGGCACTGAGGTTTTCGTACGTACACACCGACAGCGGATGCAGAGTAATAAGGTCCCGTTTGAAACCCTTAGGCCCTAAAAAAGTGAGGAGGTCTCCTTTCATAGGATAAAAAACTTTCGGAGTAAGTCTCCATTACTCCGTAATTGCTTCAGGATTCGTAAACTGTGGGCCGTATCAGATCTTGTCAGAGAACGCATTGTTCTCTGCCCTTGTATATTTTATGCTTTAAAAAAGGTTGTTCGTTTGTATGAATGTAAATGGGTTACGGTAGGGGTTGTTTGTTGTAATAACTTAACGGTCGGTATAAGTTATGATGGAGGGTTCTATAAACAGTACCTATAAAAGTTCTCCATCCTACGATTTCATAATACTACAGGGTGCACTCTAAGTCGATAGCGGAACTTTAAGTAGGCTGTCTACGACAAAAATGGAGCGAAAAAATTATCAGCTGTTTCATACATTTGGCGCAATACTGAGTCGACCTTTTGTATGGAACAGCAGATATTTTTTTCGCTCCATTTTTTTCGCCACCTAGTACAAGTTTTTTGTATTGATCATTAGATAGCCTACTTAAATTTCCGCTATCGACTTAGAGTGCACCCTGTACATACAGGGTGGCCCAAACATAGACGTCAAGCGAGAAAATCTAGATAGCTGACACCGAGGGCTACCCGAATCACCCCCATGTATGTTCAGCCATTTTTTGTCGTTTAGAAGTTATAAGGCTTTTAAGGTTTTTTTGAAAAAAATTACCTCGCATTGGATTTTATTTTGTAACTTTTTTTTATTTTTACTTTTCAGAGATATTTTTTATTCTTTAGGGTCTCAAATAATTTATCTATTACCAAAAAAATTATGATTACTTAGAGACTTCTAGAAATTACCGCAATTTTGGTCCAAAGCCCAAAAATTTTGTTTTTGAGAAATCATCACTGAAATAGTTACTATGGAGAAAAAAATAAGTACAGGTCTGAAGGACTTTATTTTAATTTCAAAAACTTCCCTAAATCCTTAGTGGTCAGAAGAGTACAAAAAACTTGTCACTTTATGGGACTTTTATTCAAGTCCTGTCCCGAGTGAATTTTTTCAACCTATTATAAATGTTTAAACCCTAAAAGCCTCATAACTTCTAAACGACAAAAAATGGCTGAACATACATGGGGGTGATTCGGGTAGCCCTCGGTGTCAGCTATCTAGATTTTCTCGCTTGACGTCTATGTTTGGGCCACCCTGTATATCCCAAAATTAATAAGTTAATGTTTCTAGTGAGCCTTTGCTTATGGTCCCAAAGTAATGCATGGAATTTAGGAATGATAGAAACATTAGGTCTACTCAATGGAAATATTTATTCATGGAAAAAAAATAGAAAAAATAATCAATTAAAAAACACAAAAATTCACAAAAGTTTCTCAAAATATAAATCAATAGTCAATAAAATAATAATGCAAAAAATACAGCGCACAAAAAATAGGTCTACTTGCGTTTGTAGTGAAGTGTATAGTTGCATCAAAGTTTCTGGTAGTGTTATTCAGCATTTTTTTACAATTCGAGATCATTATTATACGGGATCTCTTCTCAGGACCTGATTATGTTGTATTATTTTATATAGTTTGTATCAATCTTATAATTAAATTGTATCTAATAAAGTCTTTTTCTTTGTTTCGCAGGTAAGCGAGTCCTTACTAAAATATTCTAGTTTCGTGCATTGTATGGTAAGTTTTGATACATTAAACTACAAACATATTGTGTGCCAAAATGTGACGGCAAAAGAGAAGAAAACCGGGAAAATTAAGAATGTACTAACACTTGAAGAATGAAGACCGAAGCTAATAAAGAGGCAAGTAGCGAGTTTGCTTTAGAATTCCTACGCTTTACCGTTGCCAAGTATGTGGGCAAAGCGTTTGGATTCTAAAACGAAAGCGCGAACGAACACAGTGGCTGCGAAGAGTAACTACGAGGGAAGAGTAGCGTTAAGAGGATTTCGTTGATTTTGGTGTCAATCGTTTCTGTAAATTTTAAGTAATTTATGTCTAAGGCCCGGTTTCTGAATTGAGAATTTTGCTAAGCAAATACTTAACTATCGTTCTGTCGCGCTCTTTTGTGAGAAATCTGCAGAGACACGACGATACTTACCCATTTGCTTAGCGAATTTCTCAATTCAGAAATCGGCAGTAAGCTTATTACTTTTTTTAATAACAAATAAAAACTTTTCAGCTATAACGACTTTTAAAAAGGAAAAAGCTCAGACAAAGATATACATCTCCAATAATCATATTCTTTTTTGTTTTTGGTATCAGCTTTAATTAAAAAACATGTATACTCGTAAGTGTGTAGGTGGATGTATTTGCATAGCTTTGAGTTGTTTTAACTTTGTGGAAATCAATGAAAACCATACGTTATAAATACTTTTCTCCCGTCACAGCACTTAAATTTTATTAATTGAAAAATTAACGGAACGTTATACCTAAAATAAAAAAAAATTGGGATGTTTTTCCTATCACCAAGAGCTAACACCTTTTGTCTAGTGTACAGGATATCTTATATCTATTTGAACTCCCTAAACTAGGCAGAGCCTGTATCTTAGGATTTGGGGCTCCTTCTTATGTTGTGTTATAAACCAGACGTGTTTTATTTTTCGTTTGTAAGTACAATTTGTTACGAAGCGTCAAACCAGCGAACCGTAGCTGGATAAATAAAGGTTTGAAAAGTTAAGTGAGGAAAAAAATAATTAAAAATTAAGGCATAAGGTGATGTGTGTAGTGTAGGGTAATGTGAGTCCTCTTTGTGTGTAGCGTATGTGAGTGTGTGCATGCGCGTTGTGATACCACGATAGATATGGCATTCATGCTACGCTAGCTAGTTACCAGATACCATTAAACTGATCCTTTATTCTCTCCAAAAGATAAAGTCTTCCAATTCACCCTAGACATAGAACTTTTGTCTTACTAGCGCTTTATTATAAACCGCGCGCTCACTGAGCTCGGTCTCGAAGACATTTAAATGCATTAAGTGGGAGTCGATTATTCGCAAACGATCCATTTTCGGTGCTTTATGGGTGCGTTCTATTGTGCTTCGTAGGAGAGCACCCCCGAAGAACCAATTTTATTCTTATTTTATTTTAGGTTTTATAGACTTTACTTTCTCTTTAGATTCATTTTTTTAAATCTCATTCTAAAGATAAAGTAAAATCTCGTTAGATCCATTATGGATCTAGGCACTTGATCTATAGGGAACTAAGAGAGCTATAATAATTAATACTAAGTAATGCTGTATCACCATCTGTAATAAGAAACAAACGCGACATTACAAAACACATATTGGCCATAATGTATCTGTGACCAAACTTCGTCTAGAATATCTCTTTCACTCCAGCGTCTTCGCAGCAACATCATTCGGTCCAGCGGTTTTCGATTCAATGAGCTTTCGCACGAGCGTACCACTGTCAAATTTTTTCGCGCTAGCAGCGACCATCGCACAAACGTCATTCGAAACTATTTTATCTTATCTTATCTGTATCGGGCCAGGCTGAGAGCCCGGAACACTTCGACCCAGTGGGATCTTTTGTGTCACCCCCGTCCTTATTCCTGCTCAGGACTTGCAAAGACCGAGGTCATAAGCTTTAGAACGTCACCAAGGTTGAGGAACTCATATTCTTCTGGTCTAGGATATGCTACCCCGAGAAGACTCATTCGAAACTACATATCAGACCCGGTTAGGTTATGCGCAATAAAAAGCGGTATTCCGATAATATGATCCATCATGCTGGATGTGCTGATGGTGGTGTAACGATTCTGTATGTTAAGCCTTCAAAAAGGAAAAGTTTCCTGCTATAGAATTAGTAACGAAGCACCTTTATAATATATATATATATATATATTATAAAGGTGCTTCGTTACTAATTCTATAGCAGGCTTAACATACAGGCGGATCTGTAAAGATAAGCACAATATTTAAAGTAAGTAAAGTACAAAGAGAGGTTGTTGCCATAGACACGAAGAATGACGAGCCGTTAACGCTTTCAACATAAGAAGAATCGTTACACCACCATCAGCACATCCAGCATGATATATATATATATATATATATATATATACAGGGTGTTAAAATACCGCCAACAGACCCGAAAGCCACGCATACTAGACACCAAAACAAAGTACTTTTTCGATAAATTTATTCCTGGGAAATGATTTTGGTTTTTTAGGTTATAATTTTGAAAAATATTTTATCACGCAATGGACGTGTAACCCACAGAAGTCATATTGCGCAAGCGTAGGTATAAGTTTATGTTACATAAGCTTGAAGTGCCGATGTTTAGAATACATTGCGGGTTGCAATTTAAACGTCGTTTATTGTAAGAAATATTCATAATTTTGATATGGCTTCTTGGGAAGGTATGTTAAGAACTAGATACTGAATACATTTCTGCAAAAAAAAAGTTTTGAAAAGTCCGACTTTGAACCTCATTATCTCGGAAACCGTTGATTTCCCAGGCATAGTTCCTTGGGCAAAAATGTTCATTATGATGAGGACAATACGTGGTTTCCCGCTTTGTTGGCGGTCTTTTAACACCCTGTATATATATATATACTATTTCTGCCAGAGTCACGTCTTGACACGACATTGACATATATATACATATATAATATAATATATATTAGTTAATGTCGTGTCAACACGAGACTCTGGCAGAAATAGTCGACATCGGCTGATTGCCATTAAACCCAATAAAAAAAAAAAAAAAAACAATTGTGCTTCTGTTTCCTACCACTCTGGGTTAGTGTCTCGTTACGGAGTATTGGTGCTCTGTTTTGTGGAAGTTGTTTAGCGGATTGAGTTTCGGGTTTTTATTGTTTTTGAGTTGGTAGAGACTTATAGAGTCATTCGTCTCACGAAGTTTTTACATCGATACGATTTTTTTTACTAAGTTTAATCTTCTTTGGTACATACACAAATTATACTTCCCTTTGTTGTGATATAGCTTGTAATTGTGCGTGCGATATTGCTGTCATGCTTTTCATATGACAACACAGTCAGTTTACACCGCCGCGAATATCAAATTGTACACAAGGCACATTTTAATCTAAATTGTAGCCAAATTCCAAATTGTAGCAGCCCCTGCTTCAAAAAGTCTTTGAAGGCATTCCATATAGAGAAAGAATTAAAATAAGAAGGCAGGGCAAAAAATCCACATGAGCTTCTCGAGTCTACCTCTGTAATTACCTCTCCTTTCAGACTTAATATATCACGAGGCGGTTCCCGTCGAGTCCATAAACTATTGTGTTCCTAAATTACGTATTCAGACCATTAATCCTACCCGCATATTGACTGTCAAGCATTGTGGCTTCTGTTGTCGGATTGCTGAATCTAGGTGACATTTTGTAGACCTTCAGACCGAAATTGTTAACGACCTTTGCTGCCATTTTACTGTGGCTTGCTTTTTATACGTAAAGTACATTAAGTTCGTATGCCAATTATTGTAGGAATAAATCGAAACTACTTTCTATACTTTCTATTTTAATAATAAAATTCAATCAAGTTTAAGGTGTATCTTGAATGCACGAAAATAGGAATTCATCATACGTTTGAATTGACATGGAATTGCCCATCATGAGGTAAAAAGCAGTATTTTTCATTACTTTCTTTTGAAGTTTCGAACTCATTTTAAACGGCCACTCGTTTCTTTTTTTGTTTCAAAGAAATGTTAGCACAAAGCGTCGCGAAGTTTCTTCGCTGGTTACTGCATAAAGAAGAGGCCTACTCAAACCTTGGAAGAGTGATTTGCCTCTGTTAGGGACGCAATGTACGATTGTACGCGCCATGAGAATTCATGAGAAAGCTTCGCTTTCAATGGACAATATTATCATTTATTTTGGATAGAGATTTTATTGTTTTTGCCACATATTTTTTCTTTTGTTGAATAATTTTTTTTAAGTTTTAAAGTTGATATTTTTGGGCCGGAAGTGACGTAACATTGTAGGCTTAAAAAAAAACTAACTTAAAAAAAAGTGTCACTTATCATGTGATTGTCATACTAGTAGTCTGTGTTATTGTTTCCCAGCTGCCAAGCGTCTTTCTATTTGATATTTTACTTTTTTTTTTAAATTTTGGAATTTAAAATGTTTTCCGAAATAACACTTCAGATTTTTTTTCGTGTATTTTTCTTGTATTCCTTGAAGCTCAAAACGGTTTTTTATTTCAACTTTAAATTATTTTTTATTCCATTCGCCCGCAAATCGCTAATGTGAAAAGGCACCCAAGGTGTAAGTTGGCTATAATTTTATAAGCGCGGCATTTTAATGGTCCACTAATAGTCAATTTTAAATATCTCTGTCACAAATGGCTCTACAGTAGTCCCTAGTTCCAAGACCGTAATGTATTTAAATCTAGCCCGACCGTAGTAATGTAACGTCTATTGCGAACGTTGCTTTCCCAGCTTGTTGTCTCGGATGCAAACCATCCACTCTGGCTTGTACATTTTAATTTACTTCTTCTTTGTGTATAAACAACGTTCTCAGTGCTTCCTTTCCGTTATTTCTGTCTGTAAAAACTGTACACTCATTTCTTACGAAAGTGCATGAATCAGAGATAAAAAGGTGAACATTGGGTTAAGGTGACTTTGGTTCGAAACGGGTCGAGTCGCGGTTAGTTTAGTATGGAAATGAATTGCCTTTATTATCCCGACGTTTCACACTAACCGATCTCAGTCACCTTAAATATTTCCTGGATAATTCCAATTATCATTAGAATAGAGTTTCAATGGAGGTAAAAATCTTAAAAAGAAGACACACATACTTCACTATTTGATTGCATTGGGAAGAGCAGAGCAATGACTAAAGAATGTGCAAATTAAATTTGCCAAAGGTAAAAGAAGAAATCTTTTTACCGCCCCCAGTCAATTCTGTCTCTCCCCACTCACCGATTCTCTTTTGAAATCATTATTAAAATGATAATTTTGTTGTCTCCTACCAAAGATTGAGTGTTTGTGTTGGCTGCCGCTTTTCAATTTTCCTGTCCACCCAATCATAAACGAAGTAGATATTGATTACCTACTTACTTCTTATGGCAGTTTTTTAGGTTCTGCTTCTCTTTGAATTTATTTTACTAGATTTACCTACAGAATATTTTTATAATTCATGCAAAAAATTTAACTTTTCAAAGTGATCATAAACTTATTGTAGATATAAATTTAGAAAGTCGGTATGCTTAATTAAAATAGTAGGTAAGTAAATAGTTCATGTGAAAAGTTGTTAAAAGTGCTCCAGCCTGCCAA
Organism: Zelleria hepariella; assembly: GCA_949319315.1. Taxonomy (NCBI): domain Eukaryota; kingdom Metazoa; phylum Arthropoda; class Insecta; order Lepidoptera; family Yponomeutidae; genus Zelleria; species Zelleria hepariella. The sequence goes on from OX439384.1 coordinate 7,836,704, forward strand.
AAATAATTTTTTGGATGCAAACGTAAGCCTTTTTGGTTATCTGTATTATTATTGTGTATGTTAATAAATACTTTTAAAAATAAAAAATCACCTACAGAGTAAAAAATCAGAGCGCCTCTGAAGTAGTCTTGAGTAGACGAATATTATCTGCTGAATATGGTGAATATAACAATAATTTCACTTGGACAACGGTCTGCGTTTTAAACATGATAGTAATATTTGATAGTAGATTGGTACCCGAGGGAGTAGGGAACATTTTTTAAGGTGAGAGTGTTTTTTTAATCCAGAGCCGAGCGAAGTATTCTAGAGTACCTAGAATCCTGAGCCTGAGATCCAAGAGATTGAAAGTACTCGAGCTAAAAATAGGTTTGCTCCAGAGGTGAACACTCTTCTTTTTATCACCCTCTATGAGAAAATATAATTAGCATTGAAAGAAAACTTCTTTTGTATCAAACTAAGTAAAATCCGAATTTCAGTACACAAACAAACTCTTACGAGAGAAGACGGAATCGGAATGCATTTCTGATATTTTTATTTTTTCACTAACATTTTTTTTATTTGGCTTGCTCGCGGTTTTATTTTTATATTGCCAGTCACTTGTCACACAATGTTGGTGATTGATCTCTTTGGTCATTGGAATTTTCAGTAACAATTTCTACATTCCATAAATAATTTTTTGTCCCATGGGATTAAAAAGCAATTTTAGTCCCTGTTTGCGGGGAACGAACTAGGTCTTTTCGAATAGATGTGATAAAAAATAATTATTTCAATTGAAATGTGACGTGTTATTGGAAAACTGCCCGTTATATCCGCCGACCGCATTGCATCGGGGCTCTTCCAATAAAACGCAAATTACGTATTTATTACTTTACTACGAATTCTCCAGTGAATTTTCAGTAAAGGTATAGATGGCTATTTATGCAGATTGCATTAGCAACTTATAAGTGGTAAATCCTGGCCAGAAAAGAGAAAAAAAACTTCGCTGTAGAGTGTATGCAGTGACTTATTTTATATTTTGAAAAAAAGGTTCAACCACGAGCATGTTTCTAAGCGCAAGGTAGGTATGTACCTAACCGGTTTGCATCCTGGAAAATGGCGTGCACGCCTATGAGTTAATTCTTCAGTTATTTGTATTAATTAAAATAATAACACTACACGCTAATGGTGACAACACAAGTCGTGAGGAAACCCTATATTTTTAGCTGACTAAGGATTTGTAGATAGCATAAGTCCTGAGAAAGCTTACAAACTGCAAGCATGAAAAATCGCACCTTTTGAAATAATTATTTCGAAAAACTTCCATTCCTTTAAATTAAAAGGTAATGAAATAGACTATAGAATAAAAACATATTTGTGTTTTCTTTACCGGCAGAACAAAAGGAAAAGCTGTTATTGGCGAAAAAAAAAAACGGTTTTCAATACGCTTTTGAATTTAACACAGAACATCACAAAATTATGCTTCAAATTACTCTAAAACTTGGTGTTACATCCGATAGCCCTGATAACAGCTTTCAATGTAGTCTCTCCATGGACCTGGTAGGTTTCATGACTTTACCAATTCTTTATTCAACATCACGTACCCAGAGATTTATTTTGTTTATAAAATTAAATGGTTATTTATTTTTAATGTCCTTGCTAATAATCCCCTCACAATCAGTTTCAAATAGGAACAAAGTTTATTGAATTGAGGTATTTTTCAAAAGGTGCTATTTTTTATGCTTCGTTGATCTTTAATGAAACAAGTCCTAGGGCGGATGGGATTCACCCACGAGTCAGATCTATCCGCGTAATCCCCTCTGATTGAAAGATAGTATTGTTTCCAACCGGATCAGCCCCATCCAGTGCAACGAGCAAATGTAAGGTATAATAATATCACTGTTCGAAACCCCTTTTATCCCTCTTTCAAAGAGTTTTTGTGCATTCAGTCTGGTGCCTTAGCCTGTAACGCAATGGTGCCAAAATGGGCTCCCAGATGACGGCTTAAATAACGATTTATTAATTCTGTCGGTCCTTTTATTGTTTTTGTAGAACAGCAAAGAATATTCTGATTATAATTCTAGAGGATTAGTTCGCTGGTTGTAGGAGAAAAACGAGGAAACCCCGGTTTTGTCCTTCTACTGGGACGCCATCGACACACCATTGCGTTACAGGTTAAGACCCCTGGTGTCTGATGCAGGGTCCGTTTGGTAGTGAGTGACAGACCAGACTATGGTTTCAATTAGCTGCTTTTTAGGGCGCAGGCGAAAGCCTAGTAATTGAGGGGAGTCTAAAAGGGTTCCAATCAATCTGATGTAACAAATGATGCTGACAGCATTAATTCGGTTTTATTACATCAGATATACAATGCACATTTCTTATTTTGTATACCTGTATAGTTTTTATTACATATAAACTCATCCATGTTTCATCGTGTTGTATGTTTCACGTGGATGAAATATTATTTGCGTCCCGTGCATAAGAATCCCTCGCTACGCTCGTGGCTCAGTCTCAGAAACCTTCGCTTGCTAAGCATTCAAAACCAGTACTTGACACAAACATTCGTTTCGCATCCTTGTATAACAAAAAACTAAGTATATTTTTTTTATATTCTACACCAACTTCTGTGAGTCTGTCCAGGATTCATCAAGAACGTCGTAAAATCTCACTTTTTTATTAAACGGTTTTATTTATTATTAAACGGTTTTATTTAGCTCACCCCGTTTGTTTTATTTATTCTTTATTCTTGGGTCAAATTTAGTAATTCAAATTTCACCGTCTTCCTGTCAACCGATTAATCTGAAATTTTGTATACACTTTGGATTTTGGTGACAATACAATTATGTTTATTCATTATCATTATAAATTCAAGATGGCCGCCGCTACAAAATGGCGGATAATTTATGTTTTATTAATCCCATCAATATGGGTATCAAATGAAAAGGCTCAACAAGCAGAATACAATATACTATAAAAATTTTAAATCCAAGATGGCGGCCGCTACAAAATGGCGGATAACGTAGGTTTTATTAATCCCATCAATATGGGTATCAAATGAAAGGGCTCAACAAGCAGAATACGATATACTATAAAAAAAAAAATACAAGATGGTGGCCGCTACAAAATGGCGGATAACGTAGGTTTTATCGATCCCATCAATATGGGTATCAAATGAAAGTGCTCAACCAGTATAATACAATCTATATATATATAAAAGGCTTAGGTTGACTGACTCATCACGCTACAGACCAAACGGCTGAACCTATAAGTATGAAATTTGGACAAAAGTTGCGTTATATGGTGGAGGGTTCATTTAAGAAGCGATTTTTTTTTATTTAACCCTTAAGTGGGTCAAAATAGGGCTAAAAGTGTGTATGGGAAAAAAATTTTTTTTGGTCTTATGTTCTTAAATCTTGATTTTTTGTACTTTTTTTTTAAAATGACTTGACACCTATTTCAGATTTTTTCTCATTTCTATGTTCTTAAGGGTTAAAATGGGTGCCAAAGTTTTTCGATTTTTTTCACCAGTTACGATCGATGCTGGAACAAAACCGCTAATGCCACAACAGTGAAAATTTGACAATAGTTGTAATTTGTGGACATGCTACGGGTTAAGACAGATTTACTTCAAGTTTAACCCTTAAGGCGGTAAAAATGGGGTCCAAAGTTTGTATGAAAAAAAAAATTTTTTTGTCCGGATTTACTTGCAACTAAGAATTCGTATATTAAATCAAAAATAATTTAACACCTGTTTTAGCTTTTTTCTAATTTTAGCCGTTTATGAGTTAAACGAGGTTGAAATGTATGAATATTTTTCGTGATGTAGTGTCAACGTCGGGCCCAAACCATTTAAGCTACAACTATGAAATTGAAACTGCAGTAGCGTTTTGTAGCAAAACTACCCACCATGAAGAAAAAAATATAATTTTAACCCGTCAAATGCCCAAACCGGGGTTCAAAGTTTGTATGAAATAAAATTTTTTTTTGGTCCGATTTACTTGAAATTTAGTATTTGTATATTTAATAAGAAACAATTAAATACGTGTTTCAGCGTTTTTCAAAATTCTGCCCACCAAAGGGTTAAAAGGGGTAGAAAAGTTTGAAGATTTTTCCTGATTTAGTATCAATGCCAGGCCTAAACCATTAAAGCTACAACTATGAAATTGAAACTGCAGTAGTGTTTTGTGGCAAAACTACCTACCATGAAGAAAAAAAATATAATTTTAACCCTTCAAATGCCCAAACCAGGGTTCAAAGTTTGTATGAAATAAAAATTTTTTTTGGTTCGATTTACTTGAAATTAAGTATTAGTATACTAAATATACTAAATATTTTATACAACTATGCGGAAGAGATGCGCGTCCCTGGTGCGCAGGGTGCGCGCCAGCTCCAACAGCATCCTAAATATGATCGCGGAGAGGCTAGACTGCCCATACATCAGCCGATGCTGTGCCATATCAAATGGCATTAAATGGCGGCGTCTGCCTACTTAATTGCAATCTGTATATAATGTACATATAGTTAGGTAAGTACTAACATTAGGCTAAGTCACTTTCACTAACACAATTATGGATGTACGTCTGAAATAAATTGATAAATAAATAAAAATAAATCAGAAAAAATCAAATACGTGTTTCAGCGTTTTTCTCATTTCAGCCAATGAAGGGTTAAAATGGGTGGAAACGTTGAAGTTTTTTTCCTGATGTAGTAGCAATACTGGGCCCAAACCATTGAAGCTACAACTTTGAAATTGAATGTGCAGTTGCATTTTATAGCATTACTACCCACCATCAAGAAAAAAATATAATTTTAACCCTTCAAATGCCCAAACCGGGGTTCAAAGTTTGTATGAAATAAAAAAATTTTTTGGTCCGATTTACTTGAAACTTAGTATTTGTATATTAAATAAGAAACCATTGAACACGTGTTTCAGCGTATTTCAAATTTCTGTCCACAAAAGGGTTAAAAGGGGTAGAAAAGTTTAAAGATTTTTCCTGATGTACCTAGTATCAATGCCAGGCCTAAACCATTAAAGCTACAACTATGAAATTGAAACTGCAGTAGTGTTTTGTGGCAAAACTACGTACTATGAAAAAAAGAATATAATTTTAACCCTTCAAATGCCCAAACCGGGGTTCAAAGTTTGTATGAAATAAAATTTTTTTTTGGTCCGATTTACTTCAAACTAAGTATTTGTATACTAAATCAGAAATAATTAAACACGTGTTTCAGCATTTTTCTCATTTCAGCGAATGAAGGGTTAAAATGGATGGAAACGTTGAAGATTTTTCCCTGATATAGCAATGCTGGGTCCAAACCATTTAAGTTAGAACTTTGAAATTTGAACTACAGTTGCGTTTTATAGCAAAACTACCAACCATGACGAAAAAAGTAATAATGTTAACCCTTGAAATGCCCAAACCGGGGTTAAAAGTTTGTATGAAATACATTTTTTTTTGTCTGATATACTTGAAACTAAGTATTCGTATGCTAAATCGGAAATAATCAAACACGTGTTTCAGCAATTTTCTCATTTCAGCAAATGAAGGGTTAAAATGGGTGGGAACGTTGAATATTTTTCTCTGATGCAGTAGCAATGCTGGGCCCAACCCATTTAAGTTACAACTTTGAAAAACTACAGTTGCGTTTTATAGCAAAACTACCAACCATGAAGAAAAAAGTAATAATGTTAACTCTAAAACGGCCAAAACGGGGTTCAAAATTTGTATGAAATTATCATTTTATTGGGTCAGATTAACTTGAAACTAAGTAGTCATGTATATAATCAGAAATAATAATTAAACTCATGTTTCAGCATCAAAAAGGGTGGAAACATTTTAAAGAGTTTTCCTGATGTAGTATCAATAACAATGCCGGAACCTTTAAAGCTACAACTATTCAATGAACATTTAACTACAGTTGCGTTTTATAGCAAATCTACTAAGCATGAAGAAAACAATAATAATGATAAACCTAAAACGGCCAAAAAGGTTCAAAGTATGTTTTTTTTTTTTGTTGGATTCTTTTGATCTTTACCAATTTGGTCACACACATACACAACACATACATCCACGCTGAAACTGCACGACGGATTTGGTTGACATTTGGAATAGAGATAGCTTACAAAAATACACACCCATGACTCTATTCATGCTAATTTGATAATGGTGAAAGATGTAGCAACTTCTTATAAGTCTTCGCGGACGAAGTCGCGGGCGAATAGCTAGTGTACTATATGAATTAAACAGAATGCGAAATAATAAAAACTAAAAACTAGAAAATAAAAATAGGTAAAAAAACTTTTTAAGTTAAACGGTTTTATGTTAAACATACATTGCAATGTTTAAGATAAATGTACTAAAAACCAAAAAATAATAAAATAGATACAGTCGTGGGAATTATAAACATATGCATAGACTAGACTAAAATAAAACCGTGTGGCACGTCAACTGCCTAATTATAGTGTAACATTACAAAACAAACATTTTAATCAACGATTGTAGACAATTGACGTGCCCCACGGTTTTATTTTAGTCTAGTCTATGCATATGTTTATAATTCCCACGACTGTATCTATTTTATTATTTTTTGGTTTTTAGTACATTTATCTTAAACATTGCAATGTATGTTTAACATAAAACCGTTTAACTTAAAAAGTTTTTTTACCAATTTTTTGTCCATTAGTACTACTTATCTGTTCTTAAGAATCACCTTCAGCCCTTACCTGTGAATGGTAACCGGAGTCCCACAGTACACCGACGTCAGTGAGTCTGCCGGATTTATCGAGTCGTCCCTTGTTAGGCGACGTCATAAAATCACCGGGCCCGATAATCCGAGATTATTATCCGCCGTCCTATTCCGACTCTATAAAATCTGAAAGAGATGCCATTAAAGCACGGGAGCCGTATAAAGTTTATTGACGTCTTTACTTTGTCGAGGACCTGTTTTTTAACAAATCATATTATGGGGTGGGTGCTTTTTTGCGCTTGTTTTATTATGGTAATCGGCTGTCTGTCGTTTCGTTTTTAGAGGAGCTGTCTTGATTATTTTTTAATGATTATGCGTTACTTTTGTCGTGATTTTCTCTTTTCTGTTGTATATTTTATTTACTTCCGAAGATTTAAACCTTGTGAGATTGGAGTGATACTTACTTACTGAACATTTTAAAGAAAAAAGCTTAGTGATTTATTGCTTTTTGTGCCTTAAAAATGAGTTTGTATACCTAAAATGTATCAATATACCTCTTACTTACTTATTTGGCAGAATTATACGAAGCACTAAAAACCCTAAATCGAACTCTTTGTATCATTGATACCCCGCTTCGATTTAGAATTTATTTCAGTGTATTGATAGCACAGACCCCTAATAACTTCAAAATGTGGGACACACGAGCTGATACAACCGATAGCCACTAGAAAATAAACCTCTTTTTAGACTAAACTGCAAAAAGATGCTTTTGACACTAAAAGAAGAAGAACTAGAATGCTGATTTGCGTCACCATTATCTTACAACAGCAAGTTTTTAAAACAAGCACAGGACATTTCATTCACGTCCCGGGTGGACAGTAAAAGTGCACTTGGTGTTCAAACGGTCTCCGCAACAACTTCACTATAGCAACTACGACGGAAGGTTCGAGTATTTTTTTGGTTGAAACCCTCTAGAATCATCCTCCTCATTCGGTCATGGAAAAGAACATATAATCAAGACCACTGTGGGCAGAACACGGTATGAATGCATCCGAGGAACCTCTAACCGAGAGAAATGGCGTGGCATCGTAAGGCGCCCAACATCAGCCACTAATGGTAGGTACTACATGTGGACCACGACCACGTGTAGAAAGGACGAAGAAGAAAGATATCCAACCAATGAGTATTTTGTCTACAAAGATGAACGCATTGGGTGGAGTTAAGTGCAAACTATCACACCAGATGGTGCCCCATCGTCCGTAAGACGAGTAACAATAAGTTTCTAAAATTCGCATCGACAGTTACTTGGCTCGGTAGCTCAATTGGTAGAGCGCCTGCAGGATATGCAAGAGGTTGCGGGTTCAAGTCCTGTCCCCAACGAATTATTTAACCTTATAAAAACCTTTGTAAAGATAACAGTCCTCATGGTTAAAAAAAAGGTAATTGTAGATCTGTAAGGCTCGATCAGGGAATCAACGGATGTAGTCTGCTTTAAAGACCTATTTTGATTGGTAATAAATAGAGAAAATACGAAGCGCTGTTGGCAAATTCTGTGAAAATAAAAGTATTGTTGAGACTCACGCAGGCTTTATGCTTCTGATACATCGTTCTGTAATTTACTACCTATATTGCATGGAACGTTCTGTTCCTATAATGTGACACCACCGCTTGGAGTTAAACGAACAAAATTCTTCTAATGTCCGCGTCGGAACGAGGAGAGACGTTAATGGTTGCGCTTGCACACTGGAGGCGATCGCGCCACTTTGACGTTGATTCAACACTTTGTTTCTTAAGTCCTCATAAAGGAAGTGTTGTTTATTCTGCTGGGTCTCGGTTTCAAGAGGTATTATTTTTGTTTAGTACATTGTTTTGGTACAGAATCCCGCAACGCATCACTTGCTTCCATTACAGATTGACCATTTTTTTATCGACTTTAAAAAAGGAGGAGGTACTTAGTTCAACGCGTATTTTTTTAAATATTTGTTACCTCAGAATTTTAGTAGAAGGGAGAAGACTATTGGAATTGTAAACTAGGTAGTCTACTTACATAATTATCTACTATGCGTTAGGTCCTTTTTTGTTTGCAATAACGTTTCAAGAGAACCAAGGCCTCATAACTTCTGGGACATGCTATACCACAGATAGAGATCAATATAGTTAAGGCCCGATTTTTGAATTGAGAAATCCGCTAAGCAAGAACTTAAGTATCGTTCAGTCTCTGCAGATTTCTCACAAAAGAACGTGACAGAACGATATTTAGGAAAAATCTTAAATTCAGAAACCGTGCCTATATATCACTTGCTTGGAAACGTATCGTCAGTCCAATTCGAAACCAATTAATTCATAATTAATTAGCGGTTCCTTTATAATCATGTAAGTAGCTCAATGGGTAGTTCTAAAGAATTCTATGAGGTTGGAAAATTCGCTCAGGACAGGACTTGAACCCGCAAGCTCTTGCATACAATGCCGGCGCTCTACCAATTGAGCTACCGAGCCAAGTAACTGGGGATACGAATTTCCCAACCTCATTGTTACTAGTCTCACGGACTCACGGACGGCGGGCGCCATCTGGTGTGATCTTTGCAGAAGAAATGCTCATAATGTTCCCCAGCACGGGTTAGTGCTTTAGAAAAACACAAAAAGTGGTAGTTCTGTGTCTTTTAGCCCGTGATTTTCGCCTCGCCTGTTGGAGGACATTAAAATTTCTTTACGGTCGGTTGTTATTGCACGCTTTAATGTGCCACTGTATTCTATTTTTTTTGTCCAGTGAATAGTCCGTGTTGCATAGAACTGTCTTGTTTTCAGCAAAGCTATCGTCACATTTTTATACTGGAGTTTCAACTAGTCCGCTCGCGAGAATTCTGTCTCATTTCAAGAAACATATTGGCGACCTTGTGACTTTAACTGGAAAAGTTATTTATATATTTTTTAAGTTAGCAAGGGTAAGCCGAAACTTTTCTATTTATTTTTTTGTATCAAATATTCTGCAATACTTTCTTTTTTATTATTTTTACTATCCCCCGAGAAGTGGCCCCCATAATTAAAATTCCTCTATTTACGTTACATGTGTGTACCGAATTTCAACTTGATCGGAACCCTAAAAACAGTTTTTCAAAATAAAAACGTCAAAAATACCATTATTTTGTGCTTTTTTTAATGAAAAACTAGAAAAGAGTAAGATACGTTCAAGGGAATAAGTGCCTTAGATATTTGAACGATTTCAGTACAGGGTGAATGTGAAATTCAAGTTGGAATTCGTGTGTAAAAGTTTTTTCATGTCTCGTTGAAATAGTACGAGTAAAAGTGAACGAGTGTATGAAAAAACTATTGAGAGCATTTGAAAGGGATAAGTGCGAGTATGTTAGTAGTAGAAGGAAGTTTTGTTTTTATTCAATATACAAAAAAAAACAAATATAAAAAGTATGCTGTGTTTGCAAAATCATTCCAGCGCTGGTTTTCATCGCTTTCATATCTTGTCGAAAAACAATGATTTATTGTTGCTCTGCTCAGCCTTTAATTTTACTGCAAAAATAATAAGGTCGTAGGTCTACTAAATACTACTATTACAGTTGAAATTTTATTTAAAATATTTGGGTGCAATGCTTTTTTCGTCACGCAGAGCATTTTTCACGCAATTTATTTAGCATCCCGGGCATTAGCAGGCAGGTCGTAGGTCCTAGGATTGAAATCACGTAGTGCTTTGGCGGGGCGCCAAATCCCCGGCAAGGCGGTATCTCCTTGTTAGTAGATGCTATGATAAATTCTACCTTCCCTGCTAACTCCCGTAATGAATTCGCTTGCAGCCTCACTTTTGGTTGCGAGATTTTTCTGCTTGGGCGGCTGTAACCGAGCGGTGGTTGCTGTAATTTCTGACATGGTGATTCAAATCAATCTGGTTTTTTTGATAAATAAAAATTGTTCACACTTATAAATCTATGAGCAAGCTGAGTGCACAATTGAAATATGGAGCGGAAATATAAGTCTTATCAAAGCAAAAAACAAAAAGGAGATACTTCAATGTTTTTTCTACATTGTTTTTTTTAAAGCACTAACCCGTGCTTAGGTTGAAAAAATCGCTCGGGTCAGGACTTGAACCCGCAACATCTTATAGAGCGTGCAGGCGCTCTGCCAATTGAGCAACCGAGACAAGTAACTGTCGATGCGAATTTCTTCAACTGCTCTCGTCTAATGCACGGGGGTGCCATCTGGTTGGTTGCGGGTTCAAATTCAGTCCCGAGCAAATTTTTTCAACTTATTATACTTGTTCAAAATTTAATTATCTGGTAAAAAAGTGGTGAGGCACCAAACTCACTTCCTACTACAGTACGTCAACGGTATACGACTGTATCCCGCTTATAATAGACAGCCAAATAAAGAAGAGACCTTTCAGTAATCCGGCGTCAGTATCAGGGACAAAATATCTCAAAACCCCTAACAATACATGAATAATTCTCTTGTTCCCATTCGATATCCCGAACAATTACTCTCAGGAACGCCTCTCTGCAAGCCGAAACAAACCTCAACCTGTCGGCACAAGGGCTAAAATCTACTGAGCGGGTGGAGAAATAAGTGATTCGGTAGAAGATTTCGGTACAATACAACATTTTCGACTAGTCAGCGCGAGGAGAGATTGCCATTTATAGTCATCGCTGTGTCGCGGATTGCAATTTGTGTACTCTCTTCGTAATTGGGATAGGAATTCATTTATTTTTTTGGCCGACCAGTTGGTCTATAAAATGAAGGAACAATACTACAGCAAGGACACAATTAGCAAATTCAGCAAGGCAAACTTTTTTTTCTTTGTCCATGATCATTGCAATCCTCGGGTTAAAACTAACAATGGATGCATCTAAATTCGCAGTGGGCGCTAGTGTGATTAAAACCCACCCTTTTTGCCAAACGGGACCTTATTACTCTGCCTACGCTGTCTGTCTATCCATCTGTCATAACTATAAAGGGCTGTATTACAGGGCTTACTATAAAGTATAACAAAAATGCGTGAGTCACGCACCGCGGGTCCGTACAACCAGATTTTTTTAAATTGTATGGCGGTACGGAACCCTCAGTGCGTGAGTCCGACTCGCACTTGGCCGGTTTTTATTGCATGTTTCAGTGAATATTGTTGGTAGATCTAAATCAGCTACATCCCACTCTACATCAATTTGAGTTTTATACAGTGTTTGCGTTGATATTAATCCTCCCGCTGTATCTCTGTAAGTAGCAACAACGCGTGTGACGTAACACAGCTTTGTGACGTCACCCACTTCCCCAGCACAACAAGGGAAATAAAAGCCACTCGTCATTGAAATAATGAAGACGTAGCAGCCGTCCATTACGCGCTCAGTATCAATATTTGCGCGCACCAAGCGAAATTTCAACACGAAGTGGAATTACCCCGAAGGTCTGCTGAGGGTGTGTAGGAAATAGTTTAAAACTACATGTAGGGTCTTAAGGGTCAATTCAAGTAGCGTGACGGAAAAAGCCAAATTTTCAGTTTTTTTATTTTTTTTATTTTTTTGTTCACCGATTTTCATTTCACGATATTATCATAATAGTATTTTTTTCATTATTCTAAACAACAACGATAAAATTAATAAGCTAGTTAAGAGATTTGTTCGAATCTATAGTTTTTGGGCAGTTCCACTGGTTTTTAGACCAGAAAAACAAATCACCTAAATCATTGTTGTTCTGTTGTGAAAAATAATGAAAAGAATACAATTTTATTGTCGTGCAACAAAAATTGCTCAGTACTGGTACCACGAGTGCTTACTGTCAATGTCACTGAAAGTGACAAGTTGCATAAACAACCTTACTACTATAGAATTAGGATACATGACAGACGTCCGGCGGACGTCCGGCACAGCTTTTTCGCACTCGTGGTAGCTATACAGTTCAGCTACAAAAAAGCTATGAAAATTTGGGCTTCTCTTCCCGCCACACCACTTTCATTGACCCTTAGTAAGGAATTATAAAAATGATATAAAGTCAGTTCTGAACGTTCCAATTTTGTGATTTCAATTTGATACAATGAGAGCGGTTTTGGCTTAGCGCCAGCGTTTACGCTTCGAGTGCGCTTTTGTCAGCTCTCACTGCCTGCGCCTAAAGGGACGTAGTCAGCGCGATTCTCTTCAACCCTCACGCCAGTAATTTGTGAAGGGCAGACAGAGGCATTAGTAGGTATTAGCGCTTTTGTGCCTGTTCACTCTATACCACCTTTCCAGACTATCCTGCTCCTATTTGCTTCTCTGCAAAAATAAAAGTATGAAAAATGTTTTTTTGCGTGGATATAAAATTGCGTTTTTACCAAAGTCGTAGAACAAAAGCTTTTGGAAATCGTAAATGTGATTTCCAACAGCTTTTGTTCTTTGATTGGGGTGTCTGATGAATAAAGCTATTTAATCCTGTATATCCGATTTAACTTTGTGTTAGCTTCAAATAAGCATACCTCATAAACGGCTAAACCGATTTTAATAAAAACATATCTAAGAACACTCGCTAGAAAACCTGCTTACAAATAAAAAAAACCACATCCAAATTGGTTCACCCGTTTAAGAGCTACCGTGCCACAGACAAACACATAGGCAGACAGACGCACACACATATCGGTCAAACTAATAACACCTCTCTTTTTGGGTCGGGGGTTAAAAATGAAAATGTTTGATGTACCTAGCAGCATTGCGGAGGAAAAAATGTTGCACAACAAAAAATATCTCTCTTCTTCAAGAGTATTAAAAGTGTCGGATGATCACTTGGCGATCGCAATCTTAAGAAAATTGGCGCACCGCCAGAATGTAAAGTGTCAATCACGAGTTCGTGATCAGCTATTCTATAAACTATCGGCTATGATGAGAAAAGTGGATCGCTGGTGGAGATTTGAAGATTATTTATCGATGCGATCCCGCCTGTTTTGCCAAAAGATATTCACGAGTTTAAAACGTGTTACATTTATAAATTTATCTAAGAGCAAAAATTTGGTTGTGATCCCTATCACCGGGTGCTATTAGGAAAAGTCCGGAAGGGAAAGTCTGCATCATGTCTGCCCTGTAAATATATACATAATATAAAATGAACGAATGAATTTAATGAATGAATGAATTTATTAATTATAATTATTTTAAGGTTTTGCTGTACTAACGTAACTCTTAAGATTATACTAACAAAATATGGATGCAAATCTGAAATAAATTGAATTGAAGCCCCTTAAGCCCCTGACTTTGTTTAGTACAAAGCAGGGGCTTAAGTCTCTAACGCAATGGCGTGTCGATGGCGTCCCAGTAAAATAACAAAAGCGTGTTTCCTCGTTTTTCTCCGACAACCAGCGAACTAATATTACTCTAGAATTAGAATCAGAATATTCTTTGCTGTACTACAAAAACTCGCAATTACTCCAATAAATATATTATGTACTGGACAACTGACCAATAGGGTCATAATACAACCCCTCTGGTAGGGGGTATCTAGGTTTAGGGTTAGGGTATCAGTATTCACCCCCGCGTCAGTGATTGCCTGTACTAAATAGTAAGGGACAAGCTGTTGTGCGAACTCAGTCTTTACTCTGTGATAAAAGCTTCCAAAATGGAGGTATAAAAGCCAAGTAAGTGGAGCCATTTTTATGAGTCTTAATCTTCTCTACTAATCTTATTTGTTACTCAGTTCCAAAAAAAATAATTGCGTTTTCACTAAAGTCGTAGAAAAAAAGTTGTTGGAAATCATATTATTTGGAAGTTGGGATTTTTGAGGAAAATTCTATTTGAAAATTTCCGGGTAAAGATAGTTACTTACTTTTATGGCAATTTCCTCTGTATTGTCGAAAATCTTAAAATAAGTTGGGTTGTTTAAGGAAAAATTATATTTAAAAATTACCCTGTATAATTAAAGTGTAGTGTAGGAAATCAGATCCGCAATGGGTAATCACTTTGACGAGGTTATTTATTATGTAAATAGGGGCGCCTGATTCCCCCGTAAATTGAATTTCTCAAAGTAGGTAAATATTTGGAATGCAATTATGAAGTGTGAATCAATTCGCAATATTTTATGGATTTACTGATGTCGAAGTTATTAAATATTTAATTACGTACAAAGTAATTTTAACGTTTTACCTTGATTTTCCATATTTTTACGAAGCAAAAATATTATAGGCTCTCTTTTCTTTGTATCGCGATTTATCTAGTTTTCTTTCTATTTCCCATTATTATTAGTTTATGTACATTTAATATTTATTGTTTATTTATTTTATTTAATTTTTGTTCAATAAATATCTTTGTAACATTAAAATTAGATAAAAACACTAAAAAATTGTAAGTTCAACATTTTTTAATTATATAATAAGTATTAAATAATCGCTCGGAACGTTGGAATTGTTCCCCAGCACGGGTTAGAAAATTATGAAAAAGTATTTAAAAAAAAATTTGACTTTGCATTTCTTTGTCATAAAAGGAATTCCAGCTATACAAATAATCCTTCTTTGGACAGCCGAATAACAAATAACTATACAGACTATTCTACGGTATCACATACATAGTAAATTTCAAAGTTTCCGAAATCGAGAAAATACTTTAAAACTTAAATAAAGTCATAGGTATCCCCCGTCATAGGGAATCGAACGTGGGACTCCACGCTTTACAGATTCCACCCCAGGCTTCCATCACTCCACCGCTTCTTTCCAATACACAAGACACGTAAAACATCACCGCACCCTGTCACCGACGCGTCCCAGTGAAAATTCCAATCTATGTCAACAAAAGAGCTGGCGGCGAGCCAGAGCAGGCTCGTCCTTTGTCTGCGCGTCGCAATCAGCTGACGAGTTGGATTCACTTAATATACCTTTGAGTTGGATACGGGGGCTTTTTTCTGTAAGACGCAACTTAGGCAGTCTGAACCTACTTCGGGCCAGTTCTTTTTAGCACCAATATTTTGGCATCAACATGGTTTTCATTTTGGTACCACAGAAAATGAGATAGATTCTTATTTTTTTGTAGCACATTTATATACTATAGATAGATTGACATAAGACTTATTCAGGCTGCCTCTGAGAGTATATTATACAAGGTGTTACAAAAGTACCTCTTTTTACAGGGTGTAACCTAGTGGTCAACAGGATGTCAAATCTGTAAAAAAAAGTTGAAAAAAACAATTTTTATTTTATAACCTCAAAATTGAAAAAAATTCATAACTTTTTTGTTTTTGTTATCAAGTCAAATTTAAAAATATTTTTGTGTATGTAGGTACATTTACATAGCTTTGAGTTGTTAAAACTTTGTGAAAGTCAATGAAAACAATATTTAAAAAAAAACTTTTCACCCGCCACATCGTTCACATTTTATTAATTTCAAAATTTACGGAACGTCATAGAGCAAAAAAAAATATTTAGGTTGTGATCCCTATCACTGGGTGCTATTACCCTATAAAAAGAGTTAGGTACTTTTGTAACACCTTGTATAATATTAAAAAGGACAAAAAAGTCTGGACTGAAGTGGGGGAGGCTTTTGCCCAGCAGTGGAACACTAACATAAAGGCTAAGTACCTAAAAAAAATTTAGTTTTTTTTTACAAACAACACGCCATGCCACCCAAATCAAATCCCAAGCCATTGGAGCACAAATCATCCTAAACCACAAACATTAAAGAAAGAAAGGAAACCAACGACTGCTAGCCCTTTTCACCATGAAATATGAGCATTTTTTCTTTCTTATTTCACCAACATAATATAAAAGGACCGGCGCACATTTCCCGATCACCGCAAAGACTCAGCTTAGAATAAAATATTAACACTTCTCTCATGTAGTTTATTTAAATCATCACCAATTGCTCAGAACTAAGCTCACATTAAGTAGTTTGCCTTGAGCTATGCCTCATTTGAAATTGTTCAAGGATTTTGCATTTTTGCAAATCTCTAATTAACTTTTCGTTGACCATCGAGACTTTGACCAGCGATTAGAATTATAAGGCTACAGGTTAATACACGCAGATTTCATGTCTACGTAAGGCATTTGTCACACTCTTCTTCAAGCGAAATTTCTGTATTTGCCCATTTTTGGTACAGGGAGCAAACAACCCGACCAAATATAATACCCATTAGGTCCACGCAATGGAGCGGATGTTATACGACTTTGATTCGGACGAGGCCATCCTTCTTGCGTGGCAGGGTTGGCACGAACGAGCCATCAACGTCGATGATTTTGGTCTTGGGACTTTCTTTTGTTTACTTCCAGGGAAACTGGGTCACAAATAAATGTACCGAGACAGGAGGCTCTTCGAAAAACTCGTTCTTTTAAGAGATCAGAAAAAGAGATCCCAACTTATCTTTCCAAACTTCAAAATTTTTACTTTAACTTACTTTTTACCTTATCACTTTGCAGTTAAACATTTATTTACAACTAGTTGTGCCCGCGACTTCGTATGCGTTTTTACACATTTGACATTTAATTTAAATTCGACTATGGAGGAAAACTCAAAAGGAAGGTTTTTTTTTAACCCCCGACCAAAAAAGAGGGGTATCATAAGTTTGATAGCTTTGTGTGTGTGTCTGTTTTTGTGTTTATGAGGGGGTGCCTGTCTGTGTGTCTATCTGTGTGTGCCCTAATCTGAACAATACATTTATAATAAAACATATTGTATTGTTTAGATCAGTTATCGCCCGTGTAAGATACCAGCAAGCTTAGCATAAGAATTGCTTAGGAAGTAAAGGGGTTTATTGTATCGCCCTCGACGTAGAGTGGGATAGATAAAGTTATAAGCCCATAGATAAGGTCTTACCCATTCTCATGCTAAGCCAGCAAGCAAAGCATTAGGTTGGGTTAGAGCGTATGTACGGCAAATAACTCTGTCTATCCCGCTTTACGGCAAAGAAAATATATTTTTTTTATATCAAGTTGTGCTCAGTAGAGTAAATATTTTACAAAGGCACAAAAAAATTTCAACCGTTCAAACCCAGAACCTTTCGACCGCGACGCAATAGTACTTCATTTCTAACATCGATATACTTTGTCCGACCTCCACCGAAAACCACTCACAATTCCCTCCAGCAAGGATCATAAGGCTGGGGGTTAGAGCGTATCTATGGCTCTGTCCATCCCGCTCTACGTCAAACAAAAGAGTGAGATACCTATTGTTTAAACCCATAGATACGATCTAACCCGGCCTTATGCTACGCTTCTAGAACTAACATTTTCCGCCAAAATAAAATAAAAACAAATGCCGACTTTTCATTTTCAATATGGCGCCCCAAATGCCAAAAGTCGTAGCGTGATATTATACAGAGTGTTAAAAGACCGCCAACAAAGTGGGAAACCACGTATAGTCCTCATCATAACGAACATTTTTGCCCAAGGAACTATGTCTGGGAAATCAACGGTTTCCGAGATAATAAAGTCGGACTTTTTTTTTTTTTCACGAATATGTTCAGTATCACGTTCTTAACATACCTTCTCAAGAAGCTATATCAAAATAATGGATATTTCTTACAAAAAATCAAGTTAAAATTGCAACCCGCAATGTAGGTTTCCGAGAGAATGAGGTTTAAAGTCAGACTTTTAATTTTTTTTTTGCAGAAATATGTTCAGTATCACGTTCTTAGCATATCTTCTTAAGAAGCCATATCCAAATTATGAATATTTCTTACAAAAAATGAAGTTAAAATTGCAACCCGTAATGTATTCTAAACATTGGATAGCCTAAGTTACGCCCAGAAACGTGAGTTTCGACCATGTTAAGTTTGGTTGAAAACTATTCAGCGGTGTTCGCGTTTATCGTGTTCATACAGACAGACAGACAGACAGACAGACAGACAGACAGACATAGACCGTTTTTTTTGCATTTTTGGATTCAGTAAAGTTTACTTAGTAACCCCTGCTAGTTTTTTTCTAAAAATATTCAATGTACAGAATTGACTTCGCTAGAGTTTTATTATAAGTATAGAAGATTCATATGGATTTATTACTTGATATTTCTATCTATATTCGGAATTCGGTTGTAGATAGATTAACCATAGATACATAAAACGAGGGCCACTACCTTATTTAATTTAAAATAAAAAATAATGGTAAAGAACCAAAAGTAAATCCGCTTTAAGTTCCAAAGCCAGCAAAGTGCATACTGAGCCATAGATTTGCGACGAAATCTCGTAGCACATTCGTAGAGCCAGTGGAATCTCGTAGCATAGTTGCTACGGCGTAGCAGAATAAATAATACTTTGTAAGGGCTACGCAGACTGTTTTGTATCTATCTATGAAGGATGAAACGATGATGATGATAGTTGTACATTGATTTAAACTAGTCTGTAACTCAATGGATCCCAGTTATCTGAATAAACTAGTGGTTCGCCCCGAACTGCGAACTCTCGGCCCCATATCTCAGCAACCCCTCGACCGATTTGGCTCATGTTCGAACTTAAAAATTTTCTTTTCCTCATTTACCTGACAAATTTCATGACGATCCGACTAAATTTACTCAAGTTATCGTCGAACGAACATTCATACATACAAACATACATACATACTCGTACATACAAACGCCGGATTGTTCAAGTAGATTCGGAGAACTTCACTCGCTCGTTCAATAAAGAAATTATTGATGATGATGATGATGATGATATCCTTTTATCATTTATCAGTGACATGGGGCTCAAAGAAGAGATCTCCATTTTTCGCGGTCTTGCGCAACAGCCTGCTCGTCCCTCTTGTACATTATCTTGATTAAAACATACACTTCTTTTTAATCTTTACTCAATTCTGCCAAGGAAATGCAACAATAAATAACGGCAAAAATATTTTTTCCTAAATAATTAACAGCACGGTAGCTTTTAATAACAACTTCCAATTCATGACTCAAGCTATATAAGATTAACCAAATAGACTTGCCCTCCGCTTCCATACATTTAGTTCTAGGCCAAAGTGACCATCAAAGTGTACGAGACTAGGCTTGGCACCCTGCCACGCTCGCTAACGAGCGCAGCTAGCATTCGTAATACAAAGCAAGGCGTTTCGCTGGTAAAATAGAGGCATTGCGCCTTATCCGCGTTTGCAAAATAACTACAAGAAACCATAAGTGAAGCAGTAAAAACTAAGGCCTATGCATGTAATGAGATGATTTATAAATCCTGTACTATAAAAAAATAGATATCCAGTCATTGTTATATTTTGTTTTGTTTTTGTGTGTTATTTTTCTTGTATAAGTGTGCGTGTCAATTAGTATTTTTTTTATTTGAATTGTTTTTAAATAATAACGGGTCACACACGTGCCTGAAACAAAATATTTAATTTTTATAAACCGTCCAGTAGCACCTTAACTTACACTAGATGGGTGAAATTGACCACTCAGAAACGGCCTAGGACATAGTGAAGCAGTAGCCAAATGATACAAAGGCAGTCGTCAACTAAGGTTGATAACTGTCGCACAACCCTTTTTAACCTTGATCAGTGTAGATGCTGTATTATTTAACTTATTTATTCTGTTTTGAGTGACAACGACGACGCTTGTACAAAGGTCCTTATGTTTGCAAGTGTTAACCTACGGATGGCAAACGGTATTGACACTACCGAAGTGCTTCTAAAACCCTCACATTCTTGACGGCGCGATTTTCTCGCGAAATTCTCTTTGTTATTTTTTAAACGGCTGTTCCACATAATTTCATACTTATGTCTGCGGGTTAATGTTTAATGGGGGGCTATAATTAAAAAAAAAAACCAAACAGTTGCGTAAATAAAAATTCATTTAAAAATCTATATAAAATATCCCCCGTATTGGGGAGCTGCATCGGTTTCTGAGACCCGTAGGTAAAGGGTTAAATAGTGAGGGAGAGCATTACGCGGGATGCGCGCATAAAATGTATTGACTAAAACTAAGCACACAACATTTGACACTTCATTTGTACACGTTCTATGGTGACAATGTCATTTGCACCAATGGCCCAAAGCCCACTAAGTCCAAGAAAAATTCTCACCAACATTAAAGCTTTATTAAATTCTCGACCATTTATTACGAAGTTAATAACTTTCGAGTAAATAAATTTTCAAACAAGTATTTGAAGATGCTGCAATAAATGAAAGAAATGAAAGCTCCGCAAACTTCGCACGATTATTCAGGAGAGTCCAATTAGAGTTCGTTTTTTTAGTTTTTTTAATGTTGCCATCGTCAGCCAGCAGATTCCTGGGCATGGGGAAATAATGGAAATTATGGCAATATGGGCGCAGTGGCAGTTACAAAATTGTCTGAAGGCACACACTAGCTTTTAGTTTAATTGGTGCATATAATAATATGCGCGATGCCATAAGAAGTAGTTGTCGCTGACCGTATCTAATCACATAAATAACCGTCTCACTCTAACACAGATGACTTGTCTATCATTTTTCCCTACCTCTGGAAAAATGCCAGCGTTATTAAACTGAATGAGATATGATCCGACAAAATAGGTTGTTTATCATTTTTCCTTCCTCTTTTTTACCAAGTTGGGTGACAAATGTTTCCTGCTATAAATGGTTTATTTACCCTCGCGCTTTAGCTCGGGAAAGGTTGCCAGAGTTAACAATGGAACCAACGTTTTGTGGAAAATACATAGATACAAACTAATGCGAGACTTTTCAAACTTATAATTTGCTACTTTCATTCAATAGTACGGTTTTTATCACCTTCCTAACATAAAAACTCTACTAAAATGCGCATCGGATTAGTTTTTTTTCTCACAATTAAGTAGCAGAAGTAGCAATTAAGTAGTAGTAACTTAGTATAAGTAGCAGAGGTCACATTACACTTATAGTCCTATTAAGCTAGGCGCAAGGCCGATAATAACTAGTGGTTCGCCCCGAACTACGAACTCGCGACCCCATATCTCAGCAACCCCTCGGCCGATTTGCCTCATGTTCGAACTTAAAAATTCTCTTTGCCCCATTTACCTGCCTACCAAATTTCATGACGATCCGACAAAATTTACTCAAGTTATCGTCGAACGAACATTCATACATACAAACATACATACATACAAACGCCGGATTGTTCAAGTAGACTCGGAGAACTTCGCTCGCTTCGCTCGCTCGTTCAATAATATGCGTGGTGAAGCTACGCAGGAGAATTTGTGTGTAGCGCACACCTATTTGCGTATCGCGTAGGGCTAATGCGTAGGTATTTTGGCATTTTTCCTTTGTGGGCATGTCGACCTGTTTATTTTATACCACCTAACCCACTAAGTGACGTATGGCTGACCCGGCTAGTAATGCTATTTACTCCCACTTGCACTGCAGCAAAGGTTTACTGGATTTCTCGTTAGGTTACTTTTTCGCTAGAAATTCACAGGTTACGCCGCGTTCGAGCGTGATATTGGAAATGTTCCACGATTTAATAGCTAGTTTTACTTAAAAGTACTTATATTTTTAAAGATAAAATTATCCGTATAGTTTGAATCGGTTATTTGAACGAGCGAGCGAAGCGAGCGAAGTTCTCCGAGTCTACT
The DNA here is from genome assembly GCA_949319315.1 of Zelleria hepariella. Classification (NCBI taxonomy): domain Eukaryota; kingdom Metazoa; phylum Arthropoda; class Insecta; order Lepidoptera; family Yponomeutidae; genus Zelleria; species Zelleria hepariella. The sequence goes on from OX439384.1 coordinate 7,858,808, forward strand.
GGAACAATCCGGCGTTTGTATGTATGTATGTATGTATGTATGTTTGTATGTTTGTATGTTTGTATGTTTGTATGTTTGTATGTTTGTATGTATGAATGTTCGTTCGACGATAACTTGAGTAAATTTAGTCGGATCGCTATGAAATTTGGTAGGCAGGTAAACGAAATTAAAAGAATTTTTAAGTTCGAACATGAGCCAAATAGGTCGAGGGGTTACCGAGATATGGGGTTGTATAGTTTATATGCAAAGCGCGCGCGCGCCTGCGCGAATAGCGTAAGCAAAGTTACACATCTGTAACTGGGGTCGCGAGTTCATAGTTCGGAGCGAACCACTAGTTATATGGTTTTCAGTAACAGTGGGTACAAAATAGGCTTGAATTTCGCTAAATTCCACAGCTGCATCGTGCTGATAACTGTATCCCGCTACAAATACCAAACAAGCAGATAGGAAAAATACTAGCCCAGTAACATCAGTAACAAAATTCAATGTTTGCATACAGTTGTTATGTAACTTGTATATGTAGGTAACATGTTTCAGGAAAATTGCGCTTCATATTACAACAAGGTGAAACGTTGCAAATAAAAACATTTTCCGCGGCAGCTTCGCGCTGCTATAAACTCTGCTTTTCAAGTTGAACCGACAATCGAGTGGAGTCGGTTGAGGTTCCTCGGGATAGCATGCTTATTAAATTTATTTAATTACAAAAGCTTAATTATTATTACAGATGAGGCATTACACCCTCAACGCAAAAAAAATTCAATTCAAGTGCAACAAAATACTTTCGGCTGTAAAACCACTAAAATAGCACGGTGTATAATATGGTTGTCTTGGCAAAGTTGTACCGAAAGCAAATAATAAATTCACTCAACACCATTACCATCCATCAACGCAACGAATCTCTCAATCTTGTTTTTATTTTTTATTTAAACAACAATGCGGAGACAACGCTATTCTGCCACAATCATACTTTTGTTCGTTACTGATTATTTTGTATCTTTGTACAATGCCCAGTGATCTTTGCTCCCTCCCGATTTCAGTGTTACTTTACTTTAAACAGTTATTTTTATACACCATGAGGCGTCACGTTAAAAATTCGAAGGGCGCAACAATGCTTTCTCATTTTTTGCGCTTTCGCCTTGCACTTGCGTCTAAAATAGACTTTTCCACGATCACATGGACCTAGAAAGTATCATCTTTTTGTTCTTTCCAGGTGAAAATACAAATGTTTTAGATGCACCAAAAGTAAAAAGTATAATGTCAATTTTTAGACAAAGCAATTTTTTGCACATAATATAATTGTTTGCACAGAAATAAACTCTTCTGGATAGAAATCGAAAAAACAAACTTATTGAGTAGATAAAATATTATAAAATTGCTAATGAGTGGTTCCATTTTATAATAGTATTCGTACGTATGTTCAGTATTGATTAATCGTACAATAATTGTATATTCTGAGACTTCCCAGAAGCCTTTTTTTTATTTTATACATTATTTTTAACCGTCATCGATTTTTATCTGCATGGATCACTGTATTATAATAAAATACCTACCCTAAAAAACTTGATTAAGCTCACTGAAAAAGGTAAAAACCGGGTACTTAATAGGTTAAAAAGGCAATCCAAATTACAAGGACGGTCAGCGTCATTGGCATCCAATAAATTCGCCGCGGGAGTAGCAAGTTTAATTTTTTAATGGCCACCGTCGACGCCGCCTGGACTTTCATTAAAACTGTTAGCGCTGGCCAGCAGTAGGTGAATAAAATTTATTTTCGCAAAGTTCTAGAATGTTCTGGCTCGGTTTACTTTTTTTGCTCAAGATTTGACTGCAGTGTGCCAGGTGGTATGCATAAGTTAAGCGGAGGTTTTTGAAGTTTTGCACATAACGATTAACTTTTATGGTATGGCTAGTATGCAGGTACGAAGATAACGTTAGCAACGGAGAAATCTCTAAAACTCAAAAGTTTTTATTCAATATTGCAATAAACAAAATTATTGCACGTCAAAGAAAAATTAATGACTGTTAGAATTAAATCTAATAAAGCAAAAAAAAGTGGCGAAACGTTTCCAAGGGCGTCCAAGGAGGAAACAAAAAAGGTTTCTCCAAATTCTCTTTTTTCAGCCAACCAAGTGGCTCGGGATTTATATGAAAAATTCATGAAAAATGCCGCCTCGGCCCATGCATATTTAAAAACTTACATATCTACATCATTTTGTGTATTACAACGCTTGGGAGCGGAGTGGTAATTCCGTCGTAAGGTCTTTCGAGGGTACGGGGCTTGAATGAAAAGAGCGTGAATAAGATTAAATGACTTGATATACTTTATGACCCGACCTCCTTCCGTTATAACGATGTATTCTTAAAATTTTATACGAAACGCTCTAACTTATTTTAGTACCGAATCGTTGTTATTTTGGAAATAGAAATAGAAATAGAAATTTATTGTGTTTGAATTTGGGTTCACATTTGGTGGTAAAATCATCTTATTCGTAAGATTAATTTGCTTGTAACATAACAAAAATTGTTACCTAAAAGACTTGTGAAATTAGTGTTATGTGTCGCAGTGATTAAAATTGTATTAATGTATTTGATGGGATCAATGTTTCCCTTATTGTTGATCAAAGATTATAAACTAAGAGTATAGATAAAACAAATAAAAATCTTGAAACAATTTTTATAAGAGTATAGATGATAAAACCTCGCATTTTGTATAATAATATTGTTTTGTTTAAATTATTTTAAAATAACCTTACGTGCCTTACGATACGATGTAAAGTAGCCATTTTAGTTCAAACTGTGTTTGTCTATACCTTACTATGGAAGCGCAATGAGCCAATGCAACCGGGGGGGGGCTTAACTTTCTAAATTTTGAATCTAACGCGATCCCTTTCAATTTGACGTTTGAAGTGTGCTGACGAACTTCACACTGCATTTATTTGACAGAAACTGTCATTGAAAGCGATTGAGATAGGGATAGGGATTGCGACTCGATTTTGAAAGATATTGAGTGAAGAAAATAGCAAAATCGTTCACTCAATATCATTTAATTTGTATAGCGTTTTGACTTATTCGTTCTGTTAGCGATTGTGATTTAATCTTAGACAATTCCATTCTAAAGTCGGAATCGCGATCGTGATCTCGATACCATTGAAAGGGATCGCGATAGATTTATAAGTTAGACAATCAGCCGTTTTCAATTTAGCTTTTTCTGAAGATATTATTAATCTGTGTAAGCGAAATTTGACAGCCATATCCCGGTTCTTGTATGGCCAAGCCTATGAGCGCCATCTACAAAGGGCTTTGAATTCAGATTTTAACTGTCAGTCGAAACGGGCTTGAAACCAATCTCCTTGCTACGAAGCGTCGCAGCCACCACATCTCAGTAGCCTATCCACGCATATGTGTACGCTGTTCCGAAAGCTGCTGCCCCATGGCTCTCAGACCGGCGTGTATGTCTGCGAGGACTGGCTCGTCTACGGGTCTTCGGAGGGCGGTTGATGTGAAGATACGTGGACCCTGCGAGTGACCTTCGTGGGATGAGAGTAGTTATAAAGGTGATAGAGACTTTTCATATTATGATAATTAAACAATAATGCTCGAAAGGCAAATGAGATACGATACGATAATGTTTAATCAGGTTGTTGTATACGTACTACGTACGGTGTTACATTAATGAAGAAATTAAACAAGAACCCTGCTAGGGTGATACTAATTTAGCTTAAAAACTACAATAACTTATGACTAATTTACTAATCTAGTATTAAGACTTTAAGTACGAGTACTTATCTACTGCATAGACTCTGTTTACACAAAACAAAAATAAATAGGTACTTAAGTGTGATTGGACAGTAAATCTATCAACTGAGTTAACATAACATTATTGTAAGAAAAACGAGGATCTCACCAGGTTTTATCTGGTAAAATGGCGCCGATATCGGTCCCGAAATATTGTTGTAAAAATCCCGAAATATTGTGGATGGTGTAGAAGTGGTATATCAAGCCTCCATTTTTTACACCATTGAAATATGACCATAAACATTCAACTCGATTTAAACATGTCCCTAGCACTGCAATGTGTGCTAAATGTAGAAAATCGTTCTTTCTTTGTAAGTAATAACTACAGGGTGCACTCTAATTCGATAGCGGAACTTTAAGTAGGCTATCTACTGATCACCACAAGCAACTTGTATTATGTGGCGAAAAAAATGGAGTGAAAAAAATATCAGCTGTTTCATACACTTGGCGCAGTACTAAGTCGACCTTTTAAATTTGTATGGAACAGCTGATATTTTTTTCGCTCCATTTTTTTAGCCACCTAGTACAAGTTGTTTGTATTGATCAGTCGACAGCCTACTTAAAGTTCCGCTATCGACTTAGAGTGCACCCTGTAGACAATAACACCAAAGAACAGGGTTTCGTTGGCAAGCTACAGAGCTTGCCACCATGCGGAAAGGTCTCCTGGACAACAAATACGCCCGGTATTTCTCCTAGCAACAAAAAGGGGAGCACCAAATCCGTGCCGTGTTCGAATCAAAAATCTCGCCGGTTTTTTGTCCTACTGGAGCGCGCTCCCGGGGCGACGGCGTGGCCGATCTGCGTTTGACACCCGATATTCGGCAGAGCCGGTATTTAAGCCAGCGGCAGTGGTAGACCCTACTCTGGATAAATTTAGTTCTGATAAACTTAAGGCCTTGTGCTGTGAATCTTTCTGTGTGCTTATTCTGTAAAAAAAAACCGCACCTATTGTTGCTCCTCAAAACCGGTTTATTTGCGATATTTTATTTTTTATTTTCTTTATTTTTTATTTAATATGACTTATCTACAAAGGTTGCACTATATTTCAAATTTAATTACATGCAATGCGGTGCCTCGCTTAATACATCTCCAATTCCAGATGAATACCTCATGCATAATTAAGAATTTTTCAGTGAGAACATTATCATGCACTTCAAATATTTACAGATTATTTACAAATATAATAAGTTCATTGATGAAATTAGGTTAAAATTATAGCTTAAAATTTATTTAAGTTAAAATTAAATTAAAATTTAATTATTAACGATAGATCTTATCGAAATAAACATATATTTTCTCTCAAATACAAACGGAAATCGGTTTTGAAGACAAGCAAGAGTGCGGCTTTTTTTACAAAATTGTCAAACTGTTGTAAATTTGCCATTGCGTATTTTTTGTTGGGCGTAACATAATTAGATTTTACTTCAGACTATTTCTCAAATTAAAATAGCACGCCACTTGCTAATGATGAAGGATTTTAAGGAAATCCTCGGGATTAGCTGTTATGTAATACATAGTAATTTAAATGCACGTAGTAGCAATAACCGGTCGTTTAAACTAAGTTGACAAGTAGTTTAAACTTTACACTTTGTATGAGAATTAATCATTAGTTAAGGTTTTTTGTTTAAACTGTGATCGCTATACGGGGTTTAGTAATTTGTTATATGTGTGACTCCCGTTGAATCTAGAATAAAGATTTAGGCATAGTACAATGCGTGGCAAGAAAGAAAAGACTTGGGACACCACGTGGTTTGACATGCGCAGTGAAGATTTAGGTATCTTTAGAGGTACGACACACTCATACGAGTGCGGAAAGGAAGGGATCGGGTGTCATCGGGACGGCCGTTCCAAACCGAACTGGCCAGAGGCGCTCACAGATTAATCGATTGGCAAAGTTAAGCAACATCGGCCGCAGTCAGTCCATGGATGGGTGACCGCTAGTGGCAATAATACTATCTGAGCGCTTTTGTGCTTCGGAAGGCACGTTAAACCGTTAGTCCCGGTTGTTATTGATTAATAATAATCGTAAGCCACGTCAGAGGCCCTATGGGTGGCCCTAAAAACTCTGACACCAGGGGTGGCCACTAACTCATACGGGGGACAGGGGGATCGGGACGGGGGATAGGGGTGCGGGAGGCGCGGTCAGGTCTCTTTTTTCGTGGAACGGATTGTACAAAATGGCATATCGGTTCAGTTTGCTGAGAGTAGGCGCGTACTCATCCTATTTTTAGATAGAGTGCCAGTCATGCGATACGCTCTACAGTGCGTAGAATTCTTTTGACACGTGCTTTTATGCAATATAGGAGCTTTCTATTTCTAGAAAAAGGTACCGATCAGGCACTCAGGTACCATATCATAGGACACAAGAACAAACAACATGCGACATAAGTAACTACTGGTTACGCTTTCCACAATAAAATTTTCAGCAATCCAGTGATCCAAAAAAATACTGATATTATGATTGTATAAACTACGTTTTTCACAGATTTTGGTAACATACCTACACTGTTACATGTTTTGACTTTTTTGTCCAACGCTGCTACAACAACAAAAGATGCTTTTTGTGCCTGACCTAAAACTATTAAGTATGTCAGCTTAGCGTTCGATATCAATACACCAAACTCGCATTTTGTATGAGAATTAATCGAAATCTAGGCTTTAAACTAACATTTTTATATTATGGGCCTAAATAAGCCTTTTCGTATGTATGGGAAAGCGCATACACACGTGATTACAGATTATCGCTTAAGGCCAGTTCCAAACTCTCAGGTATTTTACAAAAGGAAAAACAGCTGAAAGTCGAAAAAAGTAAACAAACAAAACAAAACACGGGTAGCTGGCACACGAACAATCCATTAGCCACTACATAAATTCCCGTTGTTCCTTCACGAACTACATTTCATCGGAAACGGGCACTTTTCGCGAATAAAAGTGTCAAAACATTTGCGTGCCGATACCTGTTAACGTAACAAGCAGGCAAACTTATTTACCGCTTACCTACACAGTGAAATATCACCCCTGACACCTTCCATTAAGATAACTATTGGCTGAATGGCATAATTTGTTTGCGTTAGAACACGCTAGTTTGCGTGTTTGGGTTTGATTCGGATAATAAATTCTAGAGCATTTTAGGAACACGATTCGCGACTTTTTTTGACGTTTCCGGAGTTGATGAAAAGCTGACTCTGAGATAAAATCCACATGGCACCAAAATGCCCTTTGAGTGTTTAGCAATATAGTTGTTTAGAGAAAATCTGCTTACAAGAATGGGACCGACAAAATAAACCTCTTCTGCAACACGGTTTTTTTTTTTTAAATTATAAAAAAAAATGTTCATTATGCTACGTTAGCCAATATTTTCCTCAAGTTTTATACCTAATTTTATAACTAAGGATTTAGGAGAAAAGGCCCAGCTAGTGGGAAGTGAATGTATAGGCTACATCTTGTACACTACTTACTATGTTTGGTGTCGACTTCTGGCTTTGAACCTTCCTTTCACAAAGGTAGAGTAGTACTAATGCTTAGGTTCTCCCATATTACATAATAAATACAGCATTACATAATTTACATAGTGTTTATTTCTACCTTCTTTAAATAATTAAGTAGTAGCCCGGTGGGTAGCACTTTTGTTTGCAGTCTACCCACTCTAATTTATTTTCGACTAGTTGTGCCCGCGACTTCGTATGCGTTTTTACACATTTGACATTTAATTTAAATTGACTGTGGAGGAAAACTCAAAAGGAAGGTTTTTTTTAACCCCCGACCAACAAAGAGGGGTGTCATAAGATTGATAGCTTTGTGTGTGTCTGTTTATGTGTTTATGAGGGTGTGCCTGTCTGTGTGTCTGTCTGTGTGTGTGTGCCCTAATCTAAACAATACATTTATGATAAAATATGTTTTGTTTAGATTAGGTATCGCCCGTGTAAGATACCAGGAAGCTTAGCATAAGAATTGCCTGGGAAGTATGGGGGTTTATATGTATCTCCCTCGACGTAGAGTGGGATAGATAAAGTTATAAGCCCATAGATAAGGACTTACCCATTATCATGCTAAGCCAGCAAGCAAAGCATAAGATTGAGTTAGAGCGTATCTACCGCAAATAACTCTGTCCATCCCGCTCTACGGCAAACAAAGTATATGTTTTTCATATCAAGTTGGGCTCAGTAGAGTAAATATTTTAAAAAAGGCACAAAAAAAAAATTTCAACCTCGCGTGGGTTCAAACCCAGAACATTTCGACCGCGACGCAACAGTACTACATTTCTAACATCGATAAACTTTGTCCGACCTCCACCGAAAACCACTCACAATTCCCTCCAGCAAGCATCATAAGGCTGGGCTAGAGCGTATCTATGGCTCTGTCCATCCCGCTCTACTTCAAACAAAAGAGTGAGATACCTATTGTTTAAACCCATAGATACGCTCTAACCCGGCCTTATGCTACGCTTGTAGAACTAAAATTTTCCGCTAAGATAAAATAAAGACAAAATAAAATATACGTATATTCCTCATCATAACGAACATTTTTGCCCAAGGAACTATGCCTGGGAAATCAACGGTTTCCGAGATAATAAAGTCTGACTTTTCAATTTTTTTTTTCAGAAATGTGATCATTATCACGTTCTTAACATACCTTCTCAAGAAGCCATATCAAAATTATGGATATTTCTTACAAAAAATCAAGTTAAAATTGCAACCCGCAATGTAGGTTTTCGAGAGAATGTGGTTCAAAGTCGGACTTTTTTTTTTTTGTAGAAATATGTTCAGTATCACGTTCTTAACATACCTTCTCAAGAAGCCATATCCAAATTATGAATATTTCTTACAAAAAACGAAGTTAAAATTGCAACCCGCAATGTATTCTAAACATCGGATAGCCTAAGTTACTCCCAGAAACGTGAGTTACGACCATGTTAAGTTTGGTTGAAAACTATTCAGCGGTGTTCGCGTTTATTGTGTTCATACAGACAGACAGACAGACAGACAGACAGACAGACATAAACCGTTTTTTTTGCATTTTTGGATTCAGTATAGTTTACTTAGTAACCCCTGCTAGTTTTTTTCTAAAAATATTCAATGTACAGAATTGACTTCGCTAGAGTTTTATTATAAGTATAGATAGATAGACTAGCTGACCCGGTGAACTTCGTATCACCTGAAATAGTTTGACTCTCCGCGTCAAAAATGGCGATTACAATACAAAATTACCAATTTTTATTTCTTTTTTTTTTTTTTTTTTTTTTTCTATTAAGTCACGGTTTTACTCACTAGTAATTTGTCGGTGTAGCCGACTAGTTTCGTTTTGATAAGACTAAAGTACTAGTAAGGGAAAAGTTCTACGTGCCGCGGAAAGTGCGGGAGGCAATTGAAATAAGTAGACACCCGAACTACAACAGAGACTCTGGCTGGGCTCTATCACCGGCTTGGAAACCAGTTTTACACCGTGAGTCAAGAGAAGAGAGCCAGAATACTCAAAAGGACGACATTGTGAGTTTCGCCTGTATGACAATTCCAAATAGTGTCAACGACGAAGAAGATCCTAGTCCAGCTATGCGTGGGCGGGCGGGCGCGCCACCGCGTCCCCCCGCGCCCCCACCACCCCCCGCACCGCAGCTCTCGGCGCGCGCGCAGCGGCTACTCAAACGCAGTTCGAGACTAGCCGTGGCGTCGCGATTGCCGTCTCGTTCTCCATGAAGAAGGTCTCCGAATGAGAACCGAAACTAGTCGGCTACACCGACAAATTACTAGTGAGTAAAACCGTGACTTAATAGAAAAAAAAAAAAAATGTGCAGTGCTCACGAAAGTTTAAGTTTTAAAATTTTTATTTCTTCCGTTTTTCAGCTAATCCTTTAACTTTTCCCGTATTTATTTGCTTTTAAACCTACCCTGAACTATGGTGAACTAAACAAAACAGTAAATATGCAAATCGGTCAAGCCGTTTCTTAGTTTTAGCGAGACTAATGCACGGCGATTCCTTTTTATAAATATAGATAGAAGATAGATAGATAGATTTCTCAGGTTACGAAAAGTGATTCAATGAATGAATATTTTTCGTACACAAATTCTTTTCATTTGTTAATAAGAATTAGAGAAAACTTAATGTTAAATGAAGGGACATTCATTACAATGTAGTCAGCCTAATGAGGCCGAAACTTCTTTATTCCTGCTCTCCGATCGTCCTTTTTAATTGCTTTCTTCAATTAGATTAATTAATTTTATGATCGGATAGAGACGTCACGAAGCGTGCCGTCCTTCGGAAACTTTGGATATGACTACTGTGTTAATTGGAGACATACCTACTTTACTTTTTATACGAAGGAATCCGTCGCATAATAAGTTGTATTACCTACTTTTTAATTATGACATTTTTTTTTGTTTTTTGTGGATTTGTCGTAGCTATAACACTTTTTAACGGTAAAGGACCACATCGCGAGGAAACCTGAGGGTGTGAGGCTTTATAACTTTAATGCGAAAAATTAAATCGCCAAATCGTATTGAGCACACGTGGTGATTAAGCTCGAACTCTCTCTCTGAGAAAAGGCCTTGGCCCAGCTAGTAAGACATGTAAAATCCATTAGCCTCCGCCTTATTTTACAGGCTACCTCTTTTTTTTGTCAACATCTTGGAGATGAAGCTGTAAACTAAGAAATACATATTATATTTCGAATCCAGAAATAATTTTACACACTAATCGAAAGAACATCAAACAATGCATAAACTAATAAAAACAGACAAAGTTTCAATTTTCTAGTTGAAAAGGTATATGGATCAGAGAAAAATAAGTACTGTAATTCACTGCCTGCCTAGCTTACCTCTTTTTTTTTGTCAACATCTTGGAGATGAAGCTGTAAACTAAGAAATACATATTATATTTCGAATCCAGAAATAATTTTACACACTAATCGAAAGAACATCAAACAATGCATAAACTACAGACAAAGTTTCAATTTTCTAGTTGAAAAGGTATATGGATCAGAGAAAAATAAGTACTGTAATTCACTGCCTGCCTAGCTTTGCTGTATGTTCCACAGTATTGTGTCAAATACAAGGCTCCGTTTTTTCGATTCCGCGTTTTTGGAAAGGTTCCTAAAATATTAGGTGTGTTGTAGCGTTTTTGCCTCAGACTCGCGACACACTAGCATGACCGGTATCGTGGTATCGTGAAAACTCTGTCGTCTCAATGGGCCTTTTCGAGAATATACAGATCGTCAAAACGCTACAGGGGGCTAATGCTCGGAAATCTCGCATTCAACAAAATATCTCGAAGGAAAAAATCTCATGTTATTTCGATCTTGACTGTGAGACGAACCAGATTGATTTTTCAATCGATTCGCCCAACATTCACAAATAAATAAATAAAATGAGAAATTAATCATGTAAATAATTGCGCCATCTGTTTGTGAAATTGGGAACTACGTTGTCAATTTTCAACTAATCAAATAAATATTAATAAGAAAATCATAACGCCATCTATAGGGCAAAGAGGGAACTAATCAATAGACGACATCTTGCGGAAGGAGGAAGAACTACTTCAGCAGTATTAGGAATGGTTTGAATTTACTAAGTTTAAAAAGCGAAGTACTAGGATTCATTGAGTTGAAAACGCGAAGTACCACTAAATTTCCTTTACTGGGTTCCTTACATTTAATTGAGAATTATGAAGGCAATATTATCAAGGCAGAGACCAAGTGTAGGTAGATAATGGCGCGAGATTTGTCCAACAAACGGCCATCGCGTATTCAAAATTCGAATGTAGTGATATGTTAATGGAGTTTTCGGGTATTGGAAATAAAATTTGGTATTGACGGGCCGCCATCATGGAAATCCCTTGCACTTCATGCAGGTTGACGTTTACGGGGTTTTCATTGAAACCTAGGGATCCCTCGGAGAGTGAAGTGAAGTTGTTTCATGAGGAATATCTCTCACCCTTTCACGCTTGTGACATGTTTCATATATTCTAGCTCATTCTTTCAGTTCTATGTTTTACTTTAATGGAGGAAATGTTGTCATTTTCTCTCACTCTTTCACACCTATGTGATAATTAGTATAGGACTATCTTTATTTTCTTCTTCGAACTGAAGTAGTAGTTTTTCATAGGGAATTTTTGGAGCATGGGAGAAGGGGGTATAAAACGTCCAGCGCGGTAGCGGGAGCGATTATTATTCGTCGGATTTTCCTAGTGAATTTAACTTTGGTGATTATTTCAAATAACTGAGAGTCTTGTTGTTCGCTTGAACCTTGCTGGTTGCATTTTTGAGTTGCCAAAGTGTGTCAGACTAAGAGCCAAGGTACCCCTTGGGTTAGTACGACATTTTTGATCTTGTAGTTGATTCCCTGGCGACAGATTTCTTGGGAAGCCTCTGCTTGATTATATTTGGTAATTTGATTATAGCGATTAGCTCGGAGAGATTCTAACGTGGTGTTTTCGTGGTTCTATGAATTGCGGAGGCATAGCGAAGGGATTTCTATCAGCGCAGAGGCAATTAGTTATCGCGGTCGAAATAATTGATTGTTTTTGAAGTTCGTGCTTTTGTAATTTAACTTAGTTGAGTGTTGCTGAAATAGTATTCTTGTGTCATGCTAAGGTGTGCCTTGGAGATGCAGGAATATTATGGAAGTGACTTTGTTTTATTTTACGCAAAGAACAATCAATTATATTTTAAAGTTTTGTTAGATTCACTAGTGAGGCAATAACAGAGACATGGTTCTTTGTTAGAGAATAGTGTGTAGCCGCTGTCTCCTCGTTTTTTATTATTACGAGTTGCTAGCTACTCGGGCATTGGTTTATTTAGAGCGAGCGCTTATTTGACAAAACTCTGGATACACCCTTGCACCGCAGCCTTATTTATATATTTATCTATACACAAACATATAGGGAAAAGTCAAGTTTACGGCATAAACCCAATCCCACCGCCCAAACTTGACACTTTTGGGTTATAGGGACACACTTAGGTACACACCTAGCTGCGAACCCACAGCGCTTTCTCTTAATTTCACTCTGCTAGCAAATCTTCATTGCACAGTCGAAGATTTGACATCACACACTACACGTTTAAAGTAAATGTGAAGCTGATTGCTTCTAGCTTGTCTCAACACAGTAGAAATTGCGGGGATAGAGGGATAGGCTGGGCGATAGACACATTAGGCTAGGGATCGCGTTTTATTGGGAGTCAATAACTTAGTTAGGCAATTTAACCTTCCAAATAACTTCTTTATTGAATTTTGCATCAGTTTTAGCTTGGGGAATGGGTCAGTGTTTTGTATTGAAAATTTATCCGAGGTCAAGCAAAGCAGTACCTTAGTCAATCTTCATACCATGTGGGTGAAATTGTCTAGCAAACAAGGATTGTTTTTGATATGATTCAGTGTCTCCGTTTCACGGGATGAAATTTGGTGTAACATTCGATCCAAACCTTAAGATAACTTACCTTATGAATATTCAGCACGATGATGGTAGGAAATAAAATTATACCAATTTATAATTAAACTCAATAAATAGAGTTCTGTTCAGTCTAATAAAAAGAGACTAACTTGATATTATAAAATTATAAAGTGTTATAAAACATTTTCATAACCATTATAAATAAATATTCATTTTCGCATCCGAACTGCCTAGCAAGGAGTTTGAGCTGTGAACCTTTTAGAAAAATCTAATGGGAAATATTTGAAGGTAGAAATCTAAAAACTACTTTTCCAAATAAATGGAATTATTTGTTAGGATCAGAGCTATTTAGTGAAGAATTAGTTCTATTGACTTTTTGAATTTACCTAAGGGTATATTTTTATTGAAACTAAAACCTTTTTATTCTAAAATTTATGGAATAATAATTTGCTTCTCAAGTTGTAAATTCTTGCATTGTGAAATGATGGAAAAAGGAAGTCTATTCATTCACAAAATAAAGTAAAATAAAGATTCATATTATAATAATGTAAATTTTGCAGAGAATTTGCCTGTATTTTATTATTGGATTTGAAACTTAAGTAAAATAAATACTTACTAATATTTCTTGTTCAGCACAAGAATGAAGTGCAAATGAACATAGAATTTACTCAATATTAAATGTAAATTTCAAAGAAGAAATCAATAACAATTTATGTCCAAAAGAGACGACATAACTTTGTTATATTATAAAATCTTGAAGCACACATGTGAAGTTTCTTGCTGGTTCTTTTCTTCATGATAAGTGCTTTACGAACCAGTGGTACTCATAAATTATTTAAATGAATAAAGTAAAGTTAAATGTAATAAAATTATTTTAGAGAAAAAAAGTTGGAGGGAAACCCAATTCCACAAGAGGTGAGGTTTACTAGGTTCAGCGGGTCGGAGCTGTCCTTTTACCAACAAACAAAAATGTTTGTATGATTTTCAGCATACAATTAATTCACTTTATCGAATTTCTAATATTTATCTTTTATTTCAATGGAAAATCTCTGAGTAAAGTTCACAGTATTTAAATGAAGTCTCAGTAAAATCTAACTATTACGAAATTGATAATGAGTTTCAATCTAGTAGTAAAAGAAGGCAAAATACTTTAATTTAGCTAATTAATTTCCTTTACTATCTTTTGCACTGAATGAGTAGGGTACTTTTAACTTTGCGGCATACATACCTACGTTATTGTCCTAGTAAGCATCGCACTAATAGTTGTTATATTATGCATTATAAATTCACTTTATTCTATCAAAAAGCTTCCTATAGCTAAGCATTATAATTCTATCATTTTAGGCAATTAAAACTAGAAATAAAGAAGGCAGGGAAGGTTTATTAATTTAATTACTTACGTTTGATCACTATTACTTTTCTTACAACTAATCACTTCAATATTCTATTATTTTCACTGATAGGATTGTTATCACTATAGCCAGCTTTCCAAGAGATTACATACTTTCCCTAGTAAGAGTCTTGGTTAATTCGGGTTCATAATGTAGGTCCTACCACTAGAACGATCATGTCAAAGGCCATAATAATTAATTTTAAATTCTCGGATTAGCTAGTTACATTATTTCTATTTATTTAATGTGGGGCCGCGATCAGCATTTATCTATTTATTTATATTATTTTAGGTCTCTTGTAATGCAGCTGTGGGTTACAATATGGGGTGCCGTGGCGTAGGATCTGTTTATTCTATTTATTTATGTGGTGCTCCATTTGAGCACACAATTTGTTGTCGTGTGGGTTGTGAGAGGTACGTGATTTCTTGGAAAGTTGACTTCAATTCACTAGGTTACTTATTTCACTAACACTTTTGCACATAGCGTCTTGTTTGTCTTCAGACGAGAGCTTCGAGGTTGTAGGCAAAGTCAGATTCTTCGTTTTTCATTGGCTAGATGACTCTTCTGAAAAGAAACAAAATTGGGAGTTTAGTTGGGTTGGTCAAGTCTTAAAACGATTAGCGAGCAGATTTTACGTGATGGGGGGGCGAAAGCCCATGTATTTGTTTCTATTTAGTTACCTGTTTAGCGTGGATAATAGATTTCCATGGGTTTCATGTCTGATTCGATTCTTGATTAGTTTCTCTTGATTTGCAGTTTTGCAGCATGTTTTCTTCGTTACTCGACGTGTTGAAGTTTATATTGGTCGTTAATTCGGGCTTCTAGGTTGAAAAATGGGAAAATCTAGTTATTTGCAGATTTTTGATGCCTTGTATTTGTTCATTTATTGCATTATCTTGTCGTGCACGAGCGTTTCACAAAATGGCGGCCGTCGGGCGACATCGCGAGTACCGCGACACCGTGGCGCCGCGCTGGCTGCCGTGCGCTGCGCTATTCAGAGCGCTGCGCTGTGTTGTTGTTTGAGCGAAAAGGGGCGATTCTGGAGTGCAACCTGGTAGATGTTATATTGTTGTGGGCGATATGGTTTGCGAGGAGAAAATCGGTAGGCTAGTTGTTGTTATTCATTTGTATTTTTATTATTATACTAGCTTTTGCCAGTGACTTCGTCCGCGTGAACTGTAAAAAACAGGGTGTGTTCTTTGCTTTGGTCTTTGGTGTGGAGGACAGATGGTTTATTGCCTGTGTGTTTTACTGATAAGCTAGTGTCCCTATTCAAAATTTCATCCATATTTGTTGAGCCGTTTCTCTAAAATTAACTTTATTTAAAATTTCATCCATATTGGTTGAGCCGTTTCTTAAAAATAACTTTATTTAGAATTTTATCCATATTTGTTGAGCCGTTTCTCTAAATTAACTTTATTTAAAATTTTATCCATATCTGTTAAGCCGTTTCTTAAATTAGCTGTTTTTCAAATTTCATACATATCTGTTCAGCCGTTTCTCTAACTACCTAACTGGATTTCAAATTTCATCCATATCTGTTCAGCCTTTTCTATAAACTAACTGGATTTCAAATTTCATCCATATCTGTTCAGCCTTTTCTATAAACTAACTGGATTTAAAAATTCATCCAAATCTGTTCAGCCGTTTCTTTAAACTTAGTGTATTTCAAATTTCATCCATATCGGTTCAGCCGTTTCTTTAAGCTATCTCTATTTCAAGTTTCATCCATTTCTATTCAGCCGTTTTGGCGTGAAGGAGTAACAATTGACTTTTATGAACTAACTATAAATAATAATTCCATTTAATGACGTTTAGCCAAATTGAGAAACAATAAAACAATTATGATTAGATTGCGGATTTATTGTAGGTAGATTACCGTAAGAAACGAGAATAGGCCCCCTATTTTATTTTGAAGGTCTATGTCATGCACACACTCATAGGGTTAATTTGCATTCATTCAATCATTCACTCAAGTCAGGGCATTCACAGACAAACTTTTCTTTTTTTTGTTCTAGCTAGACACAGATTAAAAAAAAAAAAATAAGTGAGAGCTGTCGCTATTGTCAATAGATTATTGGGATGTTGTTGGAAAATAATTACCTTATTTTTCGGGTCCACTACCAGTTTTACTACGTCTTTCCGAGACACATTTGGCCTCGTTACATTTTACCTATGACTACCTAAGGGACCTATGAGAATAATGTAAATATTTCACAGGGAAAATAGCTTTTGAAACATATTAAAACGGCAGGGTTTTCTATCATGTAATTAATTTACTATCATAATAAACATTACTATAAAACGGAGAAGTTGAGGGAAACGGAGACACTGCAGCACTAAGTGGTCTCTTCATCCATCTGTGGGGGTGCCACTGGACGTTGTATGAATCATCTCATTGTGTAGCGTAGACAAAGGAATTTGTTTTAGAACATTATTTTCTTTAGTAGTATTGCGGACTCTAGTAGTATTGCGGACTCTCGAAGGTTCTCTTCATCTCTTCATGGCGGCACTATTTATCCTGCTAAGTTCAATTTTTCTCTTTCACTGGACTTTGGATCTTGTCGGAGACTCGGTTTTTGTGGTAGAAGTTGTCGAGAACATTGTAGATGCATTTTATTTCTTGTTGAGGGTTTTCTGAAAGAGAGAGTAATGCAGAAGTTAGAAAAAGCAAATTCATACGGATGGGGGGGCGGACTTCAGTTTTTTTTTCGAGCGGACTCTGGTATTTGTAAGTTCGGGGGGGCGATTTTGTTCTGATCTATGATGGCCTAGGGGTAGAGCGATAGACTTGGAGGCGAGAGACTCAGGTTTGGTTACCGCAGCGGGCATTTAGCTATAACTTTGTTTATTTCAGGATTGCAGGTACCTACGTTTGTGAATTTTTGTGGCAGTGCTACTCGTTAGTCATTGTGAGAGAACCTGAGCATTTGGGAGATAATACTTTTAGCAATAGGCGCCAGTTTGAGTGGTGATAGTGTTTTAACCTCACTTTCTGAAAGAGAGGATCTTTGTCCGGCTGGTGGGAATGTGCAGTTGTACGGGCTATTTCTTGCTTTCTTACCTTATCTTAGCCTTCTTTTGCTTGCGGTTGGTGAAAAAACAGGCACGTTGAGATTTCGTTTGTAGCTCATTGTCCAATTTCAGGTTGCTTTGTTGTCTTGAATTTGCTCATTACACCGTTCCCGCTGACGTATTTGTGCGTAGTAAAGACGAATGGAGATTAGGGAATGTTCCAGGGCACAACTGTTGAGGAATATAATGAAGAATAAGTTATTTAATCGCGTGAAAATAAACTTTGTTTTTATTTTGACGTTTGGTTGAACTTGACGTTTGGGTTGGTTGACACTTCCGTGAGGTTGCGTTCCGAAATCACAAAAAGTTGTCGCATGATCTCTTTCACGAACTTTTGAATTTCTTTGTCATAAAGTTTCTTCTTTTTTTTGTCGGGAGCAGACTGCAGATCCACGTTGTGTAAAGTATTCAAAGATTTCATTCGAACAAATTGTTCTACCTACTTTTAGATTAACTTTTCGCGGTGTTTTCTTTCACTCTAAGGTTGCTAGATCTCATTTTAAATTATCTTGCCAGCGAACATTTGTGTACACGTGAGCTTGTGACACCATAGCTGGGAAACCCCTCGACTGATTTGGCTTGTGTTCGAGTTTAGAGATTCTTTTGGTTTCTTTTGCCCGCTTACTAGATTTCATGACGATCGGACCAAGTTTGCTCAGGTTGTCGTCGAACGATCATACATACAAACATACGGACATACAAACACCGGATTGTTCCAGCGGACTCTGATAACTTCTATTGCTTCGCTCGCTCGTTCATCAAACATACAGACGAACAGGTGTCGGATTGATCCAGTGGACTCGGAGAACTTCTCTTGCTCTTGCTTCTTAGCTCACTCGTTTAACAAACTTACAAACGTACAGACATTCAGACATACAGGTGCCGGATTGTTCGGGTAGACTCGGAGAACTTCTCTTGCTTCGCTCACTTGTTCTTCAAGCTAGAAAATGTTAGTTGACGGTGATAAGATGGTGCGCCTGCTACGATCGTGCTGGCAAACTTTCCCAAGCAGTGAGATTACGTTAATCAGGCGCTTCGATGTTGGTACATGATGGTCAAATTTGACAGGGTAGAATCTCTCTCTCATGCTAGGCGAGCAGCACAATCGTTTGCAGGGTAATATCAAAGTTGTCAAACTCAAATTCAGTTTCTCAAGTTTCATTATTTTGTTTTGTTTAGATTTTACCTACAGTGTAAACTTACTCGATTCTAAGTCGGTTAATACGAATATAAATCAAACACAATTCATACTTACATGTTCCATATCTGCTTATTTGTTTAATCAAACGAATCTAAAGTTAACATATTTTAGCAACTGAAACTTACTTACTTGTCTGTAATTAGTGCAATAATAATTAGTGTACAGGACGCACGTAGGGAGTTTTGGAAAACGGGTTGTCTTAACATGTAATATCTTTTAGCATCTAGAATCGTGTAGAAATAACCAAATTCAGGCTTGTTATTAGATTCTTATTTACTTTCTTTCACGCTAGCTTTTGCCCGCGACTTTGTCCGCGCAGACTTGGTTTTTCCGTTATCACGAAAAAAAAAAGAAATAGCCTAGATGTAGCACTCAGCGATAGATAAGCTTCCCATTAGTGCGGGAGTTTTTAAAGTCCGATCAGTGGTTTGAAGATTACTCCTTACATACATAATTACGTACACACGATAGCACGTTAGAGTGTGCGCTTTTGTTGTAAAAATAGCTTGTAACGTAACTGAGTAGAGTGCTGGCATGTAGGGATCGATGTGCTGTCGTGGTACAAACTTTTCTTCTTCATAATAGCGTAGTTAGACGGACAAAGCGGAATTATCAGACAACGGTCTAGATTTTAGATGTAACTTAGCACGAGCTGTGCTATATTTTGGCTAGTATTAGTAAGGAGGTACGATGAACTAGATGAAGGGCTTTCGGTTTTGGAAAACGGAGTCATTAAAATTATTCTTAAACATTTGTACTTTTCTATCGCGTGGTATAGAATGTTTCAGTACCAGTAAAGTATTTTATTATTTCAGTACCTAACGTTATTGAGAACTCTTACATACTATGAAAAGCTGTGATAGTCACTTTTCCAGCGTTACAAAATTAATATACACAGCCACTGTAGGTAGGTAGGTCGATTAAAACTTTTGATTGTCGCATTCCATTCCGTTTCGTCATTTGAAGACGCCATGCAATCGATTAATTCGCATAGCTCGATAGCTAAGTAGTTGGCGCAGTAGATAACGCACTGGACCGGCGATCTGAAGGGAGATGGTTCGAAACCAGCCCTGGAAATAAAATAGTTTTTTTTTTTCTTGTTTCTATTTTTCTTTTGTGTGGATAAACTTTTATAATATTCAGAATTTATTAATTCTCTACAGATAAGTTGTATGTTAGTTATAGGATAGCTATAGGGTTGCGGAATTATTGCATTAGTGTTACATTGTAGATCTAGAGCCGTGTACACGTCATTTCAATAATCTCAAGAACTTTAATATAATTGAAATTGATTGATTCAATTCGGTGTTGAATCACT
Source organism: Zelleria hepariella (assembly GCA_949319315.1). NCBI lineage: Eukaryota > Metazoa > Arthropoda > Insecta > Lepidoptera > Yponomeutidae > Zelleria > Zelleria hepariella. The sequence goes on from OX439384.1 coordinate 7,878,966, forward strand.
ATAAAAATTGAATGTTATTTCGTACTATCTGTATGGTTATTAGGGTAAAAGATTCTAAAACCTATTCGAGTAAAAAATACATTCTTGTATGTATGTAGGTACCTATGTTTTTAGCAAGCATTTTTTTTTTATTGAACTTTTGGGCAGGTGCAGATTATGCTGAGTACCTATGCATAATCTAGATTGATTATAAAGTAGGAATATTAACCTTTCTATCATAAACATCATCATTATGATAAAAATATTTATCATCTAGGAAATAATTAATTTACGAACTTTATTCATCCTGCACTTCATTCGGAAGATATATTTGGATATGTTATGTGTTACAATTTCATTACAAAGTGTTGGTAGAATGAAATTAAAACCAAGCTTTGAAAGTAAGCAGGGTCGGGTAGTAAATAATGGACCGGTGACATATTAAATTATTTATTTATTATTGCGATATTTACGACTGGAATATTATTGGTATAAATTGCACAATTGCATTGCCTGGCGCAGGATCGTGAGAGCTGGCGTGGGCATGGGGAGACTTTTGCTCAGCGGGGGGTGCTAGCAGGCTGATGATGATGATGATGAAATTGTAGGGTCAGGGTGTTTTATTATGGACCACTGAAATAAAATTTTATTATTGATCTATCTAATTAATTAATATTTTTATATCGAAAACCGAAGGTTGTCGGTTTGTAATATCTATAGGGTTAAATAGCATATAATGGACCACCAAAGTTTTTATTATTATTTTTAAACCTATAAATTATCTGGAAGAAATTGCTATTAGGAATAGGGTCGCCAGGTATATTTTGATATTAATACTGTTTATCCTTACAGTGTGTTTTAGTGTAATAAAGAGTGTTCTATTCTATTTTAAATTACTAAAAGCTCGTTGAGAAAAATAACAAGTAAGAAGGTTGTACCTAGTATGGGGTCTGATTTTAGGAAATTGAACGTTGAATTTAATTGTTGAATCATATTATTCAATTCACTTTGGGAGAGTGAAGTGATCATTGAAAAAATATATTGTTGTGCCATTGAATTGTATAAATCACCTCGTTGCGTAGAAGCAAAGGTTCAATTTATTTAAGATTACTTATTTTATTAAAAATAATTTTATTTCATTAAATCAATTATTATTGGAGATAAACGTTTTGGAGTTTAAGATAGGAGTCCAGTGATGGACCATTGAAGTTAATTATAATATTTTTTTGATATCTTTGCAATTGATTTTAGTAAAATGGAGTTATGAAAATAAATAATTAGTTTGTTTAAGAAAGATCTGGTATTCATAGATTTTTAAAGAAAAGGAAGACCTAGTGAGTTTATTAAAGTTTTCCCTGAGTTTTGTGCAAAGTGAATTATATTATCTTTATACTTAATGGAGGTTGGGGTTTGTTGTTTTAACAAATGAGCCAGTTATAAAAAAAAAAAAAACACTGATTCATTTGAATACATTACTGTAGTATAACTTTGGTTTACCGCTTCTTCCTTACGTGGGCTTGTGATTCAAATAAGTGGCGTAGAAGAAACGAAAGAGAGAGAATGAAAAGGTGAATGGTGATTCAAGAGATGTATGATTATTATCCTGACTAAAATGTATTTATTGACTTGTCTGACTATTACTTTATAATTATATTATATGTATGTTAAAAAGGGCTTAATTGAATCAAAAGATTTCCATACGGGAAGAAGCCAAGATTATGAACATAGAAACTTTGATACACACACACATTAACAATTACCTTCCTATAAGAGATGGGCATAGATTGTAGATCCGTCACTCAAGAGACACGCTCATGCAAAGCAGGCTTATATGGAGGTCTAACTCTACATGCAGCCATTTGATTTGGCAATCATTTTCCCCACACTAAGTCGTGCGAATGGAGAATCATAACGAACTTTTGAGTATTCTTGGTGTCAATATTAATAAGAATTTTATATTTAGCTTGGGACACGTTGATATTTTGAAACTTTTCTATTGGAATAAAAAGTTTCTGGTTTTAGAATTGTTGAGATAACATTGCTAAAGAAGGAGGAGAAGAATATTAGTTAATTTTTCGAGATTTGACATCAGACTGATTCTCCTTTCACATACTTTAACACACACCAAATTTTATGATGCGATTTCGTTAAATGGATATCGGGATTTGGGGCGGAAGAACTTGTATAGTAAATTATCAATCTTAAAGGATGGTCGGGAGAGGCTACTGTCTCTAGGTCTATAGAGGGGGAAGTTCATTTATCGAGCTGCGCAGTACAATGATGAAAACGGAGGCTCCATGAAGGAACCTTCTTTCCTTATGAAAGAGAAGAGATTCACAACCTTTTCTTCCCTCATAACAATGGACTCCGTAAATCTTGGGCGAGAAGTTGCTTTACATGATTCAGACGTCAGCTGTTCTGTTATTCATATTCTGAGGTGGTTGAATATTATTTGGTTTAAAATACACACCACACACAAAAAGAATACAGCAAAGGGGAAGTGTTCATAAACTTTGATAGAGTCATTTGTGAATGTCATTTAATTTCTTTGGGGTAGAAGTTTGCTTCAGTTCTTCACTTGCACAATCTTCGGGGGGCGCTGAGACGAACCAGATTGATTTTTCAATCGATTCGCCCAACATTCACAAATAAATAAATAAAATGAGAAATTAATCATGTAAATAATTGCGCCATCTGTTTGTGAAATTGGGAACTACGTTGTCAATTTTCAACTAATCAAATAAATATTAATAAGAAAATCATAACGCCATCTATAGGGCAAAGAGGGAACTAATCAATAGACGACATCTTGCGGAAGGAGGAAGAACTACTTCAGCAGTATTAGGAATGGTTTGAATTTACTAAGTTTAAAAAGCGAAGTACTAGGATTCATTGAGTTGAAAACGCGAAGTACCACTAAATTTCCTTTACTGGGTTCCTTACATTTAATTGAGAATTATGAAGGCAATATTATCAAGGCAGAGACCAAGTGTAGGTAGATAATGGCGCGAGATTTGTCCAACAAACGGCCATCGCGTATTCAAAATTCGAATGTAGTGATATGTTAATGGAGTTTTCGGGTATTGGAAATAAAATTTGGTATTGACGGGCCGCCATCATGGAAATCCCTTGCACTTCATGCAGGTTGACGTTTACGGGGTTTTCATTGAAACCTAGGGATCCCTCGGAGAGTGAAGTGAAGTTGTTTCATGAGGAATATCTCTCACCCTTTCACGCTTGTGACATGTTTCATATATTCTAGCTCATTCTTTCAGTTCTATGTTTTACTTTAATGGAGGAAATGTTGTCATTTTCTCTCACTCTTTCACACCTATGTGATAATTAGTATAGGACTATCTTTATTTTCTTCTTCGAACTGAAGTAGTAGTTTTTCATAGGGAATTTTTGGAGCATGGGAGAAGGGGGTATAAAACGTCCAGCGCGGTAGCGGGAGCGATTATTATTCGTCGGATTTTCCTAGTGAATTTAACTTTGGTGATTATTTCAAATAACTGAGAGTCTTGTTGTTCGCTTGAACCTTGCTGGTTGCATTTTTGAGTTGCCAAAGTGTGTCAGACTAAGAGCCAAGGTACCCCTTGGGTTAGTACGACATTTTTGATCTTGTAGTTGATTCCCTGGCGACAGATTTCTTGGGAAGCCTCTGCTTGATTATATTTGGTAATTTGATTATAGCGATTAGCTCGGAGAGATTCTAACGTGGTGTTTTCGTGGTTCTATGAATTGCGGAGGCATAGCGAAGGGATTTCTATCAGCGCAGAGGCAATTAGTTATCGCGGTCGAAATAATTGATTGTTTTTGAAGTTCGTGCTTTTGTAATTTAACTTAGTTGAGTGTTGCTGAAATAGTATTCTTGTGTCATGCTAAGGTGTGCCTTGGAGATGCAGGAATATTATGGAAGTGACTTTGTTTTATTTTACGCAAAGAACAATCAATTATATTTTAAAGTTTTGTTAGATTCACTAGTGAGGCAATAACAGAGACATGGTTCTTTGTTAGAGAATAGTGTGTAGCCGCTGTCTCCTCGTTTTTTATTATTACGAGTTGCTAGCTACTCGGGCATTGGTTTATTTAGAGCGAGCGCTTATTTGACAAAACTCTGGATACACCCTTGCACCGCAGCCTTATTTATATATTTATCTATACACAAACATATAGGGAAAAGTCAAGTTTACGGCATAAACCCAATCCCACCGCCCAAACTTGACACTTTTGGGTTATAGGGACACACTTAGGTACACACCTAGCTGCGAACCCACAGCGCTTTCTCTTAATTTCACTCTGCTAGCAAATCTTCATTGCACAGTCGAAGATTTGACATCACACACTACACGTTTAAAGTAAATGTGAAGCTGATTGCTTCTAGCTTGTCTCAACACAGTAGAAATTGCGGGGATAGAGGGATAGGCTGGGCGATAGACACATTAGGCTAGGGATCGCGTTTTATTGGGAGTCAATAACTTAGTTAGGCAATTTAACCTTCCAAATAACTTCTTTATTGAATTTTGCATCAGTTTTAGCTTGGGGAATGGGTCAGTGTTTTGTATTGAAAATTTATCCGAGGTCAAGCAAAGCAGTACCTTAGTCAATCTTCATACCATGTGGGTGAAATTGTCTAGCAAACAAGGATTGTTTTTGATATGATTCAGTGTCTCCGTTTCACGGGATGAAATTTGGTGTAACATTCGATCCAAACCTTAAGATAACTTACCTTATGAATATTCAGCACGATGATGGTAGGAAATAAAATTATACCAATTTATAATTAAACTCAATAAATAGAGTTCTGTTCAGTCTAATAAAAAGAGACTAACTTGATATTATAAAATTATAAAGTGTTATAAAACATTTTCATAACCATTATAAATAAATATTCATTTTCGCATCCGAACTGCCTAGCAAGGAGTTTGAGCTGTGAACCTTTTAGAAAAATCTAATGGGAAATATTTGAAGGTAGAAATCTAAAAACTACTTTTCCAAATAAATGGAATTATTTGTTAGGATCAGAGCTATTTAGTGAAGAATTAGTTCTATTGACTTTTTGAATTTACCTAAGGGTATATTTTTATTGAAACTAAAACCTTTTTATTCTAAAATTTATGGAATAATAATTTGCTTCTCAAGTTGTAAATTCTTGCATTGTGAAATGATGGAAAAAGGAAGTCTATTCATTCACAAAATAAAGTAAAATAAAGATTCATATTATAATAATGTAAATTTTGCAGAGAATTTGCCTGTATTTTATTATTGGATTTGAAACTTAAGTAAAATAAATACTTACTAATATTTCTTGTTCAGCACAAGAATGAAGTGCAAATGAACATAGAATTTACTCAATATTAAATGTAAATTTCAAAGAAGAAATCAATAACAATTTATGTCCAAAAGAGACGACATAACTTTGTTATATTATAAAATCTTGAAGCACACATGTGAAGTTTCTTGCTGGTTCTTTTCTTCATGATAAGTGCTTTACGAACCAGTGGTACTCATAAATTATTTAAATGAATAAAGTAAAGTTAAATGTAATAAAATTATTTTAGAGAAAAAAAGTTGGAGGGAAACCCAATTCCACAAGAGGTGAGGTTTACTAGGTTCAGCGGGTCGGAGCTGTCCTTTTACCAACAAACAAAAATGTTTGTATGATTTTCAGCATACAATTAATTCACTTTATCGAATTTCTAATATTTATCTTTTATTTCAATGGAAAATCTCTGAGTAAAGTTCACAGTATTTAAATGAAGTCTCAGTAAAATCTAACTATTACGAAATTGATAATGAGTTTCAATCTAGTAGTAAAAGAAGGCAAAATACTTTAATTTAGCTAATTAATTTCCTTTACTATCTTTTGCACTGAATGAGTAGGGTACTTTTAACTTTGCGGCATACATACCTACGTTATTGTCCTAGTAAGCATCGCACTAATAGTTGTTATATTATGCATTATAAATTCACTTTATTCTATCAAAAAGCTTCCTATAGCTAAGCATTATAATTCTATCATTTTAGGCAATTAAAACTAGAAATAAAGAAGGCAGGGAAGGTTTATTAATTTAATTACTTACGTTTGATCACTATTACTTTTCTTACAACTAATCACTTCAATATTCTATTATTTTCACTGATAGGATTGTTATCACTATAGCCAGCTTTCCAAGAGATTACATACTTTCCCTAGTAAGAGTCTTGGTTAATTCGGGTTCATAATGTAGGTCCTACCACTAGAACGATCATGTCAAAGGCCATAATAATTAATTTTAAATTCTCGGATTAGCTAGTTACATTATTTCTATTTATTTAATGTGGGGCCGCGATCAGCATTTATCTATTTATTTATTGAACGAGCGAGCGAAGCGAGCGAAGTTCTCCGAGTCTACTGGAACAATCCGGCGTTTGTATGTATGTATGTATGTTTGTATGTTTGTATGTTTGTATGTTTGTATGTTTGTATGTTTGTATGTATGAATGTTCGTTCGACGATAACTTGAGTAAATTTGGTCGGATCGTTATGAAATTTGGTAGGCGGGTAAAAGAAATTAAAAGAATTTTTAAGTTCGAACATGAGCCAAATCGGTCGAGGATTTGCCGAGATATAGGGTTTTACAGTTTATATGCAAAGCGCGCGCGCGCCTGCGCGAATGGCTTTAGCAAAGTTACACGTCATATGTAACTGGGGTCGCGAGTTCATAGTTCGGGGCGAACCACTAGTATTATTTTAGGTCTCTTGTAATGCAGGGGTGGTTACAACTGCTCCTAACTACCTCGAGTCATGTCGAGCGAAAAAGACAAAGATCTCGTAGAAATCTCGTGCCTTATGTCAAGAATGACTTCGTGAGAATAGGAGATGTGTCATTTGCCGCAAAATGATATTTTTCCTACGACTCCTACGATTCCCGAGAATTTGCCTCCTGACCTTTCGTTTTAAGTAGGCTGCTCCTCATATCTTCTACATTTTAATGCGACACATCCCGGCGTACTTTGTGTAATACGTTACTGAGCAATAAAAGGCTTTTACTTCCAAGACGTCCCAACGACATATCTTGTTCCCTCTCAAAACGAGCGGGACGCAATTAACGGAATTGCTTGCGGCCGCGGCAACCCTTGCGTTACAATTTTAATATTTTATGCGAACAGCGAAAACGAAGCGGCTAGGGCTGTCACACGCACTACCGAGCGCGAAATGTACTCGAATTGCTCCTGTAACTTTTATAATTAAATTCGCGATGTGTGGTCGTTTTTTTGACGGCGGCTGAAAAGTTTGAATGGTTAGGTATGAAGTTAACATTGTAAACGCGTAATATCTCGAGAAAATGTTTAATCACCGTAATTTTACGTGATCATCATGGGCAAGATTGAAGGAAAGTGGCGTGCTGGTAGAAGAAGAAAGTCGTGGCTTAGAAACATCAGTGAATGGACGGAGATAGCCAGCGTTGAACAATTTCGCTTGGCAATGAATAAAAAAGAATATGAGGAGCTGACGGCAAACCTCCAGTAGTGGAGAAGGCCCGCCAAGAAGAAGAATTTTACGTGACTGGCAAAAATATTTATTTCCTAACAATCAACGATATGTATTGTTATAGAGACAATATTACTGTAACAGATAAAAATCATCGTCGATCCGTTTTAGCAGCCCTGTAAAATACGACAGAGGACATCTCACACAGGCATTGTAGGAACTCAAGTATTCAAATACCGCCTTTAGTGATGAGGGAATAGAGTTGAATACGAAGAAGAAGGATACATCCAAATTGTGAGGTCAGCGATTTACAAATGGCAGCGATATTGGATCCTGAAACAGTCCTAAGGAGATGGAAATTATGATTATGATTGTACTTTCTGCGGCTTATAGGATTCGCTTCTTCCGATTTGTTCCGCCCATCATGTAGGCTATTTCTTGTTTTATATATTAGGAAGTAAAGTTTATATCCCCTTGTAAGCATTATTAACCTCTGTCCGTTCATTGCTCAGTGATTCCGTTCTGGCCACATTTATCACTGAACCGAAATAAAACACTATCGGAGACACACACTGGCACTTATGGGGTACCATGGGTTATCTATCTGTGTCGCTGACTTTAGTTAGCTCAAAACCAATTTTATATATTTTTTTCTCTATCCTCCGAACACGTAACCAAAAAGCAATTCTACCATTCATTCCCAGTTCGGACCTGTCTTTTGTTGTAAGAAGTTAATTTGTTCAAAGCGGTCAGGAGCGGGGAATTTCTGGGTATACCGTAATTAAGTGGGGGTCCCTTGCAACAGCGATTAGTCAAACTTCCGTTGCCCCGGCAACCTGCCCGAACTAAGCGTTACAACTTGATTATTTGCCCCGTAGTTTAGTTTAGGAGGTAGCGGCGCGTTCGCAACAAAAGTGGAGTCATAGTCAGTTTTGTTTTGGGCATAAGTAAGGGATTCGTGCTAACTCAAAGTCAGTAGCAAGCATTAAGTCTAACTTAATAAGCGGAATAGCGTGATTGTTTCAGTGTAACACATTAAGGGTGGTATTCTAGAACGCTACTTAAGAGGGAACGCGGGTAACCTCAACTCCATGCAAAAGGGAAGACCTGTTTCCTCCCTGGATAATTATTTTAGAAAAAATATGTTTATGCCATTCAATTTATATTTAACTCTGCCATGTCCCTATGTTTTCCTTTTTTTATTATTTTAATTATTTAAATAATTAAAGTAATAAAAAAAGGAAAACATAGGGACATGGCAGAGGTACATATAAATTGAATGGCATAAACGTATTTTTTCTAAATGAATTATCCAGGGAGGAAAAAGGTCTCTCTTTATGTATTTTTTGTATGGAGCAGCCAGCTTCCCGCGTTCCGTCTTAAACTCAGTTCAAACTAGAACGCTACTTAAACTCTGTTTAAACTCAGTTCAAACTAGAACGCTCCTTGAACTCTGATTTAAATCAGTTTAAGTAGAGTTTAGTAGTGTCGACTGTCGATAAAACAGTGCATAGTTTGATTTGAATATATGTACTATTACTTACTATACGAAAACATGTACTATTTTATCGACAGTCTGAACTCTGTTTAAACTGAGTTTAAGTAGCGTTCTAGAATACCACCCTAAGTGTTTAACCACAGTATTTCGGCAACAAAGTTCGGCGTGAATACGCCTGCTATTTGAATTACTGAAGACTGACGACAGACACACTAGGCCGAAATTCCGCACTTTGGTGGGGCGTAAGTTCGGCGCCAACGTATTCTATCAACAAATTATACGTGACCGAAGTTCGGTTCGATTTCTTTAGAAATATAAGTTCGGACGCGCAATATCCGCGCTTATGGTGTGTCATAGCCGAATACGTCGCAACGTAAAATCAGCCACGCAACTTCGGTCAAGTATTTTTCGCATAGTCGCATAGACTCTTACACTAGAACGCGGTATTTTGTTTGCTTCACTGTCATTAGTGTCTGAAATGTTGAGGATTTTTATTGAGTCACTCAGTCATGTCTTCACCACTATTTCGGCTTCGGGTCTCGTTTATTTAAAAATCTTTCATCATCATCATCAGCCTGTTGACACCCACTTCTGAGTAAAGTTCTCTTCATGCTCACGCCACCGCGCCACGCTCACTGTGCCAGACGCAACCACTGCTTTCCGACCACTGTTTTTCTAAATCTCGACCTTTGTTCTATTTCTGTCATGAAACATTAAAAAAATAAAAATAAAGAGACTCTACATTTTTTACAGATCGTATGTACATATAATTTGAGTTTCCAAATTCCAAATCCACTACTAGCTCACTAGTTTGCGCCACTGTCGAGTAAGGCCATGAAAGTATAGCTCATAAAGTTTGATATCTCTTAAAGTTAGTACATACGTATAAAGGAAGGTTAATCATATTTAATACCCATCTTAAAAGCCCCGTTTGTTTCAAGAAAAAAAAATAGAACAATAGAGTTTTCCGAAAGATAAAACTAGCTGTACAAATATTTGCCATAGTTAATCTCAGGTATTGCGAAATATTTACAACATTATAATAATTGGAAATAAACCCACGTAGCCCATACAAACACTGTAATTTTTGGACCTCGCGCTAGACCAGCGCCCTGGCGCAAACCCCTCGTTGATCAAGGAAACCACACTAAACTTATGACAGGAGCTTTCCTTAGCAACCTGAACAAATAATAGCGTTAAGACGGAACGCGGGTAGACGGCTGCTCCATACGAAAAATACAAAAAGGGAGACCTGTTTCCTCCCTGGATAATTAATTTTATCCAGGGAGGAAATAATTTTAGTTCCTTTTTTTATTATTTTAGTTATTTTAATAAATGTTATTAAAATAATTAAAAAAGGAACACATAGGGACATGGCAGAGGTACATATAAATTGAATGGCATAAACATATTTTTTCTAAAACAATTACCCATGGAGGAAACAGGTCTCCCCTTTTGTATGGAGTTGAGGTTACCCGCGTTCCCTCTTAAGCTCCCGTTCGGAGGGGCGACAAAAAAATAATTACACCATCATCAGTGACACACGCCTCGCGTCGCTAACAGCGACATCTCAATCTCGACCGAGCCTGTCATGAGGCTTCAATGTGCCTCATCTCAAACTGGATTACGGATATTCGCGTAAGCCGTCCGGAGCACATCTTAGGAATATACAGTAGTATTGACCTTCCTATGTACGAGTATAACCCGCATTAAGCAGGATAACCCTATTTTAAGGCCCAGTACAACTAGCGCCGCCAATGAAAAAAAAAAACATATCTTCTTTTTGGATGCGTTTTTTGGTAAAAACTCTTCAGTAAGTTCTCAACGCGAGGATTAACTATTTTTAGGACCTAAGGTTTAGATTCCAGATCCTAGAACCTACGAATGAAGTCCTATCGCCAAAAGTGGTCACTTAGTAGTACAACTAGTAGGTCGCCCCGAACTGTAAACTCGCGACCCCATATCTCGGCAACCCCTCCACCGACTGGTCTCATGTTCGAACTGATTAAAACTTTAATGCCTAATGGCAAAATAGCTAAGGCCCGGTTTCTGAGTTGAGAATTTTGCTAAGCAAATGGGTAAGTATCGTCCTGTCTCTGCAGATTTCTCACAAAAGAGCGTGACAGAGCGATAGGTAAGTATGTGCTTAGTAAAATTCTCAACTCAGAAACCGGGCCTTAGTCTAAATAGTGAAACTAGCGCAAAATCTCAGCCGACCTTCGGTCCCATTTTCTTAGCGCCCGCAGATTCCATCATATCTTGTTACGTACCTTTTTTGTCACTCCATATCCGGTTTCGTACCACCCCAGGCCCCTCCACTCGACCCAGAAAGCGGAGGGGCCCTGTTGACACAATTACGGACAGGCATCCGTCGGCATCCGGAAATGATATTGTGTTTGCTTTGATTTCTTCAGTTGATGCCGTCGCCCGGATCGAGTCCGCGGGATTGACGGATTGCCTGATTAGTGCGGTGATGACGTTGCGCTGTGGATTCAGATGCGGCAGAACGGTGGCTTTGGACGTCTCTTCCATGAGACGACGTTCAAGTTTTGTTTCAAATTAAATTGGTATGGTCGCCCGTAACGGTTTAATTCACGTAAAGGGTTACCGGCTGCGCTTTTGATATGTTACAAAGTACTTATTTCTGCATAATATAAAAAGCTAAGTCTTGCAATTTAACATATTAAAATAAAATAAAAACAAGACGATCCAACATCAAGTACTTTTTTGTAATATCAGTGATGAAACATTTCTCGTAATCGAACAAGTTTTAAAAGAGGAAATGGTTGATTTTCTTCAGGTTGTCCCTCAGTGTTTGAGCGGTAGAGCGCACGCGAGACAGCAATAGATTTGTCAACTATCTATTCTCTGTACAACTGAAATACTTAACTGTCTATAATACAGTATTCTCTTTACAGATTATATTCTCTAGTATACGCTCTTAGTGTTGACCTTTGACAGCTTTGGGGGTCATTTTCTTCTTATTCTATCGCAGCGGTTCCCGAATGGTGTTCCGCGGAACCCTGGGGTTCCGTAAAAGTCTCTCAGGGGTACCGCGAAAATTCAACATTTCAATGTTTTTTTTCTCCTTTGATATATTTAGGTATGGGAATCTTATTATATTATACTTACAAGATGCGAACACCAAGCCAAAAAGCGTCAGTTTGGTGTGATTTCACGTAAAAAAAACAAAGTTACAGTTAGTTTACTCCTTACTTGAGCTAGGGTTCCGCACAAAAAAGGTTCCGTTCTATCATATCGAAAGTGTTACATTACACGCTCCAAAAATACACCAACTATTGGTCACGTGAAAAAACTTATTCCTTTGCATCTACGCAATGAGATGATTTATACAGCACCCAGTGGCTTTCACTCACACTAGATAAGTGAAGTCTGACCACTATTGTAGTGACTGGGACATTGCTGCACATTTTAATTATTGCTATTGTAAATAAAAGAAGCTGTAAACATTTCTGTCGTCTTACATCACGATCGTGTCGCGAATGACGAGATAAGGCGAATAGCAGCTCTATTCCTTTGATTGTGATTGCTAATATGATTTGGAGTTGTGCTTGTTATATGAGGCTCTATGTGGTGCGTATGTGTTTGATGTTTGATTGTCTGATAATTTGAACCAAGACTTTAACTTATATTTTATGGAAATGGGGGTGTTTACAAATCCTGCACCAAAATAAATGTCGCGAAACATTTCTGACCATGTTATACGAGTACGAGTACTTCGGATTTTCACAAAGGAAGTATATTATATTCTTATTTCCTAAAAAATGGTTTATATCCTTAAAGCTAATGGATTGGAATACCTAAAAGTGACGTCACAATGTTATATTTTTAATCATATAAAATATCATTTGAAAATGTCCAGTTGCCTATTTTGTAGCGCTATTAAGAGGGTGCTAGAGCACCATTTTCCCATACAAATGTAGTTCAGGTTTAATTTCTAAACTACAGGCTGGATTTTGCTGAAACTTGGTTTATATTAGTAGATGACCAATACGGAGGTTTGCAAATAGTTTAAAAACTATAAAAAAAATAGCCTGAAAGAAATTAGAGCGATGCGTTTTTCGCGCCGAAAAAGAGGTTACTTTCAGCTGTTATTTATTTACATTATCACACTGTCTATTGGAGTCTAACTACCTTGGGAATATCAATAATGTGTTGTACTTGTCAGAATATAAAAATGTAGAAATGGCAGCTGAACTATGAAAAAAATTGGGAAAATAGATCTATTAATTACAACTACAACTAGATACTCGCGAAAGGCCACGAACACTCGTAGACTCATACAGCCGCATTGCCTCTCACTTTTCCCACGCCCCGTCTCGAAACATACAGCTAAATAATAGCGTTCCTACCGAAACACTGAATTTGGCCCCAGCTCTATCGCTCCACAATGACAGAACATTATCTTTACCTATGTACATTTCTTAATTGTGTTTCCCATCATATTTTCGCCTGTAGAAAGATTAATTTAGCATGTTGCTGTCCTTCGATAAAGAGACGAAAAAAGTGCTCGCCGCTCCCTCGGCAATAAAATCGTCATTCGTTTTAGAGAACTACCCGTCGCCGGACAATCACGTTCCGTCCGAAAACAAAATCAAAACTCGGTTTTGTAATTACGCGCGGCGGCGGCCGTTCGGAAACGTGACGCAATTTCGCGCCAAATGAGTCCGCCAGGGCCGACTCCAGTGATTTGTTACGAGACGGCTGAGTGACGGCTTTAGTGCGTTCCACTCTGATATAAAATTTACGTGTTGTTGGAGGATAACAGACGGGGCTCTGTGGTGAACGAACTGAGGGCGGCATACATTGCCGTGGTCCAAAAATCCCTCAGTCACGCCACTGAGATATTATCACCTCAGTCACGCCCTAGTGATTCGGCAAGCGAGACAAGACAAAACAATTTCGATATCGAAACTTTCTTGAACTCGACTTATGCTTGGTCTCGATCTTGAAAAGCGAGCGAAAATCTTATCTCGGTCTTGTTTTTATGACAATCTTGCTTTCGAGATTCTCGATTATGTCATGTCATCTTTAGCAATCAAAAACGGCCGGCCAAAAAGGTTTATATAATCTCTGACATGTCAAAAAATTATAGCTGCCAGAAAAGCTTAAAAATCAGTTTGAAAATAAATAGAGTCAAGTCTCAAGACTCAAGTCTTAGGAGAACTCGGGGAACTACGCCTAGTACGCCTAACACTGGAAACATTGTGTGCGTTGCGCTAGCGCCACGTCTATCGGACTTCAGTGGTAGCGCGGATTTTAATTCGAGATTCTTGCTCGATCTCGCTCGAATCAAACGATCGAGACCAGACCAAGAAACAAAACACAAATTCGATAAAGGTTGGCCAAGATGCTTGAAAGTCTCGTCTTGAACCGAACCACTAGAGATCCCGCCAGCTGCACTGTCGAGCATTAGGACGGCCACATACAGACGGAATTTTTCCGTAACGGAAAACCGAATGGGGATTCCGAACGCAGCAACTGCATACAAATCTTTGAAAATTCCGGACGGAAAAAAACCGCATGTGTGTGGTAGGTTCATAGACTTGTATGCATTCTGCGTTCGGAATCCCGATAAATTGTTTTTTTCGTCCAGAATTGTGTCTGTATGTGGCCGGCCTAAGGCAGGGGTGGAGATGCAATGTCGTCTTTGCGGCTCCTCTTCTGCATATTTCGGAAGTATCCGTCACTTTCTCTTAGTATCATGCGTGCGGGCAACACCACCAGACAACGGCATACAGGCCTTTGCATCTACGTAATGAGATGATTTATACAGGGTCCAGTGGCCTAGGTCATTGTTTTAGATGGAGTTGGCTTTCCCAGCACCTAGCCTAGCTACAGGTGACGGTATTTAAGTGAATGAATATAGGTAATTCGTATTTATTTGTTGCGACAGTCGGTGACAGCCGTCCAACAAATTAAGAATTTGTGTCATCCTCATTCGTGTTCAAAACATCATTCCTTGTTTAGAAGTCTGTTAAAAATATTGCCCCAATTTTTCTCAAGCAACTGCCCGGGAACGCCATTTTTCCGCACCTTCCTGCAGGATTAATGAGACGACACGAATAAGTGTCCGTTCAATTATTAATTCTGTCCTCTTCTCACCTGGGGGCTTACTTTGCAGCAATCAAATGAATGTTCGTTCTCAATGCCGTTGCTAAAACGCTATCACAACATTTCAGAAAGCTGTTGATCACATTTTTTTATTTATAGAGAATTTTATCATATATAGCTAGCTACTAGCTTTCCATTGTACAATAATTAAAACAAACATACATTGTACAAGCTATAGCCTGGATTTTCATGTCTCATTATTTGCTGAAAAACACACGCTTAATGCATGAATTTCTTGGCAGGTTTTATTTTTATGCAGGTTTTTGTCTTGTTGCCTAGACGATAAAAATTGTCTGAGTAAGGCCCATGCCCTCGGCCTGTGGAGTGTTCCTTCTCAATTTAATTTGACATGACAGATATCCCTTGTTCATATTATCATGGGGCGAGTATATCATTAGGTATCGTTGCAGGATTTTTGTTTTTTGATGCGTTAATTTTGAGATCAAATGGTTAAATTCGTTCACGAAATTGCGGGGAGCGGTGCGCATAGTGGCCTAGATAAGTAATGAATGAGATAATGAAATCTGCACGTTAAGCATGATTGAACACATTGATATTGTATTTTGAAAGTGAATTGCACTGGTATCTATGCTGTTTTAGGTAGAAATAGCATTTTATCGCACGATATAGAGTTCAATATAGGCTGGGCTACGATTGAATGAGAAAGGTAGTGAACGGTCTAATGTGATTTCTTTGGCAGAGGCTCTGAAATCCATGGATTCACAAACGCCAAAATAGAGGCTCAACAATGATTAGATTGATTAACTGAATAAAGGCTTGCCCAGCACCTATTCCATCCTGACAGCTTATTCGACAGCTTATTGCCTAGCCCACAGGAAAGACAAGTCAATACGTGTGGAGCCAACTAAGCCGCGGGAAAAATAAAACAATGTCCCAGGCACTGCAGCGCCGAGTGGTCTCTTTACCTATCTAGTGTGAGTGAAGGTGCCACTGGACGCTGTATAAATCATCTCATTACGTAGATGCAAAGGCCTTAGGCCTTGGTAACTGAATGAAACAAAATTAACAAATAAAAAAATAAAACACCGACGACACTGGTGATTAAGCTATTGCACTGATTCCGAGTGATTTGCTGCTGTCTGTTGAAGAGTTCCATTTTCCATCTCCAAAGTTCTTCATCAAGTATTCACCATTCTTTTAAACAAAAATATAATGATCAAAATCGGTTCACGTAGAAAAAAGTTCTGACATAACAAACATTAAAATAAAAAATAAAACGAATTGAAAACTTCCTCTTTTATTGAAATCGGTAAAAAAAAAACCTTTCCAACCCTATAAAATCCTCGATAAGGTAAGTCAAAAAACATATAACTATGAGTCGATTAATATCAAAGTGGGATTTGGCGAATTTGTCTTCCAAATAATAAGATTTGCTTTCACTTGGACGATGAACATGTTTCTTTAGTGCTTTTTACCGTAGGCTTTCTAGCTAGGCTTTTACGGAAACCGATCAATCAAAGCAAAGCTGACTGTGGTCGATCCTCAGATTCCTTACAGCTCTCCCTGCAAATGTTGCTTTATAAAGAATTCATCAGGGCAAAAAGAAGATTTCTTTGCCATTATACGCAACAGAAATGCCTCACTGATGCGCAGGGTGCGCGGCAGCGTCAACAATCTCCTCAGCGTCATTGCCAACAGGACTGACAGTCCAATACTTAAGCATTGGATGTCAGTCCAAATATAAAAACCTAAAGTACCAAAATGTAAAATGTAAATAAATTAGTACTAACACTAGAATAAGTTACCATTATAACTACCTAACACTATGGATTCGTCCGAAATAAAAACTTTTGAATTGAATTTGAATTGAATTGAATTGAAAAAGAGATCTATAGGTATTTTACTTCTTTTACAGATTGGATCTTGCTTCCCCATTTTTAGACTTGATATAGGAAAGTGGTCAGAAGGTAATGTTTCTAATGCTCTTTACAAAGATTTACTAAAAAATTACATGATTATAAAATATGTCAAAAGAAAACACACACACACACAAAACAAGTCAAAGAAAAGAACCGGATAATGTTTGTATTTATTAGCCGTATGATGAAAATATCAACTGAAACGCATACACACCATGATTTATCTGTAAATAACTTAAAAAAAATGAATTTTCATATGAAAAATTCGAACACTTTTCCCGACAGGTCAGATTAAGTGTTTAACCCTGATATGAATGTTTGATGTTACACCACCAACTTGTTGATACATGCCGTCAATAAAGCATTAATAATAACGTGGCCGCGCAAACAATCAATGCGATGAAATTTTATGTCGGCCACATGGTGCGAAATTGGGATAATAAAATAATTTAGAGCCACATGGGCATTTGTGGTGTTAGCCCGGCAGTGCGGTCGTCACGTCCCTATGCTATTTTGTTAGTAATGTTATAAAACGGTTAGTGAGCAGCAACGCTTAAAAAAAATTGAAAGTTTGTTATTTTTTTTCTAATTGGTCAGGGGCGTTAGGGCAACTCATGAAATATGTTGATTGAATTTTATGAAAAAAATATGGTTTTCTTCTTATAAACCCACCTTTGTCTACTGATAACTGAAATGATTGGTCTTTGTATAAAAACATTTAATAAAAAAAACACCTTAAATTTTCTGCTTAAGTATTAGAGATTATTTCATTGAATACTTGAATGTCTGATTTTACCTTAATTATTATGACTAGGTTTGGAATTATTGGAAGAAAACTGACCCTTGCAAGGTGGCTTTCTTACAAATTATTAAAGCAAAGCTTTTGCTACTTTCACTAGCACGTTACCATTGTGTCTGCATTTTCATATGGCGCGACGCGCCACCATTTTGAAATAGTTCGTTGGATTTTAAAACGCACGTCCGAACGTTGCAAATTTGAATTTCGAATCACGTATTCGAACGTTGGGGATAGTTTTGCTTCAAAACGTATTCGAACTTTCATCTTTTCCAATAAGAAAATATTTCTGTAGAAGTAATTTAGTGAGTTTCTTTGATTGCGGAAAGAAATAGAACGAAAAAAAATATTGCTCTACCTATATTATATTAAAAAGATTTTACCTAGAAAGAAGAAGAAAGTTAGAGTACCTGTGATACAGGGTTTCCTACTGCAAGGCTCACTGTTAATCATAATTGTATAAAGCTTACGGTAATAAATAAAAAAAATAAAAAACTTTCCCCTTACATTTTCTATGGAAACGCACATTTTGTACGGGGGAATGTTTTTGCCGATTCAAGCACTCAAACCTCAGTTTGCTCCTAAGAGACTTTTGATCCCTACACAAAGAGGATCGAATGGCATTATAAAAAAAAAGTTTATTTTCCATAGGAAAGTTTTTGGTAAATTTCTGACATTTCTAGTACTCAAACCTCAGCTGGCACCTTAGAGTCTTGATCGCTCCATGAAAGAGGATCGATTGCCATAAAAAACCCGTTTTCCTGTAACTATAACGGTTAAGGTACCTGCCCTTAGTGCCCCGTCTCAAAAATCCACCCTGTATACCCACGCTCCTATCGCTCAGCGCCTCTATTATCTAAAAATTCCACTCAACCTACGAGCGTCAAAACACTCGAAAATAGCCCTTATTGAAATGAACAATCCTTTTTTTGACATTTTAAAACCGTTATTTTTACGGTGGATATTTTAGATAATACAGAGGCAGAAGTCTGCCGAAGACATCGAGTGCTTTGCTTCTTGATTTTGAGTGGTTCCCCGAAGTTTCACGAGGACGTAGAATGTTTAAAACTTTAGCAGCGCGGCAAGCAATCGGGCAGATTGATGGCTGGAGCGAATCAAGGTCTTGTACTTATGGTCTGAAAATTGTGTTTGCTGTCTATCTATATATATAAAAGGCTTAGGTTGACTGACTCATCACGCTACAGCCCAAACGGCTGAACCTATAAGTATGAAATTTGAACAAAAGTTGCGGTATATGGTGGAGGGTTCATTTAAGAAGCGATTTTTTTTTATTTAACCCTTAAGTGGGTCAAAATAGGGCTGAAAGTGTGTATGGGAAAAAATTTTTTTTTGGTCTTTTGTTCTTAAATCTTGATTTTTTGTACTTTTTTTTTTAAATGACTTGACACCTATTTCAGATTTTTTCTCATTTCTATGTTCTTAAGGGTTAAAATGGGTGCCAAAGTTTTTCGATTTTTTCACCAGTTACGATCAATGCTGGAACAAAACCGCTAATGCCACAACAGTGAAAATTTTACAATAGTTGTAATTTGTGGACACGCTACGGGTTAAGACAGATTTACTCCAAGTTTAACCCTTAAGGCGGTAAAAATGGGGTCCAAAGTTTGTATGAAAAAAAAAAAATTTTTTGTCCGGATTTACTTGCAACTAAGAATTCGATATTAAATTTAAAAAAAAATAACACCTGTTTTAGCTTTTTTCTAATTTTAGCCGTTTAAGGGTTAAACGAGGTTGAAATGTATGAATATTTTTCGTGATGTAGTGTTAACGTCGGGCCCAAACCATTTAAGCTACAACTATGAAATTGAAACTGCAGTAGCGTTTTGTAGCAAAACTACCCACCATGAAGAAACAAATATAATTTTAACCCTTCAAATGCCCAAACCGGGGTTCAAAGTTTGTATGAAATACAATTTTTTTTTGGTCCGATTTACTTGAAACTTAGCATTTGTATATTAAATAAGAAACAATTAAACACGTGTTTCAGCGTTTTTCAAAATTCTGCCCACTAAAGGGTTAAAAGGGGTAGAAAAGTTTGAAGATTTTTCCTGATTTAGTATCAATGCCAGGCCTAAACCATTAAAGCTACAACTATGAAATTGAAACTGCAGTAGTGTTTTGTGGCAAAACTACCTACCATGGAAAAAATAATATAATTTTAACCCTTCAAATGCTCAAACCAGGGTTCAAAGTTTGTATGAAATAAATTTTTTTTTTGGTCCGATTTACTTGAAATTAAGTATTCGTATACTAAATTAGAAAAAATCAAACACGTGTTTCAGCGTTTTTCTCATTTCAGCCAATGAAGGGTTAAAATGGGTGTAAACGTTGAAGTTTTTTTTCCTGATGTAGTAGCAATGCTGGGCCCAAACCATTGAAGCTACAACTTTGAAATTGAATGTGCAGTTGCATTTTATAGCATTACTACCCACTATCAAGAAAAAAAAAAAATTTTAACCCTTCAAATGCCCAAACCGGGGTTCAAAGTTTGTTTGAAATAAAAAATTTTTTTCGTCCGATTTACTTGAAACTTAGTATTTGTATATTAAATAAGAAACCATTAAACACGTGTTTCAGCGTATTTCAATTTTCTGTCCACAAAAGGGTTAAAAGGGGTAGAAAAGTTTGAAGATTTTTCCTGATGTAGTATCAATGCCAGGCCTAAACCATTAAAGCTACAACTATGAAATTGAAACTGCAGTAGTGTTTTGTGGCAAAACTACCTACCATGGAAAAAAGAATATAATTTTAACCCTTCAAATGCCCAAACCGGGGTTCAAAGTTTGTATGAAATAAAATTTTTTTTTGGTCCGATTTACTTGAAACTAAGTATTCGTATACTAAATCAGAAATAATTAAACACGTGTTTCAGCATTTTTCTCATTTCAGCGAATGAAGGGTTAAAATGGGTGGAAACGTTGAAGATTTTTCCCTGATATAGTAGCAATGCTGGGTCCAAACCATTTAAGTTACAACTTTGAAATTTGAACTACAGTTGCGTTTTATAGCAAAACTACCAACCATAACGAAAAAAGTAATAATGTTAACCCTTCAAATGCCCAAACCGGGGCTAAAAGTTTGTATGAAATACATTTTTTTTTGTCTGATATACTTGAAACTAAGTATTCGTATGCTAAATCAGAAATAATCAAACACGTGTTTCAGCATTTTTTTCAGCGAATGAAGGGTTAAAATGGGTGGAAACTTTGAATATTTTTCCCTGATGTAGTAGCAATGCTGGGCCCAACCCATTTAAGTTACAACTTTGACAAAACTACAGTTTCGTTTTATAGCAAAACTACCAACCATGAAGAAAAAAGTAATAATGTTAACCCTAAAACGGCCAAAACGGGGTTCAAAATTTGTATGAAATTATCATTTTATTGGGTCAGATTAACTTGAAACTAAGTAGGTAGTCGTGTATTAAATCAGAAATAATAATTAAACACATGTTTCAGCGTCAAAAAGGGTGGAAACATTTTAAGAGTTTTCCTGTTGTAGTATCAATAACAATGCCGGAACCATTAAAGCTACAACTTTTCAAAGAACATTTCATTTTATAGCAAATCTACTAAGCATGAAGAAAACAATAATAATGATTCACCTAAAACGGCCAAAAAGGTTCAAAGTATGTTTTTTTTTTGTTGGATTCATTTGATCTTTACCAATTTGGTCACACACATACACAACATATACACTTCCACGCTGAAACTGCACGACGGATTTGGATGACATTTGGAATAGAGATAGCTTACAAAAATACACACCCAGGACTCTATTCATGCTAATTTGATAATGGTGAAAGATGTACCCAGGCAACTTCTTATAAGTCTTCGCGGACGAAGTCGCGGGCGAAAAGCTAGTTCCTAACATAATTGAACGAGCGAGCGAAGTTCTTCGAGTCTACTTGAACAATCCGGCGTTTGTATGTATGTATGTATGTTTGTATGTATGTTCGATCGACGATAACTTGAGTAAATTTAGTTGGATCGTCATGTTTGATAGGCAGGTAAATGATGTAAAAAAAATTTTTAAGTTTAAACATGAGCCAAATCGGTCGAGGGGTTGCCGAGATATGGGGTTGTAAACATAATGTGCAAAGCGCGCGCGCGCCTGCGTGAATGGCGTTAGCAAAGTTACACAAAATAACTTTTCACAGTTCGGGGCGAACCACTAGTTATGTGTGATACATTCGTGTGAAAGTGTCAAACAGGTATGTAATATAAGCATACCTACAGCCGTGATTTGCGACTATTATGGCTTTGGCTCATCAATGATGCCAATAGAGCCTGTCTGTCTATGTCTATAACCTGTGATGACGACTGCTGCCTGTAATTTCTAATTGCAAATACAGAAATATGATATTGGATTTTGTTTGATAGCGTTCTGTATTTTATTCATGCAAGTTTGTATCACTATGTCCCTCGCGTTCTAGTTTATTGAACACAATTATCATCTCTACTCCACAAAGCCATACAGAGGCTGCAACATTATTGCAGCAGTTCCATGTTGCACGTGTTACAAAACTAGATTAAACAAACCAACAACAGATTATAATTTGGCACGCGTTCCGTCAAAATTTATGCAGCCGGCTGCAACCACACCGCATAGTATTCATATCATTATGAGTCTTTATGTAGGGGTATCTAGACCAGCGGTTCCTAAAATTTTTTGGTGACAGAACCCTTTTAGAAAGCGAAATATTGGTGGAGCCCCAAATATTAAAAACAACTGTGGACCAGACATACAGGGTGTCCAGTAAGCGATGCGACAACGTTTGAAAGGTGAAATCTTGAGTCATTTAAAATAAGATTTCCACATCGAATGAGGCTAAGATTCAAGAATTCATAAAAATACTAATCATAAAAAAGCGTTATTGGTTAGCAGGTAAAATCTGAGAAAATAAAGTATTTTTTTTTTTCTTTAAATCCGAATAACTCGAAAACGGTGAGATTTTTTCTGATGACAAATGTTACTAATGTTATTGGAAAATTAAATGACCCAAGCTTTCATCTCCCGATCGTTGCCGCATCGCTTACTGGACACCTTGTATAAGAGAGCTGATTTTTGTATTTTTTTTCTTATTGTACAAGTACTCTCGCCCTAGGACTCCGCGGAGCACACTTTGAGAATGGCTGATCTAAACTATTCCTGTTTTGCAATACGCCCTCTGATGCATGCGAAAATGCCTGGACAAATCAGTTTGTACAGATAAGTGCGGTAGCTCTTCTTGCCGTCTACACGCACTAGCTGGAAGATTTACACTTTCTAGGTTATAACAACCGAACTTTTAATCACGCTCGGCCAATAACTAGTGGTTTGCCCCGAACTATGAATTCGCGACCCCATATCTCAGCAACCCCTCAACCGATTTACCGCCTACCAAATTTCAGGACGATCTCGCTTCGCTCGCTCGTTCAATAATAGCGATTCGTGATCAGTGGAGTCTAAATATAAGCTGCATATAAACACCTAGCCTTTTACGAAAAAAGGACACTCAACTAAAACATTTATACTTTCAAAGTAAAATCAAACTTCTTACCGCCACCGGCAAAAAAAAATCCCAGTCTCGGCGAAGTCTACTCAATCAGCCTACCAACTCCCAGCCTTGTCCTATAAAATAAGTCGAATCCCACCAAAAACATTCTGTAAAAAACTAGCCAGGTCTCGATGGAGCTACTTGTTTATCTCTAAAAAGTAATGAAATCTAGACAAAGTCGTGCCAAGTCTAAGGTCCCTTACTGCGATTTCTTTAGTATTACAGTTAATGTTGTGTGACTTGGTCGTTGAAGGGTACACAAGCGGTTCTGGCGTCAGATTGGTGCAATGGTGTCATGGAGCACCTGGCTTTGTACCCTTGTATACCCTTCAACGGCCAAGTCACACAACATTAACTGTAATACTAAAGAAATCGCAGTAAGGGACCTTAGACTTGGCACGACTTTGTCTAGATTTCATTACTTTTTAGAGATAAACAAGTAGCTCCATCGAGACCTGGCTAGTTTTTTACAGAATGTTTTTGGTGGGATTTCACTTCTTTTTGTAGAAACGTAGGCATATTGATTTATTTCATTAGATTTTCTTATTGGAAACAGTTTTTTTAATTTGTGTAATGTTCGAGTAGAATAAAGTTAATCGTTCGACTATTTCTTCTTGTAAAATTATAAGTATAAGTATAAAAGCCAGTCTAGTCTTATCCAGAGATTTCCTTTAATTTTATTTATATGCGTATTAAAAGCAGAAGGGGAGGCATTCGCCCAGCAGTAGGACGCTATAGGCTAGATTAAATTAGAAGATGTGTCCCACTACGCTGGATTTCTGCAATGACAGTCGATATTTTTATGTACCAATAGTAGAAGGGGGCATTACCATAATCTCTGATACAGCTGAGACCAGCTGAGGGTTCTTCATCAGATTCTTCAGACCTTCGATTTTTGACATTAAATGAAGCGGCCCACCAAGTTGAATATTTTTTATAAGGGCGGTATAATTATGTCGATCTATAATAGTTTGGTTGGGCTCTTGTGTTTTCTAATCAGGGTCACCAGGTACTCAGATCTTCGATTATCCTAGTTTTTATAGTTTTCCCTTTATGTGGCTATTAAACCCTAACTTTGTACCAAATTTCAGCTCTCTGAGTTTATGGGAAGTACTAGTTCTATTAGGGCTCTTGTGTTTTCTAATCAGGGTCACCAGGTACTCCAGATCTTCGATTATCCTAGTTTTTATAGTTTTCCCTTTATGTGACCATTAAACCCTAACTCTGTACCAAATTTCAGCTCTCTGTGTTTATGGGAAGTACTAGTTCTATTAGGGCTCTTGTGTTTTCTAATCAGTGTCACCAGGTACTCCAGATCTTCGATTATCCTAGTTTTTATAGTTTTCCCTTTATGTGACCATTAAACCCTAACTCTGTACCAAATTTCAGCTCTCTGAGTTTATGGGAAGTACTAGTTCTATTAGGGCTCTTGCGTTTTCTAATCAGGGTCACCAGGTACTCCAGATCTTCGATTATCCTAGTTTTTATAGTTTTCCCTTTATGTGGCCATTAAATCCTAACTCTGTACCAAATTTCAGCTCTCTGAGTTTATGGGAAGTACTAGTTCTATTATGATGATCATGAGTGAGTGAGTGAGTGAGTGTGTGTCATAAATGCGAAACTTTGCTTTCGCTTAACTTCGGAACTAAATGACCTACAGACTTGAAATTTTGGATTTTAGGTATGTGATTATAGCTTACTAGATGACGAAAATTTCTGCGTTCTGGTCTTATCCAGAGGTTCTCAAATAGGGGCCTGAAAATGCGGCGAAATGGTTCCAGTAAAGGATGGTACGGCAGTGTTTGCTTCGCGCTCGACCTGGCGGGGGCACTGCCGTGCCCCCAGATGGTCACAACTTCAGAAGCTCTACGCTCTTACCAGCATAAAGTGCTTTGTCAGATGTATAATCCGGGCGCGATGAGAATGGGATGGAACCTCGTCAAAGTCAATCGAAAATTTAATTTATTTCACTTTGACAAGGTTGCTTCGACGCTTCCAAAAGGGCGCATCCCATTCTTAACCCGCGCGGATTATAGCAGGGCTATTATTTTGCAACAATATTAGGTAAAACCTACTTATACACTCCAATATTACAGATTATTTGGTATTTCCCATGGGCTATTGAGTAGGCTGTGAAAATGATTCACCTATGAATAACCAAATAACGCAAATAAGCAACTAACGCCAAACAAGTGCGCTGCAGCTACTTCGTTCCCAGCGGAGGTAGCATGACTTTTATCGAGGCGGATTTATCCAACAAAATGGCGGTTTATCAGCATTTTTGACGTCTATAGTGGGTTATATATCGTCGAGAGCGATATATCGTCGAGAGCGATATATCGTCGAGAGCGATATATCGTCGAGAGCGATATATCGTCGAGAGCGATATATCGTCGAGAGCGAAACCGCCATTTTGTTGGATAAATCCGCCTCGATAAAAGTCATGCTACGGGGACTGGAAATAAAATTAACATAGCATTACAGTGTGCGCCACTAATTCCGTAATGAGTCCGTGTCAACGAGAACTCACAACAAAATCCCAGCTAAACGTGAATTTCGAGTGATCTCCGCTTGATAAGAGCATAAGTGCTCGTTTACACGATGAATACAGATGAGTTTTTGCATTCAGTGTTCGACAATTATAATTTCTAATGTGGAAGCGCAGTTTGTACTATGAATGCATAATAAATCATCCAGTATGCGGACCATGTCAGGGCGCAGGCATTATCTGTGGCTGCTGAGAAAGCAGTTTCGCGAATAATGTTCGTATAACAATATTAGTCGTAGGGAGGGAAAGGGATTTCTAATATACAATTAGTAGGCATATCAATTCCTAGCCACACCTCCTCGCGGTCCCTACTAACTGTAGTGAGCATCAAAACTCACTACATGCCAACGTGGCATGAAGACTAACCACGACGCACTGGCCAGCGTGGTGTTTTTTCCCCAGGATCTCTTATCCTCACTCCCATAAAGACCGAGGAGGATGACGTGAGGAGGAAAAGGTTTATACCCAGCAGTGGGTAAGTGTGGGCTGAAAAAAAAACATTAACAAAAACAACAGGAAATCAGCGTCCCATTAAAAAATACCTACCATTCGTTGATTTGAAAATTGAGTAAAGGAGAGCAAACGGGTCTCTAGTTAGTTTTTATCCGACTATACCCGCAAAGAAGGGTTGTGATTCCAGGGGTTTTAGTTGTAACTAATAATAAAAAAGGCAGACTGGGACATCTCCACCCCCGGCCCCCGCATGTCGGACTGTAGAGAATGTTTCGATAAATTACTGTTAACAATCTATAGCTAGGACCTACCAAAAATAAAAATAAAATGCTTATTTTAAAGCGGCGGAAAAGGACGTCTGGTAAACATTTTTAACAACTTTAAATAAAAAAAAAAAACAAAACCTCGACAACAAAAAACATCGAAAAACTAAAAGACATCTAGTAGTTTCTTGTGATATGAGTATTTTTTGTTAAATCAGAACTGGTATGGTTTGAGAGAGGAAAGCTACGAAACCTCGATTATGTAGATTTTCTTTAGGTTGTCCCTTTCGCTCAGTATTTGCGCCCGCGAGACGGAAACATATTTTTTAACAAATTTGTCTGTACTGCTACACGCTCTTAAATATTAGTCTAAAAATTCCACCTAAATAGACACGACATAAAACATTAAAGACCGCCCTTGCCGTTTTCAGAGCGGGCACTCTAAAAGAAGCACCTACCTAGAGAAAATCAAATTATCCCCCTTCCTGGGCTATATCGGGTTCGTTTGCCGTAACAATTGTATCAATATTGGACGTCGTAACTCGATTTCCAAACTGAATGCTTGCCGACATGTCAACGACTGACGACTGACGGCGCTCGATGAAAATGGTGGACGACGATTCACCAAGATGAAAAGATCCAGAAAATATAAAAAAACGGCCAAGTGCGAGTGAGACTCGCGCACCGAGGGTTCCGTACCTCCGTACCACCCACCATTCTAAGCATGCATTTATTTAGAAGAAGAGTTGCATACAGCGCCACCTAGACTTGAGGATTACAACTAATATCGAGGGCGCTAGTTTCTATGTCGTGTTACAAACCCACATTTCTTGTATGGGGACCCCATGTTTTGTCGTATCTTTTGGTTCCAGTAACTTAGAAGCTTGATTTTTTTAGGCTCCAAGGGACTGTAGACCTATGTATTTTGATACACATTTCAACCTCCACGCGTTCTTGAGAAAAAGGTCTTGACAGACAGGCAAACAGACGGACAACAAAGTGATCCTATAATGGTTCCGTTTTTTCTTTTGAGGTCCGGAACCCTAAGCTTGGCGTATCGGATGATCATAGGATTTTGTCAGAAACTTCTTCTGAAGGAAGATAGGATTTTTTCAGCATTTGTGGCGGGCGCTAGTTAGCCTTATACGCACCCTTAAGACAACTGAAAAAAAAACAAAACAAAGTTGTCACTGCATCTTAATTAAAGACGTAACTTCGCTGGAACCATGGCGGGAACAATTAACTCCTAAAAAGAAGCGCAATTAATTTTAATTAGAAACAATACGGGCTCCAAGAAAAAAACAATTCGCTGAAATGTTTGGGTTTATTCAAATGGCAAGGAGACATTGCTGTTTCGTTTTACCATGAGTTTTTTTTCTCTGATTATAAAATGTGGGTTGTGATGTGAGTAAATACAAGGTGTTTTTTTTAAGCAAAACAAATAGTTTAAAAAAAACATTGGAAAAATTGTGGCCGTTGTTACCGTTATACTATCGCCTGCGGTCGCACTCGCAATATCAGGCGCCACATCGCGCGCGCGCTTTGAGAAGGCCGGGGGTGTTTGCACGTCGCGTCGCGATTATTATAGAAAAAAAATAACAAGGTACTTAATTTGTGAATAGTATTTTTTTATTGAACGAGCGAGCGAAGCGAGCGAAGTTCTCCGAGTCTACTTGAACAATCCGGCGTTTGTATGTATGTATGTATGTATGTATGTTTGTATGTTTGTATGTTTGTATGTTTGTATGTTTGTATGTATGAATGTTCGTTCGACGATAACTTGAGTAAATTTTGTCGGATCGTCATGAAATTTGGTAGGCAGGTAAATAAGGCCAAGAGAATTTTTAAGTTCGAACATGAGCTAAATCGGTCGAGGGGTTGCTGAGATATGGGGTCGCGAGTTCATAGTTCGGGGCGAACCACTAGTTTATACATTTATAATAAGTTGAAAAAAATCACTCGGGACAGGACTTGAACCAGCAACTTTTTTTGAACGAGCGAGCGAAGCGAGCGAAGTTCTCCGAGTCTACTGGAACAATCCGGCGTTTGTATGTATGTATGTATGTATGTATGTATGTATGTATGTATGTATGTATGAATGTTCGTTCGACGATAACTTGAGTAAATTTAGTCCAATCGTCATGAAATTTGGTAGGCAGGTAAATGAGGGCAAGAGAATTTTTAAGTTCGAACATGAGCCAAATCCGGGGTTGCTGAGATATGGGGTCGCGAGTTCATAGTTCGGGGCGAACCACTAGTGTTTTCGATTGTACAGTTTCAAACCTGACTTCACTCGCTTTGATCGCTCGTTTAATTAAGAGGTACACTTGATTGCTGATGGCCATGCTCATTTTTGCTTTGAAAGCTCTAACTTAGTAGAAGAAGAAAGTAGGTAACTTTTTCCTCTCTACACAAAGAAGGGCGTTTTGTTTCTTTTGAATTAGAGGCTCTGAGGCGGCCACATTACTTAGATTGTCGTTAAAATAAAGTTGGGTACCGTCTTGTGATGTCGGAGAGGCTATTCAAGTTTGTCGACATCGACAGCGACTAAGAATTAAAAAAAACAAAAATAAAGTAAATTAAAACGGGACCAATTCTGTACTTTTCTAGAATCCAAGTCCGCGCGATATTTTTTATGTGCTTTGGCTAACCGAGGGTAGTTTTTGAAAATAACTTAGTCTGTCTCGACTACGAGCCCTGCAAACGTTGGCAAAATGAGAGAGGTAATAAACGAGTCTTTCATAAATCCGTTAAAAGTGAATTAGGCGCGCAAAGTAAAATTTACCAAATCGATTCCTATAGGTACCTAAATGAATCGAAAAAGTGCTCATATAGAACTTTAGAATTAGGTTAGAGCTATCCAACACAGCATTTTTCATGTTGTTATCCATAACTATTATATTTTCGCTTAAAAACAGCACGCTGCCTTTTTTTTCAGCGAAAATATATTCAAAACGTTTATGAATGTCAACACGAAATTGGCTGTGTTCGATAATACGCTCTCACCTAATTTTAGTGTTCTATATGAGTATTATTTCTATTCGATCAGTGTATCTGATACAGGAATCGATTATGTATGTGGGTACATTATTATTTGCGCGTGGCGGGCTAATTCACTATGCACGGCGCCTTAAGGGTGGACGACAGCAACGTGGCGGGAAATTCAAAATTTTAACAGTTTTTTACATTTCGTAGCTAAACTTCGCGGCAATAAAACTGTATTTTTTTCATTATTGTAACCAACAGAACAACAATAATTCAACCGATTATGTGTTCTGGTCTACGAAGCAGTGGCACTGCCCAAAAAACTTGTCGTAGTTTAGCTACAAAATGTAAAAAAACTGTGAAAAATTTGAATTTCCCGCCACGCTGCTATCTTCCAGCCTTAATAATTGTATTTTGACGGGGCTTATAAATCGATTTTTTATCACGGGTAAGTCAGATCTGTTTCTCTAGAACACCTTTAACACCTCTAGGTTCACCTATATTTTACCTACCTATTTGATTGGTTGCCTCTTTGATTAATCTGGCTAAACCATTAAGTAATATTGTCATCCGGTACAAACCATCTATTTGTCGCCCATAGTAAAGTTATCGAGATATTCAAGTTAGAGCTAGTCCTGTATAGGGTCAAAGTCCACCGCAAAACTAAATGACTTCCGGTACCAACTCCATGGCGACTTTTCCGGCTCAATCAGTTGATATTATGCGGATGCGGTTAATTATGGGGCTCGCTCGAGGCGGTTAATCACTGAAGAATGTAGTAGTTCCCACCGAAATATGGAAGCTCTGTTCCCCAAGACACATTATTTTTAGTTTGGTGTTCAGAGTTGACTCTAGTTAATATTAAAATTGTTTTGGGACACAATAAAACTATTTGATTTGGTGATTGATGACTTTAATTGATGTCAAAAATGTACATTTATTCATTGGGTAGAAGAGAGAGTCCAGTACAAATACTATCACTTTAGTTAAGGTTGGACGATAGCAGCATGGCGGGAAATTCAAAATATTCACAGTTATTTTAATTTTGAAGCTAAACTGAGCTATGTTTTTTTTTCTATTTGTCGCCCGTAGTAAGTTTGAGCTATTTTTGTTTAGCGATTTTTCGTTCCCGGCAATAACATAGTATTCTTTTCATTATTGTAAACAACAAAACAACAATATTTCAGCCGATTATGTATTCTGGTCATCAACAAGTTTTTTGGGCAGTGCCACTGCTTCGTAGACCAGAACAAATAATCGGCTCAATTATTGTTGTTTTGTTGTTTACAATAATGAAAACAATAATGTGAAAACAACAAAAATCACTGAACAAAAAGAACTCAGTTTAGCTTAAAAATAAAAATAAACTGTGAAAAATTTTAATTTCCCGCCATGCTGCTATCTTCCAACCCTAACTTCATATTTTTGTATTTGTAGCAGACAAACTTGCCGACTATATCAAGTGATAACCAAAATGTGAAACTAGAGAGAGATCCAAAAGCACTCAAATTTAATTTACTTACTTGAAATTAATATTGTCTAAGTAGTATCCACAATCTAGTAAAAGCTCCAATAAATTGTAGCGTGAACTTGAAAGCATTGTTTGATCCAGGAGCGATTCTCAAACTTATCTAGAATTCAATAATGAAAATTGATAGCATTGTTAGAGACCGCTTTGTGGCTGGCGCAATAGAAATAAAATACCGACAGAAGAAATTCGATAGAGGCCTCTACTCAGTTATTATGAGTACGGCCGCAGGAATGTTGGAAGCCTTTGTTCAATATAAACCACATTATTTTTTGATAAAATCTTCAATAATAACAGCTTCTCAAACATTTCATCATCATCATCATCAGCCTGTTAACACCCACTGCTGAACAAACATCTACCTAAAGAAAACTGGAGTTTGAAAAAATCGCAGCGACACAGCACTCCTGTCTGCCGGAGGTTGCGGGTTCTACATTTGTTTCGTTATTAATCTTTAAAAAAAACCGGCCAAGTGTGAATCCGACTCGCGTATAGAGGGTTCTGTACCACTATACAATAAAATAAAATAAACTGTTTATATAGGTATAAATCCTCGGTACGTGAGTCGCGCTTGGTCGTTTTAGGGTTCCGTACCCGAAGGATGCCAAACGGGAACGGAACCCTGTTACTGAGCCTACACTGTCTGTCTGTCCTCACTTTATAATAACACATATTCAGTAAAAAATTCAACTGGCTACCTATTATGATTCCAAAGATATCCCTTTAAGGGTAGGACAGATAGACCGACAGCATAGGCAGAGTAATAGGGTCCCGTTTGGCACCTTTTTGGAACGGAACCCTAAAAACTGTTCAAGTAAGGTCAATACATCTATTATTGTAGTCATTTATCCATCATCCGAGCTTAGTCAGCCTAATCAAAAGGAAACCAAAGTTAAATATGGTCGGACGCCAACTTAGCCACGGGTTTTCTCACGACACTATTCTTCACAGTTAGTGAATAACATTTTTGTTTTCACTTTAGCTACTCTTAGGCTTAATTCTTATATTCCTACTTCTAAAGATACAAGTAACGGGATCTGTATGCTGAAACACAGGCTTTAAGCCTAGTTTGGCAGCAACAAATCACAAATGGTTTTCCAAAAAAATATTTGTTCACTTTTTTTATGTATTAGCCTAAGCCAACTATGTAACTTTTTTAGTGAATGAAGTACTTTATTATTTTCATTATTGTACCAATTTAAATGACAATGAGCTCGAGCAAAAAAAAGTAAACAAGAATCTTCGGTAGACTTCGCTTGTTTCTGCCAAATGTGACAGCTGCTCTTGATATCGCATCATCACGCTACAAAAGGCACATTGAATCACCCCGTATTA
Organism: Zelleria hepariella; assembly: GCA_949319315.1. Lineage (NCBI taxonomy): Eukaryota > Metazoa > Arthropoda > Insecta > Lepidoptera > Yponomeutidae > Zelleria > Zelleria hepariella. Next base: position 7,911,400 of record OX439384.1, read on the forward strand.
TTTAAGGTACTTCGCGTTGGTCGATTTACTCTTATTACATCGGTTCTTGAAATAGCCAGTGTGATTACTAACCTCCGATAGATGAGACGTCACGCAAAGGAGACGAAGTGGTCATTTTATATTTATACTTGTACCTATTCATTTTCGTAAGTACACATCAATGTTATAACGGACGTAGTGGATAAACTGTCTCTATCTAAACATGTACAGTCGGCCACAGTCTCAGATACCCCTTTTTGTTCGATTGGCGCCCTTATGCCGCGCGCGATAAGAGCTGCCATGGGGTATCTGAGATTGTGGCCGACCGTACTTACTAAGTTTTTTTTTGCTATCCTATGGTACCCCAGAGGTACAAAGGGCCTTTACAAGATCACTTCACGCCTTCCTGTCCTCAGCAACTCTTCTGGTTTCGCTCCAGCTCAACCCAACGAAGTCTTTGCCGAACTTCAACTAAGTTATTTTGTTGTTATTAAGCAATAATACTTTATAGGTACCTAACATTTTCTAGAGGAAAATGCAAAAGTCTGCCCCTCTGTTTCGTGGTAATTACAATAACAATGACTGTATCCACGCTGAGTGAATAGGGAAAGTAATTTTCGTTCAGTCTACCTTTTCCCCATTGTGTAATTTGTATTTTTTTTACCTCCGAGGCGGCTCGCGAGTAATTATTTATATTGTTTTTGCTGTGTGGAGTTTTTTTTTTCAAGGCTTGTTTATAATAGAGCTGTAAAGGTTGCCATTAATAATGCCTGTAATAGATCGACGCGGTACTATCATTCGTTACAGCAATTTTTTTCACAGGTAAAAAATTGCGGACTAAATACATCATGTCAAATATCGAAGCACTCACAGCCTAGTTGGACTAGCCATTTTATATCGATTAGCAAAGTTTAGCAACAACGACCGCGGTCAGCCCATGGATAGGTGACCGCTAGTGGCAATAATATCTGAGGGCTTACGTGCTTCGGAAGGCACGTTAAACCGTTGGTCCCGTTTGTTGTTGGTTAATAACAGTCGTTAAGCCATGTCAGAGACCCTTTTCGGCGGCCTAAAAACACTGACACCAGGGGGGTGGCCTTTATCTACCTACCATGTCAAATATGGAGTTTTTTCATTTTTATGCAGCCTGTATTTTAAGTCCTGCTGCAGGGCAGTCATAAGTAAACTTATCTATCAGTAATTGTACAGAGTACAGACATGTAGGAACACTCATCGCTTACGTGAACTTTTCGTTGTTCCAGAAGCCGATTACACACTGGACGACTCGTTTTGGAATGAAGAGAGCCCAGTTGGTAAGTGTTATACAATTATAAGTACGTTTTCAGCTTAAAAAAATAAATCAAAATCACGTCAGAACAATTCGTCACCACAAAAATAATCTTCATCGACTTAAGGTGAATACCGAGGCACAACTAGCGCCGCCAATGGAAAAAAAAACATATCTTCTTTTTGGATGCGTTTTTAGCTAAAACGAAACACCAAATAGGTACTCACCGCGAGGCTTAAGAAGAAGAACCTACGAATAAAATATTGTATCGCCAAAAGTGGCCAATTTTAGGGATAAAAGATTTTATTCGGATCTGGAAGGATCTGGAATGTAAACCTTAGGTCCTAAAAATAGTTAAGCCTCGCGTTGAGTATTTGGTGTTTAGTTTTTAGCAAAAAACGCAACCAAAAAGAAGATATGTTTTTTTTTCTATTGGCGGCGCTAGTAAAGTTGTGGGTAGGTTATCACCTTAATTTAAAGTCCCAGCGCTAAAAAACTCGTACCTTTCCTGGAGAAAAAATATCAGAGCACCAAAAACCTCGGTTCCCATTTTTTCTCGCCGTCACATTTCAACGTTGCAGGAAGAAGCCAGTAATGGATATTGCGGTGACTTCCCGGCTTTCGTCCGTGCCCACGGAATATATGGCGGGAAGGGCGGAACAAAAAAAAAGGGGAAAAGATAGAAGCTTCATTTGATTGAAAAGGCAACGAGACTAAGACGTATACTTTACTTTACCCTTCCATAAAAAATGCATATTTTGTACTTTTTATACGCTTTCACTTACTTTTATTGATTTCGGGACAGCCGACTAGTTTTGGTCCTCATACGGAGACCTTATTAATGTAGGGGGGGGTGAAGCTTGCAATTGTTAGTTTATTTTTATTTTCTGTTGTGACATAAAACTTTTTTGTAGTGATACTTGCCTTTTGCACCTCTATTAAATTGCAACCGCATTTTTTTATCACATCCAAAGCGCGCTTTTTGTGTAAATCCAGGCTGTAGCCGGAAGGTGCGGGTTTTTACGGTTTTACAACTCGACGCGCGTTGACGGGACTCGCTCATTTCATGGGACCGGGGTTTGACAGCGACATGGGGCGCAATTCAAATTTGCAGTTTTTGTAGTCAGCTATCATGTATTTTACGTTTTGCGGAAAAGTCATCACTGGCGACTGGACAAAGACCTCTCTTAGGGCACATTTTTACTACAAAATGTTTTTTTGCCAGATTTGAGCCCATAGGTAGGTACAGCCGGCCTCACCCAAAGATACCCCTTTTTGCTCGATTGGCGCGCGCGTTAAGAGCTGCCATGGGGTATCTGTGACTGTGGCCTACCGTACTTTGCAGTTAATTCTTCAGTGATCGAAAATGTACTACTTGTAAATAAAGGCGAAGCTTTACTATATTTCGTTTGCTGATGTGGCAATATTTTTAAATAGACTGCACTGCAAAACATTCACAACAACAAAACCAAGTAAAATAATTATTCATTTACCTTTGTGGCTAGCAACCTGAAGATTCCAATTATACATCTATCAACCACATCAAACTCAAGCGCGAAACACACAGCCCTTTTAGGAAAATACACAAAATTGCCAATAGTCCACATCAAAGCAACGCATTCCCCAACTAACTGGCTGGGAGGCTGGGCCTTGACCCTATATGGATAGGATAGGATAGATACTACAGAAATATAGAGTCGACTTGGTTTGAAATAAAATTTCGCCAGAAGTCCCTAGTGGGGCATGCATACTTGTATTATTATAGGCTCATCTAACTTACGTTTGAAATTTTTCAATGTGACTGATACAGTTGGATATCACAAGCAGTCAACGTTATCTACGATGATTCTTTGTAATATCAGACTATACCTCAATTGACGTTCTTTATTGAACGAAAGATCTAACGTTGGCTTCATTCGTTAATTTTCTTACGTTTCTGAGACATTGTGTCCTACTTCTGCCAACACACTTCGTTTTATTAATCATGCTGATCATAATAACTAGTGGTTCGCTCCGAACTATGAACTCGCGACCCCAGTTACAGATGTGTAACTTTGCATACACCATTAGCGCAGGCGCGCGCACGCTTTGCATATAAACTATACAACCTTATATCTCGGCAACCCCTCGACCGATTTGGCTCATCTTCGAATTTAAAAATTCTTTTAATTTTGTTTACCCGCCTACCAAATTTCATAACGATCCGACCAAATTTACTCAAGTTATCGTCGAACGAACATTCATACATACAAACATACATACATGCATACAAACGCCGGATTGTTCCAGTAGACTCGGAGAACTTCGCTCGCGTCGCTCGCTCGTTCAATTACTGTTATAGTACTTTATGATGTATATAAATAATAGAATCCTTACTTGTGTATTTGTGAGGTCCAAACCTAAAAACTAAAGTAGCTTTACACACTATTTACTAATCGGTCCTTCTTTTGTGTTTATTTTGTATACGACCAGTGTAGTTAGGCTAAATTTTTATTTAGGTATTCGAAGCAAGCTTGAGGAAAGTTTCCACATTTGTGGTCGCTGTGGTCACAATTATTTGCTTAAAACCACGCTTAAATATGTTTAACATTTCAGACATTGCCACGTGAACGTTGCTGGGGTTTTTTGTGGAACTTCAAATTCAAAATTTTCACATAGGGATGTTTAAGGGTAGTATTAATAGTGGCATCTCAAGTTCTGCCTCGGTCTCAAGTTTGAGCTTGAGTAGCTGTCAGTGTCTATAGCATATCAATAGACACTAGCTTTGACATTAACTAAGGTCTCAAGTCGGTGATTTTGTTTTTTAAGATCACTTACTTGAGCTAGAGCTTGAGCTGATGACTATTAATGCCACCCTTAGATTTTATGAAATCTTAGAAAGTTTAACAAATAAATGACCTTATAATATTTTAATACTCCAGATTTTTTACCTACTTATAACAGAACGGCTTCTTATACTCTGGTCTATCTTTATAATATGTTTAAGAGTATACATATAATTTGTGGCGAAGCCAAAATAGAACACAGTAAAGAAGTGCAATGTATCGTAACGGTGTACAATTTTATTTTTAGCAAAAAAAATGGAGGAACACTATTTTTCTATCTGTGATAAAATTTACAAACTACACTGAAAAAATCTGAGGCACATTTTTCACTACCAAAGCCGAGCGACGATATACTAACATAAAATAATAATAAAAGACTCCAGATACTTCAATTGGCAAGCAAGAGGGGTGAGCAACTTTCTCGTGAGTACATCTTCACTACAGCCCGTCACTGAGTTTTAACGGTTTTTGAAAATCATTTCTGAAAATCAAACCAAACGAAGAACCAATTTCGGACACCCTCCATAAACTGCCAAAACCGTCTTGCACAACCCAGCCCAAAGGGCGACATCTCGAACAACGTCAACAGTTGTCGAGCGATATCGCCTTGTTCGGATACACATTTGCATGTCAATGCACTCGACATGTAAATTCAAACATCGAACGCCAAGTGTCTCCGACGTGCCGCGCCTCGCAATCCGGGTAACGGCTCGCTCCAAATGACAGAATAGGCATGCGGGTTATGGCATGACGACGTCTACTGCGGCGGCTAGTGATTCGGCAAGCGAGACAAGACAAGACAATTTCGATATCGAGACTTTCCTGAACATATCAAGACTTTTGGTTGGTCTCGATCTTGAAAGGCGAGCGTAAATCGTGTCTCGGTCTTGTTTTTATGACATCTTGATTTCCAGATTCTCGATTGTGTCATGTCGTCCATATCAATAAGAAACGGCCTGCCAAAAAGGTTTGTTATAATCTCTGACATGTTAAAAATGATAGCTGTTAGAATTGTACGGAATAAAAATCTGTTTGAAAATAAATAGAGTACGCGCCACGACTCAAGTCTTACGGGAACTCGGGAAACTACGCCTATTACGCCTAACACTGGAAACATTTTGTGCGTTGCGCTAGCGCCACGTCTATCGGACTTTAGTGGTGGTGCGGACTCTATTTCGAGATTCTCGTTCGATCTCGCTCGAATCAAACGATCGAGACAAGATCGTTGCTTGAAAGACTCGTATTGAACCGAATCACTAGAATAGGCATGCGGGTTATGGCATGACGACATCTACTGCGGCGGCGTCGTGTCTTGTGGGCTTAGGCCGCCGAGCCAAGAGGATGTTGTGGGCTTTAGGCATGTCCTTGGCACGTCACTTGTCTTAGGCATTGCTGTGTCTATAAGATGTTCTAGTGAGTTAATAGTAAGACAATTCATGTTGGAGCTACAAAAGAGTGGGCATTTATTGAAATTGAAATAATATTATTATAATAAAATCTACACTAAATCTAATCTAAACTCTAAAATAAACCTAAAATAATTTTAAAATAAACTAAACCTAAAATTAAAATAAAATTAAAATATTTACAAAAACTCCAGGCCGCTGCCACTGGGGAGAGTCCCCAGAATTTATTATCTCAAGTACGTGAAATAAAACTGGATATTGAGTGAATGTTTAGTTATTTTTGGGTTGGTTTCTCGGTATAAGTTTTATTTCAGGTGGATAGGATAAAGGCGAATTCCAGGAAAATCACTAGTCACAGGAAAGTCGAAATAAATACAGTTATAATACTTTATCACAGCAAAGTATTTTCAAGCAGAAAAATATATTTTTTGTCACTAAAATTCAAAATATGTAGATTATGGAGCTATCTCCAGCTACTCCACCAAATAGACAGCATTTTGTTGAATACCAAAAAATAAATGATGCGACAAGAATCATGATAATTTTGTTTTAACAAGTAACATCACTCTTTGGACTAAAGTAACATCATGAATATCGCCACCAAACCAAACATAAACCTCATTAATAAAATTAGGCAAATGTTTTTTTCAAAGTAGGGGAACGTCGTCTTGTATTGTCAAAAGTCGGAGATGTCTCGTTGTGCTATTTTACCAAATACGTAAATAAGATAGTTGGAGCACGGTGGGTGTATTCAATTCGCCGGTTTCCTTCGGGGGCGCAATGTGTTGGAGTAAATTGATTTGGAGATTCTTCCGTATGGGAAATGAGGGACCGAGACCTTTAGTTCAGATACAGCAAGTTTTATTAACTTGAAGCCCTAGTTTTTTTCTGATTGAGCAAGCAAGAGTTAATGCTTTTTAGTTATAATTTTAGTAAGTAGGTAATAGGATAATAAATATAGATAATATTAGGTAATATATAAAAATATTAATAAAAATAAAATTAAATAGATATAATATTTTCTTCAGCTAGGGACAATTCCATTTTCCACTATTTTTCCATGTGACAAATTTTCCACTATTTTTCTATGTAACAAAAAACTAAGTAGCACTGATTGATTCTTTGGAAATGCGTCAAAATGCAAAATAACGTTTCGAGTAACGAAATAACGCCTCGGAAAGCGCTCGCAAAAACGAATACACGATCACTTATCCCCATCTCAGGGAGGAATTAATTGAAATGTGTTCCGGCACAATTCGGCATTAGCATCCGAATGGCGAGCGAACGCTGTGCCGAAATCAATAACAAGCCTACGAGGCGTGTGATTTAGCTACGAGCTACGAGTTACGCCGTAGAGCTTGCTACGCCGCCCGTAGCGCGTGCTACGCCGCGTCGCAGCTACGAGGGTTTTGAACGTACAACTTTCAATTTAAACGTGCTTGTTAGATATTCTCTGTGTATTTGCACAGTTTTATTTATGCAAAGCGATAGAATCCGACAGACTGGTAAAAACGTTTCAATCAAAGCAGTGGCTTATTTTATCACCATTATTTCATGATTAAGAGAGACTTGTCGGTGTATCACTCGCTACAAACTTCATTGCTTAATAACTGGGATGAAACGTAAGATTATAATTAATCCATTAAAAAATACGATTTTGATAACAAGCTTACGATGCGTGTGATTTAGCGACGTAGCGTGTGCTACGCAGCTATGCAACTACGAGGGTTTGGAACGCACAACTTTCAATTTAAACGTGCTTGTTAGATATTTTCTGTTTATTCGCACAGTTGTATGTATGCAAAGCATCCGATAGACAGGTAAACAGTATTCAATCAATGCACTTATCTTGCTTATTCGTAACCATTATTTTTATACCCTCCTTTGGACAGTCGGGTAAAAAGTAAGAAAGACTTTTCCTAGTGCTCTTTCTCAGCTTAGTACGATACAATATTCTGCATTATCTTACATTTTTTTCTTAAAATAGTTTTTCCATGGCCTTTTAATCCCTTTATTTTCTTCAGTTTTTTCTGCAATCCTCAGCAATTTAACATCATCTTCAACTTCATTATTTAGGAAGATTTGAATCGGACTATAAAAATAGGCGGACTTATAATGTCATAGCAACGGCAGCAGATCTCAAAATACTATCTTATAATACCTATCTAGGTGCCCATTACCTCTGCAGGCTGTATAAAAGTACCCACCTGTATCACAAAGCGAACGGTACAGGGGCAAAGAGCCCCCTTGACCGCTCACTTTGTTCCAAGGGGTCCCCTTTCTTCCCGCCCCCTTTTACCCCCCTTTCCTTATTATAGTTTTTAGGGATCCACACTTGAAGGGACCAGTCCCTGAACGGGTCCTTATTACCTCTGCACACGATGTAGGTTTAAGGTTTAAGATATTTATTTCTCAAAAAGAATACATACATTCACTTACTTGAGAAACAATAGTTAAGTAGGTAACAAAATACAATATCGACAGACAATAATTATCGGTAATTTAAAAAACAATATCAGGCCCGCGTTTCATATAACTGACATAAATATTTTATTATGACAATTCGATGTTCATTGATAGGTCGGTTTGTAAACCAACCTTTTTTGTAACCTCATGTCAAATCGACTGCGCAATCTATATCGAATTGTCATAATAAACTATGAATTGTATTTATATGAAACAGGCACCGGGTAGTCCTTCAATAAACCATGCACAGTCCAGTTACATCGCTGTTGTAAGGCTGTGTTTACATTAATGATAATGGGTGGGCAAACATGTTGAGGTTATTTTTTTTTTCTGATGTCTGTCTGTTTGTCTAACCTTCAAAAGAAAACTGTGTGTTTGGAACGGTAATAGGCAGCCAGATGAAATGTTTACAGAATATTTTGTTATTATGGCGGAATACCTAACAAATAATAAAATACATTGTGGTTGCTCTATTGTAAAACGGTAATAAATACAAAGATACAACTATTTGTGTCTATAAGGCTTATTGAACGAGCGAGCGAAGCGAGCAAAGTTCTCCTAGTCTACTGGAACAATCTGGCGTTTGTATGTATGTATGTTTGTTTGTTTGTATGTATGAATGTTCGTTCGACGATAACTTGAGTTAATTTGGCCGAATCGGCATGAAATTTTATAGGCGGGTAAATGAGGCAAAGAGAATTTTTAAGTTCGAACATGAGCCAAATCGGTCGAGGGGTTGCTGAGATATGGGGTCGCGAGTTCATAGTTCGGGGCAAACCACTAGTAGTTGTAGTGTACCTATTATAAAAATGGCAAATTGCAAACAGGACTTGCACTTGGAGTTTGTACAGAGTTACAGACACTTGGGGTCTGCACAGGCGGTCCAAATACCTAAAATGTTGGTGCGGAACCCTTAATGCTTAAATTCGTCTTGCACTTATCCGGTTTTTTGTACTTATAACACGGCGCAATGTGGTTGGGCGTAAGAATGCTAATTGGTATTTTAATTTAGAGTGCGGACTATTGTTCGTGAACGGATAAAATAAGTAGTTTTGAGGGGAGTTTAAATCGACCTAAAAGAAAATTAGTATTGTGCTCGAGTAATACTACCACTTGACTATAGTAATGTTTTTTTTTCTCGATACGTATCTGTATTGATATTTATATAGCAGGCTTTATTGCTTTACAAACAATGAGTCCATTTTCATGGACTTAATTCGCATGCGGGAAAATATGATGCATTTATGGAGAGGCATAGGGCGCAACGACGCTCTGATTGAGCCCTAAATAAATTAGTAAATCTATGCACTCAAGACAAAATAATAACTTTCCAAATAAAGTCAAGAAGACTCTATGTTTTATTTCTTCTGTAAATCTGATTTCTGACGATATTTCACGAAACCGGCTCTTTTATTGCGGCATTTGGCATAAAGTTGTTTGCTTCCGAAACGAGGGTCGAACTTTGTGTTTTATTTTGACAGTTAGGCTCTGGACTGGTAAGATTTATAAGATCTTAGCTGGATAAACAGATAAAGCCTGGATTTTTGGATGGCCACAATGCTAGCAAAATTATGAATGAAGTCATATTTGGTAAGTATAGTTCTCTTTCCTGGCGAAACCTTTCAGATGAAAGTATGTCATAAAGAGTCTAACGTAGTTAAGCTTTAAACTTACCTAAATCCAGAACTTTTATCAACCCTTTCATCTTGTCTATGGCAAAAGTTATAATAATAATAATTCTCGGACCAATTAGCTTCCCCGGATAACAGAAAATAGTACCTTGCTTAGATAAATATCTGGGTAAAACTTATGTTGAATTGGTGGTTCTAATAGTACAGTCACCCGTAGCGGTTCCCTTTTTAAACGGTTTTTATTATTAAATGGTTTTTAAATGGTTTTATTTAGCTCACCCCGTTTGTTTTATTTATTCTTGGGTCAAATTTAGTAATTCAAATTTCACCCTCTTCCTGTCAACCGATTAATCTGAAATTTTGTATGCACTTTGGATTTTGGTGACAATACAATCCCACCAAAAACATTCTGTAAAAACTAGCCAGGTCTCGATGGATCTGCTTGTTTATCTCTAAAAAAGTAATGAAATCTAGACATAGTCGTGCCAAGTCTAAGGTTCCTTACTGCGATTTCTTTATTATTATAGTTAATGTTGTGAGACTTGGCCGTTGAAGGGTACACAAGCGGTTCTGGCGACAGATTGGTGCAATGGTGTCATGGAGCACCTGGTTTTGTACCCTTGTGTACCCTTCAACAGCCAAGTCTCTCAACATTAACTATAATAATAAAGAAATCGCAGTAAGGAACCTTAGACTTGGCACGACTATGTCTAGATTTCATTACTTTTTTAGAGATAAACAAGCAGATCCATCGAGACCTGGCTAGTTTTTACAGAATGTTTTTGGTGGGATTTCACTTCTTTTTGTAGAAACGAGGGCATATTGATTAATTTTATTAGATTTTCTTATTTGACACAGTTTTTAAATTTGAGTAATGTTCGAGTAGAATAAAGTTAATCGTCCGACTATTTCTTCTTGAACGAGCGAGCGAAGCGAGCGAAGTCCTCCGAGTCTGCTGGAACAATCCGGCGTTTGTATGTATGTATGTTTGTATGTATGAATGTTTGTTCGACGATAACTTGAGTAAATTTGGTCGGATCGTTATGAAATTTGATAGGCGGGTAAACTAAATTAAAAGAATTTTTAAATTCGAACATGAGCCGAATCGGTCGATGGGTTGCCGAGATTATCCTAGTTTTTATAGTTTTCCCTTTATGTGGCCATTAAACCCTAACTCTGTACCAAATTTCAGCTCTCTGAGTTTATGGGAAGTACTAGTTCTATTAGGGCTCTTGTGTTTTCTAATCAGGGTCACCAGGTACTCCAGATCTTCGATTATCCTAGTTTTTATAGTTTTCCCTTTATGTGGCCATTAAACCCTAACTCTGTACCAAATTTCAGCTCTTTGAGTTTATGGGAAGTACTAGTTCTATTAGGGCTCTTGTGTTTTCTAATCAGGGTCACCAGGTACTCCAGATCTTCGATTATCCTAGTTTTTATAGTTTTCCCTTTATGTGGTCATTAAACCCTAACTCTGTACCAAATTTCAGCTCTCTGAGTTTATGGGAAGTACTAGTTCTATTAGGGCTCTTGTGTTTTCTAATCAGGGTCACCAGGTACTCCAGATCTTCGATTATCCTAGTTTTTATAGTTTTCCCTTTATGTGCCCATTAAACCCTAACTCTGTACCAAATTTCAGCTCTCTGAGTTTATGGGAAGTACTAGTTCTATTAGGGCTCTTGTGTTCTCTAATCAGGGTCACCAGGTACTCCAGATCTTCGATTATCCTAGTTTTTATAATTTTCCCTTTATGTGGCCATTCAACCCTAACTCTGTGCCAAATTTCAGCTCTCTGAGTTTATGGGAAGTACTAGTTCTATTATGATGATCATGAGTGAGTGAGTGAGTGAGTGAGTGTGTGTCATAAATGCGAAACTTTGCTTTCGCTTAACTTCGGAACTAAATGACCTACAGACTTGAAATTTTGGATTTTAAGTATGTGATTATAGCTTACTAGATGAAGAAAATTTCTGCGTTCTGGTCTTATCCAGAGGTTCTCAAATAGGGGCCTGAAAATGCGGCGAAATGGTTCCAGTAAAGGATGGTACGGCAGTGTTTGCTTCGCGCTCGACCTGGCGGGGGCACTGCCGTGCCCCCAGATTATGTTTATTCATTATCATTATAAATTCAAGATGGCCGCCGCTACAAAATGGCGGATAATTTATGTTTTATTAATCCCATCAATATGGGTATCAAATGAAAGGGCTCAACAAGCAGAATACAATATACTATAAAAAATTGAAATCCAAGATGGCGGCCGCTACAAAATGGCGGATAACGTAGGTTTTATCAATCCCATCAATATGGGTATCAAATGAAAGGGCTCAACAAGCAGAATACAATATACTATAAAAAAATTAAATACAAGATGGCGGCCGCTACAAAATGGCGGATAACGTAGGTTTTATCGATCCCATCAATATGGGTATCAAATGAAAGTGCTCAACCAGTATAATACAATGTACTATATGAATTAAACAGAATGCGAAATAAAAACTAAAAACTAGAAAATGAAAATAGGAAAAAAAACTTTTTAAGTTAAACGGTTTTATGTTAAACATACATTGCAATGTTTAAGATAAATGTACTAAAAACCAAAAAATAATAAAATAGATACAGTCGTGGGAATTATAAACATATGCATAGACTAGACTAAAATAAAACCGTGGGGCACGTCAACTGCCTAATTATAGTGTAACATTACAAAACAAACATTTTAATCAACGATTGTAGACAATTGACGTGCCCCACGGTTTTATTTTAGTCTAGTCTATGCATATGTTTATAATTCCCACGACTGTATCTATTTTATTAGTTTTTGGTTTTTAGTACATTTATCTTAAACATTGCAATGTATGTTTAACATAAAACCGTTTAACTTAAAAAGTTTTTTTTCCTATTTTTATTAATGTTATAAACTTCGATCAAGGATTAAACTTAGTTTGGTGGTTATAAAGTACCTAAATCTGCAAATAAAAACCCAAGTCTTGCAATTCCTAACCGAGAAAACATAAGTTTTTTGCATTGTTTTTTTATCAATTTCGATATCGTCACCCCCACTTAATTGCCAAACGAAAAAAAACATGAAATTTAGTCGTACACCCGTGTAAGACCAGTTAAAATGACTAGAAATTATTCTTTTTAAGGCCCAAATCTAGGGACAACTAGCGCCGCTATTGGAAAAAAAATCATATCTTCTTCTTGGATACGTTTTTTGCTAAAAACGAAACGTCAAATGACTAGGCTTAACTATTTTTTGGACCTAAGGTTTAGATTCCAACGTAGAACACCTACGAATAAAGCCCGCTGCCGCTAACAGTGGCCACTTTTGGCGGCGGCGGGTTTTATTCTTAGGTCCTAGGATTTTTTACGGTCTTACCGGTCTTACACGAGTGTACGGCCACATTTCATGGTATTTTTTTCGGTGACTGTACTATAATTACTGGTGCGAGACTATGACTGTATGCGAGGGTATTGTTATGTAAAGACATGTGTAAGACACCGTACCACTCACTGGTCTGCGCGGCACGACTTAAGTACTTAGATGTCACAAATCATTATAACCTCTAACGGTATCTCAAAGTACACATTTGTTCAGCACCTACCACAGATGAGTTTCAGATCTTTACGTCTAGTTTCATGCATAATTTAAATCCAACTCAATGCAAATGCTGCTCTCCGAGCGTTCTTTGTGAGTATAAGAATGGCGTCCGTGCTAGCTCCTCATTTGAATCGAAAGTCGCCGACAACTTTGGGGAACTAATTCCCTCGTATCTTAGGGTGGTATTCTAGAACGCTACTTAAACTCAGTTCAAACTAGAACGCTACTTAAACTCTGTTTAAACTCAGTTCAAACTAGAACGCTCCTTGAACTCTATTTAAACTCAGTTTAAGTAGAGTTTAGTAGTGTCGACTGTCGATAAAACAGTGCATGTTTTGATTTGAATATCCCTCCCTTCATATTAAAACATGCACTGCTTTATCGACAGTCTGAACTCTGCTTAAGGGTAGACGATAGCAACGTGGCGGGAAATTCAAATTTTTTACAGTTTTTTTACATTTTGTAGCTATTTTTGTTCACCGATTTTTCGTTCGCGGCAATAACAGAGTATTATTTTCATTATTGTAAACAACAGGACAACAATAATTCAGCCGATTATGTGTTCTGGTCTACGACAAGTTTTTTGGGCAGTGCCACTGCTTCGTAGACCAGAACACATAATCGGCTGAATTATTGGTATTATTTTGTTTACAATAATGAAAAGAATACTATGTTATTGCCGCGAAAGAAAAATCGCTGAACAAAAATAGCTCAGTTTAGCTTCAAAATGTAAAAAACAGTGAACATTTTGAATTTCCCGCCACGTCGCTATCTTTCCACCTTAAACTGAGTTTAAGTAGCGTTCTAGAATACCACCCTTAGACACTTCCCGCGAGGATTAAGTTTTAGCGTTACGCATGTGTGAATCAACTAAGAAAGTAGTTACGTACATTGTAATGTAGCGTCTAGTGCTCACAAAACACTTTGGTAATGTTCAGTAGAATATTGTGATATTGGGAGTCCACCTCTTCTTCGGTGAACAAAAATAGGGGTTATTGGACTCTTGTCAGAGCGGTCGTGGTCCACACGCACATGAATAGTCAGAGGGTATTATCTCAAAAAAGTGAGTTTCGAGAAAACGCGTTTTGAATATTTGAAAATTCGTAACATTTGATGCAGGCCACATATTGATAACTTTTTGTATTTGCGTTGTAGGTTGATTCTTTCTCTGCATGATTCATGAAAAAAATAGAGTTGAAAAGAAGTAGATTAATAGTTATACTGTTTTTCCTGACTCTCTATCAAGATAATACTGTATAGCCCGACAAAATTGAATTAATTTGTATTTATGACTCTATAGCCAGTTTTTTTTTGCAATTCTAATGTATTATTTCAAAATAATACAGGTCTTTTTACCTGAATTTGAAAATTATATCTTTTAAAGTGTATTAAAATTAATTTAAAATCATGAAAGCAGACTTTTGTTATCATTGACATTAGTTTTCTTAAGTAATCATGAAGTAAATAACAAAATAAGTCACATATTTCCCAACAAACAAAAATTGGTATAAATAATTGGGTATTTCAGTCTTCAATAAAGTACTTAAACTAATACAATCTAATTTAGTTTTAGGTCGCTTATAATTAAATTAAATTAATTCATTTCAAATAAAGTACTTCCTCTGTGCTATTTACTTTAAGAAAAAGTTATTAAAGGTAGTCGTTTGTAATTAAAAATCTAGGAACAATCAATATTTCTAGCGAGGAAACATGGAGGCGACACACAATCAGTAATTTTAGACCTGCCCCCTTAGCACGCTACCATTTTGCCAACTGCCACCTTAGCCGCTTAACACTACTGAGGTGACAGTTAACAGTGGCTAAGGTGACAGTTGAGAGTAGGCAAAATGGTAGCGTGCTAAGGGGGTAGGAATAGATGACACAAAATTGTTAGTCAATTGGTTTCGAACTTAATTTATCGAAGTGCTAGCTTAGAGAGAACCTCCTTGACGAAGAAAAACATGACTTGGCCTCATATTTTTACTCACTCATCACTGTGCCTCCTAAGATCCCCAGTGCAGGACGATTCCTACGAAAGATTAAATTCATCAAATTCGATGAATTTGCCAAATATGACAGAATTATGTTTGTGAATTTGTAGTAGCAATTACCTCTCGCTGACTGTGAAGGGAAACATCGTGAGGAAACCTGAGCGTATGAGGCATTATACCAAAAATAGCCAATCCGCATTGTATAGCACGCGTAGAGAGAGAAGGCCTTTGCCCAGCTAGTGGGACATGTACAATTGTACAGGCTACATCTTACTTTTTTTCTTACTCATAAATTATTGTACGTATTACGCTATTCAACATTAAGGCAAAATTATAAAATAAACCTTATAAGCAGTCCTAAATTGCCCTTTAGAGGATAGACCCAGACCAAATTGTCGATCCGTCACGGTTGCTTGGGCATAAGAATGCCTTCAAGCATCGCGCTGCCAGCGTTCCTGTCCTCGGTCGACAGCACGATCGACCTAATCGGCCAGGAGCGCTTGGCCAGACATGGCAGGCCCAAGCCAGGATCTGCGGCTGAATCTGTTCCGGGTCCCTGTTTAGCCTAGCCTAGCATGGCATAGCCAGAGACAATGGCAATAGGCCAGATGGGGTGACGCTCACTGTGGCGGTCGCTGCTTTGGGACACTACGTAAGTCGACATAGTAACACAGTCTCTTATAAAAGTGGCCTCCTGCCGCTCCGGCGGCGTTGGTGCGGCTACAGCGGGGTACAAGAGGCACAAATATGCAGTCCTGGTACAGGGCTACATATTTGCGCCCTTCGGCGTAGAGACCCTCAGGGACCAGGTGCGCGAAAACTCTCTCAAGAGATTTCGTTGTGCCTGGTTGACGCCTCGAGTGTACAGAGGGCTGGTGCTTACCAAGGGCAAAGGCTGAGCCTCGCCATCCAGTGGGGCAACGCCGCCAGCCTACCCTACCGAGCGACGTTGGCGATCTGGCTCAAATATTTTACCTATGTTAGGTTATTCTTAAGTTAGCAATGCAAAAGTTGGTGATTTTATTTTATTTTATTTTCAGAGGAAAACTTACGGCTAACATAATATCAGAGTAACAAATACATAGTTAATAAATAAGCGTTGATCTGGCATAATATCCGGGGAACTTAGAGGCAGAAATTCTCCAGATGGACGATAAGTGGGGTCGGCTTATTCATCATCACAGTCTTCTTACGCTATTTCCAGGTCTTCAGCACTATTATCTACTTTGATAGCGGTATTGGCAGCAAAAACCACCTTCCTTGCACAAGAATTTAGAATTTATTATCGGTCAAAAGGGTATTATTCGGTTTACAACCAAAAAATATTACAAAAAAAAACTAGACAGAGAGTAGTATCTAGAAGAAACCGATGGCAATATGGTATTAAGTCAATATAAAACCAATGGTATTTAGAAAGTTGTGAAAAAAAAACGGACTATAGAGTATTAAGTCAAAATAATACAAATGACGAATTATTCAAAACGGGCTAAAGAGTATTAACTAAAAGATAATACGCTCTAGACTGCTCACATTTTAACTTTTTATAGTAATTATTGACAGAGCACCTGTCATAACTTGAAATAACACGAGTGACCCGTCAATTTCGGATGGCGCTTAGTGGCTAACTAAAATGTGACAGTCTTGCCTGCTCGAATATATCGCAAATCAAATTGGAAGACAGTCGTAAAGCTCCGTTTCTCGGCTTTTAACTAACCTACAGATATGGCTGTCTTGCCAGATTGTAGAGAAAAATTTTGCGAACGAGAGATAATACCCTCTGACTATTCATGTGATGTAGTATCATCATAAGCGGCTGATGTTGCGCGCCTTACGAAGCCGCGCCATTTTTTTTTTTTTTTTCTATTCACGCAGTGTATAGTGGACCGTATGACTGGGATCTCCAACAACCGATTTATTCTCACTTGCAATGCTTGGTCTGATGCTTGATTGGTGTTTCAATATATAATTCCAAATAGTTCCGCATAAAAAAAAAAACTTCAAAAATACTTTACAGGTAATAACGTCCTTTAACCGCATCAGTACATAAAGACATCAATATGTGTACTAATCATTACATTAACGGTATAATGTCATACAAGTACAACAGCAAAATAAAAAGTTCTTGATTCTCGCGAGAAGTGTCTCCTCGCTTTTGTCCTCTTTGCTCCGAGTCGCAGCCTGTTAACACGCCAACAATTCACAAACTAGTAGGTAAAAACCACAAGGTTTTAAACCGGGTCCCGCTATTTAAACTTTAGATTGCAGCGGGGCCTGGCCCGTGACATGCGTACGGAACTTTGCGGAACTTTTCTCACATGTTCATTTACTTATTTATTCTCTGAGAGCTGCGGCAGTAGTTAGGATATTTCTCTGCAGAGCTCATCCCGGGATTAAAGATTGATAGATGTAAGAAGTAGCGTCTGTCAAGTACTGTACAAAGTTGTATCTTGAGATTTTTTGGCCATATATCCCGACAAGACAACAACTCCATTGAGCGCATCGTAATGCAGGGAAGAGTGGAAGGCACTAAATGGCGTGGCATCGTAAGGCGCGTACTTCAGCCACTGATAGTACTGCATGTGGACCACGACCGCTCTGACAAAAGCGTAACGACGAAGAAGAAGAAGAGAGATGTAAGAAAGGATTGGTGGTGGTCTAGTGATAGAACAATGGACTCGGAGACCCCGGCTCAATTCGCGGTGCGGGCATGTACACACGACAGCACGTAGACGCTTACACGCTAGCACTCTACTCGGTCACGTTACGGGCGACTTCACAACAAAAGTGTACAGTCTGACGTGCTGTCGTGTGTACCTATGAATTTAATTGATTTCGAAGACATTCGTTGTAGTAGTACCAGTACCACTCGTATAGAGCACACTTCCGGGCTAGCTGGAAGAAACTTTAGAAATAAGTCCGCCCTTGTACATAATTTCTCACATCTCTATTAGTTAATTTGTATCTTTTTTTTATGCAATAAAGTGTAATAAAAAAACAAAGCTCTTCTCTTATTAAGGTCTTTGTGTGTGATATAATAATATATTCTCATGAGTGAACGTGAATACAAAGTCCAACTGCAATACGGAAATAAATCCAAAAAGTTGATCTTGAAAGGGGTGAGCGCACTAATCCTCCACCTTGTTTAGTCGGACCTCATTTGCAAGCGTATTTGTATCATTCTAAATAGACTATGCACAACGCGTTTAGCTCAAACAACGCTCGCCACAATGTCCTTTGTTGATACGTATTATGTAACTTTAATAGGACAGGATTAGTAGGACAGTTCCTGTCTGGTGCTGGTTAGTTTGATCACCTCTTATATTCACGCAAAGCAGATACGGATTAAAATTTTTATTGTCGTAATTTTGTTTTTGCCAAAAATTTTGGCGCGGAATAATAAATAGGGGCAGGAGAGGCTGGAAAAGTTATACAGAGTCACGCAGGCAGCACTGACTGAAATGGTACAATTACAATGTTAAAAAAAAAGTTAGCTATTCTAAAATTCGTAAAACAAAAGTTGTTAAAAATTACATTTATAAGTTGACTTAAAAATTACGCTGTGTATTGTCTTCTCAGCTATATATTCATGCTTCAAAAATAAACCACGTCCTAAATTATATTGTAGACATTTACAATACTATGCGATTGGTACTACTTAGCAAGGTACTACCGTCCTAATTAACAAGAGAAATTATGCACTGCATCAGTGAATGTCCCTTGTCTGCCACTGCACGTATCGACGGTTCACTGCACATCTCGGGTGCACAACTGCACATAACAAGCAACGTGATGCGAAATCTGTGTTTAAACAGCGTCTCCGTATTCCGGTGCTGCATAATCATATAATTTATTTCCATCTCTAGGTTGAGAGCTGGTGACTAATCGAGATATTATTTCGTACAATGCTGGGAGTTGGTAGGCTGATAGAGTAGACTTCGCTGAGTCTGGAAAAATAATTTTTTTTGGCCCGGTCGCGGTCGAAAGTTAAATTTTTTCGACTTTGAAAGTGTAAATGTATGTGTAATGTTCAGTATATTTTTTTGTCCTACAAGGCTGGGAACTTTTAGGTTAGTTGTTGAGACTTCGTAAGAAAATACATATTTTTTTGGCCGAGGGTTGAAAGTTCGTTTTTTATAACCTAGAAAGTGTGAATGTTGGGTTATAAAAAGCGAAGTCTACTCTATCAGCCTACCAACTCCCAGCCTTGTACGAAAAAATATCTCGATCGGTCACCAGCTCTCAACTAACTCCTAATGCAGTGCGCTCAGACAGTGGATCTTCTCGGTTTGGGAGAGTGGGAACTGAGTATGTACAGTAATATTTAAGTCCATTGTCTAAGGTTTATATTAGGACATTATTTTTGTCTATTTTGCCAAGAAATACGAAGCTACGTAAAAAAGGGAGACTCTATACCAAACTCACATTCAAATATTTTATCAATATGCATTAAAAAAATAAAAAATAAAAAAATATTTTTATTTTCTTGATCTTGAAAATCTATACTTATAATAAAACTCTAGCGAAGTCAATTCTGTACATTGAATATTTTTAGAAAAAAACTAGCAGGGGTTACTAAGTACACTATACTAAATCCAAAAATGCAAAAAAAACGGTTTATGTCTGTCTGTCTGTCTGTCTGTCTGTCTGTCTGTCTGTCTGTCTGTCTGTCTGTATGAACACGATAAACGTGAAAACCGCTGAATAGTTTTCAACCAAACTTAACATGGTCGTAACTCACGTTTCTGGGAGTAACTTAGGCTATCCGATGTTTAGAATACATTGCGGGTTGCAATTTTAACTTCGTTTTTTGTAAGAAATATTCATTATTTGGATATGGCTTCTTGAGAAGGTATGTTAAGAACGTGATACTGAACATATTTCTGCAAAAAAAAAAAATTTAAGTCCGACTTTGAACCACATTCTCTCGGAAACCTACATTGCGGGTTGCAATTTTAACTTGATTTTTTGTAAGAAATATCCATAATTTTGATATGGCTTCTTGAAAAGGTATGTTAAGAACGAGATACTGAACACATTTCTGAAAAAAAAAATGAAAAGTCCGACTTTATTATCTCCGAAACCGTTGATTTCCCAGGCATAGTTCCTTAGGCAAAAATGTTCGTTATGATGAGGACTATACGTATACGTAAGTATACGTGGTCTCCCGCTTTGTTGGCGGTCTTTTAACACTCTGTATAATAGCACGCTACGACTTTTGGCATTTGGGGCGCATATTGTAAATGAAAAATCGGCATTTGTTTTTATTTTATTTTGGCGGAAAATGTTAGTTCTGCAAGCGTAGCATAAGGCCGGGTTAGAGCGTATCTATGGGTTTAAAACAATAGGTATCTCACTCTTTTGTTTGACGTAGAGCGGGATGGACAGAGCCTAGATACATTCTAACCCAGCCTTATGATGCTTGCTGGAGGGAATTGTGAGTGGTTTTCGGTGGAGGTCGGACAAAGTTTATCGATGTTAGAAATGTAGTACTGTTGCGTCGCGGTCGAAATGTTCTGGGTTTGAAACCACGCGAGGTTGAAATTTTTTTTGTGCCTTTTTTTAAATATTTACTCTACTGAGCCCAACTTGATATTAAAAAAATATATTTTGTTTGCCGTAGAGCGGGATAGACAGAGTTATTTGCGGTAGATACGCTCTAACCCAACCTTATGCTTTGCTTGCTGGCTTAGCATGAGAATGGGTAAGACCTTATCTATGGGCTTATAACTTTATCTATCCCATTCTACGTCGAGGGAGATACATATAAACCCCCATACTTCCCAGGCAATTCTTATGCTAAGCTTCCTGGTATCTTACACGGGCGATACCTAATCTAAACAAAACATATTTTATCATAAATGTATTGTTTAGATTAGGGCACACACACACAGACAGACACACAGACAGGCACACCCTCATAAACACATAAACAGACACACACACAAAGCTATCACACTTATGACACCCCTCTTTGTTGGTCGGGGGTTAAAAAAAAACCTTCCTTTTGAGTTTACCTCCACAGTCGAATTTAAATTAAATGTCAAATGTGTAAAAACGCATACGAAGTCGCGGGCACAACTAGTAACCAAATAAATGTATTACCAATAAAGAAATTACTTACATTGAAAGGCGAAAATACATTAAAGAAAATTTAAAAGAAAAAGAAAAAAAAACCTATTATAATTAGACTGATTGACGCTTGGGCCACATGTTGCGCGGTGAATTCAAATAGTTTTAGGGCGTCGTGGCACACTTGCAACACCCAAAGTGCTAGAATAACTGAATATTCCACAAGCCCAATTTCAGGTCACTTTTCTTACTAAAAAAAGGCATTCCTGCCACACGTACCACCTCTTAGTACCCGTCCCAATTTCCTGCGGCTACCGCATACCGCCTCTCCTATCTTGTGCCTCCATAGTAGCAACGTACAGATCATAGCAGAAGGACCCACAGACGCCGCCCCCCTATCGCTAAATGCAGCCGCATGCATAATGCACACGTCATCTGCGGAGTGCTCCGGGCGCTGCGACCGCGCAAGCGATGTTTTGAACCAACAGCTGGAGTGAATCATGGTTAGAGTTCTAAGTCCTATCTCAGGTTGCGTAAAGTGTGACAATATTGCGGTTGGAAATCAACCATCCATCTTTATTTTATACAGGGCAATTTTTAAATAGCTTTTAACTTCAGACACGTCAACTTTTAAATGTGATTTCCAACAACTTTTGTTCTAAGACTTTTCGAAAAGCTCGATACTTTTTTTTTATTTGAGTTTATTATCCTTTAAAGTGCGCATTTCTACCATTCCGGCGCTGCCTGCGCTGCGTGCTTTCGTGCCCCTCCACTCTCAACCACATTTCTAGCCTTTCCTGCTCCTATTTGTTACTCTGAGCTTAAAAAAATAACAAATTTTTTTTTTTTTTTTGTATGTAGAAATTCTCCGCTTTTACCAAAGTCGTAGAACAAAAGTTGTTGGAAATCACATTTAAAAGTTGACGTGTCTTTATATCTCACTTATAAAACAGTCCGTAAAACTATCACAACCGTTTATAATCAAGTGCTTTAGCTGTGGAGGTACGGCTGCGGTGGAGAGCAGAAACCTGCTGAGGACGCCCCACATGATAGGGCCAAGCGATCGCTCTATGAACGAATCCTACCTCCTGGCCGTGATTGTTTCTTATTCGGTCGAGTTACCATGCTCCCATGAAGGTGTAAACATATATGTACAGTCGGCTACACGCTAGGATATCCATTGATCCTGGGGGAATAATTTTAGACAAAAAAGAGATTTAAAAAAAAGTAAATTAGTGGTGATTAAGCTCGCACTCTCTCTATGAGAGAAGGCCTTTGCCCAGCTAGTGGGACATGTACAATTGTACAGGCTACATCTTACTTTTTTTTCTTACTTTTTTATATCTTCACCATGACCTAACCTTCTCGATCAAATTTTATCACCAAAGATGATTTGCATTAATAAAAAAATCCCCACCGTGATATCACTACTAAGCGGGGTGTTCCACCGCTGAGTGCTTTACGAGCTATAAAACTTTACAGCCCCACTCCGTCGGTTGTAAAATGATATCATTCAATGTTTCGCACGGTTTCAATGGCGCGCTTTCTACGTGCAGTACGCAACACGAATAGGGCACGAGGTTCGTCAAACGACTGATAAACTAAGGGGAGAGTGAAGCTTTACATATTATTGTATGAGATTGCACGATTTAACGGCTTTAACACTAATGTTCTTAGCTATCGTAGAACAAAAGTTGTTGGAAATCACATTTAGAAATTGGGATATTTGAGGAAAAACACTATTTAAAAATTGCCCTGTATATGAGGCGCCTAGATGTTGGTCTGTTTTATGGTGGTGCTAGTGTCAACAACAACAAAAACACGATGTATGGATAATGGCTCCTGAGCGCGAACAATAAATAACTCATACGGTTTAGTGGAATTCTATCGTCGAGGCACAAAATAAGCACCTAAAGAAGGATAACTTTTGGTCAGCAAAGTCAGGGACACGTGAAGGTTTCAATGTGTAGGTATTTTCTGAATTTAATTACCAATTAGGTACTTAGGAGGATATAACAGTAGTGTTTTCTATACAAACGTAGTCCTCTATTTCCTCCCTGGATAATGGAGCTAGAGCATATTTTTTGCTAAGCTGGGACATGTCCAATTGTCCACCCCCTGCGTGTCGGACCGTTTTGATTTTTTCGATAAATTATTAAGCTAGGACCTTCTAAAAAAGAATGCGTAATTAAAAGTGGCGACAAAAGTTTTCTGGAAAACATTAACAACTTAAATTAAAAAAAAAAAACAAACCTCTTTCACACCAAGTTGTTTCTTGTGGTATCCGTGATGAAAAAAATTTCGAATTCGGAACAGATTTGAGAGAAGAAAATGGGGAGTACGAAACCTCGATTTTGTAGATTTTCCTCAGGTTGCTTTCACTCAGTGTTTGAGGGGCAGAGAGCACGCGAGACAGCATCAGATTTTTCAACGATTCACTTGTTTTTTCCAAAAACATAACTTGAACCTGCAACTATTGCCTGGATCTCTACAACGTGTTACAAAAGATACTAACTCTTTTTACAGGGTGTAACCTGCTGGTCAACATAATGACAAATCTGCAAAAAAAAGTTGAAAAACACAACTTTTTTTTTATAACCTCCAAATTGTAAAATTTTCAAAACTTTTTGATTTTGGATTTAGCTCCAATTAAAAAATATGGTTGTTTGCTAAGCTGTATTTTAATAGCTTCAGGCTGTTAAAATATAGTGAAAGTCTATGGAAACAGTATTTTAAAAATACATTTGTCCCGTCACAGCGCTTACATTTTAATTATTTAAAAATCAACGGAACGTCATAGAGCTAAACAAATATTTTGGTTGTGATCCCTATCATCAGGTACCATGACCCTGTAAAAAGAGTTAGCATCTTTTGTAACACCTTGTATAGACGGGCTGGGGAAACCCCTAACACAACTAGTTTTTTAGCCTAACATACGTGAGTACTCTGGAGGCAGCATCTTCAATATCTATGACGGCTGAGAAGTAAAATTAGTCACAAGTCGCCTCGCAATAACATTTGAGAAGCAGTAACGAGTGAGTGAGTGAACCTCAAAGGAATGCTGCTCAAAGTGCTAAAAATATAGAGTAAAACTGGGCTTCTGATTCCTTCTTTTCTATTCTGCGTTCTCGTGTCGAGTACCACGATCATCTATCAAAGCTAAACTGCTATCTAACTACGAAACTCTCACCATTACAATGGAGACCCTAGGTATCATATAAAATTGTTCACTGGGAAGGTGACCAGATTTCCCCACAGGGCGAGGTATATTAGTTTTTTTCCCGAACAACAAACAAGAACAATAAGAAAACAATTTGCAATTTCACGATATGAAATCGTTACGAGATAGCGCTATAAATAACAGGTATTAACTTAGTGACATACAATAATTTATATTGCGCGACCATGCCTAAAAATATTTTCTTTCTTTCGGAGGCAATAAAATATGTAATGAAAGAAAAAAAGTTATACTTTTATCTTACGTCAATTGGTGAAAATCGAACTTCGATATAGATTAGATTGATACGGTTTACAAACAAAAAAAAAGTATTTCAACGAATCTTACAAACATCTATGATATTATATTTAATCTATGAAACTTTTGAAGATTCAATCGATCGTGATAGTTCGAGTCTTTCGTAGAAACTTTTGATGTTCTAGAAAAAATACTCAGTTTCAACATGAATTATCTTCGGTTTTATCGCCGTCGCAGACAGCAAAGTTTTCGCTTGACTTTCGAATTAAATTAATACTTTTTATGGAGTTTGAATTTAGACTAGCGAGGGCGAGAAAATTTTAGTTTATTAAGTATGATGTTGTATGATGTGCCTCAAGAAACTTAAAGTAATGAATATTCAATCTAGAAGTAACGTTTGAAGATCCAAACTACCAAAGCAACGATTTGTGAAGCTTAGAGTAATGAAATGAGTCGACAATTCGTAAGCACTTAGCGTACAAACTCAAGCTGCTAATTTACGATAGTTGCAAAACTCGGCACGTCAGCTGACACTGAATTTATGGAAACAAAAAAGCCATAAAGCAAAATCCGATAATAAATCTCCGACGCGCGTGTGGCGACAAAATTTGCCATTCATCGCTTAGCAATTTTACCGAAAACAAAGTGCCCCTTTCAAAGTCGGTTTTTGAGGTAAAACCTGGCTACAAAATGGAATGGCACAGTAGCTCTATTCGGATACGAGAAAACAGCTCTCATATTTAGAGCATTAAAAAAAACACTTAGGCGATAGATAAACCTTTCACTGTAATGTTAAACATTTAAGAGGATATTAACAGCAGTGTTTTCTCCATACAAACGAAATCCCTGATTTCCTCCCTGGATAAGTAGAGCACTAGAGCATATATATTTGGTATGCTGGGACATGTCCACCCCTGGCGTGTCGAACCGTTTAGATTTTAAAATTAAAAAAATGCATAATTATTATTTAAAAGTGGCGACAAAAGACGTCTGTTATACAAGTTAAACAATTTAATTCTTTTTAAAACAAGACAGTCCGACATGAAGTAGTTTCTTGTGTAATGAGAAGAAAAATCGAAATTAGGACCAATTTGAGAGAGGAAAATGGTGAATATAAAACCTCGACCCTATCTATACCATTCGAGTTCTCTAATTAGTGTATTATCCCTGCTAGATTGGCTGGCGACGAGCGAGCCGCTTAGGTACAAATAGGCCCTACGGCAACATGGATCCCGTGATTTCGATCCCAAGGGATTTTTTTTTTCCACTTCGATCCCATGAGATTGTAGTATTTCTCCCATTTGAATTCCATGGGATTGTAGTTGTTTTTCCATTTCGATCCCACTTGGATCCCATGGGATTGCAGTATTTTCTTTCTTCTTCGATCCTAGGGGTTATGGTTCTACGTATGCCTATTTTCTTTCCACTAATATAACATCTCACATCCAGTCCTGTTTATCCCAAGGTTGTCTGGAATAGATAGCTATTAGCCATAAGGCCGCCATTTGTACTAAATTTTGTTGTAAAAGTTATCTGTGATATTCTTTCTGTTGTGCAATAAAGAGTTCTCTATCTCTATCAATCTATCTAATATTACAATCCCATGGGATCGAAATCATGGGATCCAAGTTGCCGGAGGGCAAATAAGTGTGTGTACAGAGCGTCACGTTTCAATCATGACTCAACATTCGCAAAACGCGCCCCTGAAGTTGTCTACGTCAGGTATTGCTCTAGATCCTGTCAAGAAATTGCCTATCCTAGTCGGATAAATACTACGCACGAGTGGGTACCTACCTACGTTTTCTTACATCTTCGTTCGTAAAGGCAATTTATGTTACAGTCATGCATCATGCCTTCTGAGTGCTTATTCTGTAAAAAAAAACGCAAAGTTGCTAGTCCTCAAAACCCATTCAACTGTGGTAAAATATAAATGAAAATATTCTTTTCGTCCAAAAGTACGTCTTTTTATTTTGTCAAAAAAAAAAGACTAGATATATTCGATAAGAGCTACTTTATCGCATATTAATTGGTTTTAAGGTCTAGCGACTATGCGGGTTTTTTTACACAATAGAATACGTTGAGATGAAACCCAAAATGTCCTATACCCGTTTCACTACCTATATAGGGTCCTAGGCACTGGAAATTGTGTCAAATTGTGCCTTAGTTTTTATTGAGTATGTGGAATGATTGAGCCTACGTTCCTTAACGTTATCTGTGATTCTTAGGGGGACGCATTTAAATGCCGAATTTCAAAAGCCTAAATTCAAAAAGTCTAAAATCAAATGTGTAAATAATTATCGCGAGTCATTAAAAGTGAACATAAAATCAAATGCTTAATGGAAAGATCATTTGGTAGAATCATTGAAACACGGAAGTTCTAGAAATTCAAACTGACGTGCCGCACACATCGCCCGGAGATCTGCGTTGCGCGTTCAGAGTTCTGCGTTCCGCGTTTTTCTAATGTATGGAGTTGTTTGGAACCGTTCACACTAAAACTGTCAGAACGCGGAGTTCTCATAAAGCAAATCTGAAAACTCTGAACGCGGAACGCGGAACTCCGGGGCAACTAGCGCCGCCAATGAAAAACAAAACCTTATCTTCTTTTTGGATGCGTTTTTTGCTAAAACTCTCCTGCGATTTCTCAAAGCGAGGCTTAACTAGTTTTAGGACCTAAGGTTTGGATTCCAGATCCTAGAACCTACGTAGCCAAAAAAACGCATCCAAAAAATATATGTTTTTTTTTCATTGGTGGCGCTAGTTGTGCGTCCTATTATGCCTTAAAATCAATTTGAAATTAGCATTTTCGCAGACTCCAATTTTGGCTGCGAGCTAGGACGCCTTCTGTATTTAACTTTTTAGTGACTTGGGGTAATTAAAGCGCGTTCGGCAAAGTGTAATAATATGAGCTCACACGCGGAATTAGGACGATAAATCATGGCGATAACGGGGTTGTTACTCGCTTGTTACCGCTCGCCGCGCGCGCCGGGTTTTTGTGCCGCAGGATGTCGATTAGTAGCTAGAATGGTGCAGTTTTTGCGACAGAATGTGGAAGAACCCATGCTTCATCAGTTAGCTTATCGAATGAGGTAGTGGCTACCGAGACAAGTAACTGACGATGCGAATTTTACAAATTGATACTCGTCTTATGGATGGAGGGGCGCCATACGGTGTGATAATAATTGCACTAATCTGTAGATTACCTGTACCTGCCAATAGGTTCATTATTATCAGGGTATAGTTGTAACTTTTAATCTTTATTTATGTACATCACTTTCCTTTTTTTTTTTCTAACCATCCAAAGGTTGTCTGGAGGAAATTGCTCTTAAAAATAAGACCATAGTACTCTTAGGCTAAGCAAATTTATTTTCGTGTTCCTGTACTCATCTCTGTCTCTGATTCGTGAAAAGTAACTTGGGTGTTAAATGTGAAACTTTCGCAGTCTTCATTATTGGGAATTGGGCAACGAGGTCAGCAGAAACTTCCCACCCTGAGTGTACTCGGTCGACGATACTCTAGGATACCCCATGGGCGGTGGCGTATCTAGGTAACCAAGGGCCCTGGGGCAAAAAACAAACTGGGGCCCCAATTAGACTGTATAGGTTTCATCAAGTCAAAATATAGATAGGTATATAAAATACTATTTAATACTTAAAGGGCCCTTACAAAAAAATCTGTCTAAAATGGAGAAATTAACTCATGAATGTTTCCTTAGAGAATGTTTGCTAGTTCAATACGGTTTAGTGTCAGGGTCCGAGGAGCCCCCTGAGCTTGGGGGCCCCGGGACATTGCCCCTCCTTGCCCCTATGTAGCTAAGCCACTGCCCATGGTAGCTCTTATCACGTGCAGCATAAATGCGTTAGTCAAACAAAAATGAGTACCCTACCGACCGGGTTGCTGAATTTATGTAACACATCCATCGCGCTCGGTCGGGCCGAAACAATCCCTTGTGTTTGTTTTGTTACAAAACAAAATCCGAACAAATATTACGAATGTACAGTTTGGGAAACAATTTTATAACATTTTCAATAATAGCCGTAGCTCCAGAAAGTTGCGGACTGAAATGAACGGCTTTCTAACACAATGCTGGCCTACAGCTTCTCCCACATTTGAGTAAACGGACTCTCATATAAAGAAGATTTTTTTTTATGTTTGCATACAAAATCAAATAAAACTTACAGATATCAATATGTCAAATTGTCATCCAGATTTCAGAGACTTGCCTACTGCAAATTAATATTCTTGTATTGCAACCAACTCTACGTTTAAATGTGCGAATGAACAATTATGGTGTAGATTTAATTCTAAGTATTATGTCTCTGATCACCTTTTTTTTTTTTTCTTTTAAAGGGTTTTCAATATGTGCACAAATGTTCTTTGTTGAAAACCCGTTTCGACCGGACAAAAAAGAAATAATTATCCGGGGCAATTTACCATTTTCAAAGGGTTATCAAAAGCGCTCGAAAACTTTTTTAATTTCACCCGAACTCTGCTCTCGCACGAGTAATCAAAGTAAACTATGAGTATAGCCTAGCGCGACAGTCTAGTCGCGTCGTATTAACAACTGTTTGTCGTCGGTATGTGTGTTCGTTAACAATAGATGTCTGTAGAGGAGGTACATTGCTTCTAATACCCTCTTGTATCTAAAGTAAGAGCGTTAGTTAGAAGCGTGCTCTGCTAAGTAGGTACTACTGTATTGTTTAGTCTTGTAATTTACTAAGGTGCTTGGTGAAATTCAGATATATTATAATTATATTTTGTTTGATTGGCTTGCATGATAATTATTGTAATCTAATAATAATAACTTTTGTAAGATTTTTTATTTTATTAAGAAGCAAATGTGTATTTTTTTACTTTATAATACTTTTGACAATACTTATTTTACTTTTTTGTGTGTGACTTTGAGAAGTAATAAAAGGTTATTTCATTTATTTATTTTATTTATAATAATAATAGCAATTAAATGTAAAAAGTGGCCACTTTTGGCGATAAAAGATTGCATTCGTAGGTTCTAGGATCTGGAATCTAAACCTTAGGTCCTAAAAATAGTTAAGCTTCGCGTTGAGAATTTGCAGGAGAGTTTTTAGCAAAAAACGAATCCAAAAAGAAGATATGTTTTTTTTTTATTGGCGTCGCTATTTGTGCCTGCTACTGGGCCTTAAATTAAAAGCTTATTTTCTGGATGGCTAAAGCAACCAATCGGACGCTCCAGTACCTGGAACAATAACATGTTTAGATGAAGTACCTACTATTTATTATACCATCGCTGTGAATAGTAACCCTGCTGTACCTCCTCTCCTCTATTACAACAGCGACATGTTCCAACACGAGTTTTGATGTATTGCTTAGTTAGCGGAGGTGAGCTTAGCGTTCCAAATTAGCTCTCACGTGGCGGTTGTAATTTCTTAACTTCGTCACGTAAGTCACCGGACTTGTTTTTTTTTGTTTTGTTTTGTTTTGTTGAAAGAACATATCTCATAATAATACACTGTGTGCCCAGAATCGTTTCATTAGTCGTGCATGTACTTTAATAACGACAGGCTAGGTGATGTCGATTTGTTCTCAAATACATTACAATCATTTAAAAAAGTTATACTACAAGTGCTTGCCCAAAAATAATATGCAAATTGTGTACTTTATGATATCTATATTTTTATTTTTTTTGCTTCTCACATAACAATTTTTAATGGTGGGACATCATTCAGGCTACAATAAAAAATATATATATGTATGTTTATTGAACGAGCGAGCGAAGTTCTCCGAGTCTACTGGAACAATCCGGCGTTTGTATGTATGTATGTATGTATGTATGTATGTATGTATGTATGTATGTATGTATGTATGTATGTATGTATGTATGTATGTATGTATGTATGTATGTATGTATGTATGTATGTATGTATGAATGTTCGTTCGACGATAACTTGAGTAAATTTAGTCGGATCGTGATGAAATTTGGTAGGCAGGTAAATGAGCCCAAGAGAATTTTTAAGTTCGAACATGAGCCAAATCGGTCGAGGGGTTACTGAGATATGGGGTCGCGAGTTCATAGTTCGGGGTGAACCACTAGTTACTATCATTGATTAAGTTCGGAAAACTATAGGTCAGTATGCATTTATACCTAATTTTCTTGTATACTACTCTTTTTTTACGACTGTTTATTTTCGTAATAAATAAATAAATAAATATAATTAAAAGAAACCGCATAGTTACTAGTCCTCAAATCGGTTTATTTGCGGAAAAAGTTTTAAATACAATAGTTTTTTTTTCGACAAATAATACGTATCAATAATTTTGTCACTAAAAATATTGTTTATTTTGATAAGAGCTATTTTCCCGAGGACTAGCAACTGTGCGGATTTTTTTACAGAATAAATACTGTACGCTAGGTTAGTATACAGTGTTTTACAGAAAGGTCCATTGATACTCGAGGGGATCAATTTTGATCAAACAAGTTACAAATAAAGTAAACCAGTAATGTAATGAAGATTGTGCAAAAGCTTGTACCTATGCATTTTGACTGCGCCCTTCCAAAGGCGCACCAATTTGATCAAGCTCGGGGTCCCGTCAGTTGACACCCTTACATTGTCGGTAAAGGCGCTGAAAGGGGGCAAGACCCGAACAGACCGACCAATTATATGGTCGTTATGAGAAAAAATATTCTTGTAAATAATTAATTTCTTAAAGTGTTCTCTCTCTCTCTCACACACATACATACACACTTTCGCTCACTCTATCTCTCTCTAACCCTCCCTCTCTCTCTCTCTTACTGCTCGACAACTAGGAGGCCTCTAACTAGGAGGTGAAACAAGAATTCACAAGTTTGGCGCCTTAATCATTATGATGTATGGCTTATAAAATAAATAAGATTAAAAAAAAAACAAGAATTCACAAGTCCTCTACCTCAAACCCCTACAAGCTCCACCTTCTTTTAGGGAATCGATCGAAGCCAATTACAGCGCCTTTGCATTCACATTACCGACAAAAGAAGGAGCTTTCGGCCTAATTACACAGAACCCGGCTCAGCGGGTGGTCCCGGCTAGTGATTCGGCAAGCGAGACAAGCCAAGAAAATTTCAATATCGAGACTTTCTTGAACACGTCAAGACATCGTCTTGGTTTCGCTTTTGAAAGGCCAGCGAAAATCTTGTCTCGGTCTTGTTTTTATGACATCTTGATTTCGAGATTCTCAATTGTGTCATGTCATCCATATTAATCAAAAACCGCCGGCCAAAAAGGTTCATTATAATCTCTGACATGTCAAAAAATGATAGCTGTCATTTGATAGCTGTAATTTTACGGAATAGAAAATCAGTTTGAAAATAAATAGTGTGCGCGCCACGACTCAAGTCTTACGGGAACTCGGGGAACTACGCCTATTACGCCTAACACTGGAAACATTTTGTGCGTTCCACTAGCGCCACGTCTATCGGACATCAATGGTGGCGCGGACTCTATTTCGAAATTCTCGCTCGATCTCGCTCGAATCAAACGATCGAGACAAGAACAAGAAACAAAACAAAAATTCGATAAAGGTTGGCTAAGATGCTTGAAAGTCTCGTCTTGAACCGTATTACTCGATAGTCTGAGAGTTTTGTCTGAGAGCTACAGGTATCGTCACGAGTTATGAGCGCTCGACGAAACTGGTGGGGATTTCTGCGCAAGTGTGTACAATCGCGCGCAAAATGTCTAATATCCACGCGGGATCTAAGACTGACGCTGAGCTGAACTATAGTTGAGTGAGATACTATAAAAATCGGAGAAACTGACTAAACTTAACGATTTAAAGTATTCTTTGCGGACGTTATATTTTAAATGGTTTTCTATACAATAATCCTGACATTACGATAAAACGGGTGTACAATCAATGAAAAATAATCTCAATCCAATATTATTGTACTCAATAACTTTTTTGAATCTGTCTGAACCGTCTTTTTAAAACATTTTGTTTCGGCATTCTTTCTGCGAGGAAATAAAAAAACGTTGTGTGTGACTGTACCCCGAGGCTGGAGCGACTGATCTACCAATCACGCGCCCGCGCTCGCCGGCGACCGCGCCTCTCAGTCGCCCCCCGCGTACCCCACCAAACAGACCGAAAAAATGAGTTCTGCGCATTCAAGGTCAGCGCTCATAACTCGTGACGCGACCTGTACCTACAAGGAGGGTTTGGAGCGACGGTTTGGAATGTGTAGATTTTCTTTTATACTACAGGGTGCAATCGAATTATTTAAGTAGGCGGAACTTTAAGTAGGCTGTCTACTGGTTACTACAAACAACTTGTACTTAACAAAAAAACGGAGCGAAAAAAATATCTGCAGTTCCATACATTTGATGCAGTACTGAGTCTACCTTATGCGTTTGGAACAGCTGATATTTCTCGCTCCATTTTGCATACCGTGCAGACCAGTAACCATGAGGTTGGAAAATTCGCATCGACAGGTACTTGGCTCGGTAGCTCAAATTGGTAGAGCGCCTGCACGGTACGCAAGAGGTTGCGGGTTCAAATCCTGTTCCGAGCGAATTATTAAAAATGAATTATTATGTTTCCTAGCATAGGTTAGTGCTTTAGAAAATACGAATAGTGATTAAAGTCAGCCGTATCAATGCGACTTGATTCTCGGGCATCTTAGGCCAGCTCACATGTTGTTCCCCGCAACTGAAGAGGTGAAGACTCCAAGCAAGCAAAGATTGGAAGCCCTAAAGAGGTTAGGTCCCTAAATAAACAAGTTGTGGGTGGCAAAAGAGAGGAGAACAAATCATCAGGGAGGAGCAGAGGCGGGCTGATGATGATTATAAAACATTTTATTTCAAAGTCAGCTCAATATAATCAGCCGTAACACTGGCTATAAAAAAAATCAAAACCGCGTCCCATCCCGTCCGTGTAGACATCTATGTCACCCCCGGAGACTTACCTAAGTCAGATTACAAAGGCTTCCCTATGAATGAATATAAGTTCGGATCAAAATAGAATCGCTGCCTTAATTGAAATAATCGCAAGATCCTTCTGAGCTCTGTTTTATAATCGACTGGTTTTGTTCCGTCGACTTTGAGGAGCAAATTATTGAATCATAGTCACATAAGTATTATTTCGATACGACTTTTCACAAAACGGGTTAGCACCTGCACCAACCGACAAGTTTTTTACCCGACTACGCGAAGCAAAAAGGAGGGTTATGATTTTAGCAGCATATGTATGTATGTATGTATGTATGTATGTATGTATGTATGTATGTATGTATGTTTGTGTGTTCATCTGTTCCCTCGCAGAGCCTAAACTACTCGGCCGATTTCAACAAATGAGGTGTCGTTGGATTCGTCTTAATCACCCAGGTAACATAGGATAGTTTAATTTTGAAAAAAATCAAGATGGCGGCTGTGCTGCGCCCTAAAGTGGTGGACCTAAAAATAAAAATTATCGGATACCATCGTCATGGGTATCAAATGAAAGGGCTTTAAAAGACCTTTTCAAAAATGTATAACACATGTAGCGTCAACATAACAAATAGAACAAAAAAATCAAAAATGTGTTTTTTTTGCCCTTCTTGGTTCTATTCTTGGTGATCGTCCAAAATGACTTACTAAAAAGCTCAAAAAAAAATAGAAGTTAAAAACTAAAACCCGACTACTAAAAGGCTTAAAACAAGACCTGTTTATCCTTAAAAAAATAGACTCATAGATAATTAATCGTAGTCGGAGGACACCACATTCGCATTTGATAAACCGATGTCCTCCGACTACGATTAATTATCTATGAGTCTATTTTTTTAAGGATAAACAGGTCTTGTTTTAAGCCTTTTAGTAGTCGGGTTTTAGTTTTTAACTTCTATTTTTTTTGTGTTCTTTCGATATGCAACACGTCTTATGAAAAAAAAAAGTTTTCCGCTGTACTACTGTAAAACTATTGTATAGCGACGTATTGACTGCTTGCTAAACCCGAAGATAAAGAAGGTATTTGAAGAACTTGAATGTCCTAATAACACTGCCCCTCTAGAAATCATCAAATATACCTATCAAGCTCTAATCATCTTTCCGCTATTGAAGAATATTTGTCTGACTCAGTTAATTAACATGTCGCTTCAAAGTTTGCCGAAGCTGATCTAAATCTGTAAAAGACAACTGCCAATCTAAGAGATTGATTGATTCGGTTCAGGGTACAGCCTTCACTTCCACCGCCTTAAATGTCGCTGTCAGATTTGTTTTAATATAAATTAATAGGCGGCTATATTTTATGTCGTCAAACCATCTGGCTGGTGGTGGTGGAGTAGCCGGAAAACAGTGATTGCGCCTGGCACGGGATCATAAGAGGTGGCCTGACCATGATAAAAACTAAAACCCGACTACTAAAAGGCTTAAAACAAGACCTGCTTATCCTTAAAATAGACTCATAGATAATTAATCGTAGTCGGAGGCCATCGGTTTATCAAATGCGAATGTGGTGCCCTCCGACTACGATTAATTATCTATGAGTCTATTTTAAGGATAAGCAGGTCTTGTTTTAAGCCTTTTAGTAGTCGGGTTTTAGTTTTTAACTTCTATTTTTTTTTGAGCTTTTTAGTTAGTTATTTTGGATGATCACTTAAAATAGAACCAAGAAGGGCAAAAAAAACACATTTTGGAATATTTTGTTCTATTTGTTATGTTGACGCTACATGTGTTATACATTTTTGAAAAGGTCTTTTAAAGCCCTTTCATTTGATACCCATGACAATGGTATCCGATAATTTTTATTTTTAGGTCCACCACTTTAGGGCGCAGCACAGCCGCCATCTTGGTTTTTTTCAAAATTAAACTATCCTATGTTACCTAGGTGATTAAGACGAATTCAACGACACCTCATTTGTTGAAATCGGCCGAGTAGTTTAGGCTCTGCGAGGGAACAGATGAACACACAAACATGCATACCCACATACATACATACATACATACATACATACATACATACATACATACATACATACATACATACATACATACATTAGGGTGTCCCAGGCTATAAGGGAGATTTTTTTTTTCGCGAAATCAGATACGCATACCCTCTATATTTTTTCTATTTGACCCTAATAACTTAAATACAAAATACTAACTTGATTGGATAATGATAACCCGTGCCGACTTGAAGCCAAAGTTTAGAAATTAAAATTTGTACTGAGCTTGTATGGGCGGATACTTGACTTCGATATTTATCTCGAAATAAGAAATCAATAATGTCTGTAATCGTATACTTAGTGAGTACCTAACATAAAAAATAGTATTATATAAACGTCAATCAATTTATAGTAGTTTTTAGTACTTTTAAGATCAATGATTGCAGTTTTTCTCTATGGCACTGAATTTTATCAAGATCGATATTTTTCTGGTTTTTCCAAAACATTTTAAAGAGTGAAACATCAGGGCTTGTTGTCATTTAGCTGACTTTAGCTTCAAAACATGGCGGCAAGCAAAAATAAGCATTTTATAAAAGGGGTTTTCCGATAAGGTTCAACTAAAGTAGTGTTGTGGGCTCATTGTGGGAAATTCATTTTATTCACAGTTTTTTTTCGATTCGGTAGCTAAACTGAGCTATTTTTGTTCAACGATTTTTGTTTTACAACACTAAAACAGTATTATTTTCATTGTTCGAAACAAGTGAATAAAAATAAATCAACTGATAAAGTGTTTTGCTCGGAAAAACCCCACTACTGCACCAAAACTAATTTATTGGCCAAATCTCATAATCAGCTGATTTATTGTTGTTCTGTTGTTTATAATAATCAGCAAAATACTGTTTTATTGTCTTGGAACAGGAATCACCGAACAAAAAAGCTACAAAATAGAAAAATCCGTGAAAATTAAATTTTCCAGCCACACTACTTTAGTTAAACATTACGGCGCATTATTTCCGTCTCTCCGTATGAATTACTGATTTTCTTGTTGGAAGCTCGTCATTATTCTGCTCAAAGGCCTCAATAGTAGCCTCTGGCATACACACATAATCTCTAATACTTAGCTGACCTCTATCTAATGCTGCTGCTAAGATATTTTTTGTTTATTTGCATTTTTTTGCAAGTCCTGTAGGGCTTTTTATAAACTTACAAGTTTTGTTACGCAACTATGTATCTAGCAATACGTGCCTTTTCCCAATAGGTAATACATTTGCGAATTGAAAGGTTTGCATTGTCATTGACTGATAAATTCACTTCATGAATATTGTATAACTAGTTGTGCCCGCGACTTCGTATGCGTTTTTACACATTTGACATTTAATTTTAATTCGACTGTGGAGGAAAACTCAAAAGGAAGGTTTTTTTTAACCCCCGACCAAAAAAGAGGGGTGTTATAAGTTTGACAGCTTTGTGAGTGTGTCTGTATAGGTATGTGTTTATGAGTGTGTGTCTGTCTGTGGCACCGTAACTTTTAAATGGGTGAACGATATCGAAGCTTTAGTTTTTTTTTTTTATTTGAAAGCAGGATTTCTAGCGAATATTCTTAGTTGAACGAGCGAGCGAAGCGAGCGAAGTTCTCCGAGTCTACTGGAACAATCCGGCGTTTGTATGTATGTATGTATGTATGTATGTATGTATGTATGTATGAATGTTCGTTCGACGATAACTTGAGTAAATTTAGTCGGATCGTTATGAAATTTGGTAGGCAGGTAAATGAGGCCAAGAGAATTTTTAAGTTCGAACATGAGCCAAATCGGTCGAGGGGTTGCAGAGATATGGGGTCGCGAGTTCAAAGTTCGGGGCGAACCACTAGTTATGTTTTGTCGAAATTGGTTCAGCTATTTATTGAACGAGCGAGCGAAGCGAGCGAAGTTCTCCGAGTCTACTGGAACAATCCGGCGTTTGTATGTATGTATGTATGTATGTATGTATGTATGTATGTATGTATGTATGTATGTATGAATGTTCGTTCGACGATAACTTGAGTAAATTTAGTCGGATCGTGATGAAATTTGGTAGGCAGGTAAATGAGCCCAAGAGAATTTTTAAGTTCGAACATGAGCCAAATCGGTCGAGGGGTAACTGAGATATGGGGTCGCGAG
The DNA here is from genome assembly GCA_949319315.1 of Zelleria hepariella. Lineage (NCBI taxonomy): Eukaryota > Metazoa > Arthropoda > Insecta > Lepidoptera > Yponomeutidae > Zelleria > Zelleria hepariella. Next base: position 7,949,151 of record OX439384.1, read on the forward strand.
TTCATAGTTCGGGGCGAACCACTAGTTAAATATGCTTATTAGAAGCTTAAATGTCGGGGGTATTTTAATTGAACGAGCGAGCGAAGCGAGCGAAGTTCTCCGAGTCTACTGGAACAATCCGGCGTTTGTATGTATGTATGTATGTATGTATGTATGTATGTATGAATGTTCGTTCGACGATAACTTGAGTAAATTTAGTCGGATCGTCATGAAATTTGGTAGGCAGGTAAATGAGGCCAAGAGACGTTTTAAGTTCGAACATGAGCCAAATCGGTCGAGGGGTTACTGAGATATAGGGTCGCGAGTTCATAGTTCGGGGCGAACCACTAGTTTAATAAAAAGAAAAAAAAAAGAAAAAAAAAAGCTCAAAAGAAAGCAATAGAATAAAATAGAATAAAAACCCTAATCTAAACAATACATTTTATAAATTTAATAATTGAACGAGCGAGCGAAGCGAGCGAAGTTCTCCGAGTCTACTGGAACAATCCAGCGTTTGTATGTATGTATGTATGTATGTATGAATGTTCGTTCGACGATAACTTGAGTAAATTTAGTCGTATCGTGATGAAATTTGGTAGGCAGGTAAATGAGGCCAAGAGAATTTTTAAGTTCGAACATGAGCCAAATCGGTCGAGGGGTTACTGAGATATGGGGTCGCGAGTTCATAGTTCGGGGCGAACCACTAGTAAATATGTATTGTTTACATTAAGATATCGCCCGTGATAAGATATCAGGAAGCTTAGCATAAGAATTGCTTAGGAAGTAAAGGGGTTTATATGTATCTCCCTCGACGTAGAGTGGGATAGATAAAGTTATAAGCCCATAGATAAGGTCTTACTCATTCTCATGCTAAGCCAGCAAGCAAAGCATACGGCTAATAACTCTGTCTATCCCGCTCAACGGTAAACAATTGTTATTTGTTATGCAAGAATGCAAAATTATTGTTTGCGGCGAGTGCTTGTATTGAATACCGAGCGGTGTTAAAAGACCGCCAACAAAGTGGGAGACCACATACAGGGAGTTAAAAGACCGCCAACAAAGCGGAAAACCACGTATTCTCCTCATCATAATGAACATTTTTGCTCAAGGAACTATGCCTGGGAAATCAACGGTTTCCGAGATAATGAGGTTCTAAGTCCGACTTTTCAAAACTTTTGTTTGCAGAAATGTATTTAGTTTCTAGTTTTTAACATATCTTCTCAAGAAGCCATATCAAAATTATGAATATTTCTTACAAAAAACGACGTTCAAATTGGAACCCGCAATGTATTCTAAACATCGGCACTTCAAGCTTAAGTAACGTAAACTTATACCTACGCTTGCGCAATATGACTTCTGTGCGTTACACGTCCATTGCGTGATAAAATATTTTTCAAAATTGTAACCTAAAGAACCAAAATCATTTCCCAGCAATAATTTATCAAAAAAGTACTTTGTTTTGGTGTCTAGTATGCGTGGCTTTCGGGTCTGTTGGCGGTCTTTTAACACCCTGTATAGTCCTCATCATAACAAACATTTTTGCCCAAGGAACTATGCCTAGGAAATCAACGGTTTCCGAGATAATGAGGTTTCAAGTCGAACTTTAGTTTTTTTTTTTTGTTTTTTTTTTCAGAAATGTGTTCAGTATCACGTTATTAACATATCTTCTCAAGAAGCTATATCAAAATTATGAATATTTCTTACAAAAAACGTAGTTAAAATTGTAACCCGCAATGTATTCTGAACATCGGATAGCCTAGATTATGCCCAGAACCAGGAATTATCACGGTACTAAATTTGACTGAAAACTATTCAGCGGTATTCGCGTGATGAGGTAACACACAGACAGACAGACAGACAGACAGTCAGACAGACAGACAGACAGACATAGACCAATTTTTTTGCATTTTTGTATTCAGTATAGTTTACTTAATAACCCCTGCTAGTTTTTTTCTTAAAATATTCAATGTACAGAATTGACTTCGCTAGAGTTTTATTATAAGTACTAGTTGTGCCCGCGACTTCGTATGCGTTTTTACACATTTGACATTTAATTTAAATTTGACTGTGGAGGAAAACTCAAAAGGAAGGTTTTTTTTAACCCCCGACCAAAAAAGAGGGGTGTTATAAGTTTGACAGCTTTGTGAGTGTGTCTGTATAAGTGTTTATGAGGGTGTGTCTGTCTGTGGCACCGTAGTTCTTAAATGGATGAACGATTTGGAAGCAGGTTTTCTAGCAAATTTTCTTAGTTATGTTTTGTCAAAATTGGTACAGCTATTTATTAAATATGCTTATTCGAAGCTAAAATGTCGGGGGTATTTTAATAGTTATTATTTCTTAACTTGCGGTAGCAGGGCTCAAAAGAAAGCAATAGCATAAAAACCCTAATCTAAACAATACATTTATAAATTTAATAATAAATATGTATTGTTTACATTAAGGTATCGCCCGTGATAAGATACCAGGAAGCTTAGCATAAGAATTGCTTAGGAAGTAAAAGGGTTTATATGTATCTCCCTCGACTAAGAGTGGGATAGATAAAGTTATAAGCCCATAGATAAGGTCTTACTCATTCTCATGCTAAGCCATCAAGCAAAGCATACGGCTAATAACTCTGTCTATCCAGCTCAACGGTAAACAATAGTTATTTGTTATGCAAGAATGCAAAATAATGTTTGCGGCGAGTGCTTGTATTGAATACCGAGCGGTGTTAAAAGACCGCCAACAAAGTCGGAGACCACATACAGGGTGTTAAAAAACCGCCAACAAAGCGGGAAACCACGTATTGTCCTCATCATAAGGAACATTTTTGCGCAAGGAACTATGCCTGGGAAATCAACGGTTTCCGAGATAATGAGGTTCAAAATCGGATTTTTCAAAACTTTTTTTTATGCAGAAATTTATTCAGTGTCTAGTTCTTAAGAATCCCCTGAAGCTCTGCAGCCCTCTCGCTCGCACTTTTCAACATTTTAATTGATTGTAAGAGAATATAATAAAATATAGTTGCAGACATAAATAATAAAGCTATCGACATGTGGACACACTTTTGATTTCATATTCCTACTAATAAAAAAATATCACTGAACTTCGGTTAAAAGTACCTAGTAGTTCAGTAATATTTATTTTTTAAACTATAAATGTGAAATTTAAAGTATGTCTACATGTCGATAGCTTTATTATCTATGTCTGCAACTATATTTTATCGTCCAAAGTTGAATCATTCTCTTACAATAAATTAAAATGTTTAAAAAAGCGAGCGAGAGGGCTGCAGAGCTTCAAGGGATTCTTAACATACCTTTTCAAGAAGCCATATCAAAATTATGAATATTTCTTACAAAAAACGACGTTAAAGTTGCAACCCGCAATGTATTCTAAACATCGGCACTTCAAGCTTAAGTAACATAATCTGATACCTACGCTTGCGCAATATGACTTCTGTGCGTAACACGTCCATTGCGTGAAAAAATATTTTTCAAAATTATAACCTAAAAAACCCAAATCATTTCCCAACAATAATTTATCGAAAAAGTACTTTGTTTTGGTGTCTAGTGGCTTTCGGGTCTGTTGGCGGTCTTTTAACACCCTGTATAGTCCTCATCGAAACGAACATTTTTGCCCACGGAACTATGCCTAGAAAATCAACGGTTTCCGAGATAATGAGGTTCCAAGTCGGATTTTTTTTCCAGAAATTCAATTTTTTTTTTAGGTATGTGTTCAATATCACGTTATTAACATATCTTCTCAAGAAGCTATATCAAAATTATGAATATTTCTCACAAAAAACAAAGTTAAAATTGCAACCCGCAATGTATTCTGAACATCGGATAGCCTAGATTGTTCCCAGAACCAGGACTTATCACGGTTCTAAATTTGACTGAAAACTATTCAGCGGTATTCGCGTGATGAGGTAACACACAGACAGACAGACAGACAGACAGACAGACAGACATAGACCGATTTTTTTGCATTTTTGTATTCAGTATAGTTTACTTAGTAAGCCCTGCTAGTTTTTTTCTAAAAATATTCAATGTACAGAATTGACTTCGCTAGAGTTTTATTATAAGTATAGATAGATAAATAATCCCACCAAAAACATTCTGTAAAAAACTAGCCAGGTCTCGATGGAGCTGCTGGTTTATCTCTAAAAAAGTAATGAAATCTAGACAAAGTCGTGCCAAGTCTAAGGTACCTTACTGCGATTTCTTTAGTATTACAGTTAATGTTGTGTGACTTGGCCGTTGAAGGGTACACAAGCGGTTCTGGCGTCAGATTGGTGCGATGGTGTCATGGAGCACCTGGTTTTGTACCCTTGTATACCCTTCAACGGCCAAGTCACACAACATTAACTGTAATACTAAAGAAATCGCAGTAAGGAACCTTAGACTTGGCACGACTTTGTCTAGATTTCATTACTTTTTTAGAGATAAACCAGCAGCTCCATCGAGACCTGGCTAGTTTTTTACAGAATGTTTTTGGTGGGATTTCACTCCTTTTTGTAGACACGTGGGCATATTGATTTATTTCATTAGATTTTCTTATTGGAATCAGTTTTTTATTTGTGTAATGTTCGAGTAGAATAAAGTTAATCGTAGTACCTACTATTTCTTCTTGTTAAATTGTAAGTACCTATAAGTATAACAGCCAGTCTAGTCTTATCCAGAGAATTCCTTTAATTTTATTTATATGCGTATTAAAAGCAGAAGGGGAGGCATTCGCCCAGCAGTAGGACGCTATAGGCTAGATTAAATTAAAAGATGTGTCCCACTACGCTGGATTTCTGCAATGACAGTCGATGTTTTTATGTACCGATTGTTGAAGGGGGCATTACCATAATCAAGAGATTATAAGATACAGCTGAGACCAGCTGAGGGTTCTTTATCAGATACTTCAGACCTTCGATTTTTGACATCTAATGAAGCGGCCCACCAACTTGAATATGTTTTGTAAGGGCGGTATATGTCGATCTATAATAGTTTGGTTGGGCTCTTGTGTTTTCTAATCAGGGTCACCAGGTACTCCAGATCTTCGATTATCCTAGTTTTTATAGTTTTCCCTTTATGTGGCCATTAAACCCTAACTCTGTACCAAATTTCAGCTCTCTGAGTTTATGGGAAGTACTAGTTCTATTAGGGCTCTAGTGTTTTCTAATCAGGGTCACCAGGTACTCCAGATCTTCGATTATCCTAGTTTTTATAGTTTTCCCTTTATGTGGCCATTAAACACTAACTCTGTACCAAATTTCAGCTCTCTGAGTTTATGGGAAGTACTAGTTCTATTAGGGCTCTTGTGTTTTCTTATCAGGGTCACCAGGTACTCCAGATCTTCGATTATCCTAGTTTTTATACTCTTCCCTTTATGTGACCATTAAACCTTAACTCTGTACCAAATTTCAGCTCTCTGAGTTTATGGGAAGTACTAGTTCTATTAGGGCTCTTGTGTTTTCTAATCAGGGTCACCAGGTACTCCAGATCTTCGATTATCCTAGTTTTTATAGTTTTCCCTTTATGTGGCCTTTAAACCCTAACTCTGTATCAAATTTCAGCTCTCTGAGTTTATGGGAAGTACTAGTCCTATTAGGGCTCTTGTGTTTTCTAATCAGGGTCACCAGGTACTCCAGATCTTCGATTATCCTAGTTTTTATAGTTTTCCCTTTATGTGGCCATTAAACCCTAACTCTGTACCAAATTTCAGCTCTCTGAGTTTATGGGAAGTACTAGTTCTATTATGATGATCATGAGTGAGTGAGTGAGTGAGTGAGTGAGTGAGTGTGTGTCATAAATGCGAAACTTTGCTTTCGCTTAACTTCGGAACTAAATGACCTACAGACTTGAAATTTTGGATTTTAAGTATGTGATTATAGCTTACTAGATGACGAAAATTTCTGCGTTCTGGTCTTATCCAGAGGTTCTCAAATAGGGGCCTGAAAATGCGGCGAAATGGTTCCAGTAAAGGATGGTACGGCAGTGTTTGCTTCGCGCTCGACCAGGCGGGGGCACTGCCGTGCCCCCAGATACTGCCAAAATTTGCCCATTTGAAGTAATTTTTGAACCCGTTATTTGATGTTTTAAGTCAACAATAAAACAAATATCTCTTTATAGAACTTGGTAACTTCAGTGCCATGAAGAATGCATGAAAAAAAATGCGTTCACTAACAAAAAACTAAGCAATTGCAAGCACATCAATACTTAGCGCGCGTTCTCCATAGTGCGTAGTACTGAGAAGTTTCGATCCAAGTCGGCACGGGTTGCCATGAAGTTCACCAAACTTTATTTACGTTTGTTTTGACATCATTCGAAAAAAATAAGAGGGTATGCGTTTTAAAAAAAACACTTTGATTTTTTTGGGACACCCTAACATACATACATACATACGCTGCTAAAATCATAACCCTCCTTTTTGCTTCGCGTAATCGGGTAAATATTCATCATCCTCATCAGCCTGTTAAAACCCACTGCTGAGTAAAGGCCACTGCTGTAGCAGAAATTGTGCGCTTAATGAATTTATTGTATGCGGCCCAGCCTGTATTTGGAGGCAAGATGGCAGCCGCGCCATGCTCCAGTTCTTACGCCACAATGAGGCCCAGATTGTACCGGCGGAGTGAGCCTTGCCGGGGCGGCGCGGCGGCACGTTCTGCTTACGACCCATCATTTTGATACATTCACGGACCTTGGCGCCTAACACATGTTTTGACAGCTGAAGAAACGACAGGGCACTAGTTGGTGTCCGCGAACTGGTTACTGTATCACAGTTACCGCCACTAAGACTACGTATAAGCTAAAATTAAAGCTTTTTTGTACTATGCGATTGTTTTACATTCCGTATAAAATACCTACAAAATAACCTGTGAGCACTGACATGCGTCGAATTTGGAACCAGTACTTACCCTGTATAAATCAACCTAATTAAACTGGCAGAGTGGTGTCCTAGAACTGCTCGACATCACATCGGGCAGGCCTCCGACAAAATGGGTCGATGACATCACAAATCAGTGGAAAAGACCGAGACCGGGGAAGTTGGGGTTACAAGGAAAAGGCCCAACAGTCGGTACCATTCATGGGCTGGATAGAAAAATATACAGGGCAATTTTTAAATTGCTTTATTCCTAAAACACGTCCAATTCAGAATGTAATTTCCAACAACATTTGTTTGACGACTTTTCGAATAGCTCGATACCTTTTATTTCTTGAACGTTTCTTATTCTTTAAAAGTTCGCAATTGTCCCATTTCAGATCTGCCTGTGCGGTGCGCCTTCATACCTCTTTCCTCTGTAGGTACTACTTATCCAACCTCTTCTGCTCCTATTTGTTACTAAAGGCCGCAAATATATGGCAAAATGAAATTGCACTTTCACAAAAGTCGTAGAACAAAAGTTGTTGGAAATCACATTTAGGTACTAGCTAGATGCTGGCAGCAAAAAACAAGTCAAAAGTGGAAAACTCGTCGCCTCGTTCGCTCGCAGCGTTCACTCGCGCCCCGACTCACTCACTGTCCTAAATTGCAGCCCCGAGCTTCACGATTCGATTATTGCTGTTTAGACGATGACATGCGTTTAAGTAGATCACTGCAAGATATATTATACCTGAAGCCATTATAATGTCCCAATGTTTGCTGCCAATGTCCCAGGCACTGCAGCGCCGAGTGGTCTCTTCACCCATGTAGTGTGAGCAAAGGTGCTACTGGACGCTGTATAAACCATCTCATTACGCAGATACAAAGGCCTTAGCCATTATAGGTAACAGATAATAAGCTAGACTTTACTTAGAACACAATTATCTTATCTTATCTTAATCACGGAATTGACTTACAAACAGAGTACAACATGCAACATTAAGTATGAAATTAAAAAGATGTCTTTTTTTTGTCAACCCGAAGAATTGAGAATGATTTGCATTTGTAGGTTGGATGTAGGTAGATGGATAGGTAAATACAGGGTCGATTTTTGAGATTGGGTAGTAAAATCAAGTACCTTAAGCTTTATAGTTACAGGAAAATGATCTTAGGAGACCACCCATAACTTTTTGAGCTATATTATCCAAGGAACTATTTTCCTGTAATTATACCAGTTAAGGTACCTACCCTTACTGCCCCGTCTCAAAAATCCACCCTGTATAGGCGTCAGAGGCTCTTTTGGGGCGGCCTTAAAACTCTGACACCAGGAATTGCCATTACAACATACGATTACGTTTCTACCATACAGGCGTAGATCATCATTGCCCACTTAAAGTGTGTAGGTACCAAAGAAATATTTCGTAAGATGATCCTTATTTTTCTCAGACACCAACATCTATCATCAATCAAAACTTACTATTTCCAAAATAAAAAGTATCAGCTAGCCTATTTCTTCGAAGAAAACTCAACCAAAATTTTGCCTCTCGGTCAAAACCTAATTCAATCATAGGCCACTTCGATCATCGTCCCGCCGAGTGGAGACAGCCGGCCAACGCCGATCAAAGTTGATTACCACCTAAAATATCAACCGCATTTTCATCAAAATGTCCACTCTCTCAAAACGCGGCATTTGATGAAATGTTCAGCCGCTAGAACATTTTACAAGATCGATAGTTTTATTTTTAAAGCATAAGTAAGGAAAAAAAAGCCCCGGAATTATAATAATTGCAAAGAACAAAGAAGAAAACTTCGACCCTTGCGTAGGATCTCTAGTTCCTCGATGGTAGTTCCCTTTAACTATTAAGGAACATAGACCATGCGGGGGGGTTGAACTGTCACAAGAAGATAGAACAATTGCAAATAACAATGAAAAAAACTTCGACCCTTGCGTAGGGTCTCTGTTCCTCGATGGTAGTTAGTTACCTTTGACTATTAAGGAACATAGACCATGCGGGGGGGTTGAACTGTCACAAAGAAGATATAACAATTGCAAAGAACAAAGAAGAAAACTTCGACCCTTGCCTCGTTTTGTTGGAAAAAAAATGAACACAATTTATCGATAGATTAAACTGTTTCAAAGCAGGCAGTGTTTAGTAGCTGGACATATACAGGGTGTTGTTTTGGTCAGTAACACCCGAGTCAGGGACGATAGTTTGAGTAACGCTTGAAACTAAAAACAAGTTCTTTTTTTTACAAAAAAATTTTTGATGGATAAATCACCTTGTTCAAGTTGTTCTATAACAACCGCGACGTGCGGACACCCTCGCTTTCTCAATACAAAGCGTGCGCGCGATGTTGCGCCTAGAGATGGGCGGTGAGTAAATACTCAATAGTATTTACTCAGTCGGTAAAGAAAATATGAGTATTTACTGAGTATTTACTATTTCTGTGAGTATTTACTCAAAATCATGGGTAAATACTTTTGTATGCAGTAGATTGCATTTTAACAATGTTTACTAGTTATTGTATGCAGTGGATTGGCTTTTAATAAGGCTTTCAATAATATTTTTGTTAAGATAAGAAGCCTTTTATAAATATTCTTCCTTTGAGCAATAAATACATATAATGAAAAATTTAGTATGTACGGTATGTGCTATGTATGACTAATTGAATGTAAGTAGGTAGTATGAAGGTTTGTGGTATACCTACTGCAAAGAAGGGTTACGGTTAGGTAAGAACAAAAAAATATCCTTTGTAGTCGCCGCTGCACCTTTTGTTGCTGTCGGCGGGTATGAACAAAGGGTTAGTAGGTACCTGACCGGGTTAGCACACTCGCGTCACAAATGAGGAAAAAATCAGATTATCTTTTGAAAGGACTGTGTTTATGAATAGAAACAATCGTCTTCTTCTTCTTCTTTTGCCCCTTTACTTCTCCGTGGAGTCTGGGGCTGACACAAGGGCTTTCCATCTATCTCTGTTCATGGCTAGGGAGGGTAGCTGTGACCAAGTTGCTCCCTTCTCTTTCGTCTCAGAGATAACAGATCTCTTCCACGTCTGGTACGGTCTTCCGGGTCGACGTGAGCCTCCGGCGGGTTTCCAGTCGAGAGCCACCTTCGGGATGTGGTGATCGAGTCTTCGCAGGGTGTGCCCCAGCCAACTATTTGCGCTCCCAGATGTCTTGGGCTAAGGGTTTTTGTTTAGTGATCTGCCACAGTTCGGCATTTGAGATGTTGTTGGGCCAGTGTCTTCGTAAGATGCTTCTGAGACAGTTGTTGACGAACACCTGGATCTTGTGTGAGTCTGCTTTTGTGACCTTCCAGGTTTCGCAGCCGTACAGTAGGGGGCCGTTTTCACGTTGGAGTTGAATAAACGTATCTTCGTGGTTCTAGAAATGCTAGGGCTTTTCCAGATGTTCTTTAGTTGGGCAAAGGCTCCTCTAGCTTTGTTGATACGCCTTTCAGCATCCCATTCAGTCCCTCCTTGTGGTGTAATCACGCTGCCCAGGTAGCAGAACTCAAGAGTTTGAGTAACTGCCTGGCCTTCCAACAGTAGGGGGGTGGTGTTATCACAGAAAACTCGCATCTCCTCGGTTTTCTTCTTGCTGATTTTTAGCCCAGCCATCTTTGCGGTCTCTTGCAGGTCAGTGAGTTTGGTTTGCATATCGTAGAGAGACTCGCTTAGAAGGCACAAATCGTCTGCGAAGTCTAGATCTTCCAGAGGTGATGATGCTGTCCACGGGATCCCTCTCTTTTCACCGTGGGTGACTTTCAGCATTATTACATCCATGAACACCATAAATATTAGTGGAGACAGCAAGCAGCCTTGTCTGACCCCAGTTTTTACTGCGAAGGGTGCGGTAAGTTTGCCATTGTGGACTACTTTGCAACTAAACCCATCGTACGCATTCCTGATAATGCTAATGAGTTTGTCAGGCACTCCTTTATGATGCAGGGCATCCCAGACAAACTGTCTGTTGATACTGTCGAACGCTTTCTCGAAGTTGACAAAAGTCATGAACAAGGGCTTCCTCCATTCGACTGACTCTTCAACAATAATTCGGAGGGAGTTTATCTGGTCAACACACAACGCACTTCTACGAAATCCAGCTTGCTCTCGTCGGATGGTGTCTTCTATCGCTGTTTGGATCCGGTAGAGTATAATCTTCGATAGTATCTTACTTATCGTATTTAAAAGGATTATTCCTCGCCAGTTGTTACAGTCTGCGCGGTTGCCCTTCTTAGGCAGTTTGATGAGGAGGCCCTCTTTCCAGTCATCCGGTAGTTGTTCTGATTGCCATACATTGACCAGTAGTGGGTGCAAAACTTGTGCGGCGGTCATGGGGTCAGCTTTAAGGAGTTCAGCTGGTATATTGTCGGGTTCAGGTGCTTAGTGGTTTTTAAGCTCTTTGACTGCTCTGACGATTTCCCCTGTAGTTGGCGCCTCGGAACTTATGCCATGTACCTATAGTGCGCATGGAAAAGCCATGCCAATAGTTTTCTGAGTACCCCCTGCTAATACAGGGTCTGTTGAGGATTTCGTGGAAATTCTCGCGCCATCTCTCTAGCTGTTCTTCTTCTGTGACCAGTAGCTTTCCACCTATGTCTTTGACGGGCTGTGCACATGGAGGATGTTTATTGAATAGCTTTTTTGTGATGCAGTATAGCTGTCGGAGGTTACCCATCTTAGCTGCTGTTTCCGCTTCGGCTGCCAGGGCATTTGTCCAGTTCCTGAAGTCCTTTGGCATGGCTCTATTTACTTCCCTACAGTGGGCATTGTAAATTGAAAGCGCTTCAGGAGTTTGACCGGTCGTTAGGAATACTTTCGCCAGCCTTCTCGCTTCAATAGTTTGCCAGGTTTCCGCGGTGATCCACTCCCTGTTAGCTAGTTTTTTATGCCCAAGTGCCTCTTTTGCAGCTGTGTTGTAGGCGGTTTTTGGTGCATTCCAATGCGCATTTATAGAGACGGGCTTTTCGAACTGTGCCTCAGCTAGTATGTCGTGCAGTTTACACCGAAATTTGGATGCGCAATTTGGATCCTGCAGCTTCACAATATCAAAACCACGTTGGCTAGGTGAATTTTTCTTCGCGATTCGTGCTATTTTTATTATTAATTCAGCCATGACAAGGTGGTGATCACTGCCAATATCTGTTCCGGTTTTGCTCCTGACATCTAGTAGGGATGATCTCCATCTGCGGCTGATTGCTAGACTGTCTATCTGGTTTCGCGTTACACCGTCTGGGGAAAACCACGTGACTTTGTGAGCGGTCTTATGTGGAAAGAGGGTGCCGCCGATGACCAGTTTGTGCTCCGAGCAAGTATCAACAAACCTTTCGCCGTCATCATTTCTGACACCAAGGCCGTGCAGTGCTCAGAATCACTGCGAATTTATAAAAACTACATAGCACAACCCTTAATTTAATTCTAAACAACTCTTTATCAATAATTCCTCACTATCTTCATTTCTTTTGCGTAAAAAATGTTTTCATTCGATCGCAATTGCAACTGAACACCCAACACTTCGTGTGATCACAGAACAACAGACGCCAAAAAACACTAACGTACACCACAGATCAAATTCACGACGGCGTGAAGGTTCCACAACGAACAAATGATGGTGATATCTTAAAAAAAACTCTAGGTAAATAACTTTTACTAATAGAGATTGCTAGTAATGAATGTACCCATTGGTCTTGAATGGCAAGTACCGCTTTGAAATATATTTATCTAATGCATTTTCAAATAATAATAATGCTTTAGAATTGATTTAGCTCGTGTGAAAACGGTTTCTGAACGTGTAAAAATGGCTGTCACTAATGTTCAAAATTAAATTATTGTCTTCTACGGGTGGTATTCATGAACGATACTTAAACTAAGGTCAAAATTGAACTCTGTTTAAACTTAGTTTAAAGTGAGATCAGTTTTGAACTTACTTTAAACTGAGTTCAAAACTGATCTCCGTTTAAACTAAGTTTAGTGAGATCAATTTTGAACTTACTTATCAGTTTGAGTTCAAAATTGATATTATTATTATTCGAATCGAATCGAATCCAATCGAATCGAATCAAATCGAAATGAATTGAAACGAATCGAATCGAATCGAATCGAATCGAATTGAAACGAATCGAATCGAATCGAATCGAAACGAAACGAAACGAATCGATACTAATCGAATCGAATCGAAACGAAACGAATCAAATCGAATCGAATCGATTCGAAACGAAACGAAACGAATCAAATCGAATCGAATCAAATCGAATCGAATCGGCTATTGCTAGACCCATGTTTATGGTACTCGCTAGTCCTATAGTCTAGCATTGGCCGTTTAGGAGATATGGGCAGTTAAAGTTTTGATACTTACTTTTTATTATTTTTGTTTTTTCATCAGGTAGAGCTCGTCGGGCCCTTTTTTTAGAGTACCATAAACATGGGTCTAGCATTAGCCGTTTAGGAGATATGGGCAGTTAAATTTGTGATACTTGAATCAGAACATACGACAGCACGTCGACCCTTACACGCTAGCACTTTGCTCGGTTACGTTGCGGGCGATTTTACAACAATAGTGTACAGTCTGACGTGCTGTCATACCATGTGTACCATGAATCTAGCAATAGCCGATTCTATTCGATTTGATTCGATTCGATTCGTTTCGAATCGATTCGATTCGATTCCAATCAATTAATTTCGATTCAATTCTATTCGATTCAATTAATTTTGATTCGATTCGATTCGTTTCGTTTCGTTTCGTTTCGATTCGATTCGATTAGATGCGATTCAATTCGATTCGATTCGATTAGATTCGATTCGAATCGATTCGTTTCGTTTAGATTCGATTCGATTCGATTCTATTCGATTCGATTCGATTCAATTCATTTCGATTCGATTCGATTCGATTCGATTGGATTTGATTCAATTCGAATAATAATAATATCAATTTTGAACTCGAAACTGATAAGTAAGTTCAAAAATTAATTGATCTCACTAAACTTAGTTTAAACAGAGATCAGTTTTGAACTCAGTTTAAAGTAAGTTCAAAACTGATCTCACTTTAAACTAAGTTTAAACGGAGTTCAATTTTGATCTCAGTTTAAGTATCGTTCATGAATACCACACTTTTCCTGTAACTGTAACGGTCGTGAAGGTGCCCTTGCAACAAAACCTCAAAACTCTACCCTGTATAATACACCAAGAAATCACCCTACAGCTTCGATGACATGCTGTTTTTTTTGTAAAAACACATGCGCAAAAGGAACGTAACTATTTATTCGTTTGGACGGTACTCTGAAAGAAAATCTCAAAAATGTATGGAGCAAACTTATCTCTTTTTCATTTTCAAGGTGATAAGTTACCCTATTACAAAAAAAGGTGCACTACTAACCCTTAAATACCGTATAGTTCAGTAAATCCACAATACCATTTCAACAGATCATACTCAATCAACGAAAAAGTATTTACTCTCGATTTTGAGTAAATACTCAGTATAAACGAGTATTAATGAGTATTTACTCACCGGTGAGTATTTACTGAGTCCTTAACCCATCTCTAGTTGCGCCCGACTCTAGTGTACGGGTGGCCACAATTTCATTATTTTTGGGTATTTTTCACTAACATATTTTTTTTTTTCATAATTTTTCTGGCTTCATTGTCGTGTAAATAATCACCCCTGAGCCGGGTGTAACTTTACAAAACAACACCCTGTATAATCTCAGGTATTGCAAAATATTCAGATTATTCAATTCAAATTAGAAATAAACCCACGTAGCCCATACAAACAGTGACGTTTCTGACCATATGGAACACTAGCCAAATCTAAGCGTGGTAGCCCTTATCGTGTCAGCTTCAATGCTATTTGAAGGTGAGATGTCAATATAAAGTTGATAATGTTTTTAAAGAGAGATTAACTAGGTATAACACAAAACTTTTCTGGGCTTTAGTTCTAATATTATATTGGGCAATTTCTAAATTCATCTTCTAAATGTGATTTCTAACCACTTTTGTTCCACGACTCTTCGAATTGATCGATACTTTTTATTTAATTTTATTGAACGTTTAATTATTGGAAAGTTTTCATTCGTACCATTTCAGCACTGCCTCCGTGGTGTGTTTTCGTGCCCCTCCACTCTCTACCACATCTCCAGCTTCTCTTACTTTTGTTTTGTTATTATGCGCCGTAAATTTAGCAAAAAAGGAATAAGTACCTATTTTGCGGAAGAAAATATTTTTTTGTGTTGAAATATTTAATTGCGCTTTCACTAGAGTCGTAGAACACAAGTAGTTGGTAATCACATTAAGATGTAGACGTGTCTCAGAAATAAACCTAATTAAAAATTACACTGTGTTTTCATTAACACAAAATTTCTTGTTCTGGCTGTTCCATATAAATGTTAATTTTAAGAAGCTACTCTGAAACGAATGGAGTGCACTTATATAGTCCAAACGAGTTTTAATCTTGCTACCTATTTTTAGGGTTTGAAAGCCTATAAAATTGGGCTGGCTTTACTGGTCGTTTCGATTGTTACGAGTATATCCCATGAAAGAAATATTTTACATGATGTACTGTGGGCATTTCTTGTGCGTTACAGGGCTAGTTATATGAGAGTTATTTTATTAAAAGCAAAAGCAAGCAATTAGTTATTAAGATAATGAATTATTTATTAATATGACCTGGAAGTCTTTCGAGTAAATTAATGCGATTTATAATTTTTTTGTTCAACACTGGTTCAACATTATTTTGATTTTAATGTTTTTAAAGGGGAAGAATATGGTTCCCACAATTTGTCCCATGGTAGCGAAAGCTGCCAGGTAAATTGGCAGTATGGTGTTTGTAAGTGGATCGAGGTAGATCTGTAAAATGTGTTTGCGTGACTTATTTTCGTTTCTTGGTAGACCAAACGTACCGTCGCTCAATTGAGGTAACGAATGTTTTACCTTATAAAAAATATTTATATATTTCCCTAGCACGGGTTAGTGCTTTTTTTTATGTAGCCTTTTTTGTGTCCCACTGCTGGGCATAGTCATTCCCTTGTGCCCTCCATTCTTAAGTGTATAACTACTTACACTATGCTGAAAATACGCGACTGATTTTATGTTTCGACGTATTCGGCTACTATGACACACGTCATAAGCGCGGAAATTACGCGACGAAATTTCAGTCCAAACTTATATTTCTAAAGAAATCGAACCGAACTTCGGTCGCGTATAATGTGCCGATAGAATACGTCGGCGACGAATTGCCACCAAAGTTACGCCCTACCGAAATTCGGCTGTACGCTATAACGCGACAGAATTTCGGCATATTTGTCGAAAAGCATTGTAGGCGTAATCACGCCGAACTTCGAAATGAACCACGCCGAATGTCGGCATAGGGTGGTTAGACAGTAATGGGCCTACCACACGCACAAAGCACCACAAATTCGCCTGCGCAAGCCAGCTTCCACACTCTGGCGCATGCTAGCGTCTTACCAATTACACGCGCAGTGTTCAAGCTGGTTTGCGCAGGAAACAGAAGTGTGGTGAAGCTTGTGCGTGTAAGTGCTTAGGTAGAAAAAAATCCCGACCTAACTAAAGAATCTCTATCCTTGTCCCCAGGCGAGGTGGAAAGGCTACTGCGCGAGTACCGACAGAATCAAGAGCTTGTGCGGAACATCGGCGCGCATTACTACCAGATCATCTACCCTGTGCAGCTGAGACACCACGAGAAGATGGGCATCAGCACGAGGGAGGTCAACACGCAGAAGGTATGTACTAATTACTTTTCTTTTTTTTTGATTTGCAAGCATTGGAGTACTGGCCACTTTTCAATTTCCTTCAAAATTGTCGAACGTTTTACTTTTGTGTATCCAAAAAAAAATATACTCCAGCCCCTCTACCCTTGACGCATGTTTCCAATGCGGCCGCAATATGGCGCAATTAACAAAATGTAATATTTTAAAAATTAAGACGCATTTTGTGTTTTTATTGAAAAAAACAGCCTTACCTTTGAATAAACATTACAAAGTATTTAAAATCAAAGCATTACTATGCGAATACAAAGAAAAATTAATTTTTAAACTTTTTCAATTGGATCGCAATAGCGTCAAGGGTAACCCCCCTGATGATTCTTCCTGACAAGAGTGGAAATAGTTCAGAAAGTCATATAGGAATCGCATCGCGTTTGACTATGTGCTTGCCAATGAGTCGTTTTCAAAGCACATATTGAAACTGTCAAACGCGACTGTCAAATTTCGCTTAAGGTTGGACGATAGCAGCGTGGCGGGAAATTCAAAATTTTCACATCTTTTTAATTTTGATGTTATTGCCGCGAACGAAAAATCGCTGCACAAAAATCGCTTAGTTTAGCTTCAAAATTCAAAAAAACTGTGACAATTTTGAATTTCCCGCCACGTAGCTTTCGTCTTACCTTAGCACAGATTAATTTTGAAAGTCGCGTTCCGGCTCTTCTATGGACACGCCATCTATGAAGTGCTATGAATTTGTGCTTTGAAAACGAGCCTTTGTTTACTGAAAATGTTTGGCAGTGACTCAATCAAATCCGATTAACTTTTAGAATATAAACTAAAAAGAGCAGGAAATTAAAGCAACACTGTAGAATACAAAATACGCAGAACCGACCGCATCAACTATTTCGCAACAAAGTTATATAATTCACATTTAACTTGCTAGATTTTGAGCGGGTGCGGTTTGCATCGTCAATAGCTTAGTATTGGAAACTGTGGTTCGGACTGGAATAGATTTATTATGCTCCTTAAGTCCGCAAGAGCTCTAATATCGCCTCCACGCCCCGGTCGCAAGAGATTTACCGGGAACATTCAGCGCGGAAAAACGATCAAACGCAATATTGAGAATTCTATGCACTTTATGACGGGCCGTTTGGCGAATGGAATTGTATGAAAAATCGTATATTTTATGGGGCTCTTACATTGTCGTTCGGCTTATTTACCACTCCATTTCCTAGCAGACTAACCTAGGTCTTCTTTTTAACATTTTGTGGAGAGTTGTAGGTATGCATCGAGTATTATAAGAGTGGTCAGGTTATCGTATAAGGAAGTGGCCGCCACCCCTGATGGTGTCAGAGTTTTTAGGCCATTTCTTTTCAAGATTCTTTGCAATTTCAGGTCATTTCTTGATAAGGATGAATAAAAAGGTACTTCATAAAAAAGGGTTGAAAAACAGCGATATGGATGTTATTGCATCATAAGTCACTATAATTATCTCTACCCGAGCTCTATTTAAACGAGCGAGCGAAGCGAGAGAAGTTCTCCGAGTCTACTTGAACAATCCGGCGTTTGTATGTATGTAAATATGAATGTTCATTCGACGATAATTTCGTCGTAGTCGCCTCATTTACCAATTTACCAAATTTCATGACGTAGAATCGTCATGAAATTTGGTAAATGGGTTAATGAGGCAAAGAGAATGTTTAAGTTCGAACATGAGCGAAATCGGTCGAAGGGTGCTGAGATATGAGGTCGCGAGTTCACAGTTCGGGGCAAACTACTAGTATTTAGCTTTATCTTACTGTCTTTTATGTTAAACAATAAAAAAGCCAAGACGCTGTGATTTATCATCTCACGTCCTCTCTGAAAACCTTGCACTTTTTGTCAGCTTCGTGTGTATAAAACGTCGGAGGCGTCTCGCATGAATTTCTGAGCAATTTCACAAGGAAATTTGAAAGCGTCGTGAAAACGTTCAGCTGCAAAGTAATAACCACAGAAATACAACCCAATCATGTCTTCCTACGCTTCGCTACGACTTCGCGATGTGATTTGCTACTAGAAAAATTCTGGTCATGCTTTGGTTCTTCTATGGTTCTTTTTTACCCCCGAACAAAAAAGAGGGGTGTTAAAAGTTGACCGCTATGTGTGTCTGTCTGTGTGTGCCTGTGGTACATTAGCTCTTAAACGGGTGAACCAATTTGGATGCGTTTTTTTTTTGTTTGAATGCAGGTTTTCTGGCGAGTGTTCTTAGATATGTTAGGTATATCAAAAATCGGTTCATCCATTTATGAGATATGCTTATTTGAAGCTAAAATGTCTGTGTATTTAATATTTTTAATTTAGTAGTTAGTCACTCAACACTTAAGGTTGAGTTTTCGCACTTCCCATCCAAAGTTTCACCGTTATCATTTCTTCATCATCATCATCATCATCATCAGCCTGTTAACACCCGCTGCTGAGTAAAGGCCTATTCATGCTCACGCCACCTCTTCTTTTAACTATGCCCACTAGTTTAAACTGTGCGATATGATAACGTTAAATATAGCTGTTATCTATCAATCAGCCTTTTTTGAGGTTTGTTTCTTAGGCATGAGAGATTTCATTTTGCTGTTGCCAAAATAAAAACAACGAGAAGATATCGACACATTCTTCTGTCTTATTTGTTTTGTCGTCTGCTTCTAGGTACTTTTTCCACGACTTTAGAAAATAACGAGAAAATTTACCCTATTTTCTATATTTTACTACGAATCCCTTCGGTTAGAAAGTCGTTTTTGATGAACTTTTTTCACTTGACAACGTTTCAAGAATAAATTGCTATTGCGTTGTCAAATTTCTGCATGTAGAACTTGCACTTAACTTGCTATTACCATGCGATAGCAACGTGGCGGGAAATTCATTTTTTTTACAGTTTTTTTTATATTTGTAGCTAAACTGAGCTATTTTTTGGGCAGAGCCACTGCTTCGTAGACCAGAACACATAATCGGCTGAATGATTGTTGTTCTGTTGTTTACAATAATGAAAAGAATACTATGTTATTGCTGCGAACGAAAAATCGCTGAACAAAAATAGCTCAGTTTAGCTAAAAAATGTAAAAAACTGTGATAATTTTGAATTTTCCGCCACGTTGCTATCTTCCCACCTTAAGTTATATACCTTTAGGGTCAAAGAAAGTAGTGTGGTGGGAAGTTCCAAACTTACACAGTTTCTTCAATTTTGTAAATAAACTAAGATATTTTTGTTCAGCGATTTTTGTTTCACAACACTATTAAGTAATTGTATTCTTTTTATTATTCTAAAGAACATAACAACAATAATTAAGCTATTTTGTTTTGGACGACCAACCAGTGGTACTGCCCAAGAAACTAGAAGTTTGAGCAAATCTCATAATCAGCTAAAATATTGTTGTTTTGTTGTTCAGAATAATGAAAATATCAACTGTTTTATTGCCATGGGACAAAAATCGCTGAACAAAAATTGCTCAGTTTTGTTACAAAATTTAAAACCTGTGAAAATGGTGCACTTCCCGCCACGCTACTTTCGTTGAACCTTAAGATCTATCTCACTGTATTGCGTTGAAGAACTATAAATATGTAGGCATACATGAACGTCTATCATCCTCCGGAGTAAGACTATTTAGAATAGAATAATTTGGTGCGTTGCGCTGCGTTGCGTTGCGTCGCCGCATCGGATCGACGACGCATTGTATGCCACATCTGCGTTGCGACGATGACAAGAGGGTTTACACGCCGTCACATCTGCGTCACAGTTCTGCCTTCGCAATGGACAGATACAAACGTGCCCGCAACGACGACGCAACGCACCAACGGGGCCTCGCCCTTATAGGCCTGTGTTGCAGCATCCAGCGCCAATTCACACGGTAGGTTAGTTAATAAAGTGAGTTAATCAATTTGTTTGATCTCTAGATAGGTCAAAACTCCAAACGCCGCTTGTTATTCCCTGGGCCCGGCATTTATTGGTTGACAAAGCAGGCACCTGTCTACAGCATCACCGACGCAGTAATAACACTAAATAAACACCGAAGCACAGTGACCTGTGGTTTCGAACAAGTAGTAAACAACCAGGGATCACAGTGAAAGACTTGTGTTATAAATGAGCACCGTATACCGACCACTTCACGCGAATCCGGAATCGTACCCATATATTCGTGGAAAATCTCGCACCAGGAATTAAGGTCTGTTCCACTTTCACTTTTCGTTTCAAAAACAGTTGAGATGAAGGTGTACAAACATCGAAAATTGCAGTAAGCTCACGTAGTGATCAAGCCCGAACTCTATCTCTCTGAGACATCTCTCCAAGATTGTAGGACGTGTATCGACTTCTATAGGCTATATCCTCATTTTTTTACCCTAAGCTGGCAATGTTTACCGGCTGCAACTCATGATGCCTCGATAAATAAAGCATTATCCCGTTATGCTCGTAGGTGCTGGGCAAGCCAGCTCCATCTTAAACAATGTCCCAGGCACTGCAGCGTCCGAGTGGTCACTTCACCCATCTAGTATGAGTGAAGGTGCCACTGAACGCTGTATGAATCATCTCATTACGTAGATACAAATGCCTTAGTTTTATCCTCACATACAATTGCTTGGGAGTCTTAAATTCTTACTTCCTACGTTCTACCCTTCAAAACCAGTGTGGCGTAGCTACACAGAGACAAGGCGGGGCAATTTCCCGGGGCCCCCAAGCTGAGCCCCCTTCAGACTGAGCTATTTATGGATAAAATCGGTAAATTTTTAGTTTCTAAGGAATACCTCGGCCAGGGATGATAGTACCTTTCCTTCTTGCCGTGGTCAATTCGGTGAATTTTCGGGCGCGTTTTTTTTTTACTTAGAGAAAATAAAGTGTTATTAAATTATTATTTAAGGAAACATTCAAGAGTTAATTTCTCCGTTTTAGACAAAAAAAACGGGCCCTTTAAGAATTCAATTGTAGTTTTATATACCTACCTAGGATCTATTTTTTGACTTGATAAAACCTAAACAGTTTAGTTGGGGCCCCAGTTTGTTTTTGCCCCAGGGTTACCTAGCTACGCCACTGTCCAAAACATCCTACCATGGAATAAGGTTCATAAACCGGGACACAATACAGTACTATTCCCCTGCCTATGACCGTGCATTGTCGTTGGTTCCCCGTTGTGTTTTCTTTTTCTCGCGTTTTTCCGTTCTCTTCGCGGATCGTGCAAGTTTCGTGGGCTATTATTCATCGCGTACCCTACATTCGCGCTCACGCGCGCTGTAAATCTCAAATAGTTTTGCTCTGGCACTTTCGCCTTTGTCGCGCGCTGGTGTTCCAGTTGGTTGAGGTGAAATAACACACCCTTCAAGACAATTTATGCATAGTCAGACTTTTTCCCGTCACAGATTCAATAGACTCAAACGAGAATAGTTGTAAGCTAAGCTGAATCGAATGATGATAGGAATAGTAACAACAGGTATGCATACAAAACATTGTATCGGCTAGAGAAGCTTGATTAACTTGATAGTGAATTATCATGATAGTTAACAAATGGAATTCTCATAGAATACACTCGTAGCTATAGTCCCAAACACAGGTAATTAATTATAGTACTCTTGACGGGAATACCTCTTATTAAAAGCAAAATTAACTCTAAAGCAGGTTAATATTAAATGAAATAATTATTCAAATCAAAGACTAATTAAAAGCTCTACATATACAGTCATATCACGGGTGGTTCAGGAATATCCAAAAAGTGATGGATATTATTTTTCGGCAAGGTTCTACAATGTACCTATTTGCTTAGGAAGGTTTTATTTGTTTCTGAATACGTTTGAAATATTTTGCTACAGTTTAGAGGAAATTACTTCGTATTGTTAAGCTTAAATTTAATTAACCGACCCACCGATGTGACGTGTTGTTCAATGGCCGTCCTTTGTTCTGAAATTAGACTGCACAAAGGCAAGTATGTCATTGACGGATTATGAATTCTGTGATGCGTTGTTTTGTGTATAATAAGAAATACATTACAATAAATAAACATTCTATAGTGCCATTATTATTTGAAAGACTCACCGCCCTGCAGGAATGTCTAGTGAACCAGTTAAACAACTGAAATTTTAAAACAATAGAATAACAAATAGCCGAGCATAGAAACTGCTCTTTTTTTGAAGTCGTTTAAAAATAACAAGAACAAGATCTCGGTCATATATGGCTGAGCCACAATACAGCTGAGCGTTTCTAATACGTTACATCTGCATTGATGTTGCTGTTTAATTTTAGTGTATAAATATCGATCTAAAGTGTACCTTGCTCTCTCTGTAACTGTGTTATGGCAATACAATCTAATTCAATGCAATCCAATATCTTATCTCATATCTCATCTCATTCAACGATTTTAGGTCACTTACGTTTAGCAGAATAAGCTCTTCCACGCCTTAGCGACCAACACAAAATAAATCATTAAAGAAACGCTCCACTTCCATGCTCATCCCCCCGAAAGATTAAGCAAACCGCCCATAAAAAGTCGCCAAACGATAAGTAAGCAAATCCTTTTAGTCGGCAAAATCCTATTTTTCTCGGAGGCCAACGCTCTGAAACTAAGAATTATTCCCGGAGTAATGCATTCAGCCCTAACGAGCTGGAATTGACAAAGAAAAACACAGCTTCGGAGGCAAAAGGGTGACTACTGTTATGTTTGTCCAATAGGGCAAAAATTCGTCTTTACTAACTAGCTTTTGGCATTGTGATGTTTTTCACCGTCATGTTCTTCACTGAACGAGCGAGGGATGTTCTCAGAGTCCACTGGAACAATTTTATTCGGCGCTTGTATGTACGTATGTAGGAATGTTCGTTCGACGATAACTTGAGTACCTAATTATGTAGTCGGATCGTCACGAAATTTGATAGGGTGGTAAATTAAGTTAAACTAATTTTTAAGTTCGAACATGAGCCAAATCGGTCGATCGCCTGTGCGCCTAACCTTGTTTCCATGCATGCCGTTGGATTTGGTCTTTCTACTGCAGGTAGCATCAACAAACAGATACCATGTCACCCTTTTTTATTGGGTTCTGAACGCAGATGGGAACACAATAATCGGAAATACATACACACAAGGGTATAATGGTGAAAAGCATTACCCTTTGGGCTACGGCGCAATCGATACTTAGAATGGACGCTAGAAGCAACACAAGCATACGTTGTTATAATTTCCTTCCAATTCTGATCCATAATTTCGGGAAAAGTCTCCCAAATTCTGATCCATAATTTCGGGAAAAGTCTCCCAAGTTCGCGTTTTAAAAACCTTTTCAGCGGCCGTCGTCCTTATCACATTGGCGGCACGCAAATATTCGTCCCAGAGCCAATTTAACTTGGCTAAAACTTGGCTTGAGGTTCAAAGGACTTGGATCGATTGCCAATAGCTTGTGGTACCTGCCGATGAGTAATAAAGCTGCCAGTGTTGGAACTTGGAAGCAATGACGCAGAATGTTGAGTTGTCAAGGGAATATTGGCCATGTACCTTCGCTAACAAATGTAGCTTTGTTAAATAATAACGACTAAACTAATATAATGATACAGGCTTGCCTAGTGTGAGTGGTTTGCCCCGAACTATGAACTCGCGACCCAATATCTCAGCTACCCTTCGACCGATTTGGCTCATGTTCGAACAGTTATCGTAGGCTATGAGATATTTTGTTTGAAATTTGCGTGTTCGACATTGCCAAAAATCGCTCCCTACGCTTGACACGTTACGCTCGGCAAAAAATATCCTCTTTAAAGGCCTAATCTAATTTATTTCTCTACTGTGGATTGGCATATTATGATAATAAATTTTATAGCACTGAGCCAATTTGATAAAATATCATTGGAAATTTTCTTTTAGAAACGCTGTGTCCATGGCACTCGTTCCATAAGGTTTGAGAAAAAAATGAAAGCAATCCATACGCGGATTTTTTGAGAGTAGCAATCAAAAGTTTGAAGCCAGCGATGACGTTGCCTAATCAATGAAAAATATTGAAGTTAAAAACTAAAACCCGACTACTAAAAGGCTTAAAACAAGACCTGTTTATCCTTAAAATAGACTCATAGATAATTAATCGTAGTCGGAGGCCATCGGTTTATCAAATGCGAATGTGGTGTCCTCCGACTACGATTAATTATCTATGAGTCTATTTTAAGGATAAACAGGTCTTGTTTTAAGCCTTTTAGTAGTCGGGTTTTAGTTTTTAACTTCAATATTTTTTTTTGAGCTTTTTAGTAAGTAATTTTGGACGATCACCCAGAATAGAACCAAGAAGGGCAAAAAAAAAACACATTTTGCAATTTTTTGTTCTATTTGTTATGTTGACGCTACATGTGTTATACATTTTTGGAAAGGTCTTTTAAAGCCCTTTCATTTGATACCCATGACGATGGTATCCGATAATTTTTATTTTTAGGTCCACCACTTTAGGGCGCAGCACAGCCGCCATCTTGTTTTTTTTCAAAATTAAACTATTTTATGTTACCTGGGTGATTAAGACGAATCCAACGACACCTCATTTGTTGAAATCGGCCGAGTAGTTTAGGCTCTGCGAGGGAACAGATGAACACACAAACATACATACCCACATACATACATACATACATACATACGTACGCTGCTAAAATCATAACCCTCTTTTTTGCTTCGCGTAGTCGGGTAAAAAAAAGAAACGAGCCAGGCGAAAATAAAACAAACGCCAGACGAAAATTAAGAGCCCTCGCCCACGGGGACTTTTTGTAGCAATGCTGTCGCGCGTTCGTATCGATGTCGCGATGCGGTCGCTAGCTGTGTGCCCTCGCGCCCTCGCCCGCCGTAACCACGATTCAGTCGCGATGCAAACGCGATACCGCCGCGCTTCTGTCGCGATGCAAACGCGATTCACTCGCTACCCTTCCGCCGTTCTCTCCCCGTTGTTATCCGACACGGTCGCGCGTTTGCATCGATACTGTGGCGATGCTGTTGCGCGTTGGCATCGAATCTGTAGCGCGTTGTAAATGCGACTAAAGCGCGTTAGTAGCGTACTGTTGCGCGTTTACGAAACGCGCCGAAAACGTCGCCGTGGGCGAGGGCTCTAACTGTAACTGTCGCGTCATTTCGCGAATAGTTTCTCAGGAGATTAAATAACTTATTTCGAGGTATTGCCACAATACACATAAAGATAGTAAGTAAGCTTCGGTGCCCGCGACGGATAATAGCCTACTCATGCTCAAACGGCGAGGGCTGTCGCGGCTCAGGCAAGCGGCAGGCGCGGGCGCACGGCCGCTTGTTGCTACACGGTCAAATACCTACGAAGTAAAATATAACCACCCTCGTTCATTCGTTGTTTTAGTTAGTTTTTAGTGTTTAGTGCAGTAGTGAAAAAAGGAGTGACGAAAATTAATTTACGGCGATGAATCGTATCATAATCTTCCTTTAAACTTTAAATAATAAGTTAACTTACTACCTAGTAAGTAGGAGTTGTGTCATTAAAAAAAACAATAAGTTATTTAAATAGAAATCACTGCTCGCGTAGCATGAGGCGGTGTTAGAGAGGTGTTAGGGTGTTAGGACTCTGTCCATCCCGTTCTACATCAAACAAAAGAGTGAGATATATATAGCTTTAAACCCATAGATAGTCTCTAACACCGCCTCATGCTACGCGAGCTGGTCACAACTTGAATGAATGAAATCATGCGCGGCCGGGCGCATCGGCAACCCCTATAATACACCTCCGGCACACCTCTCAATGCAGCTATCTGTGCGTTAGGCAGCGTGTGCTTACCATCGATTTAAATAATAAGGGTATTTATATCGATGGAGCTTACGCGGAACGGAATGTGGCTGTGTGTGTGCGGCTGAACGAGCGACTTTGTATGGAGCTTACCTAGCGTGGTATTGCTACGCATTACCACTCGATAGTTCTAAATAACAGTTATTATATCATTTTAACGACTTGGCAAGCGAGATGTCACCCACTCTTATCCCGGTAGTGGTTTGTACTTGTGATTTTATCATTAGAAACGTACATTAATATTGCTACTTGCTAATTGCTTATAGTCATTGTAAACTTCGTGTTAAAATTCTACTAGAACAACTATTATTTATTTATTTATTACAACATTTACAAAGATAACAAAACACAAACACTGAATACAATACGTCTATAGTTAATGTCAAGACAAAAATAAATAAAGGAAATCAATTTTATTGACTCTGAGGAAGCAATGAGGAAGAAAGATGTTTCCTCAGTACAAGGTCTGAACTAGGCGACCATATCGCAAACATTATTGCTCATCATAAGAACGCAACAAAACAATTTGTGCAACAAGCGTAGTATTCGTTTCACTTTTCCGATACGCCTGAATAAACCAAATAGGCAAACCCGATTCGGTTAGAAATTTCAATTTGGTTCAAATTCACTATTCAGCGCAAACAATTGGCTACAAAAAAATGCAATTTTTATTCAGGAAGATAAAAGCAAACTAGTATATTATAGAGAGACAAAGGCACTGCACGATGGAGGGTGGTGGAAAAAATAAAGTTTTTCTTTCTTCTCTCAAGCGTGGTCGAGTGGACAGATATTAATCATTAATTTTGTGTCCCAGCTTGAGGGGGAAACACTTTACTGGCGTTTGTTGTGGCCTGCTCCCTGCGAAATAAAATGTATAAAAATATAAAAAGGTGAGTAACAGAGTTGCTCGTTAAGGCACAATAGTAGGCACAACTAGCGCCGCCAATGAAAAAACTATCTTCTTTTTGGATGCGTCAACACGAGACTTAACTATTTTTTGGACCTAAGGTTTGGATTGCGAATGCAATCACTTATCGCCAAAAGTGGCCATTTTTGGCAATAAATTGTTGTGCCTATCGAGGTCACAGCATGCGGTACACGTGCCAGTTTCAATAAAACAACAATTCATTGTTTATAATGACAAATTCGATGTACATTGAGTAGCCTATTAGACATTAGAAAGGTTACAAAAAAGGTTAGCTTACTAACCGACTACTCAATTTACATCGGATTGTCATGATAAACTATGAATTGTAGTTCTAAGGAACTGGCATTAGAGAATGATATCATAAACACCCGACTAGGTACGGTCTACTCCAGCGAATATTCTCCTTTATGACAGTCATTGAAGTAAAATAGAAGTTAAAAACTAAAACCCGACTACTAAAAGGCTTAAAACAAGACCTGCTTATCCTTAAAATAGACTCATAGATAATTAATCGTAGTCGGAGGCCATCGGTTTATCAAATGCGAATGTGGTATCCTCCGACTACGATTAATTATCTATGAGTCTATTTTAAGGATAAGCAGGTCTTGTTTTAAGCCTTTTAGTAGTCGGGTTTTAGTTTTTAACTTCTATTTTTTTTGGGCTTTTTAGTAAGTCATTTGGACTATCGCCCAGAATAGAACCAAGAAGGACAAAAAAATACACATTTTGGAATTTTTTGTTCTATTTGTTATGTTGACGCTACATGTGTTATACATTTTTGAAAAGGTCTTTTAAAGCCCTTTCATTTGATACCCATGACGATGGTATCCGATAATTTTTATTTTTACGTCCACCACTTTAGGGCGCAGCACAGCCGCCATCTTGGTTTTTTTCAAAATTAAACTATCCTATGTTACCTGGGTGATTAAGACGAATTCAACGACACCTCATTTGTTGAAATCGGCCGAGTAGTTTAGGCTCTGCGAGGGAACAGATGAACACACAAACATACATACATACATACATACATACATACATACATACATACATACATACATACATACATACATACATACATACATACATACATACATACATACGCTGCTAAAATCATAACCCTCTTTTTTGCTTCGCGTAGTCGGGTAAAAATAAATAAGATGATCTAGTACCTCTATATCTCCCATTTAGATATGTGAAGTGATTTCGAGAAATCGGATGCTCTTGTGTCTGACACAAGTTTTAAATGGTATATTATGCTTTCGTCAGGCAGGTAGCGACCCCTGTCGGGCGCACAGGAAACTGCTACATACTCCAGCTGTCAAAACGCTTCTCGTTACAATCCTGCATCGCGCCAGCAAAATATTTCTCGTAGCTGAGTATACATAGAACGTCCAACGATGGTCAATTGGACCCGGCCGGTCCCCCAAGCATTATATCTGCTTAGCGGGAAATTTCACTTTGTAGTCGAGGAGCATGATCACCCGCTCCTCCTAAACTCGGTTTGGATCCACGGGTTTCCCATGATATTTTCCTTCACAGTTAGTGAGTGGTATTGCTGCTACGAATTCTCAGATGTACGTCTACCAGCTAGCTAAACACCCCACATGTAATCCGGAGGGGGGACACCGACAGCGGTCCAGGATTCGATTACTGGCGAGTTAATTATGTTTGAGCTACAATCTCGACGGGGTTGCCCCGTGTGGATCCTCGCGCCTTTTTATTGGGCCCCCCTAAGTTAATTTGCGAGGTGATTATGGGTCTCTGCCGGTGATGGACAGTTGTGAAAATATTTTTTTACTTTTAATTATAAAATTTGCGAGATTTGCAAATATTTTAAAGTTGTAGAAACAACAAGTAGTACAATGTCCCAATCACTGCAGTGTCCGAGTGGTCACTTCGTCCATCTAGTGTGAGTGAAGATGCTGCTGAACGCTGTATAAATCATCGCATTACGTTTATGCAGAGGCCTAAGTTTTTAGTAGTAGATAGAATGGGTGTAAGACTTTAAACAGGATCGCAACGCTTACGGTAAAAGAAAAGAACCCAAAGAAAGAAACACTCAAATTGATTTCTGTAGAAATAAGTCAGCTATTTTTTACTGAATAATAAAGTAAAGTAGGTATGCTACTTTAGCTAATAAGCCTAATTATTTTTTGCCGTAAACTAATCATATCTTAACATCGTGATATATGTATAAAAAAAATAGAAGTTAAAAACTAAAACCCGACTACTAAAAGGCTTAAAACAAGACCTGCTTATCCTTAAAATAGACTCATAGATAATTAATCGTAGTCGGAGGCCATCGGTTTATCAAATGCGAATGTGGTGTCCTCCGACTACGATTAATTATCTATGAGTCTATTTTAAGGATAAGCAGGTCTTGTTTTAAGCCTTTTAGTAGTCGGGTTTTAGTTTTTAACTTCTATTTTTTTTTTGAGCTTTTTAGTTAGTTATTTTGGATGATCACCTAAAATAGAACCAAGAAGGGCAAAAAAAAAACACATTTTGGAATATTTTGTTCTATTTGTTATGTTGACGCTACATGTGTTATACATTTTTGAAAAGGTCTTTTAAAGCCCTTTCATTTGATACCCATGACGATGGTATCCGATAATTTTTATTTTTAGGTCCACCACTTTAGGGCGCAGCACAGCCGCCATCTTGGTTTTTTTCAAAATTAAACTATCCTATGTTACCTGGGTGATTAAGACGAATCCAACGACACCTCATTTGTTGAAATCGGCCGAGTAGTTTAGGCTCTGCGAGGGAACAGATGAACACACAAACATACATACATACATACATACATACATACATACATACATACATACATACATACATACATACATACATACATACATACATACATACGCTGCTAAAATCATAACCCTCCTTTTTGCTTCGCGTAGTCGGGTAAAAACACGGTACGAAAGATATAAATATAGGGTATTGTTGTATCACACCGGGGAGGTTTTGAAATGTGCACGTCAATCTTAATTCATATTAAAAGGTTCTAATTATAAAGGGAAAGGGTGCAGGCACCATTCGTTTTATCTTGAATATTGTGATTTATTGGGTTCACTTAAGAGAAAAGTACTCCGTCCACTGGCGCCTCCAATAAAAAAAAATACTATTTTTTGATGCAATTTTTGCTAAAAACGGACCGTTAACTGAGAATCCATAGGCTTAACTATTTTTAGGATCTAAGGCCTAGACCCCTAGGGATTCTAATTTGATGGCTCATTTTTTAGAAAAAAACGCATCCAAAAAGAAGATTCGTTTGCCTTCCTCGTCGTTACCTTAAAAACGTAATGGAAAAAAACAAATTCTTAGGGTGGTATTCTAGAACGCTACTTAAACTCAGTTTAAACAGGGTTCAGACTGTCGATAAAGCAGTGCATGTTTTGATATGAAGGGAAGGATATTCAAATCAAAACATGCACTGTGTTATCGACAGTCGACACTACTAAACTCTACTTAAACTGAGTTTAAACAGAGTTCAAGGAGCTTTCTAGTTTGAACTGAGTTTAAACAGAGTTTAAGTAGCGTTTTTGTTTGAACTGAGTTTAAGTAGCGTTCTAGAATACCACCCTTACTTTACGAACGTGCATAAATAATTAACTCTATGATTTCTTTTCACTGTTTCAAATATTTAATTAGTAAAAAATTCGAATAATTTATACAAAAATATTGAAATTCAAAATTACCACTAAGTAAATTTGACCGACATTTAATTTTTAGCTTCAAATAAGCATATCTCATAAACGGCTGAACCGATTTTGATAAACATAATTATCTAAGAACACTAACTAGGAAACCGCAAATAAATCTAAGAACACTAACTAGGAAACCGCAAATAAATTCGGTTCAGTTCCACAGACAGACACATAGAAAGACAGACACTCAGACATACACACATAATGGTCAAAATTACCCCTCTTTTTTGGTCGGGGGTTAATAAAACCACTGGAAAAACATAAAAGCTTGTCATATTTATTTTCACTATGCACAGTGTTCCATTATGAAACAGCAACATAAAAGAAAATTGTGCTTTATCACTCTCATAACTCGGCTCATATTTGCTCATTAATGACAATTATCACACGGACGACCAGCATAAATTGACCTATTCTAGTGCCTTCCTCTTCCCCCTTACATTTGCATTATCAATATACAGTAAGAGGGGTGGTAGGTCAAAGGAAACTGGTCCAACTATTTCCTTCACATATGGACAGACAAAGCATCGCGTAGAACAATAGAAAGTTTTCGAACAGTCCACTCGACATACCTCTCAAGCGATTTTTGCGCCAATTACCGTCAGTTCTAAGGTTTGTTTTTGTACGACACGTTGGTGGGTTTAATATATAATTTTCAGCTCACATTAGCGAAGGATAAACATTTTTCAAACTTCCCAGACACGGATGAATAGGGACCATTCGCTACTGGAATTTATAATATTTTCGTGCCCATTCCATGGAAGGAATGTATGCATTAGTAGAAAGTGGCTGCCGTGCGTCTTCTGACGAAAAACCCTTGCAGATATTATGATACGCGCGGGATGAGAATGGGATGTCAAAATCAGTCGAAAATATACGTTATTTCACTTTGACAAGGTTGCTTAGCGCGCGCGTCTCAGTTCCAAAAGGTCGCATCCCATTCTGATCCCGCGCGGATTATAATTACGTTTCTACGGAACGCATTGAGCAAGCTCTGTGAGAGAAGGCCTTTGTCCTTGTAGGACATGTACAATTGTACAGGCTACATCTCTCTCTCACACTCTATCTCTAAGGAACTAAGTCAAAATTAAATGGTCAAATATTACACGGTATTTTTTGCCATTTTCAATTCTTGTATGTGACTGGCAAAATTACAAGTACGTCCCTTTAAGGCTCGGTATAAGGCTAACTAGCGCCACCAATGTTGAAAAAATCATATGTCCCTTTAGAAGAAGTTTCTGACAAAATCCTAAGATGAGCTCATGTGCCATGCTTTTCTAGATTTTTAAGTGTAGGTACCCAACTCAATTTCTAGTCTTAAGCTAAAAAAAATTCGAAGAGGATCTACACTTAAAAATCTAGAAAAGCATGGCGCATAGGCTCATCTTAGGATTTTTTCAGAAACTTCTTCTAAAGGAAGATATGATTTTTTTAACATTGGTGGCGCTAGTTAGCCTTATACCGAGCCTTAAGCTTCATTCAACAAAACGGCGCCCGAAATGCCGTGTACAGAGTTTTTAGGAGCCTACACAAGTCGGTAATTTGAGCTGAAGAGTCCTAAATAATTAAAAGAACACAAAGATGCAAAGACTTCTCAGCATTAAGCGTGGCATTAATAGTCATCATCTCAAGCTCAAGCTTGAGACAAAATCGCCGATTTGAGACCTTGGCTACTGTCAATGTCAAGCTCAATCTACCTATGGTGTCAATTGATATGCTGTCAGCTACTCAAGCTTGACATTATCCAAGGCTTGACATTAGCAAATTTTGTTTTCTGAGATCACCTACTTGAGCTCGAGCTTGAGATGACGATTATTAATGCCACCCTTAATGCTCAGGGGTCTTTGCACCTTTATGTGTTCTTTTAATGCTGTGGCGACCTTAACAAGCAAGGCACTTACCCCTTAGTGTACATTTCTTTTTATTTTACAACTAGCTGTGCCCGCGACTTCGTATGCGTTTTTAGGGTTCCGTACCTCAAAAGGCAAAACGGAACCATTACAGGATCACTCGTGCCTCTACCTGTCCATCGGTCACAGCCAATTTACTCCGAAACTACTGAACCGATCGTGTTTAAATTTGGGACACATAAGTAAGTTGAAAGGGCTCGTTGTGAGGATCTCAAATATTTTTTCAATCATTTTTAAATAAACAGTTTTGAAGTTATTTAAGTAACTACTGAGCCTAAAATTTTGAAAAAAATACATGTAATAGTTATTTACCTATAGATTACAGGAAAATCTATAAGAAGTCCACGGTGTATAAAATAATACAGGAAAATGATCATTTAAGCCAACAGATGGCGCTCTACAGTCCTACATCGCGGATCGCTGTATGGTTTCTCAACATTTGTGCGTAAATGAACTTTGGATGTACGGAACCCTCTCCTCGCGAATATATCTCGCACTTGACCCGTTTTTTTTTAAGGTGTAGTCTCAGAGTGTCTAGAACGCAAAATTACTACATTACAAAGACATTTAATTTTAATCCGACTGTGGAGGAAAACTCAATAGAAAGGATATTTTTACTTCATGACTTGCGGCAGCAAGGCTCAAAAGAAAACAATTTAGTTTATATGGATTTCACTCTTTTGATCGACGTAGAGTGGGACAGATAGAGTTATAAGTACGCCCATGGCCCATAGATAAGGTCTAACCCATTCTTATGCTAAGCCAGTAGAGGGGATCCTTGCGGGTCACTTTAACGACACACGCCCTCGGTGCAAAGTTTGCTACCACTGGAGACGACATAGGCCCGGTTTCTAAATTGAGAATTTTACTAAGGAAATACTTAACTATCGTTCTGTCACGTTCTTTTGTGAGAAAACCGCAGAGGCAGAACGATATTTAAGTGCTTGCTTAGCGAATTTCTCAAATCAGAAACCGGCAGATAGAGAACCCATACCTATAGAATATTATGTCTATGTTAGTACCCCACATATCACAAACCTCCGATTTAAGTAAGTATTAGTATTTAGGGTTGCAAAATGCATTTAGCGTTTCAGCTAAGAAGACAAAGTTTCACGAACGAATGAAGACTTTAAATTAAAATGTGGTTAGTTTCTAGTTCTAAAAATGCTATACTTTAAGAAATTGGGAGGGTTTCACGAAAGGTATTTTTTAATTACGCTTAGTAAAGCTCGCACAGACTGAAAAACAGGGTTCGAAGTGTTAATTATCAAGATAAATATAGGTTGATAATTATCTTGATAACTATAATCGAAAATATTTGCCACTTGTAATTTTTTGCATTCAACGACTGCGTGTATTGGAACGCGCCAATATTGTTCTGTGAACGCGCCACTTACCGTCAATAGCGGGGATTCCCCGCATCGTCGGGTTTTCTTTACGTTTTGTATTGTCTGTGTGTGGCCGAAACTAAAAAAACAAATTTTTTTTTTATGTAACCTCTACGCTGTCCCACTGCTGGGCAAAGGCCTCACCACTTTGATATCAGTAAAAAAGGATATCAGGATATCTATCCGATATCAGTTAAAAAAGGATTGCTAGGTTTATATCTGTTTGATAATTATCGGATAATTATCATGATAATTATCAAAGGGCTATTTATCTTGATAATTTCAAACCCTGCTGAAAAAAGAATCATCACAAAAAATTACAGTTTTAACATATTGGAATTCTAAGTAACAAAATCTAAGTTTTTTCTTACCAATTAAAAAAACAAAAAATACAAAAAGAAAAATGCGCTTAACCGAACGAAAAAAAAAAAACACAATCATCCAGGCCTTGGTTCGAACCCAGAACCTATCGACCACGAAGTCAAAGCAGTACCGCCTGAGCTACGGTTACTTATTGGGGCCTGACGAAAAATGCAAACACTTCCTTGCAATACTTTTGGTAGGAAATCCAGTTGGTCATGGCTTTTTTCATTAATGCAAATCACAACCTTATTACATATTAGGTTAGTTCGTTTTTCCAAATATTGGAAAAATGAAATAATCGAGTTGGCCATGCCGATCGCATGTATGCAAAACACAACCTTATCATGTATAAAGTTTAGATCTGTTTTCCGAATAACAGTCATATTGTTTTTTTTTACTATGGCAAATGGGATGGTCCTGTATCGCCCGACAATGCTTATTAATTCAACTTTTATTATTTATCCCAAAAGTCGTAGCGTGATATAATATAGCCTAGATTGTGCCGGGAAACAGGACTTATCACGGTACGACTGTTTGACTGAAGACTATTCAGCGGTATTCACGTGATGAGGTAACACACAGACATAGGGACAGACAGTGTGACAGAGAGAGACAGGTAGAGTCAGACAGAGACAAAAATTTAGAGTTTTATTATAAGTATAGATAGATATAGATAGATAGATTGTATTGGTCAATGACATTCCCTAGCACGGGTTAGTGCTTTAGAAAAAACAAAAAGTACATTCCAAAATGTCATTGGTTTTGGTGTTCTAACTAGTGGTGCCAGTTTCATAAAACTACAATTCATAGTTTATTATGACAATTCGATGTACATTGAGTAGTCGGTTAGTAAGCTAACCTTTTTTGTAACCTTTCTAATTGCGAATAGGCTACTCAATGTACAAATTGTACATAGAATTGTCATAATAAACTATGAATTGTAGTTTTATGAAACTGGCACCAAGTCGTCATCTATATATATAAAAGGCTTAGGTTGACTGACTCATCACGCTACAGCCCAAACGGCTGAACCTATAAGTATGAAATTTGGACAAAAGTTGCGTTTTATGGTGAAGGGTTCATTTAAGAAGCGATTTTTTTTTATTTAACCCTTAAGTGGGTCAAAATAGGGCTGAAAGTGTGTATGGGAAAAAATTTTTTTTTGGTCTTTTGTTCTTAAATCTTGATTTTTTGTACTTTTTTTTTAAAATGACTTGACACCTATTTCAGATTTTTTCTCATTTCTATGTTCTTAAGGGTTAAAATGGGTGCCAAAGTTTTTCGATTTTTTTCACCAGTTACGATCGATGCTGGAACAAAACCGCTAATGCCAAAACAATGAAAATTTGACAATAGTTGTAATTTGTGGACACGCTACGGGTTAAGACAGATTTACTTCAAGTTTAACCCTTAAGGCGGTAAAAATGGGGTCCAAAGTTTGTATGAAAAAAAAAATTTTTTTGTCCGGATTTACTTGCAACTAAGAATTCGTATATTAAATCAAAAATAATTTAACACCTGTTTTAGCTTTTTTCTAATTTTAGCAGTTTAAGGGTTAAACGAGGTTGAAATGTATGAATATTTTTCGTGATGTAGTGTCAACGTCGGGCCCAAACCGTTTAAGCTACAACTATGAAATTGAAACTGCAGTAGCGTTTTGTAGCAAAACTACCCACCATGAAGAAAAAATATAATTTTAACCCTTCAAATGCCCAAACCGGGGTTCAAAGTTTGTATGAAAAAAATTTTTTTTTTGGTCCGATTAACTTGAAACTTAGTATTTGTATATTAAATAAGAAACAATTAAACACGTGTTTCAGCGTTTTTCAAAATTCTGCCCACTAAAGGGTTAAAAGGGGTAGAAAAGTTTGAAGATTTTTCCTGATTTAGTATCAATGCCAGGCCTAAACCATTAAAGCTACAATTATGAAATTGAAACTGCAGTAGTGTTTTGTGGCAAAACTACCTACCATGAAGAAAAAAATATAATTTTAACCCTTCCAATGCCCAAACCGGGGTTCAAAGTTTGTATGAAATAAAATTTTTTTTTTGGTCCGATTAACTTGAAACTTAGTATTTATATATTAAATAAGAAACCATTAAACACGTGTTTCAGCGTTTTTCAAAATTCTGCCCACTAAAGGGTTAAAAGGGGTAGAAAAGTTTGAAGATTTTTCCTGATTTAGTATCAATGCCAGGCCTAAACCATTAAAGCTACAATTATGAAATTGAAACTGCAGTAGTGTTTTGTGGCAAAACTACCTACCATGAAGAAAAAATATAATTTTAACCCTTCAAATGCCCAAACCGGGGTTCAAAGTTTGTATGAAATAAAAATTTTTTTTGGTCCGATTAACTTGAAAATTAGTATTTGTATATTAAATAAGAAACAATTAAACACGTGTTTCAGCGTTTTTCAAAATTCTGCCCACTAAAGGGTTAAAAGGGGTAGAAAAGTTTGAAGATTTTTCCTGATGTAGTATCAATGTCAGGCCTAAACCATTAAAGCTACAACTATGAAATTGAAACTGCAGTAGTGTTTTGTGGCAAAACTACCTACCATGAAAAAAAGAATATAATTTTAACCCTTCAAATGCCCAAACCGGGGTTCAAAGTTTGTATGAAATAACATTTTTTTTTTGGTCCGATTTACTTGAAACTAAGTATTCGTATACTAAATCAGAAATAATTAAACACGTGTTTCAGCATTTTTCTCATTTCAGCGAATAAAGGGTTAAAATGGGTGGAAACGTTGAAGATTTTTCCCTGATATAGTAGCAATGCTGGGTCCAAACCATTTAAGTTACAACATTGAAATTTGAACTACTGTTGCGTTTTATAGCAAAACTACCAACCATGACGAAAAAAGTAACAATGTTAACCCTTGAAATGCCCAAACCGGGGTTAAAAGTTTGTATGAAATACATTTTTTTTGTCTGATATACCTACTTGAAACTAAGTATTCGTATGCTAAATCAGAAATAATCAAACATATGTTTCAGCATTTTTCTCATTTCAGCGAATGAAGGGTTGAAATGGGTGGAAACGTTGAATATTTTTCCCTGATGTAGTAGCAATGCTGGGCCCAACCCATTCAAGTTACGACTTTGAAAAACTACAGTTGCGTTTTATAGCAAAACTACCAACCATGAAGAAAAAAGTAATAATGTTAACCTCTAAAACGGCCAAAACGGGGTTCAAATTAAATTATCATTTTATTGGATTCAGATTAACTTGAAACTAAGTAGTCGTGTATTAAATCAGAAATAATAATTAAACACATGTTTCAGCATCAAAAAGGGTGGAAACATTTTAAGAGTTTCCTGATTTAGTATCAATAACAATGCTGGAACCATTAAAGCTACAACTATTCAATGAACATTTAACTACAGTTGCGTTTTATAGCAAATCTACTAAGCATGAAGAAAACAATAATAATGATAAACCTAAAACGGCCAAAAAGGTTCAAAGTATGTTTTTTTTTTGTTGGATTCATTTGATCTTTACCAATTTGGTCACACACATACACAACACATACACTTCCACGCTGAAACTGCACGACGGATTTGGATGACTTTTGGATTAGAGATAGCTTACAAAAATACACACCCATGACTCTATTCATGCTAATTTGATAATGGTGAAAGATGTACCCAGGCAACTTCTTATAAGTCTTCGCGGACGAAGTCGCGGGCGAAAAGCTAGTAAATAAATAAAATAAAATACTTGAGCTCGATCTTGGGCTGACGACTATTAATGCCACCCTAAGTTCCCAAACGAGTGCCGTAAGAAAAGTGGAAAAGTAACGTTCAAGAAGAAACTTAACTTCTTTAAAAGGCCGTTGGCTACCGCGGCCGTAATTTTAATGTAAAAAATCTGGTAAAGTCTCTCCGAGTTACTCACAGACAAGATTTTCCTGGGGATTTTCCTTTTTTCAGTGACACTGAATAGCTATTGAATGGCAATAACTAGTGGTTCGCCCCGAACTGTGAACTCGCGACCCCATATAAACTTAACAACCCCATATCTCGGCAACCCCTCGACCGATTTGGCCCATGTTCGAACTTAAAAATTCTTTTAATTTCATTTACCCGCCTACCAAATTTCATAACGATCCGACCAAATTTACTCAAGTTATCGTCGAACGAACATTCATACATACATACATACATACATACATACATACATACATACATACATACATACATACATACATACATACATACATACAAACGCCGGATTGTTCCAGTAGACTCGGAGAACTTCGCTCGCTTCGCTCGCTCGTTCAATAATATTTCACTTGGACGGAAGGACGTCAGCGTATTTTAAATTGAGCAAAAAAAATATTTAGGTTGTGATCCCTATCACCGGGTGCTATTACCCGTAAAAAGAGTTAGGTACTTTTGTAACACCTTGTATAGCACCTTCAATCACACTAGTCACTAGACGGGCAAAGTGACCACTCGGGCGCTGCAGTGCTCGGACATTGTACTACTTTTTGTGTCTACTCGGAAGGACTTCAGCGTATTTATTTAATTACTTACGGGTGTTACCAATGCCCAGAATGAGATCACAATGATGAATATCCAAGTTACTTTTTGTAATCTCATTCTGGGCCATCTTCTGGTGCATCTCACATTTATCCTGGACCACCTTTAACCAAGCTAGCAATTAAGCTAGGTAGGTGTCAATCGTGTGAAACCCGATTGTAATGATTTAAGCCCCTCTGTCTTGGAATATACGTTAAACGTGGACAGCACTGTACCAAAATCTAATTCTGTTTGGGCTTCTGGCATTTAGTTAAATACCGAGTGCTGTTTATTAGTACGGGTAGGATACACATACCTAGGCACGTTGACAAGTTTACAGGAGCTAGGAAATCACATTCAATCAACTAAAACTCAGTTTGCTCTAAGTAAAAGGTAACAGAAAAATGCTTGTAATGACTCTATACTAGTAAAGGCTCATTCATACGGTGACCTGCTGCCGATAAATCCCTTCCGTGAATAAAAAACCCACGCCATATTGCTGCTATAGTTAGTAGGTACTTTATTTTTTCCGCATATTAACCTATTCAGTGCTGTTTTCTCGAAAACAACATTTTTGAACTTTGGGTCGAAATTGCGGTATCTTATAAAAGCCCATAGTTGAGCATGTGTTTTTGGTGATGATATTTTTATCTCTAGAAAGGCAAAAGAAAAAAAGGAAAAAAAATAAAATCCAATGCTAAGTTTTTTTTTTTTACAAACACCCTTAAAAGCTGAACATACGTTGGGGAGATTTGGGTAGCCTTTGGTGTCAGCTATCTATATTTTCACGTTTGGTGTCTATGTTTTGGTCACTCTGTATACGATCATTTGGGGCGAAATCTAGCTAAAACTATAAACGGCAAGCTGTTTGGACGCGACCTTTCACACGCCTCTGTTTCGTGGCCCAACTCCTCCACACTTGGCTCATTTCAATTAAGGCTTAGGCGGGAAATTAGCGCGTCTCATTGGCGGAGCGAAGTTTGTGTCGCGCCACGTGCGGCTTGCGGCCGTTGCGGATACGCTCGCTGGGCACCGACTGACTCGAGTGGTTGGAGTTTTTCCACAGTTTTTCACATTGTTTAGTGTTTAGGTAGACAGATAGATAGAAAACACATTATTGTACACTAGAAAAAAATATCTACAAGAATTTTATTAACCTAAAAGTACAGATGGCGGTCTTATCGCTGAAAGTGATCTCTTCCAGTCAACTTTTCGATGCTAAGAAGAAGTCTAAATAAGAAAAGATTAAACTATTGAGGGATCGAATAGGTTTGCTCTAGCAAGGAATTTTAACCGAGCTGTCTATTTTTTATATCTATCTTATCACATCAGCTCTATCTAAACATGCCTCAGGAATAGCTCATGCGCTACCGCCATCATGCTTTATTACACTGCGTAAAACAACATGGTGCTAGGATATCACGATTCGTAGCACGCTCGCAGTACGAAGACGCTGTGTAGCGTTTTCGTAGATGGTTCTACAGGATTATTGCCTAACACCGTTGCTAGTTCGTCTCTTTTGATATCTCGTGTATTGTACCAATATTTATTTGATTTTGTATTGGCTTATATTGTGCTTACACAAGAAAACAATGTCCCAGGTACTGCAGTGCCGAGTGGTCTCTTCACCCATCTAGTGTGAGTGAAGGTACCACTGGACGCTGTATAAATCATCTCATTACGTAGATGCAAAGGCCTTTTCATACACAAGAAAGTATTAAGAAAATGTTTTAGAGATGTCCTGCAGTCCGGCCAATTTGTATGGAAAGTCATTGGTTGGGGTTTCTATTATACAAAACCTACAGTGTATCATAGATAACAACAGTGACATAATAGTAAAGATGATGTTGATGTGTCCAAAATAGATAATAATTCCAAGTGTCAACATATAAATCAACTTCAATGTGTTTGTTACAGGGCCGAGGATATGGATCAGACTACCAACAGGGCACAAGATCACGCGCAAGGGTAAGTACATTTTCTCATTCAATTCTACAGGGTATTAAAAGACCGCCAACAAAGCGGGAAACCACGTATTGTCCTCATCATAAGGATCAATTTCCCAGCAATAATTTATCGAAAAAGTACTTTGTTTTGTGTCTAGTATGCGTGGCTTTCGGGTCTGTTGGCGGTCTTTTAACACCCTGTATATTGGATGGTAAATTATTTTAACAGTTTCTTTTTCTCGTTCCTCTTCATCATTGGAAAGTGGCAGTCGGCTTTTTGCACCGTTCTTTATTCATAAATAGCGTGAATACTTCTTACGCTGCTTTGATACCGGTAAACGTTGCATTCTTACATTTTCATGGTTGTAAAATCATCGTTATAAACTTGGATTAAAATTTAAAATGTAATGTAACATACGGATTGTTGGAGCATTGTAAAGTATTATAAATAGATAAATTAATTCTACGAACACAGGCAAATAAAGTCGGTAACATTAAAGGCCAACAATATAACTCGTCGACTCCAGGGGCCTTAGCCTGTAACACAATGGCGTATCAATGGCGTCCCAGGTAGAAGGACAAAACCGGGATTTTTTCGTTGACCTCCTACAACCAGCGAACTAATCCTTTAGAATTAGACTCATAATATTATTTGCTGTACTACAAAAATATTAAAAGGACCGACACTGGACCGACAGCATTAATAAATCGTAATTAAAACCGTCAACCGGGAGCCCATTTTGCACCATTGCATTACAGGTCCAGGAAGAGGCAAAATAAGTCCAAAATTATCACATCACAAACAGCATGGATGTGCAATGCAGCCTCGCTCGTGTTACGTATCTCCAAGTTAATTAAGGCGCACGTAAAGTCTCTGCGCTGCTTATTTGCCATTTCAAATATGTAGCGACAGAGTCACTTGTTAGACAAATTGCGTAAAGGAAGGCGTAGATTCACGCAGTGACGTGTTACTTATCAGATGGAATATAAAATCGAAGTGAAGAACGTGTCCGCGGTAAAAGGTATAAAGCGGTGTTAAGGTTATTTTTGTTTCATTGTGACATCGATCGTCGTTTTTATAATAACTACTAAATATAAAATGGGAGCGGTGGTGGTCTAGTGGGTAGAACAGTGGACTCTGAAGCAAGAGGTACCCGGTTCGATTCCCAGTGCGGGCATGTATCTATGACTTTGTTTAATTTCAAAGTTACGTACATTTGTGAATTTGTAGTAGCAATACCACTCGCTAACTGTGAAGGAAAACATCGTGAGGAAACCCGCGGCTCAGTTGGCTCCACACGTATTGACCTGTCTTTCCTGTGGGCTAGGTCGACTAAGCTGTCAGGATGGTATAGGTGCTGGGCAAGCCTACTCCATCTAAAACAATGTCCCAGGCACTGCAGCGCCGAGTGGTCTCTTCACCCATCTAGTGTGAGTGAAGGTGCCACTGGACGCTGTATAAATCATCTCATTACGTAGATGCAAAGGCCTTAGTTTATAAAATGTATACGTAGAATACTCCCGACATTTTAACTTCAATTTAGCATATCTCATAAACGGCTGAACCATTTTTGATAAAATTTCACTCGTTAGAAAACCTGCTTACAAATATAAAAAACGCATCCAAATCAGTTCACCCATTTAAAATTTACAGTGCCATAGACAGACATACTTACATAGCGGTCAAACTTATAACTTATCGGGGGTTAAAAATG
This sequence comes from Zelleria hepariella, assembly GCA_949319315.1. Taxonomy (NCBI): domain Eukaryota; kingdom Metazoa; phylum Arthropoda; class Insecta; order Lepidoptera; family Yponomeutidae; genus Zelleria; species Zelleria hepariella. The sequence goes on from OX439384.1 coordinate 7,991,934, forward strand.
TAACTAAATTATTGTTTCTTACTGTTATTGAATTGAAATTCGATGAAATTAAATAAATATTAAAATTCGAATTAAGTCGTTTACATCTATTTGCCATTTAAAAACCTTCATGAAATAAATTCTGTAAAAATATGGGGTACATTACCCATTCATGTCGTTGTAAAATGTGCTACGCTCGTAGCACGCTCGTAGCACGTAGACGCTGCGTAGCGTTTTCGTAGATGGTTCTACGGGAGCCTATCGCCGCTGCTAGCTAGTGCGTCTTTTTTGATATATCGTTCATTGTGCCTATTTTATTTTACGTACAAATTGTCTATCAGCTTATATTGTGCTCAGAAATGTACCCTACATTGCCAAAGTAAAAAAGTCCTCATCTCCACAGATTTATACTAAGTTTTGCTAACCTTAGTTGTGTGAATTGACAAAGAGCTGGATAGAAGAAACCATTATGGCTTTGAAGTCTTTGCAGAGGTTTAACTATACCTTGGGTTAAACAGGGCTTCCTTACACACCCCTTGGGAAATACAGAAACGTATTTTATCTACTCACTTAGCCTAGGATCGTACTGCCCAGCTACGCCGTCCTAAAAGGCAAACAAACAAAGAACTTAATTAAACTTAGCTTTAACTCGGCCGTTTTACCTCTATTTTAACTTTAAATCCAGCGCAAAACGATCCATGTTCATTACGCATTAATTACATTAAAGATTCCGCCGTCGCGTGTTCTGAATTGCACCCCCATTGTTCTCGAATATTCGTCACCGGTAATAAAATACACAGATGTTCCGATTTGTTGCTTTGCAAAATCTATTTTAAAAAAATCACGTATAAATGCCATCACCTTTATTATCACCTTTGAATGAGACTATTTTTAAAAATTTTGTTACCTCTTAAATCGACTATTAAAACAGCATTATTTCTTTTGTTCCTATATACCTCAATCTTGTGTCATTATGATCCCTTCTAAGCCAATTTAATCCCTCAAACTAGAGTCGTAAAGTTGGAAATTTCTCGCTGATGACTCTATGCTAATACGCGTATTTAATATTCACACAGCGAGACACCAGTTATACGCTTGAATTAATATATTTCGCTTCTAAGAAACAAACATGTTTTGCTTTAAAGCTGCTAGGTTGCGGAGACCGTCTTTCTCAAAGGATGCGTTCGCGTTTAACGACGTAGTAAAATTGTAAGGGAGAAACAGGCAATATCATTGGGTCGCTTAGTATTCAGGCGACTGGGAGGCTCTTAAACCCTAGTGCGTCAGACAAAAGGGTCGTATAGGAAGTGACGATATGGGATGGCGCAGTGTTGCTTAGGTTAGGGCTAATTTTGCTAACAATGTTTGCCCGTTTCAAGATTGGTGGAAGCCCAGTGTGCAAAACGTTTGACTCTCAAGAAGGACCTCTTAGTCCAATGGTGGAATAAAGATTACAATTATATTTCAGTATTTACTATAATTTGTAACTTGTATATGTATCTATTTGTATTTTGTTTTTGTACTTTTTTGTGTATGTACTTGTGTGTGTTTGTTATGTTTTTATTGCCTTGCCCAAATATTTTGACGAAGCTTTGTGAATTATTTGTAAGTAGGTATACCATACGCTAAGGTCATGATGACGATCATCAGCTCTACTGAAAGGAAGGCAAACCTACTCCACCTAAGCATGCTTCGGGAAGATACAAATGTATTTATTTAAATATTTATTTTTGGAAGGCTAACATTACAGCTTTAAAAACACATTTAAAAACGCTTTAAAAAGTTAAGAAACAGAGAGCCAATTAGAAGACTTCACAAGTAAATACAGACTGGTTGTGGAATGCAGTCAAAAATACAAATAGATGTATAAGTGTTATAGATTACAAATATATAAGATCATATTTAACATAAATTATTGTTGGCTGTGACACTCACATCTTAAAAATAAATGACGTGTATAGCCCGCTTAATACCGGTAAATACAAACGTAATGCTGAATAGTTAGAAACGGATGACAGAAAAATTCATGAAACTAATTATATGGCGTAACAAATTCGGCTAGAAAAGAATAAATGTCATAATCAGTTGTTACCTAAAATTCCGACATGACGTGGTTCTCCCCAACTATTCACAGTTTATAATGGCAGCCATGTCCTAGTTATGCTCTTCCGCTTACTCGGTAAAAGTGAAGCTCTAACAAGTAGCGCATCCATGAACCGTGAAAGTTAATTCAGTTAGCGAGATCTGTAATGGACATTAACGAGCGGACGAATCCTGTTATGAGTCCACTGCACTACTCCGCCGCTCCTACGTTTCACTGTATGCTAATTGTCTTTATTGTAACTGTATCTGTCCGTATTAAATATTGGATGGCGTGAATGGCTAGTATAAAGGGCGACCTATAACTTGTTACCGTGTGTCCTGCTTCTTATGGGTCATGTAGTAAAGTAGGAATGTGGTGAGTATAGACAGGAATATGTATTGATAACTTTTGTGTACCAAAAATATTTATAATAATAACACACTTTATTATTGAAGTACTTACACTCAAATTATAATAATGTTAGATGTTTAAGCATTCCTGGTTTGTGATTAACTTTTTATTGTAATGTTAAAGTAAGAAAAGACACTCATGAGAAGAATGGCCAGAAGATTAACTTTAAATTCACATTTTTCATTTTAGTCTGATAAAAATGTACCTAGTAAGTAAGAAGATTATTTTAAACGGGGGGTTGACTGATGGAAAGAAGACATCAAAAGATTGGGGAACCACTCCTTTAGCTTACCTAGTTAGTTATTAAGTAGGTTTTCGCCATTTTGGTATTAATATTTCTCTATTTTCAATCTTGTAAACTAGATTGAAAATAGAGAAATATTAATAGAGAAATAATAAAAAAAATTTTTTTTGATCTTATTGAAAAACGAGCGCAGGTTTGATGCAGCAATCAGCATGTTCTCAACATACCTACGAACAGTATTAACCTTTAAATGAATACGAAACTCAATTTAGCCCAAATTGACTTCGCTGCTAGTATCGAACTATTCGCTGGTAAATGCATATTAATCCTCGATTGTTGGTAACAATTCTCTTTACCTACTGCCGCGTTTCGGTAAGCTTGGATTCTGAAGCGGGCTGTAGAACCAGCGATTTTTTCAGGGAATGGCATAAAGTAATTGAAATAAAAAGTAAAGTGTCATCTTAAGAGCCTGGTACACCATCCACTAGTGCCGCCAATGAAAACATCTGGAATGGCTCTGGAATCTAGACCTTAGGTTCTAAAAATAGTTAAGCCTTGGGATTCTCATTTAACGGCTCGTTTTTAGCAAATAAAGAAGTTACTTTTTTTTTATTGGAGACGCTAATGGTGCCTTCCCCGTCGCCTTAACAAAATATTAGTTATAATATTATTATTAGTTATGTTGCTAAATACTTTTTAAAAGTCGTAATTATTAATTACTTTTCTGTTATTCCAAGTTCCTTTAGTTACGAAATGGCTATAATGATACCGCTTTTTTCTTTTGAGGTACGGAACCCTAAAAAAATGTCACAGTCGAATATTTTTACTTCTTTTCTAAGTTAAAACCAAAGGGATCCGTTTATAATTTGATAACAAGCAAATGAGCATCCGACATCCTCATTTGAGCATTTCGCGGCCCCAACTTAAGCTTACTCTGTCCGATTGGCAATTCCACAGATAATTGCCAAAGTCGGACCCTTGCTGTTTGCCAATTAACTGACGAAATTGGGTCAAACGGCGGACCAAAAATAACGGCCGGTTGATTTGCGAGTGATTTGTTTTAAGAAGCGAGTTGGTTTATTTGATTTTCGCCTCGGCACTTGGAAACGAGATAAATACGGTCAAAAGGACTGCCCTCTAGCTAGACGTGTCACATTGAAAACGCGGAGTCTACGGCTTGGCTAAAAATAGTCTTGGGCATCTCAAAATTATCTATCGAAATCGATTCGGATAGGATCGAATAGGATTTAAGAGCGTGTAGCAGTACAGGCAAATCTGTTGCTGTCTCGCGAGCGCAAATACTGAGCGATGCAGAAAACCTGAAGAAAATCTACAAAATCGTGGTTTCGAGACAGGAATCCCAAAACTGGTCCGATTTGAAAAAAAACTTTCCTGTCACAAAACTGGTCAGAATAAAAAAAAAATCGTCACTCGTATTACAAAAAACTACTCGATGTCGGACGGATATGTTTTTTTATTTTATTTAATGTTGTTAAATAGGTTTACCAGATGTCTTTTGCCGCCGTTTTAAATATGCTTTGGCGCTGGGCATAGTGAATTAGCCCACGCGCAAAAAAAATGCACAAAATCGATTCCTGTATCAAATACACAAAAAAAAACGAAAATGTTCACATATCAAACCCTAGAATTAGGTGAGAGCTATCTAAAACAGCCAGTTTTGTGTTGATATCCATAACAGATTGCAAGATATTTTGTTTGAAATAAAATGCACCGCCTATTTTTTTTCATCAAAAATATCTTCAAAACGTTTATGAATCTCAACACAAAACTGGCTGTGTTAGATAGGTCTCACCTAATTCTAGGGTTTGATATGTGAACATTTTCGATTTTTTTAGTGTATTTAATACAGGAATCGATTTTGTGCATTTTTCGTTGCGCGCGGGCGATTCACTCTGCACAGCGCCTTAACAACAATTTTATCTATAAAATCTAAAAGGTCAGACATTCCAGGAGTGGACATGTCCTAGCATACGAAAAATTAATGCTCTAGTGCCATAATCCAGGAAGAAAATTGGGGACGACGTTTGAACGGAGAAAACACTACTCTAGTTTTTTCTCTTAATCCTCAGAAAAGAAACTTCTAGGACTTATAAAACAGCCCACTTACTTGATTTATCGGTGGCGCTTTAGTTTGTCCTTTCTATAAAATACATTGTTGTTTCAAATTCAGATAAGACAGTGCTAGCAAACCTGTGCCAAGTTTTCCTGAACTACAGTACACAGATCCCCATTATTATACACTTACTTCTCGACCGTCCAACTATGAAACTTGGACGATTTTTCTCTCACACTATGCATACACAATTACTTCTACTAGAGGAGCAATAAACTCTTAAAACTGTACAAACATAATTTATCTGGAGATTTTATATAAAAACTTAACAGTTGCAAAGTTGCCCTCTTTGCCAACGGCTTGTTCCTGTTACGTAATATCTCTTCTGTACAAAATAATAATAAGTCAAAAAAACTAAACCAAAATCGGTTTATTTGCCGTTTAGGAGCTACGATGCCATGGACAGACACACATAATTTATCTGGAGATTTTATATAAAAACTTAACAGTTGCAAAGTTGCCCTCTTTGCCAACGGCTTGTTCCTGTTACGTAACATCTCTTCTGTACAAAATAATAATAAGTCAAAAAAACTAAACCAAAATCGGTTTATTTACCGTTTAGGAGCTACGATGCCATGGACAGACACACAGATAAAAAGATACAGACAAAAAGGGAGCTCAATAGGTTGAGCGCCTGCACGGTATGAGGTGGCGGGTTCAAGTCCTGTCCCGAGTATTTTTTTTTCAAATTATTAAAATGTTTAAAAATGAGGGGTGTTATCTAATTAAAAAAAACCGATATATTGTTATTTAATAACTTATTTTATTTTGGTTTAGGTCTTAGATAAGTACTAGTGATGTTGTACATTTTGCAATGCCCTTACCAGGGTACATACCTTCATAAATATAACACCAATTGATTATGACGCAAAATATACAATAGTATAAATATGTTATACTCATAAAACCCCTCTTTTTGGGTCGGGGGTAAAAAACTGGATCGAACCGGTCCTCAACCTGCAACCTTTAGACTACGGTGCAAGCATTTGAGCAATCTAACAAGTATCTTCACGCCCACTTAAAGTACTTTTTGGGACGTTGCATAATTCGAAGCTGTTTTGCTGTTACAGTATGCTTATTAAAAAAGCAGCACAATTGCTAGTCCTCAAAACCGGTTTATTTGAGGAAAAATTGGTCTTATCGAAATAAAAAACAATAAAAAAATCGCCAATTAATACCTATTATGCTATTATGATTTTTTTTTTGCAGAATAAGTACACTGATTAGGTAAGTAATTACCGAGAATCCTATTTGGGAGCAAGCCTTGCCAACTCCGCCACGGCATTTCCGCCATAAAATGCACTAAGTTACTATACTCCGTCGGAATTTATTAGCTGCTTTAGTTCACTGATATTGCCGGATTTACTTCGCCACCAGATTAAATAAGTTTTTAGACTCGAGGACTCACTTGCTTTGTAATTTATTGGGCTCATTTCGGTGGAGCATACGACAGCACGTAGACGCTTACACTTTCGATGCAAAGTCGCTCGTAACGTAAGTGAATAGAGTGCACGCGTGTAAGCGTCTACGTGCTGACAGTATGTACACGGATAAAACGTCGCAAGGGTTCTGTTTAGCCTATGTGAATTATTGAACGAGCGAGCGAAGCGAGCGAAGTTCTCCGAGTCTACTGGAACAATCCGGCGTTTGTATGTATGTATGTATGTATGTTTGTATGTTTGTATGTTTGTATGTTTGTATGTTTGTATGTTTGTATGTATGAATGTTCGTTCGACGATAACTTGAGTAATTTTTGTCGGATCGTCATGAAATTTGGTAGGCAGGTAAATGAAATTAAAAGAATTTTTAAGTTCGAACATGAGCCAAATCGGTCGAGGGGTTGCCGAGATATGGGGTTGTTAAGTTTATATGGGATGAGAGAGGGCGCCACTGCTGCCTCTCAGTAACATTAAAATAGTGCTAAAAAGTGATTTTAAAAGTGATAAAAACGTAAATCTAATCAGTAAACAGTGAAAGCAGTGATAAAAACTAACAAAAGTGAACTATAAATACAAATTCTGTTTGGAAACAATATTGTGGATATCGGACGTAAAACTCAGTGGAAACAATAAAAATAAACTGTTACGGGTCGCAAAATAATCCGTAACCAGAACTCTATTTTAATCCAATAAATCCAAAAATAACCAAAAATCCAAAGTACTCCAGATTAGAAAATTAAAAAAAGCGCCATCTATTTAAAAAAATATATATTATATTGTTATTCTATTTCCTAACAGAGGGCGTGACAAAAATAATTATCAGAGCCATCTAGTGTTCAAAATTATAAACCAAAAAGTCCTTATGCTCAACAATAGAGGTCGCTTTACTTCAAAACTACAAGAGAGTCCAAATACAAAACTTAAAATGGAAGAAATACTAGATAAACTACAAAAAATCCATAAGAAAAAGCGGCGAACAAGTTACAGAAAACATTCAAAGAATGTTTGGCGAAAAACTAAAAATGCTAGAAGAAAAATCTGAAAATCTTGAAAAACGAGTGGAAAATCAAGAGCAAAGACTGTACTATCTAGAAAAAAATGCTAGACAGAAAAATTTGGTTTTCTTTGGCGTCGAGAAACCTGAAAAATCGTAGTTTGAGTTGGAAATGATAATTGCAAACTTTGTAAACTTTGTAAATGTAAAAAGTTAATAAAACGAGTGTTAAATCCGTTAAAATCTGTGTTTAAATTTTGTAAAGGATTTTATGAATATTGAACTGGACCTGAAGGATATAGAAGCACTATAAGAAAGATAGGAAAGAAATCAACTCGCGTCTTATGCATCTTTCCTGCGAGCATATAGCTCTTGCGCTCCACTCTGGACGGCCGGTAAAGGCAAGCCAGAGGTGAGGGTCCCGGTCCTCTTGGATTCCAATCCACTCTTGTACAAAGACTTGGATGCGAGGACCAGTTTTCGACCTTCGGAAGACTCGGATCCGTGGTGCCGCCACATACCAACAGCTCCCCACAAGCTGCCCTACGGTGGAGGAACCATAATGGTCCCTCCTTTCCCTTAGTCGCCTTTTACGACACCCACGGGAAGAAATGGGTTGGTCCAATTCTGTACCTTCCGGGAACCACACGGGGGTGATTATTATTATTAAGTTTATATGGGGTCGCGAGTTCATAGTTCGGGGCGAACCACTAGTTATACAATGAGTCACGGCTGTAACATTTTGCTTTTTCTGAAGATATTATTGAACGAGCGAGCAAAGCGAGCGAAGTTCTCCGAGTCTACTTGAACAATCCGGCGTTTGTATGTTTGTATGTATGTATGTATGTATGTTTGTATGTATGTATGTATGAATGTTCGTTGGACGATAATTTGAGTAAATTTAGTCGGATTGTCATGAAATTTGGTAGGCAGGTAAATGAGGCCAAAAGAATTTTTAAGTTCGAACATGAGCCAAATCGGTCGAGGGGTTGCTGAGATATGGGGTCGCGAGTTCAAAGTTCGGGGCGAACCACTACTTTTAATTTGTGTTAGGCTACAAAAAAGAATATTCTTGTGTATTTTTTCAAATGGTAACCTACTACTCGAAATTTAATTTGTAAAAGTACACAGTAGGTACAAGAGTAGTATTTGTAAAAGTAGCTGTCAGATTGGCCTTTGGTAATGTGATAGTCGCGTAGCACCGAGTGCCCCAAGCGATCCGAAGGTTGCTATGAAAATAACTTCCTAACGAAGCCTCCTTTCATCTTCGAGACAGAAAAATGAGCAGTTTCAAATTTAAATAACTCTACTTTTCAATTGACATACGACCTTTTCCTATTGGATCGAATGTTATGATTGGAAAAACAACATAATCTTTTGTACTTACTCTACAGGGGGTTTCAGAAAGGTCCTGTGGCATTGGAAGGGGTTGTTTAACTCATCAATATAAGCAACTTTTTCAATTCGAATTCGATAGCGGAACTTAATGTAGGCTGTCTACTGATCACTAAAACAACTTGTATTATAAAGCAAAAAAATGAAGCGCAAAAAATATCAGCTGTTCCATACATTTGGTGCAGTACTGAGTCTACCTTATGTATGGAACATCTGATATTATTTTAGATCCATTTCTTTTGCCACCTAGTTAGTACAAGTTGTTTGTTTTGATGAGTAGACAGCCTACTTGAAGTTCCGCTATCAAATTCGGGTGCACCCTGCAAATGGAGCCAAGTGCGAAATCACGAAAAAAATAACAGCTGCTCTATACATTTGGTACAGTAGGTATCGAATTTTAGTATGGAACAGCTGATATTTTTTTCGTGATTTCACACTTGGTCCCATAGTAAATATTGCTTGTATTGATGAGTGAAGCGACCCCCTTCAGTGTCACCGGACCTCTCTGTATCACCCTGTATTGTACACCAGAACCTTGCGTAAAGGACATTTTAGCTTTTTGTCAGACTCGGAGACCCGACCAAAAAAGTAAAAGGCTTTCTTACTGTTACTAAGGTAGAACTCACTTTGATATTTTCGGGGCTGTAGGAGTTTTCATCAGATAATTATTATTCAGAAAGTTCGAATAATTAATTTGTTCATTGAGGTTTTAGTCCTCGAGCCACCTACATCAAACGTAAAATGGGAGAATGTAAGTGGTAAAACCACCACTCGCACTTTCTTTGTTAGCACCTTGGGTGGCACACCGTAATTTGGGCTCTGGTTCGTAAAGCGTGATAAAGGCCGGGAACACACAACCGATTTTTCCATCCGATTTTCTGATCCGACTAACGGAAGGCGGACGCCATATATATTTGTGTGAATTCAACACACACCTGATCAACATCACTGATCCGATGTTTACACAAATATATGTTGGATCAGACTATCGGATCAGATCAGACTATCGGATGAAAAAGTCGGACGTGTGTTGCCGGCCTTACACTCGTCAAATATGTCATTGTGTAAGTCTACACACGACAGCATGTCGACTCTTACACGCTAGCACTCTACTCCGTTACGTTACGGGCGACTTTACAACAAAAGTGTATACTCTGACATGCTGCCGTGTGTACAAGGAATCGGAATCTAGGCTCCAATCTTGTCACTATCGTCTTGTTATGTATTATCTGTGTTATTGAAATAATATTGCCTTTCTTATTTTTTCCTCCCCGGGGCATATTAGATATGATAGGAAAAGAGAACATCGTTATATTGTTCCAATTGACTTGAAGCTAACGGAAACTACAATCAATAGGAAAATATGAACTCTGAAATTGGAGAACATTCACAATTTCGAGCGTACGGAGGCGCTAAAATTAAATGTTAGTAGTAACTAAACTATTTTACAGTCCAAAAAAAAGTGGTTAAATTTCTATGGGCCAATTCAAGATTTTCTATTCTAAGAAAGTTTTAAGTTATTTATTGCTGGCGTGACTTCTAAGTTAAGGTGAAAACCTAGGCACAACTAGCGCCGCCAATGGGATAAATCATATCTTCTTTTTGGATGCGTTTTTTGCTAAAAAACTCTTCATTAGGCTATCAACGCGAAGCTTAACTATTTTTTTGAAGATTCAAGATCATAGAACCTGCAAATAAAATCTTTTATCGCCAAAAGTGGCCTCAAAGGCGATAAAAGATTTCATTCGTAGGTTCTAGGATCTGGAATATGATCCTAGAACCTACGAACTGTCTGCCTGGTGGTCTGCCAACTGATCTCTCCCGAGGTTGCCTTTCCGTTAGTGACTTCGTTCATCTGCCAACCGGTATCTTCCCGCTCTCCGACGTCTTTTATTACAACTTAGTATAAAAATTTATAATAAGTTGAAAAAAATCACTCGGGAGAGGACTTGAACCCGCAACCTCTTGCATACCGTGCAAGTGCTCTACCAATAACAGTTTAACAGTCTTAACAGTGAGCAATCAAATTCAATAGCGCAACTTTCTACTCAATAAAAAAAAATTATTAAAGGCCCAAAAACGGGGCAAAAAGTATTAGCTGCTGCATTATGATTTTTTTGGCATTATAATAATAGTAGATTGTTACCCGAGGGACTAAAACAAATTTTTGAAGGCAAGAGTGTTTCTTTGAATCCAGGGCGGAGCGAAGCGAGGGATTCTAAAGTAGAATCCTGCGCGCAGCAACAACAAACAAACGCCGGATTGTTCAAGTAGACTCGAAGAAATTCTCTCGCTTCGCTCGCTCGTTAAATTGCACCCGAAGTATTTTTATTGCCATAGCCAATCAATAGCAAGGAAGCCCCCTCTACTGGTTCGAAGCTCACAACATTTCTGCGGAAGACTGATAAACAATAATACTCGGCAAGATGAATGATAATGGGCTGCCCCGTGCCGCCGCTAGTAATCTGGCGGTGCTTTTAGCTAGCCAGGGTACGGATAGCAACGACGATGGTTAGTTTTTATGCAAGGAACAGTCGCGTGACAGAAAATCAGTTTTAGTTTTGTAGCTAAACTGAGCAATTTTCGTTCAGCGATTTTTGTTTCACGACAGTAAAACAGTATTATTTTCATTTATATAAATAATAAAACAACAATAATTCAGCTGGATAGGAGATTAGCTGAAACTACTAGTTTTTTGGGCGGTACCACTGGTTTTTAGAATAATGACAGTAATAATGAAATAAACCGGTTTTGTGGACTAGCAACTGTACGGTTTTTTTTACAGAATAAGCACACAAGTCTCTAAGCACGGGGCCAACTTAGCCGCAGCTTTCCTTGCATTTTTTTCATTTACTAGCGATTGAGTTCTTCGAGTCTTGTATGTATGTGTGTATGTATGAATGTTCGTTCGACGATAACTTGAGTAAATTTGGTCGGATCGTCATGAAAATTGGTTAAACATGAGCCAGATCGGTGGGGGGGTTGCTGAGATATGGGGCTGCGAGTGCACAGTTTGGGGCGAACCACTAGTGATACTACAAACTGGATGGAATACCTAAATAACTCTGGTATCTTCTGCCTGCTTGTTTTGCTTGCAGTAGAGCGAACGATTCATCATGAGATCACATCAGTTACGACGTGAAGAGGTCAATCGACAATTCATCTCCTCCCCGCCTTATAAATAACAATGCCTTCAACTGACTCGCACCGCGTTTGTGCTTCTATTAATAAATCTAAATAGAGTGCAAATGCTATCACTGGCTCCGTTTTGATTGAGAAGTTCGGAATAGTTCAGGGCCCTTAGCCTGTAACACAATGGTGCCAAAATGGGCTTCCGGTTGACGATTTTAATTACGATTTATTGATGCTGTCGGTCCAGTGACGGCCATTTTAATGTTATTGTAGTACAGCAAAGAATATTAAGAGTCTAATCCTAGAGGATTAGTTCGCTGGTTGTAGGAGAGCAACGAAAAAATCCCGGTTTTGTCCTTCTACCTAGGACGCCATTGAGACGCCATTGTGTTACAGGGTAAGGCCCCAGATTGCACATTAAAGTTTCAAACCGACAGGTTATTCTTTTTAAAGGCTGTTTAATGTCAAGAGAAAACGTCGGCGGGATCAGCGGATCAGCGTTCACGAGGAGTTAGTGGATAAACAGACCGACAGATAAAGTGAAAGTGAAAAAAACTTTATTGCCGAGGACGCATAAAATAAAAATTAAATTACAAAAATTCCGAGCTATATAGATTTAGTAAGGTAGGTAATACTTATAGCTAAGCTTTAGTTAGGCAAATAGACTCATGCTCAGCTGTGTGTCATCCGGTGATAAGTCACCGGACGGGGCTGATTTTCAGCATGAACCGTGGACATAATATTAATTTACTTGATGCAGTTCAAAATTTTTAAATTATACAAAAAACAACGCGGATAGCAGATGCGGATAGCGACTTGGTTTTATACTATGTAGTGATAGAGATAGACTAGAGATGAGAAATCTATGACTCATCTTCGCTAGTTATTACAAAAACACTTTTCACAAGATATTTAAATGAAACTTTACAAAGTACTGTAGTAATCTTGTTTTTTTTTAATAATAAGATAAATAAAAAAAAATCAACTCAGTCGCAATTGAAAAATTATAATGGACCGAAATTAAAATGTTGAAATGAAATGAAGGAGAAAGGATGAAATGAAAAAGGTGAAGTAATGATGTAGATCGTAACACACTTGTCCACTTATCATACGTAAAACCTGCGTCCTCCGAAACTCGCGAATTTTTCTCAACCAAAAGATCAAAATCATCTCGCGTTCCAGCCTCCATAATACAGACGTAAGTGCCCAACACATCCGCCTATCCTTTGTATAGTAGGCCCACGGATGCGGGCAACAAATTCCTTATGACTGCAAAACAGCTCAGCGCTTGCCAAATTCGTTCTTATTGCCTGCCATAAGCCGCTGCTATAAACTCCCTGCTAGTGTTACTGTTTTCTTCACTCTTTTTGAGGCCTCATTTGCTTGAATATAAGCAAATGGAATACGGCTTTTCTAAGTGGTTGTGGAGTTTGGACGTGTTTTCTAAAAATAAAGGAACTTATTTCTACAATGAATATTTATGGTACTATTTCTCCAACGACGGTCAATTATTTCACCCTGTAAAATTAAAAGTAAGATGTAGCCTGTACAATTGTACAATTATCCCACTAGCTGGGCAAAGGTCTTCTCTCAGGGAGAGAATTCGAGCTGTAAAGTTCTTTATTTAATTTTCGCAGCAGAGCTCGGTTTTTGGAAAATACTTTACCGTTTACCACTGTAACATTCGAGCTGCACCACCAATCTATGTTCTTATTCAGTAAAAAAAATCCGCACAGTTGTTAGTCGTTAAAACAGGTTTATTAGTGAAAAAATGGATCTCACAATTTTTTTTTTTTAAAATATAATTCCGCAAATAAACCGGTTTTGAACAATTCTGCGTTTTTTTTTTGCAGAATAAGCACATTGGTTTTAATCTTCCAAAAAATTACGCAAACCGAAAAAGCTCCAGATTTGTGGTGTCCAGAAAAGGGGCACTTTTTCCCATGACGTCTGCGAAAACTGTAGCTTCTCGTAAAGGGCGCCGGGCGACCGGCCCGGGTTGCCATGTTTGCGCCCGTCCTTAGCAAACAGGCCGTGTGTGCGGTGTACACACGGCCTTAGCGCTTAAAATATAAAATATCGCGCGATGAGGTGTAAGGGAGAATGTTATTTATTGTATCAATAGGCAGGCAGTTTTTTTGGAAAAAGTATTAAACTCGTGTGCTACGGAAATTGGGTAATCAATGAACCCTCCTCAGGAGTCTCGATATCCTCTTTCTCTTTTTAGGGTTCCGTACCCGAAGGGTGCCAAACGGGACCCTATCACTAAGACTCCGCTGTCCGTCCGTCTGTCTGTCTGTCTGTCTGTCGGTATGTTGCCGCTTTGACAAAAAATGCTAAAAACAGAATAACATTAATATTTAAGAGGGCTCCCATACAACAAAACGTGTTTTTTTTGCCATTTTTATAGATAATGGTACACGTGAGTACGACTCCCACTTGCCTATTATCCGTACGTCATAATACAAAATGTACTTAACTGTAAACAAATATCGCAATAACGCAAACGCAACTGTGTGAGCCTAAAGTTTGGAGTTTGGTTATTTTATAGTCCAGATACTCGTATTAACCGGACGAGAGAGGGCATATTATTGTTTTTCTCGATTACATAAGTATCTCTCAGATTATTTTCATAGATAACTCTAAATGCAAAAAATACTTTTAAAACTAAAACTGTGTCACAGGTAGTATACTGTCGTAGGTATGTAGCGCTCTCTCGGTTTAGTTACTTACCCGCAAACAGCACGTCTTATAAAAAAAACTGCTCCATCTCCGAAACTGCGACCTCATCACTAAATGTCAACACAATGCACAAAATATAAAGTAACGCGACGTGAAATACTAAATAACTGTCGCAAGGAGACATAGAGCAGAGATATATAGAGCGAATAGAACAGAAAGATTTATTTTAAAAAATACTTACGATGCTTGACCAAAATAAAATGCCGTGATTTCAATAAGGTTGACCCATTTTATTCCGATTTTTAAAGAAAGGTATTAAACAGGTTAAAAGACCGCCAACAAAGCGGGAAACCACGTATTGTCCTCATTATAAGTAACATAATTGCCTAAGGAAGTATGCCTGGGAAATCAACGGTTTCCGAGATATAGAGGTTCAAATTCACATTAAAAAAAAAAATTGAGCAAAGTTCCTGTTAAATTCCCAGTTGGGGGAACATTGCCGGCAATGTTTCCGGAAATGATTTCAGCGATTGGCAATGTTCCCGGGAACGGAACATCAATACGAATCCAAATACTACTCTTTCTAGCATCCCGGTACTTCTGTTTCATGTATTGTGCATGTTCTTCCCGCGTCAATAGGCGTTCGCATGATTTGTGCTCGCCCGAGGACGATTTTTCATCCACCCTGTCGTTACTAAATCACGGCCGCGCGCCGAGTGTCCAACACTGCCACTTTCACCCTACTCACGCGCTAACCGATACGTGACCTAAACTTTAGCGCAGTTAGGTCCAGTTTGGCACAGACATTCGCGGGTCAGTTGAGGTTATTGGGTTTACGGATTATCGATTTCGCGTGCGAGTTTATTATTTATTAAATGAAGCTCTTTTCGAGCGCACAAATCGTGCCTGCGGTTTTCTATATTATTAGTGTATTTGATTTTACATAATTTGAACGATAATTTAATTAAGCTGTAATTGTGTTAACGTAACCAAGTGATCAATTTAATGTTTAAAATCTCGTGTGACCAAGGTACATACGTAATTTAATTAAAACGCACTCTAAAAGGATTGTTGAACAGTATGCCTGGCAATAACTGACATGCACATAATAGTGACAAGTTTTAAACAACTACAATGGATTCCTACAATATGTGATCACCATTTGTTTTAGGAACACGTGTTTTAGGAAAATTTTAAGTTTTAGGAGTAGGTGGGCAACATTTTTCCCACGTGATAATGATTGGCAAAATAGAAGGAATAAGAAAGCCAGGAAGGAGAAAAATGACATGGCTATGTAATATCAAGGAATGGACCGGCATCAAAACCCTGGAACAAATTGTTCAGGACAGCCATGAACAGAGAGCGGTGCAGGGAGCTGACTGCCAAGCTCCAATGATTGAGAGGCACTTCAAGAAGAAGAAGTGCAACTTTATACAAGGTGTTACAAAAGTACCTAACTCTTTTTACAGGGTAATAGCACCCGGTGATAGGGATCACAACCAAAATTTTTTTTTTCTCTATGACGTTCTGTTGATTTTTAAATTAATAAAATGTGACCGCTGTGGCGAGAGAAAAGATTTTTTTAAATATTGATTTCATTGACTTTCACAATGTTATAACAACTCAAAGCTATGTAAATGCACCTACACACACACATATTTTAAAATTTGTGCTAATACCAAAAACAAAAAAAGGAATGATTTTTTTTTTCAATTTTGAGGTTTTAAAATAAAAAATGTTTTTTTCAACTTTTTTTTTAAGATTTGACATCCTGTTGACCACTAGGTTACACCCTGTAAAAAGAGTTAGGATGTTTTGTAACACGTTGTATATGAAGATGGCACTACGGTTGTTGATTGTATTGTTTATTTTTACGTCAACCAAATACAAATATCTTAATTGGATAATAATAATGGTTGACAAATATAAAAATATTTCGGTGAGTTGGCAACTACCACCTACACTCGCCATATGGCCGTATCACAGAGTGACAGTCAATCAGAAGGTCTTGCGTTCCATCATTTTGAATTACAGTTAAAATAAAATATTTGATTTAAGATAAATCTAACCAACCACCATGGACTCTTATAAAATTTTAAGGCTTTTAGAATCGTGACAGTCCTCTCTTTCAGCTTTTGTGCTCAAATCCATAACTCGAAGCAAACACTTGGCGGAGCAGTAACACAAAAACAAATGTCAAACAGTAAAATAATTCAATTTCTCCAAGAGCGCTCTCTTTTCATAGAGTCGAAACATTGCACTTTACACAGACAGGACAGAGCAATTTATTTACAACAAACAACACCCTCGCTGCGCGGAGAAAAATGAACGGGTCACTCCATAAGCGTTCGAAAAATTTAAACGCTACACGTCATCAACAAGTTCGCGTTCAGAGTTTTGCATTTAGCGTTCTTTCGAATGCATGGGATTGCTTGGAATCGTTCACACTGAAGCGGTTAAAACGCGGAGTTCTAGTGAAGCAAATCCGAGACCTCCGAACTCGAAACGTGGAACACCGGGGCAGTGTGTCCGGCGCCTAAGTATGGGCCTAAGTATGTACCTGGGGAAAAACGAATAATTCAATGAAGAACAAATAATAAAGACTGCATTCGTCCGGAGCAACCCGCCCAAAACGAAATGGAACGGTCTGTGAAACGACGGACGGCGAGAGTACTTGAGCGAGTCGCTTTTTGGCACTGAACTTAAGAGCGTATAGCAGCATAGACAAATCTCCTAAAAATATTTTGCTGTCCCGCGTGCGCAAATACTGAGCGAAAGGGACAACCTGAATAAAATCTTCAAGATCTAGGTTTCGTATTCCCCATTTCCCCCCTTTCCTCTCTCAAAACTGATCCGATTTTTTAAATGTTTTCACTACTGATATCACAAGAAACTACTTGATGTCAGACCGTCTTTATTTTAATTTTATTTAAAGTAGTTAAATAAGTTTATCTTAAATTATCAAAAAAATCTAAACAGTTCCGACATGCCGGGGGTGGGAGAAGTCCCAGCATGCCAAAAATGTTTGCTCTAGTGCCATTATCCAGGGAGGAAATCGGGGACTACGTTTGTATGGAGAAAACACTACTGCGATATCCTCTTAAACCTTCCCGTTTTTATTGCGTTCCTATCTCTTCTTTGAGCTCTAAATCTCAAGCGACCCAGTGGATTCGGAATTTTATCGGACGCAAATGAGATAGTTTATATGAGTCGAGTAACACTAGTTTAAAGGGACTGATGACGATCTAAGTGCATAAAACAAATTCGCAGAAAATATGAGTATCGCAAATTTGCAGAAAGAAGCTGTTCACCGGATTGTATTTTATAAGAAAACCTCAATTCCTATGTGCCTATTATGGCTGGAGTTTCAGTAACATGACATCTTATGATAATTTCGAGAGAAATCAAGGCTAGCTCCAAATGTTGATGTAACGTGGACGTGGTAGTACGATCAGCAACATACTAGGATACCCAATTGTCTATCTTATCGCTCGCGGCTTAACTGCGTCAATCGAATAAAAAGCCTAGCTTATGACACTGACTGTACCATACCAACGCCAAAGCACAGAATACAATACTCGGTGCAATTTTAGTGGTTTTAAAGCCGAAGGTATTTTGTGGCACTGGTGATTCTGAGGCAAAATACAAAATTTAATTTCAAAACGCGCGGAAAAAAAATTCACTTCTCCATACAAATAGTGTTGATTGGCGATAGCCGTTTGTATTGGGAAGTGTTTTTTTTCGCTCGTTTTGAAGTAAAATTTTGGAATTTGGCTCAGAATAACGAGTGCAACTAAATACCTTCGGCTTTAAAACCACTAAAATTCCACGGTGTATAATCCCACCAAAAACATTTTCCTAAAAAAAATGTTGAGAAGAGTCAAATAGTGCCAAGCTTCTAACTCTATGCAGCCTAGCTCTACAAGCCCTAACTTCACAAAATCTACACCTTAGTCAAAATAGGTGGCTTGGCCGTTTCGTTACTAAAAGAACTTGTAATAACAGAAAAATTATGAAAAGTGAATAACATTTTCACCTGACGTCTATTTGTCGGTAGCAATAGGTATGAGAGAGCTTGTAGAGCCAAGTCTGACACTAGACTTAACTTTTGATTTGAAAAGTTTGCTTTGAAGAAGCATTAAATAAACAAAATTAAATCTCTGCATCAATCATCGTATCAAAATATCATTTCGGGCGCAATCGAGTAAAAAAGACTGACCCGCTATCCCTCCGATCAGCAAACATAGTTCATGTTAACATAAAACACTGAACCGCGGCTTCTTTGTCCGGCTGTCTGTCAGCTCATAAATCCCGACCCATTTGACGTCAATGCATAAATTCTTGGAACCTAGCCAACGGGGCGTCGATATGGTTCATAACTGTTTGCTGCACGGTAGAACAATCAGTTACAGTATATTATGATAAGGCGGAAGGACGATGCGTGCGTCACATATTTATCTAGTTTTACGTTGTCGTTTTTACTCGCCTTAAGGTGGAAAGATAGCAACGTGGCGGGAAATTCAAAATTTTCACTATTTTTTACATTTTGTAGCTAAACTGAGCTATTTTTGTTCAGCGATTTTTCGTTCGCGGCAATAACATAGTATTCTTTTCATTATTGTAAACAAAAGAACAACAATAATTCAGCCGATTATGTGTTCTGGTCTACGACAAGTTTTTTGGGCAGTGCTACTGCTTCGTAGACCAGAACACATAATCGGCTGAATTATTGTTGTTCTTTTGTTTACAATAATGAAAAGAATACTATGTTATTGCCGCGAACGAAAAATCGCTGAACAAAAATAGCTCAGTTTAGCTACAAAATGTAAAAAACAGTGAAAATTTTGAATTATTGTTGTTCTTTTGTTTACAATAATGAAAAGAATACTATGTTATTGCCGCGAACGAAAAATCGCTGAACAAAAATAGCTCAGTTTAGCTACAAAATGTAAAAAACAGTGAAAATTTTGAATTTCCCGCCACGTTGCTATCGTCTACCCTTAAAAACATTTTCTTTGATCTATCTATCCATCCAGCATTTATACCAGGGGCCTGAGTCTGTAACGCAATGATGCCAAAATGAGCTCGCAATTGACGGTTCCAATCACGATTTATTAATGCTGACGATTTTAATATTTTTCTAGTACAAACGACAGCAAGTACACGCTAGCACTCTACTCGGTTACGTTACGGGCCAATTTACAACAAAAGTGTAATGTACTGTCTATCGTGCTGTCGTGTGTACGGCAATAGTATATTTCATTACAAGTGTGGAAACGCTGTCATTGCAACGAGTTCCGACAAATGGCTACCCGAGCCGAGGCGCAGCCGAAGGTGAGGGTTGACAGTCGGAACAAGTTGCAATGACGGTTCCGCACGTGTACTGAACGACTATTTTTAATACAGTTGCGAAAAAATGAAGCTATTTAATAAAATAATAAAAACACAATAAACTCAACTAACTTGACATTTTTGACTTTTCCGGTAAAATGTTCTCCGAAGCATTTTGTGCAATTATACTGAGTTCCGGTGGTGTTAATTTAAAAAAACTAGGGTCGAAATTACTCATTTTGTGCAACAAACAACTAAACTCGCGAAGAAAATTTCTGAAAAATCAAAATGGCGCCAACCGTAGAACTTAAGCAGAGTTTTTTTTTCTTCACCCATTCTGGTAGGCAAAGGCAACTATGCCCATACAGCCAAGTCTTCAGTAGAAGTTTTTTATTGATATGAAATGAAAATGAAATTTGCATGAATCATAAAAACTTTTTTAGTAAAAACTTCATGGTTGGTTTTACTTTTTAATAGACATTATTTTGACAGTTGGGAAAGAGAACGCACGAGTGCGGGAAAGGTAAAAAAAAAGCACGCGTGTGTAATAGCCCACATCCCGAACGCTATACGTCCCTGCAATACGCCACTTTTTGAGCAACTGTATTAAAAAGAATATTCTGATTCCAATTCTAGAGGATTACTTCGCTGGTTGCAGGAGAAAAACGAGGAAAACCAGGTTTTGTCCATCAACACGCCATTGCTTTACACACTTAAGCCCTTGCTCATGTCACGCTGTCATTTTCTTTACCCGACTACGCGAAGCAAAAAGGAGGGTTATGATTTTAGCAGCGTATGTATGTATGTATGTATGTATGTATGTATGTATGTGGGTATGTATGTTTGTGTGTTCATCTGTTCCCTCGCAGAGCCTAACCTCTCGGCCGATTTCAACAAATGAGGTGTCATTTGATTCGCCTTAATTATCCAGGTAACATAGGATAGTTTTATTTTGAAAAAAAACCAAGATGGCGGCTGTGCTGCGCCCTAAAGTGGTGGACCTAAAAATAAAAATTATCGGATACCATCGTCATGGGTATCAAATGAAAGGGCTTTAAAAGACCTTTTCAAAAATGTATAACACATGTAGTGTCAACATAACAAATAGACCAAAAAAATCCAAAATGTGTATTTTTTTGCCCTTCTTGGTTCTATTCTAGGTGATAATCCAAAATGACTAACTAAAAAGCTCAAAAAAATATAGAAATTAAAAACTAAAACCCGACTACTAAAAGGCTTAAAACAAGACCTGCTTATCCTTAAAATAGACTCATAGATAAATTAATCGTAGTCGGAGGACACCACATTCGCATTTGATAAACCGATGGCCACCGACTACGATTAATTTATCTATGAGTCTATTTTAAGGATAAGCAGGTCTTGTTTTAAGCCTATTAGTAGTCGGGTTTTAGTTTTTAACTTCTATTTTTTTTTAATTTTAGGAAACCATTTAGCCCATAAATCATTACGGACTGGGGGGAACGTATCGCCACCATTTATAAGGTGTAACATTGGGTTAGTTTCAAAGTGCTCCAAGAAGATGTCTCAAACTCCTCCAAGACGAAAATATAGAATAAAAATTATTTGTAAACAACAAGTCTCATTCTCCTCCATCAAAATATAATAATACCTACCTATGCACCAAATCTCAAACTGCTCTACGAATTTGTTATGGGGTACAGTCAGGCGCAAAAGCTTAATTTATCTTCATATACATTCACATAATTTATCTATTTAGCTAACCGAAACCCGCCGTGAAAGTTTTAACACAGTCGGCTGTATGTCCAAAGCTTGACTTGACAAGACTTTGCTACATAAGTATTTTCTTATATATTTTCTGCAAAGGTGCGATCATTCGAGCGGACGCAGCCAGTCGAAAACGCTCGAATGCGTCCTATGTTAGAACACATCTGTTTCATACACACGAGTTAAATTCAACCTACATAGGTATTCAGAGAATATATTATTAAATGCTTTGTTAAGTTTTACTACTTTTTCCCCGCTACTAAGTCCGCGCAGAAGATAAAAGTGGCCTGTACAAGATGTTATAAAAGGTCCTAATTCTTTTTGCACGAAACCCAAACTTTTAAAAAAAGGTCAATTTTGAACAATGAGCCCCATCGGTCGAGGGGTCACTTAGATATAGGATCGCGAGTTCACAGTTCTTGGCGAACTACCAGTGGGATCGGTGGGATGTTCTTCAGTTATTATTAGTTATTTCTTAAAACACAAGAGATAACGATTTTGTACCGACGGCAATACTGTCACAGGCAGATATTATCATTGAGGAGTATTATATTATCTAGCTTCCGAGCAATATTGCTCTGAGAATTGAAAGCCTAGAGTCATTAAACGACTGTCACTTTCAGGATTACTGACTGGTATACAAAATGTCGTTTCTATTTTACGCACCATTACAGAACATTTAAAAAACCATCAATTGCGATCAACCTATTTAAAATAGGTCCCAAGCATAATACAGCGTCTGAGGATAGGTAATTTACATATACTGCAGAAATCATCTGAATACGTACTATTTTAGAAGGAACTCCTTTCCAGTTATATGGAAAACACCACAAAGCCCTTGCTTGAACGATACCATTCCACATAGAAAAACGGTCCACCGAATATCAGTATTGAGAAAGAGATAGGTAGCTTGACACTCCGAGAGCATCTACAACTTTCCGATACTTTGAAGAATGAACAGGCTGATGATGACGATGTTGAATGTTTTTGGTGGGCCAAAACATCGTTATCATTCTTGCTCTAGAAAAAAACAAAAAGGTAGCATTTTCCTCAGTTTTTCCCAAGGACCTCTGAATAAACTCACAGGTCAGGAGTTAACTGCCTTCGTGCTACTTTCGTCTCGCATCGCACGTCCCAGCTTTTCATTGGTTCAGGAAGCGGGGAATCAAACACGCTACAAAGTTACTGACTCTGTAACGAACACAACTTGCGCCGCTTAGTTAGACTTTCCGTCTATACTGAGGTTAGGTTAGGTTAGGTCTATACTGAGTGCATACTGGGAGATTTCTACGGTAGGAGGAGAGGCGGTGATTTCTTTCGAGAGTTTATAAAAATATGATAAAAATAACAGTAACTAGTACTTAGTTCGCCCCGAACTGTGAAGTCGCGACCCCATATCTCGACAATAAGTCGACTGATTTGGCTCATGTTCATACTTAAAAAAATATGTTTGACTCATTTAGCAGTTTACTAAATTTCATGACGTTCTGACCAACGATTCTTAATTTATCGTCGAACCAACATTCATACATACAAACATACATACATAAAATCGCCGAATTGTTCAAACAGACTCCGAGAACTTCTCTCGCTCGTTCAACTTTAGTGAAATAGGCCCAAACCTAGGCACAACTAGCGCCGCCAATGGAAAAAAAAACATATCTTCTTGTTTGATGCGTTTTTTGCTGAAAACGAAACGTCAAATAAATCAAACGAACCGAATCGGGCCTTATCCAACCCAAAAATTTCCAAGATACTGCAGCACTACCATAATGATGCATAAATGATTGCCTGGCAGAGATCGCTTTTAGCGATAAGGCCGCCAATTGTATGCTAACTGATTAGTTTAAGAATTCCTTTGTAAATTATTTTCGTGTACAATAAAGAGTTTTCTATTCTATTCTATTCTATTCAATACCAAGCTTTAGTTACGCTACACGGTGTCCCAGTTTACGTGTCCAATAGGCTATTTCTTGAAAGAAAATACTTTACCACCTCCCACAGTGTGAGGCGCTAGAAATGGCGCTGAGTGGCGTAGGGAAGAGTTTTCTTATAGAATACTTCGTTTACTTGCTGAATAAGTGCTCCTGCAAATAAAGAACCGTTTACTTTGAGAGCAACTCGATTTATTTAAACTTGTAGCAGGTGGAAACTTTATTTTCTAACTGCGATGTGGCAACATCGCTTTTGTAAATACGTCTGAAAACACTATAAAAACTGGGTCTATTTCGGTTTCGTTCCTTATCAAAAAACGGAGTGTTATTTTCCTTCTATCCACAAAGACTTAAGTCCAGTAGGCTTCATCTTATTGATTTGAACAAAATTTGTTGGAAATCATAATTTTAAAGTTGACGTCTTTCAGGAATAAAGCTATTTAAAAATTACCCTGTAGATTGTCTAACTAAAGTAAAGGATGCCCACCGCCGCATTCAAGTTAGGGCGCGCTGATTTTTGTGACCATAGGAGTGCATCGCGCATAGCCCACGTGACGCAAAGTACACACAACAGCACGTCAGACTGTACACTTTTGTTGTAAAGTCACCCGTAACGTAAACGAGTAGAGTGCTAGCGTGTAAAGGACGACGTGCTGTCGTGTGTACATAAAACTATTATTGACGATTTTGCCGTTGCCGACTACCCCCGATTTTATTCGAGTCGCGTAGCGAAGTTCG
The DNA here is from genome assembly GCA_949319315.1 of Zelleria hepariella. NCBI lineage: Eukaryota > Metazoa > Arthropoda > Insecta > Lepidoptera > Yponomeutidae > Zelleria > Zelleria hepariella. Next base: position 8,016,176 of record OX439384.1, read on the forward strand.
CGAGAACAATCATCCGAAACATTATTCTCGTGCTCGATATCGCGATGGCAGTTGCGTGGAATCGATTCTTTTTTCCGTTAGGAGCGAGACATTTGTGTCATTTGATACGACAAAAGGCGTAGCTGCCGTCTTTTCACTCGATGACATGTGCGTCCTATTGAGAACACTTTTTCTTCTAAGCTTCTTTCAAGGTTTCTCGAACAAAAGGAAATAGAGTTTTATGCTTCTAATTTTTTGGCGTCGCAAAATCTGTTTTGTTTTTGCTTGACTAAGATATTTATTGGAATTTCACAGGCCTACCTACCAAACTACATCTGCCAAAGTACCCAGAACAATTGTAATCAAGCTTAATAGGAGTAATAATAAAAACTCCTCCTTTTGTTTCACCCAATGAACATCTCTCCTCGTATCTAATACTAATAAAAGGATTATACTCGTATTTATAATTATAAATACGAGTATAATCCTTTTATAGTATAATTATAAATACGAGGATTATAATCCTGTGTAACTTAATTACTACTGGTCACGAAATACTCGTTCAGCCATTGAAAAAGACGACCAAAAATGAAACCCAGCTCTGGTGATCCTCGTTTACTGACTGAATTATTTACAATTGTTTGGAACACTAGAATTTTACCAATATTTCAAATTTAAATTAAAGCCAAAAAGAAAAGAGGCGGTGTCGGTTGCCAACATGGCCCCCGACGGTGTGATGCACCAAATACCTATTGGCCGGCAACCAGCAACGCCACCTTGCGCGACGGACGTCGCAGCACACCTCCTCCCGTCGTAGCGACATCTACGACCCTGACAATCCCATCCTTGCCCGGATAGGTCGCAGCTATTCGGCCACGAGGCCAACTGCTTCTAGGCAGAGTTCCATCCGCTATAAACACCAGGTCGCCAGTTTTCAGCTGCCTTGATTTCGGTATCTCTTTGCGTGGGACGAGCTGCGGCAGGTACTCCTTAACAAAACGCTGCCAGAAGTGATCGGCAAGCCTCTGCGCCTTTCTCCAATGTGCACGTTTATACAAGTCTGCGTCATCAAAGAGTTTCGTCTGAGGGCCACCGCTGGAGCTCCCAATGAGGAAGGAAAAAGGAGTAATTGCGTGGTCCGAATCCTCGTCGACTGGAACATGCGTGAGTGGTCTAGAGTTAACGACGCACTCGGCCTCTAGAAGAAGGGTGTGTAGGACCTCCTCTTTTAGTGTTCGGTCTTTGAGTGTTACTGAAAGAGCGTTCTTGACGGATCGTACCATACGCTCCCAGCATCCACCCATAAAGGGCGCGGACGGCGGCGTGAAGTGCCACACGATCTTTTCATTCGCGCAGAAGTTGAAAAGTTCTGGAAGAATCTTGACTGTGCCAACGAAAGATGTTCCATTGTCAGAGTAAATGTGGGATGGGCAGCCTCTTCTTGCTATGGAACGCCGTAAAGCCATCAAGGCAGAGTCCGATGTGAGATTATCAACGATCTCAATGTGAATTGCTCGGATCGTCATGCAGGTGAAAAGGGCAATCCACCTCTTCGCAGTCCGCCTGCATATGGAAACGTTTAAGGGCCCAAAGTAGTCTATACCAACGTGGGTAAAGGGACGCTCGTGATGCGCCAATCTAGCCTCTGGCAAATCTCCAGTGGGTGGAATTACAGGCTTGGTTTTACGGTTCTGGCAGACTTGGCATCTCTGAGATATTCTTCGCACGGCTGGTCTCAGGCTAAGAATAAAGTACCTTTGGCGCAACTCGTTCACCACCAGCTCGTGGTTCCCATGCGCAAACTTGACATGGTATGAGCTTATTAACAGTCTGGTGATAGGGTGTTTGCCATCAAGCACAATCGGGTGAGAATCAATAGCCGTCGTAGCAGCGGTGCGTCCGGATAGCCGAATAAGCCTATCCTCTCCATACAAAAGTGAAATGTTCTTAAGTCTACTATCGTTCGAGACGGGGCGTGCTGCTTGAACACGAATGAGTTCATCAGGGAATGAATCTAGTTGTGACTGTCTGAATAAATGGATCTCGGCAACGTTGAGATCTGTAACATTAAGCAAACGTAAGTTGGAATGATCGCGCGAAGAATCAGATATTTTAGAATTTCGCAATAACAGAGATCGAAAAACGTAAGCCGATTGATGAACGCGAGCGGTTGCCCTGAGAAGGCGCAACCAGCTGCTAAACCGCTGATGGTTGGCGACAACCGGTGACAGGGTTGGAAGTTGCGTCGTATAACCGACTAAAGCTCCAGTCGCATCAGAAAGTTTTTTCATTTCTTCCGTGACCGGAGGAACATTGCATTTTGGTTCACTGGGCCACTGGTTTTCAGGTAGCAGAAGAAAGGCTGGGCCAGTAAACCAACGTGAACACAATGAAAACTCCCCGTTGTCCCGAGTAGCGTCGTCGGCGATGTTTAGAGCTGTAGGAACATATCTCCAATCGCGAACATTAGTAGTTTCAACAATCTCTCCATCACGAAACGAAACGAAAGCTTTAAACATGCAGGCGTCGCTACGGAGCCATTTTAAGACTGTAAGGGAGTCAGTCCAATAAAAGGTAGCATTAGGTTTTCGTGTATGTGCGTCTGTAATATAGACGCTATAACGAGCGGCGATAAGGCCCGCTTGTAATTCCAATCTAGGGATTGATACAGGTTTAAGGGGCGCTAGGCGACCCTTTCCCCCAATGAGAGACAAGCTTACGCCGCCGTCTTCATAAGTAAAACGCCAAAAGGCAACACAGGCGTAAGCTCGCTCACTAGCGTCCGCAAATAAATGTAACTGAACATCATTAATGGGACTGGTGCTATTCAAATAACATCTAGGAATAGAGCTGTTAGCTAAATTTTGAATTTCGAAAAACCAACTTTTCCAGTTCTGTATCGCAGAGTCAGGTAAACTCTTATCCCAATCAATTCCTAGTTTCCATGTTTTCTGGAATAGCACACGGCCCTTCATTATGATAGGGGTTAAAAACCCTAAAGGGTCATATATTGACATCAATAAAGATAGAACGGAGCGCTTAGAAAACTTTGTGGGAAGCTTTGGTAGACACTTTATAAAGTAGAGTTTGTCGTCATTTATGCTCCAAGTAATACCTAGCACACGAACTTGCGAAGGGGAGGTTGGGCCTAAACTCACTTCGGACACATCAGTTGCTCGTAGATCTGAGGGAATCGAGGCCAACGCCTCTTTGCGATTAGAAACCCAAGACCTCATTTCGAAACAACCCGCTTTGTGAATCATTAATATCTCAGAGGCTCGCTTAGCCGCCTCTTCATTACTGTCAAAGCTGCCCAAGAAATCGTCCATGTAATGGTCCTCAATGATGGATCGAACAGCATCAGGGTATTCTTGAAGAAATTGACCGGCATTCTTGTTCTTAACCCATAGTGCGGTACATGGACTGGATACTGCTCCAAAAATCATTGAGGACATACGATATTCTTGCAGTGGTAGGTCTGGGTTATCTCTCCACAAGAAGCGCTGAGAATCTCTATCCTCAGGTCTAATCTTGATTTGGGGAAACATTTCTCTGATGTCTCCTGATAGAGCAACTAAACGTTCTCTAAATCTCATAGCTATAGAAAGCAATGGCTGAAGTAGGTCAGGACCGGTTAAAAGAAGTGAGTTGAGGCTCACTCCAGCACACTTCGCTGCCGCGTCATGGACTACACGCAGTTTCTTTTTCTGTGGATGTACGACTCCAAAATGAGGAAGGTACCACGGCATAGGGCCTGAAGGTGGTCCTTCACATAACTCGGCATAGCTCTTACTAATCATACCTTGTATGTTTTGTCTGTAAGCGTCTGCATAAGAGCTATCTTTAGCCATCTTGCGCTCGAGACTAGTAAAGCGGGCTGAAGCTAGCTCACGGCTCTCAGGAACAAAAGAAATATTATCTCGCCATAATAGCCCGGTTTCGAATCTACCCGAATCTAAACGCTTGGTTGTATCTTCTAGGATCTGTAAAGCACGTTCGTCAGTGGCACTACGGTGATCCACCTTCGTTATTCCGATAGAATCCAATTTAAAGTAATCTTTGACAAGAACATCTAGCGAAGATTCATCATCGCCAGCCATGGAGACGTGATTGACGGATGCCTCTACATTAGGTCTATACGATATGTAGCCGAACAAGACCCATCCCAAGGGTGTGTGGGCGGCTGCCGGCTGGCAACGAGACCCACGGCGGACGGCTTTGGGGAGCGTCACCTGCCAGTTATCAGTGCCTATCAGCAACATCGGCTTAGCAACGTCGTAACAGAGTTCGTCCACCAGGTCTGACAAATATCGATACTGGACAATATCATCTAAATGCGCCGACTGACTAGCTATACCTAGATTTGAAATGGATCGCGCACTTATGTTGAAAGTGTCCGCACTATGGCGGCCCTTGACTTGAATGTCAACATAACTTACCTCACATTGTCTAGTTAAACCGCCAATACAATCAATATTTAATTTACTTGTAGAGCCCTTGGCCCCCACTAAGTCCGCCACTGACTGATCTAAAAGGGTTACCGAGCTTCCATCGTCGAGAAGGGCATACGTGTCTATGCTACATAGAGGCCCGGTAATGGTGACCGCTATCACTTTGAGAAGTGGCTTGAGACTGGAAAATTTGGGAGGCGAAATGCTATGGGCTACGATTGCTGATGGCTGTTTATCTTCAAAGTTAGCAGAGTCGTTACTAGTGCAGGGAATTTGTATTGTAGACTGTACCTCCAAACTTGAAGAGGTTGACGGGCTCGACTGTACTTCCACATGAGCTGTTGTAGCCGATTGAGACCTGTGTAGAAGTGTATGGTGCCGATTCTTGGCCGTGCAGCCTTCTACTGAGCACCTTTTCCTGCAGCCACTATATTGGTGAGATCCTTTCCTCAAACATTTTCGACAAACCTTGTTTGTTAGCACCCATTGCCAGCGCTCGTCCAACGAAAGAGATTTGAACTCACGGCAATCGCTGACGTTGTGTTTATCTGTGTTGCAATACAAACAGGTATGCGAACTTTTTGGTTCCTCGTCGACTGAAATAGAATATATTTTGTCTTTGACGGGCTTGACAGGTTGACTTTTGACAGTTGTCGACTCTGGCGAAATAAAACCAAATTTAATTTGTAAATCAGCTTCGTTCTCTAGAAAGGCCGCTAGAATCTCTAGTTTGAACAAGCCAGAGCCAACTCTTGCCATTGCAAAGTCAGCCCACCTAGCTCTGAGGAGAGGAGTCAGTTTTCCGATGACTGTATTTACCAGTTCGGGAGCTGCGAGGTACTCGGGCTGATGGAGGAATCGTATCACCTCAACACAGTTCCGGATTCGGCATGCGAAGACAGTGAGGTCCCGTGGGGCGTCGTACGCGTTGAGCCTTGGAAGACCTCGGACGAGAGCTAGCTGCTGGAGGACTATGTGCTCAGGCTGGGCGAACCTGGTTTCCAGTGCAGCCATTACTTGCTCCGGATTGTCGGCAGAGGCGAGGAGTACGGCGACGGCTTCGTGCGCGGGACCGTGGAGGGCAGCAGTAAGCCTGCTGATGTTGTCACACGGAGAAAAACTAGCCTTGGACTGCTCAAAGGCCCTCTTGAAAGGAAGCCAGTCCAACGCGCGGCCTGTGAATTTAGGGATATCACTCACCCGTATCTTCTTCTTGCCAAGGTCTGCAATCGCGTTCGCCAATAAAGTTATATTGTCTAGTGTACCTTCATTGCTAGTTTTATTTTTGTTCAAATTACAATAGTCATCACTACAGTGGTGTGTGCCTAACATAGGTAAATGTGAAGTGGTGTTTAGGTCCGTAGCATTCTCACAAAGGCGCCCGCCGCCGCACGGGAAAGCTGTAGAATGCGGCTGGGCGAATGCTTGAGCTGCGGCAGGCTTAGGCCCGGGCATTGGGCACCGGGAAGCAGCTCCGGCCTCACACGTAGTAAACGCGGCATCGCGCAACGACGGATGTGTTGGCGAAGCGGGTAGTAAATGGGCGTGGCCATAGGCCGCGCCGTGGTTTGTTTCCCTGCAAAGGGTCTGCACTGGATTAATGTGTTCTGAATCTACAATACTTTTATGAGAGTCAACTAACCATTTTTCCACGTAATCTCCTCTGCAGCTGCTGCGGGAGGCAGTGCTGGCAATGGCAGCTAGTTCTGCCTGCAGCTCGAGATCCGCTAGTGCTTTTTCACGTGCGGCGCGCTGGGCGCGATCTGCGGCGCGGTCAGCTTCGATCTCCTCGTCGATTTGGGCCACACGCCTAGCATGTTCCAATCTTGTGGCAAGCTGTTGCGCCTTTACAGTATTGGTGGAGCGCACGCTGGATTTAGTGTGTGACTTCGCTGCGGTACCTTCGCTTGTAGAACGTGATTGCCGCACAAGGGTGCGGTCTAGCGACTTCGGTACTGAGTCATGAGGAACGAGCGGCGAACTGTGTGCAGCGATAAGTTGAGGTGTGCTGGACGATGCTGGTGCATGGGCACCGGGTGCAAGGGCACCGGAAATAGAGGCACCGTCACTGGGTATAGGAGCACTACCCTCGATAATAGGCACTGGCACTGGGTTCACTATTAACTCGTTTTGTTGCTGGGTTTTTGACTGAGCTCTGGTTATTATGGGCATGTTTGCATCTTCATCCCACTTCTGACACCAATGAAAAAGACGACCAAAAATGAAACCCAGCTCTGGTGATCCTCGTTTACTGACTGAATTATTTACAATTGTTTGGAACACTAGAATTTTACCAATATTTCAAATTTAAATTAAAGCCAAAAAGAAAAGAGGCGGTGTCGGTTGCCAACAGCCATATTTAAGGCTGGAAGATAATAGTATGGCGGGAAATTCAAAATTTTCACAGTTTTTTACGTTTTTTAGCTAAACTGAGCTATTTTTGTTTAGCGATTTTTCGTTCGCGAGAATAAAACCGTATTCTTTTCATGTAAACAACAGAACAACAATAATTCAGCCGATTATGTGTTCTGGTCTACGACAAGTTTTTTGGGCACTACCACTGCTTCGTAGACCAGAACACATAATCGGCTGAATTATTGTTGTTCTGTTGTTTACAATAATTTTTTACAACAATTTCGCGAACGAAAAATCGCTGAAAAAAATAGTTCAGCTTAGCTACAAAATGTAAAAGTCTGTAAAAAATTTGAATTTCCCGCCACCTTGCTATCGTCTACCCTTAACACTGGTTGTTACACTTTATTGCACACACTTAATTAATACTAACATAACAAGATGGCTGATAAACAGGTCGGAGTTATTTCTAGAGAATAGCACACCGATTTGATTCCTTCAAAGAGCTATCGAATGGTATATTTTTTAGTCATTATCGTCATCATCAGCCCGCCCACTGTTGGGTATAATAGGCTTTTTACCCCTCGCGCCACCTCTCACGCTTTACCTAGATGACGTATAGGTAGTCTTGCAGAAAAATGACTGGAACGTCCTCACGGATAGAAAGACAAACGGATATGTAATGGATTTCGAACAAATGGAAGAATTATAAGTGTTCCTGTCCTGACGCAAAATAGGTCCTGTGCAAGTAGAGACGTAGAGTTGCGGAAAACAGCCCGCTTTATCATTACCAAGGATTCCTGTCGACTTGATTTGTTGACTATAATGGATATCTACTTATCTAGGGTAAAGGAATGAGTAGAGTCCACGAACCAAAACGGTGAGTACTTTAGGGGGGTACGGGCTCTTACGATAACTTTCTTAGAAAGGATACATTATTACCGCACAAGCCACTCTCGTAAGATTCTGCTAAGGAGAGAAATAAAATAAAACCACAAGGAAGAATATATTCAGCAATATCCGGCTGGCCCCAAGATAATCGTTCTAATGCGTGTATCTCACTCGGCATAATACAATGTATGCCAGGGAAAAGGAGTAGCGCTCTTAGGTTCACTTGTTGTGTTGTCTTGTGTTGCAATAACGTGTTAAAAAACTGGTCTTTTTGGAACTTTCGTGGTCCACATGAGTAACTTTTAAAAATATACTTCAACTAGCTTGTGACGTCACAAGCTGGTATTTTATTGATTGAAAATTAATTATTATTTGTAGAAACCTAATGTGTTAGAGATTTAGGAAATGTTTTAAGTTGTTTTTCTATAGCAATTTAAAAATTTAATTGTTGATACAGGTCAACATCCGTATTCTTACTTGCTTTAATGTTCTTTACTAAGACCCCGATTTTTCCGATTTGGACCGTTACATTGTATCTTTTTTTCTTACATCAATTTTGATCTGTGTTCACACTGAAAATTGGCTTGAACTAACGAACCTATTAAAAAAAACTTAAATTATTAAAAAAATGCAGCACTATCACCTAATAGTACGAGGCTATAATATATTTTGATATTATCGAGAAATTTTAGTTTTATATTCCATACAATTTTTAAACGTAATTTGAAAAGCCAGTTAGCGTTTAGTGACGGCATACAGGACAAAAAACTAAGAGTAGGCACCTGTCTTTGGCTGCAAGTGTACCCACAATGTATTTTATTTACGTGCTATTAGGTAAAATGTTTTCTATGTTACATCTCACGGGTGAAATTCGTGCTTTTCCCAAGCACAAAATGCATCTCCTCTCCTGGGATGCTCTAGTTTTAACAATGACTAAAATACCGAGTAATACTTTCCGAGTTACAGAGTACTTTATTCTTCAGGCAATCTGTCTGTTCACTACAAATATGATAAGATAGTTATAATATGGGATTCGAACCTCACAATCATAGGATGTTATGTTCTATCCCATTTTTGTTTTATTTAACTATTTTTTTAATCACGCTAGTGCTGGCATATCAATAAGACTGGTGCCAGATACTGGATCTCTACAGATACTGGATCAGAGTAAAGAAAAAAAAATTGTAGCCTCCTCTCAGAGGAGAATTCGAGTGTGACCGGTGGCGACGAAAATTATTATCGAATTAAAGAAAAGAGAGAATTTTTTTCAGTTGTGTGTATTGTCAAGAGAACTGTCTAACACAAACATGAATGTTTCCTTTTTTCTATTCGGTCAGTGACATCGAGGTTAAATTAAAATAGGGTGGGAAAGCCCAAAATCACAGTTTTTTTTTTTTTCAAATTCGTAGCTCAATGCTAAACTGAGAATTTTGTTCAGCAATGTTTGTTTAGCGACAATATATTTGTATTATTTTCATTATTGTAAACAACAGAACAACAATAATAATTATTTCTAGTTGATTGGTTTTTTTGCTCAAAAAATCAGTAGGATGGCCCAACTAGCACTTAATTTGAGCAAATCTCATAATCAGCTGAATTATTGTTGTTTTATTGTTGTTTATAATAATTGAAAAAATACTGTTTTATTGTGGTGAAATAAAATCAGTGAAAAATAAAATAAGTTTAGCTACCAAAATGAAAAAACTGTAAAAATTGTGCACATACCGGCACGCTGCTTGGGTTGAACTGTTTTGGCGCGGAGTGTATTATGCATTTCAGACGCTCAATTTCCTGACAATGTTTTCCTTCACAGTGACGGAGTCAAAAGTTTCAAGCAATAATGCTGTTCACTTTATCAGGCCAGATGATCTAGCCTATTACGTAGGAAATTACTATGTTTTATTATAGTTACTGACTTTACTTATTAAAACTCTTCACTTTATTCCAGTCTCGGCTCTCGACTTTATCAACTTCTCTTCTCCGGACACAAAGGGGAAGTCCCTAACAAGATCTCAGTATTGTATCGCAACAGCGAACTTTAATAAATTGATTCGATGCTCTTGACATCGCCGCCGCTTGTTGCAGTCTACTTCATTAACAATGGAAATTGAGTGGCGATTAGTTGGAGTTTCTTGCTGTTTTAGGCCTCCCGCGCACTAAGCGGCCTATTTGAGCGTCCAGTTTTAGCAGCCAACCGACTTATCAAAATTCATCTTGTGACATTTAGTCAAATGATGGAACACAAAATGAGTTCGGCTGCTCGACAAGTGCGCGGAGTCTCACGACAGCCACATACTACCAATCAAGTCTCTCGATCCATTGCATCCATCAATCCATTCAGTCGTTCCCTCAATGCTGAGGATCGTGACTATCATTGAAGTTGGCAGAGAGTAGAGTTCTCCATTGCGCTCTATCACTCGCGATGTGGATCCATTGCATTAAGAACCAAAATTCTTTAACTCATCGGTCTTCTGTCGTGGCGCGAGCTCTACACTCGCTCTGGCTGCGGCAGCCAATTGGCTGCGGCAGCCAATTGGCTGCCGGGCAATCAGGCGCGTTCTAATGGCTGCCGCAGCCAGGGCCCTTAGCCTGTTACACAATGGTGCCAAAATGGGCTTCCGGTTGACGATTTTAATTACGATTTATTGAAGCTGTCAGTTCAGTGTCAGTCCTTTTAATGTTATTGTAGTACAGCAAAGAATATCATGAGTCTAATCCTAGAGGATTAGTTCGCTGGTTGTAGGAGAGCAACGAAAAAATCCCGGTTTTGTCCTTCTACCTAGGACGCCATTGATACGCCATTGTGTTACAGGCTAAGGCCCCAGGAATTCGTGGCCGCCTAGTGCGCGGGCTCCTATACGCCTCCGTCGTAAAGTTTTACTGACTGCCGGCAGCCTGGCTGCGTAGCCAGGCTGCCTAGTGCGCGGTAGGCCTTACTGTGGAGGAAAACGTCGTGAGGAAGCCTGTGGCTATGTTGGCCTTATATTTCCTGTGGATAAGCTCGTTTACCATTCTCTGTCTCTTGCTGGGTGGTTGTTGCAGCAGTAAAGTTAGCAACACGTAAGGATACCCCGTTTTAACTGACTTCAAAAAAGGAGGAGGTACTCGACCCGTATTTTTTTTTGTTTGTTAGCTCAGAACTTTTTTCTAGGTGAACCGAAATTATTCTTTTTTTGTTTGAAAGGGTGTACTTACTTCCCATGTGGTCCAATTAAATCCACGTCCAAGAATTCATGAAGCATTTACGAAGCCCGCTTCAACCGAATTATTGTCACATGAAACGTGTGTGACCCTTAAACAGGAATTGTGAGACGCCCTACCCTGTATAGGTATCTAGACGTTGTCCAACGACACGGTGGGATACCCCGTTTTGTTCAATTGTGGCACTTATGCCACGCACGGTAAGAGCTACCATGGAGTACCATAACTTGTCACTGACTGTAAGTAAGTACTTAGTACCGTACCGTTCACAAGTAAGGTTATTCTGTCACGTAGTACCGTACACGTGAACAAAGAACTTATTTAAAAAATAAAACAAAATAAGAGCAATCTTTTTTTTACATTATTATTTTGTTAAATGCATGAGCTATGCCGTCAAGTATATTTTTTTCTTTCCACGGAATTTATATTTAATTCTCACTACTTATTACTTATTGAACGCCCCTCGTATATGAATAACAGTCAATATTCACAACTCATAAAAATAACACCAAATAAATTGTATCGCACGTATAACTAATTGTGACAATTCGGTCAAAGCATATTGTTTTTAATAAAACCATCCCACATATCGGCTTTTGCATATCCCGCCAAAATTCCTGCCATATTTATCCTAGCCCGGGCTATAAAATTTAACGTAACCCAATATTTGGCCCAGCGTAACATAGGCTCAGATATAAATACACATAAATATCTATCCAACAGAAGGTCCTGCTCAACAACCAATCCTTAGGTAAATTGACATTAGTTGTAGATATACAACGTGTTACAAAACATCCTAACTCTTTTTACAGGGTGTAACCTACACATCAACACGATGTCAATTCTGTAAAAAAAAGTTGAAAAAAACATTTTTTATTTTATAACCTCAAAAGTGAAAATTTTTCATAACTTTTTTGTTTTTGGTAAAAGCTCAAACTTAAAAATACGTTTGTGTTTGTAGTTGCATTTGCATAGCTTTGAGTAATTAAAACATTGTGAAAGTCAATGAAAACAATATTTAAAAAATCATTTTCTTCCGCCACAGCGTTCACATTTTATTAATTTAAAAATCAACGGAACGTCTTAAAGAAAAAAAAAATTCTAAATCTATCCATTGGCATCAGTTTTTTGTTTTGTATGCACTTTTGGCAACTGCAAGATGTTAACAGTCAATTAAAATAGCCCGTTCATGTAATCGGAGGTAAAAAGTGGGGACGTGAACCCGCAACCTCGGGCACGGTCCGTCAGTGGTCAATTCGTGGCACGGTAGAGCCTAGGAGATTAACCTAAAACGAAGCTTCTGGTTCAATTTATTCTGAGCCGGTACCCTCTCTCGCCCGAAGGCGCCAGATTATTAAATTGCATCGGAAGTCACGCATAAATAATCTGAATATCCAGTGCAACCGGCTCTGGGCTAGTGATGCCAATTTATTTTTAGGATATTTAAAATTCTGGATTTAAATACAAGAAACCGCACAGTGGCGGACGTTGGAAAACGCATAACTACTTTGAAGTGGAAGTGGGCAGTCACCTGGCTAGACGTACCGATGGCAGATGGACAAAGTCCATTGAGGAATGGTGACCCCGAGAGACCACCAGACAGACCACCACCAGAAAAAAACGCCTGCGTACTCGTACGATCAATTTGGCGCGTTTCTGAAAGCGCGAAGTTTTAAGCATTCAAAACGAGAGAATAACTATTAAATAAGTAAATAAAAAAATATTAATTTTAGCTTCAAATTTGCATAATATCTCATAAACGGCTGAACAGATTTTGATAAAACATATCATCTGAAAACATTCGCTAGAAAACCTGCTTTCAAACAAAAAAAACGCATCCAAATCGGTTCACCCGTTTAACAGCTACAATGCCACAGACAGACAGATAGAAACACATAGCGGTCAAACTTATAACACCCCTCTTTTTATTTCGGGGGTTAAAAAGAAGAAGACGAAAGATGGTAAAATATATTAAAAAAAACATAGCCCACCCACATTCTCTTACACAAAGTTCTCACCAAACACCGAGAGGACAAATGGCCGCATAATATTTACCCGCCCTGCGCCCCTGCAAATCCGTGCAGGATTTGCGCATATCATGTTACAAGGACGCGACCTCCCACGATTGTTTGTCGACCAAATACTCACACAAGACGATACGGGAATCCACCATCCATCCCTTTGTTGGGTTACTCGTCACTGTATTTTTAACAGACTTCTAAAAAGGAGGAGGTTCTATATTTGGCTGTAGGTATGTATTATTTTCTTTTTTACGGTCGGCCACAGTCACATATAACCCATGGCAGCTCTTACCGCGCGCCGCATAAGGGCGCCAATTGAACAAAAAGGGGTATCCTGACTTGTGGCCGACTGTATGTTCCATTTAATGTGAGTGAAGGTGCCATTGGACGCTGTATACTCCATCTCATAACGTAGATGCAAAGGCCTTAATTTTAGTGTTTATGTTTGTTCTCCGATTTCTCCAGCAATTCGGAAGGCAAAGTTTTTTGTTCGAAAGTCCGTTATTGGCTTAATCTTATCTTTAGACAATATCGAGAAACTAATTTCAATATTTTTTATTTTGGTTCAGTAGTTTGGATTTTACACCGTTTCAAAGATACGGTTTTATGACGTCACGCGACGGTCTGCATACTGTTGGCGGTCATAGGAACAAAACATTTTAGCGCATAAAAACAAAACTACTGGACCAAAATAAAAAATATTGAAATTAGTTTCTCAATATTGTCTAAAGATAAGATTAAGCCAATAACGGACTTACGAACAAAAAACTTTGCCTTCCGAATTGTGGACAGATTTAGACTTTTTTTTGTATAGTCAGAGGTAGACCCATAAAAAATGGAGAAGATCTGATGAATAACTTAGGACAAACTGGTAATTTTTTTTAGCCATATTTTTCTTTTTATGTTCACGCGTTTAAGTTTAGTTTGAGATTTTGTAAGCACCTAGTCCAATATCTTTACCGAGAAACCATTGTAATAAGCATTTAGGAATTTGAACGTGAAAAGGAAGCGCCTGAGAGGCAATTCCTGGTCCTACCTTTTTTAGCTCAAAATATACCTAACGCTTAATGGATTGAAGAGAGTCTAAACAAAACCGCCGACCCCGAAAGCCCGTGTAAAAGCATTGCTACGCACTGCTGTTTGCTTTATCATTTATATGCCCAGATAACGGACACTCCAGTGACCCTACTAAGCCTGTGTCAACTGAAAAATCCCGCGATTTTGTGCGCCGGGACGTCGCTGAGAAACACTGGGTTTGTGCTATCAACCCTGTTGTTTCTGGCGCTGATTTTTTCAAGCACTTGTTGCTCTAAACAGCCTGGAAAGGAAATGATATAGCAGACACATGGTATAAAACTCTAAATTAAAAACCTAGTCCACGGAATGACAGTTGCTACTGTCAGATAAAGCCAAGCTGGTCACCCGATTGGCTTTTTGTGAAATCATTTTTGTAAAATGTTGCTAAGACGAGACCCCGCACTGTCAAAAGGTTATCAGATCTCATGTAGAGCTAAACGTCTAGCTCTAAACGCCCTAACTCTATAAGCCCTAACTTTATAAACTCTACACCTTAGTCAAAATATGTGGCTTGGCCGTTTCGGTACCGGCACTATGTTTATTGACCAAGCTTGCTGAGCTGACGGGATAAGGTCGGCCGTGCCCTCGGCATGCCTCCTTATTGAATAGACATGCTACGACTCTCTTTCGTAGCCGCTGTGTCTGACGCGAAGATATTTCCGCCGCGCAAAAATTCCACAGCCTCCACATATGCAAACGATGTTTTCAAACGCACATTGGCCCCGACGTTCCCCAGCCCGCACATAACTCACACGTATGAAGCCCGGATTCAAGGGCGGCAATAAACAGGCTTCCCAGTCCATTTCCAGACCGGTGCAGAAGTAATAACACTGATGTATAGATGCGGGTGTTAGGCCGTGCCTATATTGGGTGGGAAAACGTGAGAGGCTGAAGTCTTTCAACAATTCGTACCTACTTTACAAGGTGTTACAAAAGATCGCAACTCTTTTTTCCAGGGTAAAGTCTGGCGTCGGCTGATCGGCCCGGGATGCATCGCAACATCGCAACGCAAAAATCCGTAAATGTATTTGATTCTCTATTATGAGTTCTCCGAGTCTACTGGAACAACCCGGCGTTTGTATGTATGTATGAATGTTCGTTCGACGATAACTTGAGTAAATTTAGTCGGATCGTCATGAAATTTGGTAGGCGGGTAAATGAGGCAAAGAAAATTTTAAAGTTCGAACATGAGCAAAATCGGTCAAGGGGTTTACTCAAGTTATCGTCGAACGAACATTCATACATACACACATACAAACATACAAACATACATACAAACATACATACAAACGCCGGATTGTTCCAGTAGACTCGGAGAACTTCGCTCGCTTCGCTCGCTCGTTCAATGAAACAGCGTCCACTAGCGGCGGACTATTTCGCTGCGCCCCGCCCCGCCCCGACCTGTCGCTAGTGGACGCTGTTTCATACAAATACTAGGCGGATTTTTGCGTTGCGATCTTGCGATGCGCCCCGGCCCGATCCGCCTCAAGTGGACGCCAGCCTTTTTAGCACCCAGTGACAGGGATCACAACCTAGATATTTTTTGTTTTGCTTCAGTATCTTTTTAATAATCACCTCTGAGTCGGGTGTCACTTTAGAAAACACATCTATACTGGTAAAGTAGAGTTACAATATATGGAGCATAAGCACTAGAATAGGCTTAGCTAGTATCGTGGGCGACGACAACCAGGCGTTCTACAATAAGATTCCCGGAAATGTTTTGTACCATTCCAAATATAGAGACCTTTGTTATACAACGTGTTACAAAACATCCTAACTCTTTTTACAGGGTGTAACCTACTGGTCAACAGGAAAAAAAAAATTCAAAAAATATTATTTTTATTTTATAACCTCCAAATTGAAAAATATTAATAACTTTTTTGTTTTTAGTATTAGCTCAAATTTAAAAATATGTTTGTGGGCGTAGGTGCATAGCTTTGAGTTGTTAAAACATTGTGAAAGTCAATGAAAACAATATTTAAAAAATACTTTTCTCCCGCCACAGCGTTCACATTTTATTAATTTAAAAATCAACGGAACGTCATAGAGCAAAAAAAATATTTAGGTTGTGATCCCTATCACCGGGTGCTATTACCCTGTAAAAAGAGTTAGCATCTTTTGTAACACCTTGTATACACGTCCTAGGGCGAATTTATCAAAGCCCCACGGGTAAGCGTTAGGAAGGAGTGGACTAAATCGCACAAAACGACACTTCCCGCACTGCGCGAGAACGCCAGCGAACGAAATAAAATTAAGCGTCTTTTTTCACTTTTTTTTATTTGAACGCAACAGCTTTCGCGCTCGAATTAGGCAATGGGAGGAAAAGAGGAAAATTGTAAGTGCCCTTAGGACGAATTCAGTTTTACTCAATGGTTTAATTGTGATGGAAATCATGGTGTGGTAGCAATGTTTGAAGTAAGTTCCTCGCGAAAGTAACAGAGTCTGTCATTTGGCTTTTCGGCTACTACTAAATAAAATCATTACCGAGTCGTTCTGTAATTGAACGAGCGAGCGAAGCGAGCGAAGTTCTCCGAGTCTACTTGAACAATCCGGCGTTTGTATGTATGTATGTATGTATGTATGTATGTATGTATGTATGTATGTATGTATGTATGTATGTATGTATGAATGTTCGTTCGACGATAACTTGAGTAAATTTAGTCGGATCGTTATGAAATTTGGTAGGCGGGTAAATTAAATTAAAAGAATTTTTAAGTTCGAACATGAGCCAAATCGGTCGAGGGGTTGCCGAGTTAGGGGGGTGTTAAGTTTATATGGGGTCGCGAGTTCGGGGCGAACCACTAGTAATAAATTGTCTTTATTAGGCGAGACATTTATCTAACAGTCAATCAATTGCAGTGATTTTAGCAATTTTTAATCCCCGACCCAACAAGAGGGGTGTAATAAGTTTGACAGCTATGTGTGTGTGTGTGCGTCTGTCTGTCTGTCTGTTTGTGGCACCGTATCTCTTAAATGGGTGAACCGATTTGGATGCGATTTTTTTAATTTGAAAGCAATTTTTCTGGCGAGTATTCTTAGATCATGTTTTATCAAAATCGGTTCAGCCGTTTATGAGATACGCTAATGTGAAATAAAATGTCGAGAGTAGTTTTTTTTTAAATTTAGCATACAGTTATAAACTGTGATCATATCGACTACACGACGAATTATGTACAGCGAGACGATAACGTTTTTCCTAACGTCGTTTGTCGTGTCCTTTGTAAATAGTAACTAAATAATGTTCCCTTTGAAGGAGTGACCCTCCTGAGGTTTAGCCGCTTTTATATCGGTTGGTTTGGTTCTTTGAAGCTCATGAATTTTAAGGTGCTCGCACACAGAATGTATCTGTATCGTAAAGTAAATACAACGTGTTACAAAAGTACCTAACTCTTTTTACAGGGTGTAACCTACTGGTCAAAACGATGACATTTCTGTAAAAAAAAGTAGAAAAAAACAATTTTTATTGTATAACCTCAAAATTAAAAATTTTTCATTTTTTTTTGTTTTTGGTATTAGCTAATTTTTTTTAATATTTTTATATGTGTAGGTACATTTGCATAGCTTTAAGTTGTTAAAACATTGTGAAAGTCAATTAAAACAATATTTAAAAAATACTTTTCTCCCGTCACAGCGTTCCCATTTCATTAATTTAAAAATCATCGGACTGTATAGACAAAAAAATATTTTGGTTGTGATCCTTATCACCAGGTGCTATTACCCTGTAAAAAGAGTTAGGATCTTTTGTAACACCTTGTATAATGTATGAACGTAATGACGTTAGCAGCAGTGTTTTTGGGATAGCATGACGAAAAAAAATCATTTTTAGAAATGTGCGTGGTGCATTACCATTTACCAATCAATTAATCAATCAAAACCTTATTGCCATTATCACTGATCTACTATATCCACTGCAGCAGCTACTGTATCTACCTCTCATAATACCTTTGGAGATACGAGTATGTACACAATCAGTATTAAATACCCAGAATTGTTTTTATGGATATTTTGACTTTTAAAAATGTTTCAGACTAATTAACAGTACGTAAAATAAAAATACAATACAGCCTCTTGAAAACAACTTTATGACTTTTTGTTGTTCTATTTTAAGTTGACGATTACAAGATATTTGGCGCCTAATAAGTGACTTTTTCTCGCTCTGTTACTTAGAATGGGACAAACAAAGGTAAATAAAACTGTTTGGTCGATTATGCTAGACATGTAAAATTTTACACCGATACCATTTTATGACGATACGCACAGTCCGTCGCCGCCCTAACGCGACACTCGTAAAAACTGTTGTCAGATTTCGTACGCTAGTTCTGCGACGGGATTTAGGGTTTTTACGTCTTTGGATCAGTGTTTACTGTCAGCCACTGAAATGTTAAGAGGGAACGCGGGTAAACTCAACTCCATGAAAAGGGGAGACCTGTTTCCTCCCTGGATAATTGTTTTAGAAAAAATATGTTTATGCCCTTCAATCTATATTTACCTCTGCCATGTTTTCCTTTTTTTATTATTTTTATTATTTAAATAAATTGTATTAAAATAATTAAAATAATAAAAAAAGGAAGAAATAGGGACATGGCAGAGGTACATATAAATTGAATGGCATAAACATATTTTTTCTAAAATAATAATATCCAGGAAGGAAACACCTCTTTTTGTATTTTTTGTATGGAGCAGCCGGCTACCCGCGTTCCGTCTTAAGCCCTAGATTCATAGCCTATCCTCGTGACGCACCCTCTTCTCGGTTTGTGGCGTTTTAAAATAATAGACGAGTTTTTCCGAAGCTATTTAATTTTAGGTCATTGAAGAACTTTTTTTTTAAAACTTGGATTCGTGTGACATATTTTATTTGAACCACCATTTGCTGATAGATCAATCGTTATAAGATTGTTCCCATATTTTTACACAACCACGACAAAGCCGAAAAGGAGGGTTATTTCTAAAGGAGGGAAAAGGAGGTTTAGTAACGTTTCAATGAAAGTAGCGTGGCGGGAAATGCACAATTTTCAAAAGTTTTTTCAATTTTGTCGCTTATCTCCGAAACAACCGGACCTAAAATTTTGAAAAAATACCAAAAATAGGTGTTTACCTATACTTATATATCACACGAAAACCGATGAGAAGTCTCTCATATTTATATTAACAAAAAAAATTATAGTATAAAACATGATTATGATTATAGGGCTGGATAGTATAAATTGTATTATATGCTCTTTGGTATAAACAAAAAAATATATAACAAAACGGTCAAGCCCGACTTGGACTCACGCGCCGAGGGTCCGTATAACCAGTTTTTTTTTATTGTATGGCGGTACGGAACCTTTAGTCCGGTTTTTTTCTTGTGCGGGATTTGTTTGTCGACGGCGCTAGTGGACCGGGTAACGGTCAGTGAAAACTATTTGTAACAGTGTTTGTATGTTTGTTTCAGACGGGGAAACACTTTCATCGCACATCGCTACTCATCAAAGCTTTCAACCACAAATTCCGACTGGACCTCGAACTAAACACGTGAGTTTTTGGTTATTTTAACACTCTTTTGCCATATTTACGTATTTTTGTAATTTTTGGTGCACATTTGACAGACTAATAGATATTTCAATGAGGTTGACAAATTCGTATCGACAGTTACTTGAATCGGTAGCTCAAATTGGTAGAGCGCCTGCTCGGTGTGCAAGAGGTTGCGGGTTCAAGTCCTGTCCCGAGCGAAAATTTAATTATTTTTTATAATTACTTTATCAAAATCTTTATAACAGTTATTTTTTACGCAAGACTGCAAAAATATTTTTTGCAGCGAGTGCTTGTATTGAATACCGAGCTAGCGAAGGTTTCTAAAATTAAGCCAGGAGCGTAGCGAGTGGTTAAAAAACAGAACCCTTAGCGAAGCGAGATATTCGGAAGCACGAGATGCAAATTTATTTCGAAGCGCGCAAAAATGCAGATTGTTAAAAATACGCTTTTCCACGATGGTTTGTTACTAGTAACAGCATACTTTCCTAGCCTGAGAGATGAAAACACTTTTTTAATACCTAAATATTCATAAAGTAATGCCAAACACAAAACTTGGTAAACAAAATGAATTCTTGGACACAAATACATGGATTACATCAGCAAAAGTAGGTAAGTTCTGAATTACAAAATGCTGAGAGAAAAAAAAACAGGAACTGGGATAAAAAGCTCATAAAATCAAATGCAAAAAAATACTCGCATCGTCATAAAAACGACCTTTATATTACTACGGCTTTCCTTAAGAGCGAAAGAAATCCAAAGAAATTATTTCGTATCCCCATTCTTCGCGAACGGCAATCTCCTTGCCAAACATCGCCATCTCTGTTACTCCCATTGGTACTTCCTATATCGGTCTCCCTCTTACTCACTTGGTTGGTTTCATAACTTTCCAATTGTGGACCGGAGTGTACGTTTCAATTTCATTTATGGCCCACCTCTGAACGTTTTCAAGTTTCGACAAGGCCCAGGACGTGACTAGACACTTTGCTGCTGTCAACGTAAGGTGTATATTTGATTGTATTGCTCGTCTCTTCTACCTGTGGGGGTTTGTTTTAAAAATATTAACTCTTCACACCTAAACAAAATAGTTTGATAATATGAGTTAACACAATTTAAAAAGGGAAAGTTAAGACTAAATACGACGCACAACTAACGCCGCCAATGAAAAAAAAAAAACAATGCCATTGCGTTACAGACTTAATCCCCTGCTTCATTACTTTCTTATTATTATTACTACATCTGATATCTTAGAAAACAGTCGTCTCATTAAACACTAGTAAGTTCAGTTAGGATTCTATGAAAATTGCTCGTCGAAATGAGAATACTTGTCTTATTATCTATTAGACAAGAAGTGTCTATGACAGAAATTGATTTATTGGGAATTTCAATATTGCTACGCGTATCTCTATCGTATCCTCCGATTCCGAGAACGCACAGGATGATAGCTATTTATTGGCGAAGACCGAATTTCGTCTCAACAATATTGTTCAGCAGAAGACGATAAATTACTAAGATACATCCATAATAATAGGTACTTACCTTCAAACTTAGGTAAAAGCTTTATGGTTCCCAGTGTAGGGTTGTTTTTTTAAACTAGCCAGCCCCCGTAGCACATCCTAGTCGTGCGTGCCTTTTTTCGTGGCGCCACGCACGCCGGACACACACTGAGGAGACACGACACCTACCCAACCAAGCAGGTGCTAACCTGGCTGCCCGAGGGCAAACGGCGAGTGGGTCGACCCAAATCCACGTGGCGCCGATCGGTCACCAGCGAGGCGCGGAAGGTCGGTCTGGACTGGAACGACCTCGAACCAACTGCGCAAGATCGTCCCAAGTGGAGAAAACTTCTTCGAGCCCTATGTCCCTCCTGAGGGATAACAGGATTTAAGTCAAGTAAGTCACGCACGCGACTTTGCGTCGGTCGTCACAAAATATACGAGCATGAGATTATGCGCCATTGTATCTCTCCCAAATCCTTGCCATTGTATCTTATTTTAAATGCAGTGCCAAAATAGCTCTTGATATAGGAATAATAAGGAAAATCGCAAATTGCTGTGAGAGTCGCGGCCTCGGGGGACGTTGACATAAATGGCGCGTCAAAACGTCTTATATCGTCTCATAATTTCAAGTTACATAATGGTACCTAAATCTCATTGAATATTAACGTTAAGTTGGTATTTGTGTATTTTTCTAATACTTGTGGATTTTTATTTAATTGGCTCTCAATTATTACCTGAAATATTAACTTTAGAAAAGGTAACGTAGAGCCAATTACCTACTGGGGGGTTACCCTAAACGCTATTGCGTTCATATCAACGAAGTTTTTAAATTAAATTCTCTTTGAATTCGGAGTCATGCTTTTATGTATACTTTGTTATGTTCATTCAAAGATAATGCAAGTGTAGGTAAGTAAGTTAGTAAGTAAAGATTTATTCAGGCAAAAAAACTTATACTAGTACAGTAATTCCGCCAAACTACTAAGTAGTTTGTTGGCAGATTTTATGCTCTTATTACTAGCTTAAATTCTAATATTTGGTAATTGTATGAGGTAGTGGCCACCCGGCCACGCAAAGGGCCTCTGACATGGCTTAACGATTGTTATTAATGAACAACAACCGGGACCAACGGTTTAACATGCCTTCCGAAGCATGGAAGCGCTCAGATCTGGGGGCACGGCAGTGCCCCCGCCAGGTCGAGCGCGAAGCAAACACTGCCGTACCATCCTTTACTGGAACCATTTCGCCGCATTTTCAGGCCCCTATTTGAGAACCTCTGGATAAGACCAGAACGCAGAAATTTTCGTCATCTAGTAAGCTATAATCACATACCTAAAATCCAAAATTTCAAGTCTGTAGGTCATTTAGTTCCGAAGTTAAGCGAAAGCAAAGTTTCGCATTTATGACACACACTCACTCACTCACTCATGATCATCATAATAGAACTAGTACTTCCCATAAACTCAGAGAGCTGAAATTTGGTACAGAGTTAGGGTTTAATGGCCACATAAAGGGAAAACTATAAAAACTAGGATAATCGAAGATCTGGAGTACCTGGTGACCCTGATTAGAAAACACAAGAGCCCTAATATAACTAGTACTTCCCATAAACTCAGAGAGCTGAAATTTGGTACAGAGTTAGGGTTTAATGGTCACATAATGAGAAAACTATAAAAACTAGGATAATAGAAGATCTGGAGTACCTGGTGACCCTGATTAGAAAACACAAGAGCCCTAATAGAACTAGTACTTCCATAAACTCAGAGAACTGAAATTTGGTACAGAGTTAGGGTTTAATAGCCATATAAAGGGAAAACTATAAAAACTAGGATTATCGAAGATCTGGAGTACCTGGTGACCCTGATTAGAAAACACAAGAGCCCTAATAGAACTAGTACTTCCCATAAACTCAGAGAGCTGAAACTTGGTACAGAGTTAGGGTTTAATGGCCACATAAAGAAAAAACTATAAAAACTAAGATAATCGAAGATCTGGAGTACCTGATGACCCTGATTAGAAAACACAAGAGCCCAACCAAACTATTATAGATCGACATATACCGCCCTTACAAAAAATATTCAACTTGGTGGGCCGCTTCATTTGATGTCAAAAATCGAAGGTCTGAAGTATCTGATGAAGAACCCTCAGCTGGTCTCAGCTGTATAAGAGATTATGGTAATGCCCCCTTCTACTATTGGTACATAAAAATATCAACTGTCATTGCAGAAATCCAGCGTAGTGGGACACATCTTCTAATTTAATCTAGCCTATAGCGTCCTACTGCTGGGCGTATGCCTCCCCTTCTTCTTTTAATACGCATATAAATAAAATTAAAGGAAATCTCTGGATAAGACTAGACTGGCTTTTAAACCCATACTTACAATTTAACAAGAAGAAATAGTCGAACGATTAACTTTATTCTACTCGAACATTACACAAATTAAAAAACTGTTTCCAATAAGAAAATCTAATGAAATAAATCAATATGCCCAAATATGCGTTTCTACAAAAAGAAGTGAAATCCCACCAAAAACATTCTGTAAAAAACTAGCCAGGTCTCGATGGAGCTGCTTGTTTATCTCTAAAAAGTAATGAAATCTAGACAAAGTCGTGCCAAGTCTAAGGTCCCTTACTGCGATTTCTTTAGTATTACAGTTAATGTTGTGTGACTTGGCCGTTGAAGGGTACAAAACCAGGTGCTCCATGACACCATTGCACCAATCTGCCAGAACCGCTTGTGTACCCTTCAACGGCCAAGTCACACAACATTAACTGTAATACTAAAGAAATCGCAGTAAGGGACCTTAGACTTGGCACGACTTTGTCTAGATTTCATTACTTTTTAGAGATAAACAAGCAGCTCCATCGAGACCTGGCTAGTTTTTTACAGAATGTTTTTGGTGGGATATTATTGTCACTAGCGGTCACCCATCCATGGACTGACCGCGGCCGTTGTTGCTTAACTTTGCCAATCGATTAGGAACGGCCCAACAAGCGGTATTTTTTTCATAATTTTTTACAATAAAAATACTTATAAAATGCGTCTTCATTCGTGAAATATTTAATTTTGTAAATTGTCCCATATTGAAAAAATAGCCTCAAGGGTGGAAGGTTGCTAAGGAAAAGTAAAGGAGCAAACGAAATAGCAGATGAGATTTTCCTCCCTTAATTTATTATTTCCCAAGGCGAAGGAACGCAACTTTTATCTTCCATTATTGAGTTAGTTCGGCGAAAAAACGTCAAGGGCACCCGCGGCGCTGTCGGCGACCTGGGGCTTAAGTCTGTAACGCAATTGCGTATCAATGGCGTCCCAGTAGAAGGACAAAACCGAGGTTTTCTCGCTTTTCTCCTACAACCAGCGAACTAATCCTCTAGAATTAGAATCAGAATATTCTTACCTGTACTGCAAAAACATTAAAAGTACCGACAGCTTTGATAAATCGTAATTGAAGCAGTCAACTAAGAGCCCATTTTGGCACCATAACGTTACAGACTCAGGCCCCTGATCTTTCGAGCTGGACAAGGTCATTGATTGAGGTGGAAGGATGGACGGTAGCTAGTCATTCAATGTGATTAGGTGCTTTGTCTTGCGTTCATTTTCCGATTTCTTTAACATGTTCATAGGTAGCTTATGTACCCGCTGGCATTTAAACTTTTTAAGCTTTTAAGAGAAAGAGGTAGCGTGAGGGGGAAAAGGCCTATACCCAGCAGTGGGCAGAGGTGGGCTGATGATGATGATGATGATGAAGCTTTTAACTTATCAACAGGAATTTGCCCTGGTGACTTCATTCTTATGGTAGTGATACATTTTTTTTTCAAATGTACTTATTAGGGATACGTACAAAGAGCAGTTAGAAATTTCAAAGGTTTTCTGAAGGAATTGAGCATCTAACAGTTACTTCCTAAATTTGAAATGAAATTAAATGTAATGAAATTGTATTTGCAATAAATGTGGTGTGTACATTACATACAGTGTTATAGGGTACCTCTTGGTACTTACGTTCCACACATTTTGCCTTAAGATTAGCATGCAAAAATAGTTGGTAGGTACATAAATTATTATTAATTACAAAATTAATTTTTTTACGTTTATTATATTCTAAGAATTCATTTGTCGTATAAAACATTTTCTCGTGTAGCCAAGCTATTAATTGTTTTTTAAAAAGTTTGTGAGGTAGTACTTTTATTGTATCTGCCAGTGCGTTTGGTAGAGCGAGTCCTCTTGAACTCGAGTGAGTTTTTCAATGAATCTTCGAATTAATACCTACCGACAACGTTCGATTAGTTAAACCAGGTTAACTTACCCGAGGCAATTTTTTTCCGCCTTGCCAAATGTTTGCTTCTGCGGAAGAGATAAATAACCGCCGTCGCGCCCAATGAATTATGTGATATCCCTCCCTGATATTCTAAATCTGTCATACGGACCTGTGCTACACGCCAAGTTGTCCATAAAATGGATAAAAGAGTTGTTTGTTGCGAAAGTTTATTTGCTTTTCCCGTTACGTAGAGATCTGGAATAGTGGTAGCTTATATCACTATCTAATAGCAGGGGTTAATACTCGGTGGATACAATGGTAGCTTTCCAACTGATTAGTGTCCGCTTCAAATCAATGCATATTTTGTAGAAGTAGCTTTAAATTTACTTTTCATTGTACTCTTCCAGGCTGAAAAATTACAATACTGTTACATACAAATTCACACGAATGATCCGAAAATACAAATTCACACAATGCTTCGTCAAAACAAAGAGGAGGTGAGACAGATTTAAAAACACACATAAACAAATGACAAATTAAAATGCATCAAAAATACCGCCCGTGACACACCCGATACACAGGTTCCCTTGACGCTAGCAGCGTTCCCCACTGCACCGCCCATAGCCCCGGTAGCTTTTACAATTCATTGACAAAAATATGATACTCTATCTTTGATTCCAGGACAAAAATAAAACAAAAAACAAACTCGTCCCTACAAGCACATTATTCGCGTATTTGCATGAATTCTCGGATTTCGCTTGATTTCCTATTCGCCACAAAATAGGACGAAAGCTCCACTCACACAGGAATGTTTTCTCCATACAAACGTAGGTACTCCCTGAGAGCAAACATTTTTGGTATGCTGGGATATATCTCCACCCCCGGCATGTCGGACTGTTTAATTTTTTCGATAAATTATTGTTAACAGGACCGGCACTTTCATAAAAAAAAAAGAATAACGGAATGTTGAAGCGATTCTTTTGTTTACCTCCGTTGCCTATTTCACTGTATTGTTTTTCAATTGGGCGGCCGCGGCCCCTCTAGGGCAGATGAATTCATCTGTGTAAACATAGCCTTAGCAAGATGGCGGCCGGATTAAATCGCGCTTTTTAGCGGAAAACGAAAAACAACAGGGTACTTTTCACCAAAATAAAATTGGCGTTAGGTGACTAAAGGAAAATAATGAAACGTGAGTTTTAAGGTCAGCGTACACTAGTACAGCTTTAAATAAATGTAAAGCTCCACCTGCGTCTTACTCATCGCATTAAATAACTCTTCTTGGTGCTACCATGTACGATGTAAGTCTTGGCTACGCATTGAGATACAGAATGATCAAAAATGGCAAGATACAGGTTGATCAAAAATGGCATCATGTAAAAAATAGCGTGGGCTACTCTCGGCCTTCGCACAATTCGGAAGGCAAAGTTTTTTGTTCGAAAGTCCGTTATTGGCTTAATCTTATCTTTAGACAATATTGAGAAACTGATTTCAATATTTTTTATTTTGGTTCAGTAGTTTGGATTTTACAACGTTTCAAAGATACGGTTTTATGATGTCACGCGACGGTCTGCATACTGTTGGCGGTCATAGGAACAAAACATTTGAGCGCATAAAAACAAAACTACTGGACCAAAATAAAAAATATTGAAATTAGTTTCTCAATATTGTCTAAAGATAAGATTAAGCCATTAACGGACTTTCGAACAAAAAACTTTGCCTTCCGAATTGCTGTTTATAGTTTGCGGTTGATGCGGGTGATCTTCTTCTTGAAGTGCCTCTCCATCACTGGAGGTTGGCTCTGCACCGCTCTCTGTTCAATGCTGTCCTGAATAATTGTTCCACAATTTTGATGCCGGTCCTGCCACATATTTTGACTAAGGTGTAGAGTTTGTGAAGTTAGGGCTTGTAGAGTTAGGACGTGAAGAGCTTGGCTCTACATGAGATCTGATAGCTTTTTGACAGTGCGAGGTCGGCACTGTCTGTTTTTGGGTGGCCTAAAAACTCTGACACCAGAGGTGGCCACTACCTCATACGATTACCTACCTAACTACCAGTGCGAGGTCGAGGTATTTTTTACATGAAAATGTTTTTGGTGGGATGACGTCTAATTCTTAAAACGTGTCCTAAGAAGGCAACGTTTGACTCCTTGATGGTTCTACTTTTGTCCATATGTCTGAGAGCTGCGGGTGATGGAGAGGGATGAACAAGCAGTCAATTTGATGCTCTTTCCGAATTTGAATAAATCTGATTTAGGGGGGTGAGTTTTAATTTCGGTTACATTATTCATTTTGATTTGATTGCCCTTTTCCCAAGGCCCGTAAAAATACACTCGCATGAATCACTTCATTCGGTCGAGTTGATTCCATGTTTTGCAAATAATGTGCGCTTTCTCAGTTTCAGAATCCTACATTCCAATAAGGCGTTAGTTAGGCCTGAAACATTGCATGCATGTCATGATTGTACATACGCTTTTTACTTTTTTTACTTTTAATAGTACCCAGTGATTAAACCGGCGGAGACTGAAAAACAGCTTTTTTGCGAAGTGTCCTTTTCAAAAGTGTTTGTTATTTAAGAAAACAGCATGTACAATTTTTTATTATTTTGCTTTTGAATAAAGTTATTCTTATTTATTTATTTATTCAAGAGATATAAGTATTTCATGTTCAGAAATTTCTCATTTATGTAGCCTCTAGTTCGAGTTACACATCCGTAGACAGGGTCTAACCCATTCTTGGGCTAATGCATACCCTTTTTTCTTCCATCTTGTTTTATCCCATATCTTTTTTAATTCAATTACCAAGCCAAAACTATTCAACTCTATTCACAGCTGCAGAGATAGTCTAACAAAGGGCTTAGTACTAAAGGTATTCGCCCTCGGAATGGATAATTCATTATCCATTCACTCGTAATTCATCATCGTTCGTTCGCGCCGGAGCGAGTGAAATATTTTCAACTTGTTACGTCACTGTTTAATTAATCATCCGCGTGTGTGACGTCATCAATTGACAATGATGAAGAGCGGTCGTGTGCTCGCTAAGTGCTAAGTCATAGCGTGATGTCCGGGCGCCGGTGTTGTAATTTGTACTTTATTCGCGGTTATTACGAGCGTAAATTCACAGGGTTACTACTACTTAATTGAATTGAATGCCATTAGCTAGCATCAGCGAAAAGCATCCATCCATCCATTCAGCCGTTCCCTCAATGCTGAGGATCGTGACCATCATTGAAGGTGGCGGAGAGTAGAGTTCTCTATTGCGCTCTATCACTCGCGATGTGGATCCATGCGGGTGTTTTTGCGTGGCTTTGGCCTCGAGCTCTCTTGCCTTTCACCGTTCCCGTCATAAGTAATTTGTTTTTCCAGGCTATCAGGTCCTCTACGGGCTATGGTGCGTAGGTAAGAGGATATCAGCTTCAAAGTATCTAAAAGTGTAAAGGCGGATGCGGATGGAATGTTGCCGGATGCGTCTATGGTTTTGAATATAGATAAGAGAGAGACTGCCTGAAATGGAAATAGGTATCGAATGAATTAATGATGTGGAGCAGCACAGTCAACGTCGCATCTTCATACCTGCCCTGATGCTCCACAGTGCAGCTGGCAGGATCTCCTGGAGGCGACCCCCAGCGCGATCAAGTTGGCACGTTTCTGGGAGCGCGACGTGTGACGCTTTTGGCATGAGAGAAGAAGAATAATTTTATAAATTATGTCAATATGTACAAAAATTATGAAGTGCGTGTATTTTAAAATAAGCTCTATTTAGTTAGCAGCTACGTTCCGCTACGCTTCTGGGGAATGGCGTTGACAACGCAGGCCGCGTGAAGACCGTGCGGTTAGCGGATTCCTAGAAATTTAAACCTAGCTAGCTTGTAAACAAAGTTCACTCTTGCCATCACTGAACACCAGAGCGCGGCGCGGCGGCCATGCGTCAGCCGCACGAAAATATTAGTCTCGTTAGTCCGCGTGCTAAAGGGATAATACAAAGTAGCAGATATTACATTTTAATGGAAATTTAAAGCAAAACGTATTTAGAACAAATCTTTGCAATTTATATTTCATTTTAACTGCCCGAGCTCCGTACGTGCCATTTAGCAGTCTTTTCGGTATGATGGCTTCTTAATAGCAAATTAAGGTAAAAAAAAAACATCAATGTTTCAATGAAACCGTTTTTAATTGGCGAATAAAAACGATACTATCAACGATTTTATCCCAGCGCCGGTCTCATTTGGTCGTAATGAGCAATTATATTTATTAACTTTTAAGGGGCGGCGATTTTTACTCATTAAAAAAGCGTCGGAATTTGAACCTTTTTTGGGATGTTATGGTATGAGGTAGTGGCCACCCCTGGGTTCAGAGATTTTTTCAAACTATGTTTTTTGGCTTCAGTATCGTGTAAATAATCACCCCTGAGTCAGGTGTCACTTTACAAAACAATACATTGTATGTGCACTAAATAAATGGAGTTCCATGAAAATCGCTGTGTGCACCACACCTAGTTTCGGTCAGCAACACGCTAACCATGATAGCTCTTAACGCATGCGGCATAAGTACGTCAATCAAACGAAAAGGGGTATCTCACCGTGTCACTGATCGCACCTCTACATTTGCCTTAACACTAAAACGGTGCCATTAATATCGTTTTCCACTTTAATGGCGATAACATCTGACGTTTCGATCGGGCAACATGGCCGATTGCATATAGCTTTATTGCCTGTAATTTACATAATAGCCTCAAAATATCCGTGTGCATTGATATTATTTGTTTTTGCGGCCTCAGTTTCCGTCGTTTGATGGTTTTTGGCGTTAAATGGGTTATTTATGGGGACGTGATAGTAACCATACTCGTAAGTCAGGTTTTCACTGGTAGGTATTCCTCATTTTCCTGTTAACACAATACTAACTCGTTGTTATTTGTGCGTTTATAAGCACAACATAAGCATTATAATAATAATAATTCATTTATTTCAGGTAACTTAGTTTTAAACAGTGAAGTTCAAATTATTTCAAAAGGGTACTTTAGACTACTTTACTTTCTTCCGAGACTGTGGTCAACCAGCCACTGGAAATAAAAGTTCACCGGCCAGAGAAAAAGTAAAGAAGTGCGTTCCATTTTCAAACTGCAGTCAGCCACTCGAGACGTCCGCCCCGACAGAATAAACGCATCAGAAGGTTGGCTTTGGCTTACTTGGAAATTAATTACCTTCTTGCTTCTTGCTTTTCATTCTAGCTTTCTAGCTCATTGTGTGCCTGAGCGATTTTCTTGATGGTGCAAAGCTATGCTTCTGTCTTTGTCGCCGCCACATCGTCAACGTCTCTGAATAATGGAGCTCGTCGATCGATTTCGCATTCATAATTCAAATTCAACGCCTCTCTCTCTCTCACACTCAGTTCATTTTTTTCCACCGTTCAGGAACCGGTCTTTGGTGTACTGTAAGAAATGGAAAAAGTTTTTGCTTCGGTCTGAACGTGTTTTTATGAGTGTATTTTTCTTTCTGCGAATGAGAATGATTTTTGACTGCTTTGAGGAGTGTCTCGTAAAATCGATAAATCGATCTTTTTTTTAACGAAGGTTTGTGCTTTGCAGTGAAACGATATTTTTTATTTTGGTTACTTAACTCAGTATCATCTAAACCATGAAACATATAGTACATACAAATTGGTGTAGGTACGGGTGTATTTGAGAATGTCCTTGGGTTGTTCATAATCACAAGTGGTATTTCATTTCACTCCTTTCAGCTACAAAAAAACGGTACAAAAATTATTTTACCTCTACTTTCAAAATGCTATTCAGAAACACGTAACACGCTATTCAGAATAACCTTCAAATAATTTCCTCAAGCGAAACATAACCTGCCGAACCCCATCGCTCATGCGTGGCCTAACACGCCGTTCTTTTGCAAGCGATTTTTTTTTACAAGGCACGAGAGGCATCGGTAATAGGCATTCAGTTTTACGGCTCGACGAAATGTTTTCGAGACGAGATTCGAGCGGCCATGAATCTTTACACGACATTATAATACCGTTAAGATGAGATTCTTAAAAGGGTAATCAGAGGCACCATGTCTCGGAAAGCTCCTTTGGGAGTTAGGTTTCTTTTGAGTGAAGTTGAACAGAGGCCTTGTAATCCTCTAGAATTTGAATCAGAATATTGTTTGATGTACTAAAAAAACATTAAAAGGACCGGTGGCATTAATACCTTAAATCGTAATTGAAGCCGTCAACCGGGAACCCATTTTGGCACCATTGCGTTACAGGCTAAGGCCCCTGTTTGTTGATGGTTTAACTTGCCGTACTTACTTGAAGTGGATTTACTTTCTAGGGTCTCGCGTTATTATTCAGAGAAGAGGTGTACGTTGTTTTATTATTCTGATTGGCTTCGAGTCTTTCAGGAAATGTGCGGATAGGAAGAATGAGTGACTTAATCGTTGATATTTAGGAAGTCTTTCTTATAGAGATATGGAACCGATAAACTTCCGCGTACCACAAACGTTGCATAGAAGTTCCACTGTGAAGAACAGAGCTTCAACTGAGCCCTCCTAAACTAATAAACTTTCCATTGGTTCCACTAAGCCGATTACATCACAATTTTTACAAAGTCGTATAACAAAACTTATACCTACACGTTTAACTATTTGCATCTACGTATTGAGATGGTTTATACAGCGTCCAGGGGCACCTTCACTCACATTAGATGGGTGAAGAGACCACTCGGCGCTGCAGTACCTGGGACATTGTTTTGGAAGGAGTAGGCTTGCCCAGCACCTACACCGTCCTGACAGCTTAGTCGGCCTAGCCCACAGGCCCACAAATCAAGTCAATATGTGTAGAGCCAACTAAGCCTCGGGTTTCCTCACGATGTTTTCCTCCACACATTTCACAAATGTACGTAACTTTGAAAAGAAACAAAGTCATTGGTACATCCGGGAATCGAACCTGGGTCTCTCGCTTCAATGTTCTACCACTAGACCACCACCGCTCATTTTATACAGCGTGTAATACAACACGTCACTCCGTATGTAATCACCGAAAACCAACAAGCCGCCTCGTTGTGTCTTACACAAACATTAAAATAATCATCTAAGTTGTCAACTCCGCGCTAGTTTCGGTGACAAGCTAATTTAAGCTTAGAATAAGCAAACGTTTGCTTTGCTCTATCAAACTTCAACCAACCCTTGCCGCAAGATTTTGAACCTACGGTTGATAGGGAATAGATTCAGGTTTAAGTGCCACAGTGTTACAAAATACGTTAGGGGCTCGCTCGATGAGTACATTAAGAAACTCCTAAAAACATGATCTTGGTCAATGATGATTTTGAAAAACAGGACAATGGACGAGATTGGCATTAGATCGAGGGGGTTGGCGTTAAAAGGAAGAGGCCTATGCCCAGCAGTGGGCTTTATTTATGGGCTGGATAGATAGATACATAGCTACGTTATTTAAAGTTTTAAAATGGTATTTTTATTTTTATTGAACGAGCGAGCGAAGCGAGCGAAATCCTCCGAGTCTAATGGAACAATCCGGCGTTTGTATGTATGTATATATGTATGTATGTATGTATGTTTGTATGTATGTATGTATGTATGAATGTTCGTTCGACGATAACATAAGTAAATTACACTTAGGATCGTCATGAAATTTGGTAGGCAGGTAAATGGGACAAAGAGAATTTTTAAGTTCGAACATGAGCCAAATCGGTCGAGGGGTTGCTGAGTTATGGGGTCGCGAGTTCATAGTTCGGGGCGAACCACTAGTGTAGTTTTAGTTGTGGTTTTCACCATGTTAAGGGTAAACATATGCTACAGACACGCACAATGGTGTACCGCGCAAAGTTATGAACTTTCAGGTATTTCTATTAAAGTTGTGGCATATTGGAAACTACGCTCGCGAGTAAATAAATCTAACCACCAAATAACAAAGTTTGCAGTGAAAGTTTAAACTGGGGTTGATTGGATTATTTGCATTTAACGCTCATGTAGCTCTTATAATAATACTCCGTGCAATTTTAGTGGTTTTAAAGCCGAAGGTATTTTGTTGCACTGGTGATTCTGAGCCAAATAGTCTAAATATGTATGTATGTATGTATGTTTGAATGTATGTATGAATGTATGAATGTTCGTTCGACGATAACTTTTGTAAATTAAGTCGGATCATAATGAAATTTGGCAGGCAGGTAAATGAGGCAAAGAGAATTTTTAAATTCGAACATGAGCCAAATCGGTCGAGGGGTTGCTGAGATATGGGGTCGCGAGTTCAGAGTTTGAGGCGAACCACTAGTTACTCATCATAAAGTATTTCTAATAACAAAATTGCATTCCAAACCGCGCGAAAAAAAAATGCTCTTCTCCATACAAATGATGTCGATTGGCGATAGCCGTTTTTATTGGGAAGTGTTTGTTTTTTCGCTCGTTTTGATATTGGAATTTGGCTCAGATTCACGAGTGCAACTGATTCAACAACCAAAATATGATAAATCATTAAATCCAAAGTCCATTTCAGAATACTACAATTCATAGTTTATTTGTACGGTTCAAAGTACCATACATCTAGGGCGCGGGTTGCTGACACTGCATCTCGCATCGTCAATAACTCGCGCAGCGACCGACAGTTGGCACCAGCCACTCGCCGCAGACTACTACAAAACCATGTAATATCAGTGTAACAACTACAATAAACTACCATAAAGAAGACGTTACTCGTGATGTTCTCCTTCCACCACCTTACGAATGAACTTAGAACAGTATAAATCATCTCATTACGTAGATGAAAAGTCCTTAAAACTTAGTCTGGTCAAAAATGGAAAAAAAACGCTTTCGATGGCTAATTCCGAAGCCAGAATCAATACACGCCCTGCACAATCCAGCCATTTCTTTCGCCACTCGTGTGTTACGTGAAAGGGTTCATTTTGCACGGCAAAAAAAAAACGGCACTGAAAGCAGAACGTGATCAAAGAAACGAAATTTCCATGCCGACGATGGGCGTCGCTCGCAGATGCGTGTAATCGCTAAGCCCCCTCAAATCGAGCTCGACAAACCCGATACAGTCGATAAAACAAGTCCCCGAGCCATCGAGAATAACATGAGGGTAAGGTGAGAACTTACAAAGGCTTAGAGACTTTTCTTCGCGACAGTACTGCTGGAGCAACCAGTGCAAACTTACAAGACGTACGTAAAGAAAATAAAATGAACGTTTTGTCTCAAGTTCTTAAGCATAGTTCAGTGTGCTTATTAAAAAAAATGCACAGTTGCTAGTCCTCAAAACCGGCTTATTTGCGGGAAAATATTAATAAAAACCTTTTTTTTACAAATAATACGTATAAGGGCCGTAAGATCAATCACAGTTTAAACCAAAAAGGCTAGTTTAAACCCTATCTGTCGATTAACTTTCATACAAAATGCGAGGTTTAATCTAGGGATTGACTTTAAACTCTGATTGATCTTACGGGCCTTAGGCCCGGTTTCTGAATTGAAAATTTTGCTAAGCAAATACTTTACTATCGCTCTGTCACGCTCTTTTGTGAGAAATCTGCAGAGACAGGACGATACTTACCCATTTGCTTAGCAAAATTCTTAACTCAGAAACCGGGCCTTAGTGTTTTTAAACTTAAACTGTAACATGTAACAACTAAATACACATCAGAAACTAAATTATAACACAAAATGCCAATTCAACCACCAAGGAAAGGCGCAGCAGAGTACAATTGCCGCAAAGAAAAACAGACACTCGGATTGGCGCAAAGTAAATCCGTGCCGTGAGAGTTGTGGGACAGACAGCGCACTCTAGCGTCTGACAAGACGCAACATCGATCACCGCGCGTGACAGGTGGCGTGGCGGTAGTGCGCCGTGATTTCTTGTACTACCCTCCGAGGTAACACCTGTCTCGGAGGTGCTTTAGCTAAAGTGTCTGAGTCTACCTTGAGCGAGGCGTTTGACTTTAGTACCTACGGCGTGCCGGCTTGGACTTTTCTTGGAAAACTAGACTGGTTGGCTTACTTTGAAGTTATTAAACGAGACAGCGCGTGTTTATTTCTGACTACTGATACTCAATTTTAAACTATAATACTTTCAAATAATTAATCTGGACATCCTAATTTGTTTCATCGTTGCCTTCACAACCAAGATTTCAACTAAAAATTTATTTTCGGCTCTTCTTGATTTTGCAATCTTTCCATTTTAGGTAAAGGCTTCACACAATAATATACAATTCACCTGATTGTACCATTAATAAACTAACTACCCCTGCAATAAGAATTTTTAGACGGCAAGCCCCCACAACAACCATATCATAAAAAGTAGAAGAAAAAAGCCGCCACAAACAATGACGCTGGCCGTACCTACGCGTCGTGTATTATATACGTGGTTGAGTTTACAAAGGCGGGGTAATATTTAACAAATCCGTCTATCTGACTAAACCTCGGCATACGCCGTGTCGAGAGCATGACAAATAAGTCGTTGCGGAGAAATGTGGCCGGATTTCTGCCCAGCGTGTGTCGGCCAGAGAGCATGTTTGATGAATAAAATATGGCGGCCACTTTTCGCGGCGCGATGTGTTCGGGCTCCTCAGAGATGAGCGCCATTTTGGGCCCGTTGCGATGCACTGAGCGTGGCGTGCAATTTGGCTATTATAATTCCACTTTTGTAAATTAGGCACAGAATAGGCCAAGTAGCCGGAAACAGTGATCTTTATTTACAAGGTAGCAACGTTCAATTTTCTCATACTACTTTTTAAACTATTCACATAAACATGTCAGCTATTCCGACAAAATAAAAGTAAGTGAAACTGATATAAAAATTCTAATACTACCTTGAAAAAAAAACTCTTGCCGTCACAGAAACAGACGTGGTAGCCGGACTACACAATTCGTGTCGGGGCCCTTAGCCTGTAACACAATGGTGCCAAAATGGGCTGTCAGGTGACGACTTCAATTACGATTTGCTAACGCTGTCTGTCCTTTTAATGTTTTTGTAGTACAGCAAAGAATATTTTGATTCTAATTCTAGAGGATTAGTTCTCTGGTTGTAGGAGAAAAACGAGGAGAGCCCGGTTTTGTCCTTCTGCCGGGACGCCATTGACCCGCCATTGCGTTACAGGCTAAGGGCCCTGTCGAATAAACACGCCCAGTAGGTAACTGTAGCCGGAAAGCAGTGGTTGCGTCTGGCACAGGATCGTGAGCGGTGGCGTGAGCATGAAGAGGCCTTTACTCAGCAGTGGGTGTCAACAGGCTGATGATGATGATGATGAGATACAGAATGCCTGATTAATGAAGTAGAAACAAAACCTTAATTTAATTGTGTTGAGCGAATGGTTTAACCTATTTAACCGACCAAAAAAGAGGGGTGTTATGAGTTTGACCTCTTTATGTATCAGGGTGTCTGTGTGTCTGTTTGTGGCACCGTAGGTCTTAAACGGTTGAACCGATTTGGAAGCGATTTTTTTTTTAATTTGAAGGCAGGTTTTCTATTGAGTGTTCTTAGATATGTTTTATCAAAATCGGTTCAGCCGTTCATGAGATATGCTTCTTTCAAGCAAAAATTTCGGGGCTAGCTATAATTTAACCTTTTTAAAATAAGTTTTAAATGTTACCAATATCTCTATCAAGAGCATTTTTTCTTCCAAACAGGCAGTTCATCCCGCCATACGCACTTCTCCACACGTTCTAGGCTCCAATCTCGTTGATTAGTCGCCACATGTGACCACAGCGCAACTGGCCTCATTTTCTGTACGACAATAATCGTTCGCTGTGCGCCGTTTCAGGACCCTGTTCGATGTTGTTTACGATTACTGCGCTTTGTGGTCCCCCCTTTATAGTGTTTCATGATGACGCTCTTGGTCGTCCTTGCATCTCAAACTAGTTTTATGAAACGCAAGGTCAAGCTTGACTGGTTCATTCCTTATTTGCATGTTTTCGGATGGCACTTGTGGTTGTCTCTACATTTCAAAGAAATAGTAAGCGTCTCGGGACCACCAGAGTCTCGTGTTTTATAGTAGCCCCTTCTCGGAAGTGGTGTAGTGATTATGATCTGCCTTATCTTGTTATTGAAGCTTTGGTAGGTCGGTGGAGGAACCGTTTGCGTCAAACGAAAGTTCCTGGATTTACATAACACAGACCGCAAGAAGTATGTTCTGTGCATTTGTGAATTAATTAACCAGTGACTAGTTGCCGACTTTATTTAAAACTAAACTAAGGCCTTTGCATTTACGTAATGAGATGATTTAAGTATAATACAGCGTCTAGTACCTTCATTCACAATACAGGGTGCACTCTAAGTCGATAGCGGAACTTTGAGCAGGCCATCTACTGATCAATACAAGCAACTTGTACTAGGTGACGAAAAAAATTGAGCGAAAAAAAAATCTGCTGTTCCATACAAAAGGTCGACTCAGTACTGCGCCAAATGTATGAAACAGCTGATAATTATTTCGCTCCATTTTTTTCGCCACCTAGTACAAGTTGTTTATATTGATAAGTAGAAAGCCTACTTAAAGTTCCGCTATCGACTTAGAGTGCACCCTGTAGATGGGTGAAAAGACCACTCGGCGCTGAAGTACCTGGGACATTGTTTCAGAATCTTAGTTGGCCCCACACATATTGACTTACGTGCATTTGTGAATTTCTAATAGCAATACTATACCACTCGCTAACGGTGAAGGAAAAACATCGTGAGATAACCCGCAGTTTAGTTGGATCCGCACGTATTGACCTTGTCTTTCCTGTAGGATAGGCCGACTAAGCTGTCAGGAAGGTATAGGTGCTGGGAAGCCTACCCTTATTTAAACTAGCGGCGTTAATATATCAAAAAAGAAATAGGTAGAAAAACTCTCATTACAATTTTCTCAGCAAAAAACGATCTTCAGCCCGAACAAAAACATTGTTGATTCTTTGGCACAAAACGTACTGATGTAGAAGTCTGACTTTAAGTTACTCACTTTTGTAAATCCGTGCTAACGACAGATTTTTCTTTCTTATTTTCCGTTTCGCGTAAAAATATAATTATACGTAGGTATTTAAATAACAAAGCCCATTCAAGTTGATGGCAGATGGACAAAGTCCATTGCGGAATGGCGACCCCGAGAGGGGAAGAGATCGTTTGGCAGAACGCTAGCCAGAGTAAAGTAAGTAAAGTAAAGTAAAAATCATTTATTGCTACCAACAAAAAAATATGCAATTACAGTTGGGTATCTGGGGGCACGGCAGTGCCCCCGCCAGGTCGAGCGCGAAGCAAACACTGCCGTACCATCCTTTACTGGAACCATTTCGCCGCATTTTCAGGCCCCTATTTGAGAACCTCTGGATAAGACCAGAACGCAGAAATTTTCGTCATCTAGTAAGCTATAATCACATACCTAAAATCCGAAATTTCAAGTCTGTAGGTCATTTAGTTCCGAAGTTAAGCGAAAGCAAAGTTTCGCATTTATGACACACACTCACTCACTCACTCATGATCATCATAATAGAACTAGTACTTCCCATAAACTCAGAGAGCTGAAATTTGGTACAGAGTTAGGGTTTAATGGCCACATAAAGGGAAAACTATAAAAACTAGGATAATCGAAGATCTGGAGTACCTGGTGACCCTGATTAGAAAACACAAGTGCCCTAATAGAACTAGTACTTTCCATAAACTCAGAGAGCTGAAATTTGGTACAGAGTTAGGGTTTAATGGTCACATAAAGGAAAAACTATAAAAACTAGGATAATCGAAGATCTGGAGTACCTGGTGACCCTGATTAGAAAACACAAGAGCCCTAATAGAACTAGTACTTCCCATAAACTCAGAGAGCAGAAATTTGGTACAAAGTTAGTGTTTAATGGCCACATAAAGGGAAACCTATAAAAACTAGGATAATCAAAGATCTGGAGTACCTGGTGACCCTGATTAGAAAACACAAGAGCCCTAATAGAACTAGTACTTCCCATAAACTCAGAGAGCTGAAATTTGGTACAGAGTTAGGGTTTAATAGTCGCATAAAGGGAAAACTATAAAAACTAGGATAATCGAAGATCTGGAGTACCTGGTGACCCTGATTAGAAAACAAAAGTGCCCTAATAGAACTAGTACTTCCCATAAACTCAGAGAGCTGAAATTTGGTACAGAGTTAGGGTTTAATGGTCACAAAAAGGAAAAACTATAAATACTAGGATAATCGAAGATCTGGAGTACATGGTGACCCTGATTAGAAAACACAAGAGCCCTAATAGAACTAGTACTTCCCATAAACTCAGAGAGCAGAAATTTGGTACAGAGTTAGTGTTTAATGGACACATAAAGAGAAAACTATAAAAACTAGGATAATCGAAGATCTGGAGTACCTGGTGACCCTGATTAGAAAACACAAGAGCCCAACCAAACTATTATAGATCGACATATACCACCCTTACAAAAAATATTCAACTTAGTGGGCCGCTTCACTTAATGTCAAAAATCGAAGGTCTGAAGTATCTGATGAAGAACCCTCAGCTGGTCTCAGCTGTATAAGAGATTATGGTAATGCCCCCTTCTACTATTGGTACATAAAAATATCGACTGTCATTGCAGAAATCCAGCGTAGTGGGACACATCTTCTAATTTAATCTAGCCTATAGCGTCCTACTGCTGGGCGAATGCCTCCCCTTTTGCTTTTAATACGCATATAAATAAATTTAAAGGAAATCTCTGGATAAGACTAGACTGACTTTTATACTTATACTTACAATTTAACAAGAAGAAATAGTCGAACGATTAACTTTATTCTACTCGAACATTACACAAATTAAAAAACTGTTTCCAATAAGAAAATCTAATGAAATAAATCAATATGCCTACGTTTCTACAAATAGAAGTGAAATCCCACCAAAAACATTCTGTAAAAAACTAGCCAGGTCTCGATGGAGGTACTTGTTTATCTCTAAAAAGTAATGAAATCTAGACAAAGTCGTGCCAAGTCTAAGGTCCCTTACTGCGATTTCTTTAGTATTACAGTTAATGTTGTGTGACTTGGCCGTTGAAGGGTATACAAGGGTACAAAGCCAGGTGCTCCATGACACCGTTGCACCAATCTGACGCCAGAACCGCTCGTGTACCCTTCAACGACCAAGTCACACAACATTAACTGTAATACTAAAGAAATCGCAGTAAGGGACCTTAGACTTGGCACGACTTTGTCTAGATTTCATTACTTTTTAGAGATAAACAAGTACCTCCATCGAGACCTGGCTAGTTTTTTACAGAATGTTTTTGGTGGGATATTCGTTTACACGTAAGGGTAGCAAAGGGTGGGGTGCTCAGCATGTGCCGTCCACGCATGAATGCGACTGGATGGCGCTGGTTTTCGGCACTCACCTTAGGACATACGACTAGACTAAACTTAACTAAACTATACTACAAAAAAATGTGTGTGTGTGTGTGTGTGTGTGTGTGTGTGTGTGTGTGTGTGTGTGTGTGTGTGTGTGTGTGTGTATGGGGGTGTGTGTGTGTGTGTGTATGCGAGGGTGTGAGAAAGAGGGTGTGTGTGTTTTAGGGGCGAATCGGTAGGAGGTCCGACGACACAGCCCAAGTAGCCGGAAAACAGTGGTTGTACCTGGCACAGGATCGTTAGAGGTGGCGTCAGCATGAAGAGGCCTTTACTCAGCAGTGGGTGTTAACAGGCTGATAATGATGATGATGATGTTGAAATAAAAAGCTTACCTACTATATTTTATCAATCCACAAGTGGAACATGTCCTTCATTTAAAAGTTTGAAGATCGGGCTGCCCCCGTACTACCTGGAGGCAGAGAGTTGACAAAGAGGCTGCATCGACTGGACTCGGTTGGAAGGAGCTAGAGGCCTCCGCGCAAGACCTCAAAAAATGGAGATCCCTTCTTCGAGCCCTATTTTTCCTGATAAGGGATAAAATGATATCATCATCATCATCATCAATTAATCCAGGCGTAATTGAAACAGTCGCGGCACTCCCCTGCCTGTCAATGGGGACTTGCGCACTTTTAGCATTTTTTTACGCACTTCCCATGCTGAAGCCAACGTTTCGTTTTCTACTTTACCCAGAAATATTCTGAGCCGTAAAAAATAGGCTTTATTTTTTTACTTGACAGTATAATCACTGCTTAGCGTGTTTACTCGAGGATGTAATAAAAACAACTGGAGATATTGTTTAACGAAAAACACTTTTTACGACGAAGCATCCGCCGTTTTATTTAATTAGTAAGCGCTTAGACTCGGCTAATCAAATTAGAAGAAGAGAAACGACGGATAGTAAATTGTAATGGCGCTACAAGATACTAATGAGATACAAGACAATTAGATGCTTGCATCTAGTTAGTAGAGAGTGCTCAAATAGGAATCTACACAATTCGGTACGCAAAGATTTTGTTCGAAAGTCCGTTATTGGCTTAAACTTATCTTTAGACAATATGGAGAAACTAATTTAAATATTTTTTATTTTGGTCCAGTAGTTTTGTTTTTATGCGCTAAAATGTTTTGTTCCCATGACCGCCAACAGTATGCAGACCGTCGCGTGACGTCATAAAACCGTATCTTTAAAACGTTGTAAAATCCAAACTACTGAACCAAAATAAAAAATATTGAAATTAGTTTCTCAATATTGTCTAAAGATAAGATTAAGCCACTAACGGACTTTCGAACAAAAAACTTTGCGAACCGAATTGATGTTACACACATTATTTCTTTTGCTATTGTTTTGCCGTTTCTTAAAGATAAACTTTTCTCAAACACCCAATCAACTTACTCCATGGTTCTTTATCTTTGATTATTATTATGTAGGTACAATTTATACATTAAGGATATTATTATCCTCTTTTCTTCCCACCACCACGGATGGGTCGATCTCCAAAATGTCATCTTCCTGTTACGTTGTCGTCGTGGTCGCCCGCATCGTGGTGAAAATCTCCATTGCTGAACCCTTTTCAATCAATAAC
This sequence comes from Zelleria hepariella, assembly GCA_949319315.1. NCBI lineage: Eukaryota > Metazoa > Arthropoda > Insecta > Lepidoptera > Yponomeutidae > Zelleria > Zelleria hepariella. Next base: position 8,058,317 of record OX439384.1, read on the forward strand.
CACATAAATAAAACAACATTGATGGATTGAGTGCTTGTGACAGTGACGAAGGCCTAAACCGGAAGTTGGAATCTTGGAATCGGTTCGAATTTTCATTCACTGGTCCGAATACAATTACGACCATTTTATTACCAACAGCAACACAGATCATCAAACAAACCCCTAATTACCCCGCGAAAAGCGAAAAACAAACGATTTACAAACAAATTCCGGTTTTGTATTAGGGCAGTTCGGGCAGTTCGAAATTTGAACGCAGCCAGATTGTCTGCGCGTGGCCATTTCGCACCGCTCGCGGTCGTCCGGTCTTCGTGCGGAAATAACCACACATGGAGCTTATGAACTGAGAGCTGTACGGATCAAACTTGCATAATAAATGCATGACCGTAGCACCGCTGAAATATGGAGATATACGCCAACTTTACGTGCTTGAAATGAGGGCTTTTCAGTGAAATCAAATGATAATCTCTAGGCTTAACTATTTTTAGGACCTAAAGTTTAGATTCCAACGTAGAACACCTACGAAGAAAACCCGCCGCCGCCAAAAGTGGCCACTTTTGGCGGCGCTAGTTGTGCCTAGGTTTGGACCTTAAAATGTCAAAGATAGATAGATAGATAGACGGCGGACAACGTCAGCGCCATATCAATCACTCACGAGTCACAGAACGTTTTTTTTTCTTCGATTTCCTCATCAAAAGACCTCATTGTCTCGTTGATAAGCAATACCTACGGCTTAAAGTTTGCCCATTTCACCCCTCGCGATTGTTAATTCGTTGCAAAACGTAGTGATTGAATTTTCCAGTCCTCTTTTGAAGATACATACACACTTTGTACACACGATAGCACGTCAAATATTAAATTACAGTCACGCTAGCACTTTACTCGGTTACGTTACGGGCGACATTGCAACAATAGTGTACACTCTGACGTGCTGTCATGTGTACACTTTGATACATTTTTCGAGCCCGAGCTCTCACTAGGACGTCTGTATCATATTAGATCCATGTTGCGGGCAGTTCCATTCGGTGCATCCCTGGCTTGGTCCTCGTGCGCGGTAAACATTATTAAAAGCGGGAACGGAACGTTAATATTCGGTTCTTTTGCTGAGCCACTGTGCGTGAAAAGCTGCAGCAGAAGTGCAACTCAAGCCACTCAACTCAGGCCGGCCACATAGCGACAGAAAATCAATCAATCGAATCAGGATTCCGAACGCATTAACTGCATACAAATCTGTGGACCTACCACACACATACAGCTTTTTTCGTCCGGAATTTTCATAGATACTGCGTTTTGAATCCTGATTAATTTTTCCATTACTTGCGTCTAATTGCGAGTTACTATTACAATATAAAAACTGGATATAAGCGGTTGTGACAAGAACTACCACGTGAGTCGATGCACTTTTTTGTCATCATCGTATTCAAAAAGAAAAATTATATTCTATTCTACGAGTATTCTAAGCTTAGAGAACGTAATAAACTCATCTAATAGCAAATACATAATAGCAAATAATATGCACTATTATCAGCTAACTAGAGAGTCAAACTCAGCAGATAAACCTTTTTCAGATTTTATCTGAATTTAAATTGTAAATATTTGTACTTCCTTGTGCTTTGTTTAAAAACCAACTACTGTGTACCCCTAGAGTAATTTCTACGGCTAGTAGAGTCAGCGCTAAAGATAAATGGTGTTTTGTTTAAGGCCCAAACACATGTAAAAATAAGATATGATTTTTTTCCAGTGGCAGCGCTAGTTGTGCCTCGGTATTCACTTTAAGGGTGGTATTCTAGAACGCTACTTAAACTCAGTTTAAACAGAGTTCAGACTGTCGATAAAGCAGTGCATGTTTTGATATGAAGGGAGGGATATTCAAATCAAAACATGCACTGTTTTATCGACAGTCGACACTACTAAACTCTACTTAAACTGAGTTTAAACAGAGTTCAAGGAGCTTTCTAGTTTGAACTGAGTTTAAACAGAGTTTAAGTAGCGTTCTAGTTTGAACTGAGTTTAAGTAGCGTTCTAGAATACCACCCTAAGAGTAAGTAAACGAGTGTCCTTCTGTAGCATAATACAGGGTACGCCCCGTGCAGCGTGCACAGAGCGAGCGCGTTCCGTTTTCCGCAACGCTGGCTCCCGGGTTATTATTTGAGTATTGTGCCACCGGGAACTTTATGATTTTGTGCACTGGTTTGGTTTGTTTTTTTCCTTTCTGCCGTTGTTTTGTGTAAACGCGTCTTTATGTGGATTTTCGCGTTCCGCGTGGTTTTCGTCCGACGACGTTTGTTTGTTTTATTCGTGAATCTGGGTTACTCGAGTCTTTGAAATCTTATTTTAAAGGCAGGAGACGGCATCCATTGCTAATTAACGTGAAGTTGCGCTGATGGTTGTCTGAGGAGAGGTGAGTTGAGGTGACTGCTCTTTCAAAATTATAATTTTACTTCAATTTCGAAAGCGCAGTCATCTCTCGACCCATAAAGAAAGTAAGTTCCTATTTTGAACCAGTAATAAATAATGAAACATTTATTACAGACAGATAGTGCACGAATTAATTAGTGCTTTATAAAAAACTAAAAGTTTATTACATGCATCAAAGACCGTGCATGTAAATTAATTGACTAGCAATATCTCGGTAACTACTTCCTTTTTGTCCTGTTCTTTTTAATAGCGCGTAGTAGTAAAGAGTTCATTCGATACTGCATTAATAACTACTAAATTAAAAGACTAAAGCAACCCCGATAGTTTAGCTTCAAATAGGCATATCTCAGAAACGGTTGAACCAATTTCAATAAAACATTATCTAAAAACACTCTCTAAAACCTTCTTTCAAATAATTAAAATTTCATCCAAATCGGTTCACCCGTTTAAGAGCTACGGTACCACAGACAGACACACACACACAGTATTCAGACACACACAGACAGACAGACAGACATCCAGACAGACAGACGGACGGACGGATCGAGAGACACACACACTTGTCGGTCAAACTTATATCACCCCTTTTTTTTGGTTGGGGGTTAAAAGACAAAAATAGACCTTTTCTCAGGAGTCTTCGAATATTCTTTCCATCTACTTCTTTCTTAGCCCGTGCACAACCAACCCATTGACCTCGCCTAAAGCGACATTATTCACGCTCGGGAGACTTCGAAAGGAGACCTCGGTTGCCGTGGCAACGACTTTGATATCAACTCGACCGAAAACAAGCACTATTGAATTAGTATAAAACTTTCTCAAACGATAGGTGTGTTAGTTAGCTAAGTAGGTTGGAGGGCGTTCTTGCGCTTTTTTGTTTCGACCTTCATGTTTGGCTACATGACATGTGTTTGTTGCACTCTGGTCCCCCAGAGTGCAACAAACACACAAAAATACAAAATACAATATTATTATTATCGACATGTGGACACACTTGATAATATCGATGGCTCCTACGTAAACTGTCGTATGTTCAAAAAGTTAACTTTACAGAGCCGTTTAAAGATGTTTTCTTTGACCGTTCTTTTGATTTATAAGATTTTGGTTTGAAATTTTTACCATGCTAAGGTATGAAATTTTTACCATACTTAGGATTACCATTCATACCTAGCTGTATTTTGGATGCTTTTGGAGATATTGTTGTTACCCAATCAAGTAATTACGCTATTTTATTCTCTTTTATTTATTTAAGTTTTCAATCCAACCACAAAGAGAGAAATACACATTTTAATTTATTAATATTTTTCACATTGTGTTCACTATAATTTATCCGCCGGCCACGGGAATTCCATACAAATTGGCGCGCCCAATATTGAACTATCCGACATACCTCACAAACTAGCCACTGCGTGGCGTAGGGTTCAATAAGGCGCCGTTCACGCACGATTCCGCACGATGCGAATAGTTCGACCCCACATAGAACCGGCCATCTAATTTCCGCGGGCCTTCCAGCAGGGTTAAGTACAACAGAAGTTTCTGGAAAGGCACATTTAGAGGGATCCAGGTAGGGGAGAACAACATCAAGATAAAAGTATTCCCACTATCGGGTAGCGGCATTTCGTCTCACGCGATAAAATAAAGCGAGATGCCGCTAGTGGGATTATCTTGAAATTTATCTTGAAATTGTGCTCCCCTCTCACAAGCTCTGATTAATTTCTGCAAGAGGAATCAAATGTCACAGACATGTAACCTGTGTTAATCATTTCAGCCAATCACGTGCCGCTATTTTGAACTATTCTTCTGAGAAATCGGGCATAGGGTTGATTGCACGGTCACGCTTTCAGTCAGCGCGGGTGATAAGCAGAGATGGGCGAAGAATTTCTGCCTTTTCTGCCCAAACGATTTTAATCGGGCAGAAAGGGTTAAAATCGGGCAGAAATGGATTTTTGCCCATTTCGGCGGGCATAAATAGAAATTCACAACAAATTACTTTTTTGTTTACAAAACCTTATCCGGAAAATATTAAATGACGATAATAGGAAAGAAAATTGGTTGCGGTGTAGTGTTGGGGGCGCTATGGGCGCTATGGGCCGAAAACTTAGATTTTTTTACAAATAAAATTAATATATATTTTTTTCACCGGTTACTGATTGGTTAGGTTCTGGAGAGCAAAAAAAGTCCTGTAACTTGATGCCGGAAAACGCACTGTTTTTGAGTTATGTATTTTTTTTTATCAAAACCTCATTACCCAAAAACGGTACGTTACCCGGCACCAAGTCACGGGACCTTTTTTGCTTCCTAGGACCTACCCAACCGATTACCACTAAAAAAACACCTCCAAAGCGACCCAGTTACTACAGGGTGCACTCTAAGTCGATAGCGGAACTTTAAGTCGATAGCGGAACTTCTAACTTTTCCCGACGCCCGACAGAATAAGTTTGAGTTTTTTTTCCAAGATCTCATATTTCAAAAACGATGCGTATTCCAGCACTAAGTGTTCCTAGCGCCTACCCAAGCAATTCCCGTCAAAAAAGTTTGATTTCACTAAAAGAGTAATTTAAAATTTGAAGTACATTTTAGTCTATATCACTAAATAGCTGACCCTAGACCTCAAGCACAAGATGAACACTGTTAACTATTCCGATATTTTTGTATTCAGTGCAGTGTATAGCTTAGGGTGATTGTTTTTCTATTCTGTGAACCATCAACTTACCTACAGTCCGTCCGCTACAAGATAGGACGTGCGTGTCAGAGTATGATACTTTTATTTAATACCTAGGTGTTCTGATTGGATATCTCTCACTTAGAAGGCGTTATCATGCAGAGCTCACATCAACAACGTCTAGATTTTTTTCCTTGACTTCGTTTTCAACTTTTGTTACTTCTGACAAACAGAAAAGTAACTTGAAAATAGGCTTTTTTCGGGTTTTTTTTTTTTTTTGTTGTTATGAAGACTTCTCTAGATGGCGCTATCCATCTCACCATAGAAAATGGAGTTTAGCCAGAATTAATGTCAAAGTCTGTCCACAGACTGTCTATTGGTCTGTGCCGAGGTTTTTTCACAGATAACAGCTATAATCCGTGCGGAATGAGAATGGGATGCGACCTTTTGGAACTGAGACGCGCGCGGTAAGCAAACTCGCGTCGATGCAACCTTGTCAAAGTAAAATACAGTATGTTTTCGAGTGACTTTGACAAGGTTCCATCCCATTCTCATCCCGCGCGCATTATACCCCGCCGCGCGCCGCTTGCTCTTGCTCGTAATTTTTGTTTCACACACAAGTGATCATCCATGGATTTTCATTAAAATAATACCTACTTAGAATTATAAGTGCTTTTGTACATCTTGTATGTATGTACAAGCCATGCATGGGAAGTGTTGTGTTTTGGGTCGAATGGAGAAACCAGTTTAGCCTAGGCTAAACTAGGCTAGCCCTATTTGAATAGGGGTAATACAGATTCTACCTAGTTATGCTAGACTAGTACTTTTTCTTAAAACTAACTAACCCGCCGTAATTATCTGAACAGTAGGGGACGCATTTAAAGGCCGAATTTGAAAAAGTCTACATTCAAAAAGTCTACGGTATATCCGATTTTGTCCGGTTTGAAGGACCACTCGAAAACAAAAAGAGGTAGGTAGGTATGTCAGTGTGTCGCCAACCGAACCTACTGACCTAACCTTTGTTTTAAATCTTTTTCGACTGTCTGTCACACGTCCAGGAATACCCTGTATGTTTAACACCCTTTATGTCGGTTTTTAGAACACCTTTATAAGTAAAAGGCCTGGTTTCGGGGTTCTTAAGGGGTTCGAAAATTTCGTTATTTTTGCGCTAAACCTCTTAGTTTACGAGATATGGTAACATTCATACCTAATCGTTCGTCAATATCAGCTCGGGCTAGGCCATACTAGTTTATCCTGGAGCGTACAATATTCTTGCTAGGCCAGACTGGATTGGCCTAGGCTAAACTGGTTTCTCCATACGAGCTTCGTTCGGCTAGACTAGTTTGGCCTAGGAAATACCGGTTTATCCATACGAGCTTCGGCTAGACTAGTTTGGCCTAGGCTATACTGGTTCGTTCATACGAGCTTAGGTTAGACTGATTTGGCCGAGGCGAAACTAGTTTATCATGAAATCGGGTTTGGCCGGTAACATAATACAACAGAAATGGCAAGAAAATAAGGATTATTAGGGGTCAGGTCAAGCGGTTGGTCAGGTGATTATTTTCCATCGCAACTTAAATACCACCCGATGCCACGGTACGCCACCCGACGCGCGCAGACTTATCTGGCGTTCTTTTTGGTTATCTGTGATCTAGTTTGACATTTATTCTTACTAAAATACAGCGCCATCTAGAATTTTTATTATAACTAAAGGAAAAAACCCTATTGGAATGCATGTTTTGTAAAGTTAAAAAATCCTTATGGTTTTTTTTATTGGATTCTAGACGTATTATAGCCTCTGTAGTGGGTTCCTGAAACAGGTGGCATTGTTTCAACATTTTACAAAAATCTTCGTCTAGTAGTGCTGATTTGGGTTATCCTCCATTGGTAAGTGTGTACCTAGCCTTTTCGTGGACAGCCAATGTATGAAGGGCAACTTTAGTGTTTTGCATACTTTGAAAGCATACCTAAGCAATGACTTCCCGAACGGGTATCAGGGTATCAGTAGGAGATTCCTATCGCATCATCGAATGTCTTTTCACCGAATGTAGTTTCATCGACAACGAATCACCGAAAGGTCGGATCACCGATGGTACACTTCATCGAATAGGTCGTTTTTATCAAATGCCCTTTACCAATATTTAGAGCTAGAGCAGTAGTAGCCCAGTAGGTACCTACTACAACAGTCGTTTCACAAGCTGCCACCCGGCAGTACCTATTCAAATGTCCCACCACGCGCGTGCCCACTGCGGATTGACGTTTTTCGCGTTAAGTATATGCCCGACGTTCAGGTTTCCTCACGATTTTCCCTTCATCAGCAAGTATTGTCACTACACATTAGGACAGATAGACAGACAGCAAAGGCAGAGTTTGTAAGTCCCGTTTAGCACCCTTCGGGTAAGGAAACCGAAACAAGTGTAAAGTCACTATTACATGCTGCCACTGGAAATCAAACCTGTAACGAAACTGAAAAAAAAAAATCCCGCCACGCTACTGTCTTTAGGTGAACCAATGTTAAATTTTAGCTTGTAAACCTCACACAATGCATAATATTGCTTGAAACTCACTTACTCATCCATCACATCATATAATTTTCAATAAGAGTTATTTTTAAATAATAAAGTAGAACGTTCGATAAAACGAACCTTTCGATGATCCGACCATTCGGTGATTCGTTGTCGATAAAACGATATTCGGTGAAAAGACATTCGATGATACGATAGGAAACCGTCATTCACAGGGTAATTTCAACTCTCGCCAACATTTTTTCTTTTACAATTTTGTCCAGGCCCTACTTTTTTTCTCTTTTCTCATTTAATAATCTTCACATGAGGTTTCATGTTCAAACATTTAAATTAAGTTCGTATTTCACCTGTTTGTAGCTTCTTTTGTTACCGATTATGCACCGAATGTGAGGACAAAATTAATTTCATTTCCGCCCGGCGTTTATTATAAATGCCCGGCATTTATTGGGCAGAAATGGATTTTAATCCAGCGATGGATTTTAACCCGGGCATTTACCCATCTCTGGTGATAAGTGCATAGTTTTGCACGTACCTTTTGTGTAGTGCCTCGGCTTACTATAAAACGATCCAAGAAACTATAATCTCGTGAAACCGCACGTTTATCGCGTTTACCAAAAGCATCATTGCTCCAACTAGTAGCCAGCACCAACTTTTCAGCAACAAACACCTCAAACTCAGACTCTCCATTTCCAGGTGTGAAAATTTCAAAACATTGCCAAAAAGCTGACCTTCTATTCTGTTTACTTCGATACCGGAATACAACCCCGCCTACTCCATATTCAATTACACCTATTCGAAATTCAATTTTCGGGGGAAAAATAACAATATTGACCGGCTTGTGTGTCGAGTTGTTTTGGACTTCCGGACACCGCCGCTGCCGGTAGTTGAAAACCGTGTCACATAATAAATCTATGTGTAAGCGTGAATAGAATTAATTCTTCATTGTTTTCATTAGGTAGAAATCAATAATGAAATTAACTTAACTAGTGGTTCGCCCCGAACTATGAACTCGCGACCCCACATCTCAGCAACCCCTCGACCGATTTAGCTCATGTTCGAACTTAAAAATTCTCTTGACCTTATTTACCTGCCTACCAAATTTCATGACGATCCGACAAAAATTACTCAAGTTATCGTCGAACGAACATTCATACATACAAACATACAAACATACATACATACATACATACATACATACAAACGCCGGATTGTTCCAGTAGACTCGGAGAACTTCGCTCGCTTCGCTCGCTCGTTCAATTAAACAAAAACCTAATCTAAAATAAAACTAGAATAAACCTAAAATAATACCTAAAATAAAACTAAATTATTAAAAAAAAGTCCAGATGGCTGCCACTGGGGTGAGTCCCCATAACTTCATTATTTTAATACGCTGAATTAAGCGTAGGCCGCCTGCCAGTTAGCTAACTGAAGAATAAGTAATTGGCGGTAACAATAATTATTATTCTAGATGAGAATCATCAACGCAGACGAAAATATGGCGTGCCGCAGAGCGCACGCACTATTATATGGTGACATTCTAATTGTAATTCTCATTCATCTATTGAGAGTAGAGATGCCACTGGACGCTGTATAAACCATATAACATAACAAAGCCTAAGTTCATACCATCTACTAAACTTATTGAATGTGCCTGCACCAAGTGGGTTGAGTCATGTAAGATTGGTTTGACACCTTTTGTTATGAGAGCGTTGGGTAAGCTAGAGCTGTCAAATGCAATGCATTCTGTTTAGTAAGGCCTTTGGTTATGCGTACCTAAGTACAATTTATCGGATTAAATTATATTTAACATCCAACACAGAAATTGATTAACTGACTTCAAAAAAGGAGGAAGTATTCAATTCGACTCGAAAGTTAACTTTTTTTATGTTTATTACCTCAGAACTTTTTTCTATGTAAATTGCTACTGTAAAATGCGTGTTTGACAAGAACTTTTATTTGAATTTGAAATAATGGTTAAACATTACACCAGTAGAAAACTCCTTTTTATTAGATTGACACAATTATATCGCTCGCCAAACAAAATAGTAACTAAATTAAAATCGGTTAATGCGTTTGGGAGCTACCAATGCCACGTTCAGAATTTTAAAAATATAACGGCCTAGCTACGCTTTTCAAATCTGCGTAGCGCCATTGGCGTAGAACTTCGTAGCACGTCGTAGCACGTCGTAGCGAGTCTACGCCAACATTACAAACATTTTAATACACTTTTAAACACCATAGTCCATTTTTATGCCTGCAATGTGCCTGCAAAAGTAAAAAGAAATGCCTCGCGCTATAAGGGCTACCTAGATAACTTAGCGTGGCGATGACGTACCATTCGGAGTGTGCTGATATTAGTCTCACGATAGAGGCCCAGAGGCCCTTTGGGTGGCCTAAAAACTCTGACACCAGGGGCGGCCACCACCTCATACCACCTACCTACTCGGAGTTTCACGATTTCAGATTTGACCCCATAATACAATATGTGTTGATGGGCTCAATGAATCGCGTGGAAACAACTTAACAGCATGTTAAAGGTACCTAAACACTGCGTAAATACAGGCTATTCCGAGACGTCACGCATGTGAAGCGTCACTGTCGCGTGTAAGCATCAACTTGACACCAAGTGATCCCGTCAATAGTGTTCTTGGTTACAAACACCTTACCTACTTACGATTAGGTAAATTACGAGCCCTATGTCCCTGGGGATGATTAAGACATATAGCTGAAACCAGTGATGTAAGGAACAATCAATGGCATGACTCTTACATGGAAGCCGTAGAGACGGATCTATACTACGATTACTGTGGAAATATTAAATTAATATGCACACAAAAAAACTAAAGAAGGATGTCATAAAAATCAACTCCTTAGGTCAAACTATTCACTCGGAACAGTGGGGCTACCGGGCCAAGTTCCTAAATAATGTCGATGTGAATTCTTCAACTCATTTTAATTATGTCTGACTGGGCGTAGGCGCCATGAAACAGTATACACGTAGAGGAAGTTGCGGACTAGAAATAACTTAAATGCCTTAAATCTAGAAGTAATCTAGAAATTATTACAAAACGGACCACAGACGCTCTTGGCAGCTGACTGCTACCCCTAAGCGATGTTTCACAAGCAGGTAGACTGGTAGATACACAACAAAGCTACAATTAACTTCCGGGTAGCAATTTCATAAGCTTACAGTTGAAACGTTCGTAATTAATTCATGAAATTCAGCTGAATGTGTGCCCGGACCCGTCAAAGAGTATTCTGTCACTTGTGTATTGTACTGATGGCATAATAGGCAGTAGATGTCGTTTGCGGTACAAGTCTAAAGCGAATCTTTTGGGTAAAGTGGAGGTGAACTGGGTATTATTCGACTGCCCTAGTCCACTGCACGTTCTATCCCTAAAAAAAACTAAGGCATTTGCATCTACGAAATGGGATGATTTATACAGCGTCTAGTGGCATCTTCACTCACACTAGGTGGGTGAAGAGACCACTCGGCGCTGCAGTGCCTGGGACATTGTGTAGGCTTGACAAAGCCCTGCCTGTAGCCTTGTCTCCCCCTAACTAACCAATCTAACCAGGGCCTCAAGTTTATAAAGGTTCATCATCATCATCAACATCAGGCTGAGGACACCCAATGCTGAGTAAAGGCCTCTTCATGCTCACGACACCGTTCACGATCCTATGCCAGACGCAACCACTGCTTTCCGGCTCCTTGGGCTATGTAATCGGACCAGTTGGTCTTCAAACCGATCTCTTCCTCTCTGTAAAGGTTACGCAGTTGTATTTGTAAAGGTTCAGTACTGTACGAGAAAAAACAGTGCTGTCTCAACAACTGTGAACCTTTTCCAAAACTACAGCCTTACATAGGCGCATGTAGGAGGAAGGACGGTGGCTTAAGTCATACGATGAGTCAACGGTCAGTAGATAGACCAATAATATTGTACATTCAGCAAGAAGACATGTATGAGCTTTCGACCCAGGGGGTTGGCATAAAACGGAAGATGCCTTTGCTCAGCAGTGGGCTCTACTCATATGCTGAATGAATAGATAGATAGATAGTGAAATAATTTTTTATTTTTTTATAGCTTTGCTCTTGTAGCGACCCCTGTCGGGGGCACAGGAAACTGTTACATACTCTAGCTGTCGAAACGCTACTTGCTACAATCCTGCATTGCGCCAGTTAAATATTTCTCATAGCTGAGTAATCTGAGTTTAATGGACCCGGCTGGTCCCCAAACATAATGTCTGCTTGGCGGGAAATTTCCCTTCACAGTCAAGGAGCATATCCCCCGCTCCTCCTAAACTCTTATAACTTGTAACCTAACAGGCTTTACATCTCACTCGTACAGCTAATGAAGCATGTCAGCGCGTGTCAGCAAACTACCGACAACACGCCAGCCATCGCTTAAATAACTAAACACGCTCGCTATTACTGTAATGGACGCCACTCTTTATAGGCGAACGAAGCTGGTTAGGAGTTAAGCTAGCAACGAAATAATTGAACGAGCGAGCGAAGCGAGCGAAGTTTTCCGAGTCTACTTGAACAATCCGGCGTCTGTATGTTTGTATGCATGTATGTATACAGGGTGTTAAAAGACCGCCAACAAAGCGGGAAACCACGTATTCTCCTCATCATAAGGAACATTTTTGCCCAAGGAACTATGCCTGGGAAATCAACGGTTTCCGAGATAATGAGGTTCAAAGTCGGACATTTCAAAACTTTTTTTTTGCAGAAATGTATTCAGTATCTAGTTCTTAACATATCTTCTCAAGAAGCCATATCAAAATTATGAATATTACTTAAAAAAAACGACGCTAAAATTGCAACCCGCAATGTATTCTAAACATCGGCACTTCAAGCTTAAGTAACATAAACTTATACCTACGCTTGCGCAATATGACTTCTGTGCGTTACACGTCCTTTGCGTGATAAAATATTTTTCAACATTATAACCTAATAAACCAAAATCATTTCCCAGCAGTTATTTATCGAAAAAGTACTTTGTTTTGGTGTCCAGTATGCGTACATTTCGGGTCTGTCGGCGGTCTTTTAACACCCTGTATATGAATGTTCGTTCGACGATAACTTGAGTAAAGTCGGATCGTCATGAAATTTGGTAGGCGAGTAAATGACGTAAAGATATTTTTTTAATCTGTCGAGGGGTTGCTGAGATATGGGGTCGCGAGTTCATAATTCGGGGCGAACCACTAGTTTAGGCTGAGAAGCCTGGTTTTTCTCCGTCTCTCGGGGCTTATTCTCGGGAATCTCGCATTTGACACACCTCGACAAAACTCATTTGGCGGCAAATGTCACCTCTCCTTTTCTCACGAAGTCATCCTCGACATAGGGCACGAGATTTCTGCGAGATGTTTGCCTTTTTCGCTCCACATGACTCGAGTTGTCGGGAGCAGTCGAGATCGAAATGACATGAGATTTTTTCCTTCGAGATGCATCGAATGCGAGATTCCCGAGAGAAACATAATACTGGGAAAAAGTTATGACTGTCTTTAGACGTTCCGGAAGGTAAATCGTAAATCTCATTAAAAAAAAACATAAATTCTAAGCCACGAAAAATCGCTGAACATACATGGGGTATTTTTGGATAGCCCTAGGCGCGAGAAATCAAAAAAATATATATTGGCGTCCTTATTTAGACCACCCTGTATAAACTTTACAACTCCATCGGCAACCCCTCGATCGATTTGGGTCAAGTTCAAACTTAAAAATTATTTTAATTTAATTTACTTGCCTACCAAATTTCATGATGATCCGATCACATTTACTCAAGTTATCGTCGAACGAACATTCATACATACAAACATACATACATACAAACGCCGAATTGTTCAAGTAGACTCTGAGAATATCGGGACTCAAATATCGGGAACTCAAAAGAAAATAAATCGTGGTAACAATCCCGTTTTCTTACAATAATTAAGACTCTGAGAACTTCGCTCGCTCGTTAAAAAATGATTGTTCATTTCAATAAGGGCTATTTTCGAGTGTATTGACGCTCGACGGTTGAGTGGATTTTTTAGAAAATAAACAAACTTCCACAGCGGCAACTCAATTACAGTTTGGCAAAAAAAATGCCAACAAAAAACATTTTTTAATTCTAAACCCTGCCACCCTCACCTACATAGAAGGTACACGATTCAATATATCCGACCGAAGGCCTCAGGGAAAATCACTGAGACTACCAGGAAAAAAGTAAACTACCGAAAGGGCTAAGCCATTTTTGGTCCAAAGCAAAAACTCTCTATAACTCCACCAAATTAAGTAGTACACGAGACGGGATTACCCTTTCGCGTTCGTAATTCATTCCCAACTCGGCCGAGTAGCCCTGGTAAATGCGAAAGGTTGGGAAATGTATGTAGTTAAAGAAAAATTTAGGCCAAGTACAGGCTTAAAGGATCCCTTTCAATTTGCTTGGCGGAGATGTTAGTTACTGTAACATTTTTATTCGACTGCACGAGCAAAGGAGAGCAACGTTTTTTTACGCATATACATATATGGTTATTTTTTCAAATCCACTGATAACTTTACCCTACATTTTAATTCTACGTGTTCTAACGTTAGTTTGACAGGACCTTAACAGCAAAAGAAACCGGCCAAGTGCGAGCCGGACCCATGCACTGAGGGTTCCGTATCGCCGTTTTTCCGTCCGGAATTCCGTACGTATGTGGCCGGCCGAAGACACAACGAGTGGCAAGTTTCACGGGTGTCGCCCGCCACCGCATTAAAAGCCCTGCATCTGAATTGGTAATGCTGCGATTATCATACGAGGCAGCGACCTCTGCGACGAATTAACATGGTTTCTGAGCCCGCACATATCTACACACGCGTGCTAATACATTATGTGCTTCCGCGTGTCCTTTAGAAATTAAATGGGGTTTCGGGCTCGCGACAAGACCATTTTCAAGGATTCCGTCATTGTACAAAACAATAAAGTTTCACTAACTCGTGAACAAACGTACTGTGCGTCATGTTTATGTTGACTCTTTATTATACGTATATGGGGTATTCGGTAGGTAGGTAATCGTATAATATGATGTAGTGGCCACTCCTGGTGTCAGAGTTTTTAGGCCGCCTAAAGGGCTTCTGACATGCTTAACAACGGGACCAACGGTTTAACGTGCCTTCCGAAGCACGGAAGCGCTCAGATATTATTGCCAATAGCGGTCACCCAACCATGGACTAACCGCGCCCGATGTTGCTTAACTTTGTCAATCAACTAAGTATTCGGTCAACTTTGCCAATGTCATGAAGTTGAAACATTATCATCACATTTGACACCGACTGTACAAACAAGGAAACTCGTTTACTTTAGTACTTACAAGTACCCTGAAAAGCTGTTTGAGAATTGCCGAGTCTCAAAGCAAAGACGCTGGTTTACATTATAATCTGAATATGGAATACTACTTTGCATTAAATTAAATAAACATTACTCGGTGTACGGTGATACCTACCTCTACCTTCCTATTGCGTAAACATAAAATTATGTGCAGGGCTTATTTCTCTTTGAATAGAATATTAACGTTCAACTGAAACGAACGTAAAACAATACATCGCAGTAGGCATATTATAAGAAAAAAACTTATATGATTTTTAGAGAACCCTGTTACTTACCGTAGTTTTGTAATGATATCAAAATGTTGTCTATTGTTAACGGCAATTCTATATTTTGGATCACTAAAGGAATGGAAACCTGCATGCTGAACATTATTCTCGGGCCTGCCTAAAATAACATTATTATAATAATTCCTCTGGTCCGTCTCTTAACCAATTGGTATTACTTCGGCTCATAGACACCCTGAGGGTACTGGATTTTTTTTTACGCCAATCAAGCTGTTAAAATAGACATCACATGACAAAGTAATAATTTGCCACAGCCAATTCTCATTCGCCGTCAATAAATTACCAGAGCAGGCCCTGAAATTTAACTGTACTAAAACTAATTCCAGTTGCGCCTAAACTTCAGTCATAAACAAGTTTTCTTCACTTAAGGCTGGAAGATAGTAGTGTGGCGGGAAATTCAAAATTTTCACAGTTTTTTACATTTTGTAGCTAAACTGAGCTATTTTTGTTCAGCGATTTTAAGTTCGCGAGAATAAAACCGTATTCTTTTCATTATTGTAAACAACAGAACAACAATAATTCAGACGATTATGTGTTCTGGTCTACGACAAGTTTTTTGGGCAGTACCACTGCTTCGTAGACCAGAACACATAATCGGCTGAATTATTGTTGTTCTGTTGTTTACAATAATGAAAAGAATACGGTTTTATTCTCACGAACGAAAATTCGCTGAACAAAAATAGTTCAGTTTAGCTACAAAATGTAAAAGTCTGTGAAAATTTTGAATTTCCCGCCACCTTGCTATCATCCACCCTTAAAGTGAACTACCTACCTTCGTATCTACCTGCGCGGGGTTCTCCTATTTGGAGTAATGTAAATCTAAAATTTCAAAAAGTTTGAATCTTGTAGAAACCAACGATCGGAACGGATGGAAATAATCTCTTACTGCATAAAATCAAAGTAGGTACTTAATTTCAAGTTGTTAAAACGACCATGATGGTTTTGAGCGTATGGAAAAAGGAATTTCCATCATAATTTACTCGACTGCTAAAGGAGGCTAATATTTTTAAAACTCCAGATGAACTAAGCCCAAAATACAGTACGAAACACCAATTTAAACTCAAAGAAAAATACGGCTCAACATGAGAGGGAAATACAGAATGGAATTAGCGAAAAATGCAGAAGCCATTTTTGAGTTTTAACGCCAACCTTGCCGCGGGGCAGGAGCCGTTGAAGAAAAATACACGAAAAAATTTAAATGCTGAACGTCCGCGTCGGTGGCTGTCGCTTTGCCGTAACTTCGGCTATTTTGGGCACAATTTACGGCCACTCCAAGGGTTACATCGCTTTATCGCCACTAAGGGTACTCCTACTTGCACAAAAACGACCTTTAGACCTGTTTGAACTTGTAAGTTCAAAATAATTTGGCTGATTTATGTGTATGAGGCGAAGGTTTTCTTTTTCACTGGACCTTTCTCGTTAGCTCAAAATTTGTGTAGGTCATGGTTTTAGAAAAGTAACAACCTTAAGAATGGGGCATATAATAGTTAAAAAAATATATTTTGTCTGGTAAGTATTACGAAAGCCGAATCTAGGTGTCTTGAAACAAATCTAGATATTTCTAGTAATAGCCCGTATTTGAGCGGGAGTCTTTTATTTACCTATACCTTGTCTACCCAAGCAATAAATTAATTACATCTTGATACAACATTGATAATGACAGTTTTTCTCAATAACATTATTTTTTCTTCCTGACAGCGCTACGGTACCTAGCGAAGAAAGAGAGGGCGGCACAAAAGATTTCCGAAAAACAATTACCCGACCAAAAATATCGGGCGCGTCAGCGGCATAAAGGCTCTTTTCGCTTGACACTTCTTTGATGTAAAGCCACGTAAAAACCAACGGGAAAAGTGTATTTTGTAGGTTCCTGGATCACAGAAGATACATTACAGAAGTTTTGGCTTCAATATTTCTGCTCCCAGTAGTCAGGCATTATATAGTCAACGCGTTTTTGCCAATCCTTACTAAGCCCAAAATATCTTATTTTCTCTCTGATAGAGCCATAGAGCAATCCTGTGCCCATAGCTAGTGGGACGTATAGAAAAAAAAAGTAAGATGTAGCCTGTACAATTTTACATGTCCCACTAGCTGGGCAAAGGCCTTCTCTCAGAGAGAGAGTTCGAGCTTAATCACCAATCAATGCGGGTTGGCGATTTTTGCGTTGAGGGTATAATTCCTCATACGCTCAGGTTTCCTCACGATGTTTTCCTTCACGGTCAGCGAGTGGTATTGCTACTACAAATTCACAAATATACGTAACTTTGAAAATAAATTAAAGTCATAGGTATATGTCCGCACCGGGATTCGAACCTGGGTCTCTCGCTTCCGAGTCCATTGTTCTACCCACTAGACCACCACCGCTTCTTGACCAGTGGGACGAATAGACATAATTATAAAGGTTGATGTTTTGGTTAGTGACACCCGACTCAGGGACGATAGTTTTATGGCTTCAAACTAAAAATAAGGCAATTTTTTTTATTTTATTTATTTCGTATTACCTTGTTTAGATTGTTCTATTGTTTAGATTGGCCTTTTCAAAGCGCGCGCGCGATGTAGCGTTTGATGTTGCGAGTGCGGCCGCAAGCGATGTTATAATAGTAAGGAAAGCCGTAATAATATAATGATTTTTGGGTATCTATCACTGTTTTTTTTTTCTTTATCGTGTAAATAATCACCCCTGAGTCGGGTGCCACTTTACAAAACCACACCTTGTATTTTATTTTCCAATCAAATGACAAGCCTTTATCTTTGTTCGCAGACAACTTCTGGCGCCAAACCTCAAGCAACGACACTACCTCCCAAATGGTGCTGAGAGCGAGAGCAGACAGGTGAGTTTGGTTTTGTTTTATTTTCATAATAATTATCATAGAAATAAGAAAGAAAAGAAAGAATTTAAGGCTCCCCCACACAGGTGCGTTTTATCGGTCGGTAAAATCGGATGTGTTCTTGCGATATCTGTTTTTAGAAAACAGATATCGCAATAACGCAAACGCAAAAACGCGCCTGTGTGGACACAAATAGATACACCTTACATTAAAAATAAAACAGAATTAAAACAACAGTTAATTTAACAAAATTGGTCAGGTAAAATGTCGCTGTGTGTCATTGTAATGCAAAAGGCACTAACTCAGCATTGTGCTGAGGGTGGGAGTTTCAGCGTTGATTTTCAGTTAGTGCCGGTAGTGACCGTGCGAGCCACAGTTGCTGTTTCACAGCCTCTCCCAAAAGCGGTAAAATTAAATATGCGGATTGAAAAAAAAAAATTGTTTTACTCGTAATCCCATGAACCCCCATGAGCGTCGCGATTTATTCGGAAACTTTTAATCGTTGCAGCGAAATGCAGTGTTGCAACTTTTGAAATTAATCGCCCCCGCTAGGAGAAGAATTGTTGCCTCTTTGCCTACGCGCCATTAAAAGTTGCCAGTCTGTGGAATTTATACTTTGAGCATGTTTGTCTGCGCCGAAGATGTATGTCGCGTCGAACACGTTACTTCAACCGGTTAGAAACAGATCAACTTCCAAAATAAAGTAACTACTACTATTTGAGTAGGTATGTTAGATCAAACTCAAAGTCAAATAGTTTTATTCAGTATTCAATAAATAAATACACTGAACGTCAAACATAAAAAAGTTATAGATTTTAATATTACTTGCCTATATGGTGTTGGCACAATTTGGCACAATAAACAATTTAGGTACTTACTTACTAAAGTTCAGCGACATTGTGTCACTGGCTCTACAAAAGGTAAGAGTTTTTTTTTCTTTTTTGATATGTCATGTTGTTGATATATTTATCTAGCTCAAACCACACTACTGAATAGAATACCTTACTCGTTGGCGACATGCACAAATAAATAATACAAGATTAAATCCGTTTAAAACCTATTTCTAATATTCATGTGCTCGTGCAAGCGTAAGACAATATCAAAATATAAGTAAGTATGTGGTTCTTACGTATCGCATCCAATATTATTTTGCTTAGACGCAAACAATATAAAATAAATAAATAAAATAGCAATAAGATCGCTTGTTCCTTCATACACAATTTTCCTTCTAAGAGCGAATACTTATTAAATATTTCTTGTCATCTGACGCAATGAAAGGGTTATTATTTATGTATGTAGGATGTTTCTATGTATATTACGTCTTTAGGTTTAAGGTAAAAAAAGGTTATTGCGGCCAAAGGAATTAAACTGACGTGGCATTTAGTTAGTTTATACTTCTTGGGTATTTTTTATGTCATTATACCTGAAAAAAAAATCCAACTGTTTTTGTTCTACGACTTCTCGAATAGCTCGAACGTTACTTATTATTGAAAAGTTTGCATTTGTACCATTTCCGCGCGACGCTTTTTCATGCCACTCCACTCTCTACCACTTCTCTAGCCTCTCCTGCTTCTATTTGTAAATTTCACAAAAAACAATATTTCTTTTTTACCTATGGAAAAATAACATTGCGCTTTCACCAAAGTCGTACTTAGAACAAAAGTTATTGGAAATCACATTTACGCCCTTACTAATAAACGTGGAATAAACGTTATACCGAGGATAACTAGTGGTTCGCCCCGAACTGTGAACTCGCGACCCCATATAAACTTAACGACCCCATATCTCGACAACCCCTTGACCGATTTGGCTCAAGTTCAAACTTAAAAATTATTTTAGTTTTATTTACCCGCTTTCCAATTTTCATAACGATCCGACCAAATTTACTCAAGTTATCGTCGAACGAACATTCATACAAACATACATACATACATACATACAAACATACATACATACATACAAACATACATACATACATACAAACGCCGGATTGTTCAAGTAGACTCGGAGAACTTCGCTCGCTTCGCTCGCTCGTTCAAATATATGGTTAAACCTCGTTGAACGAGCGAGCGAAGCGTACCGGCTAGGGAATTCTCAACGTATTTTAATATGACAACGGCATTATGAGTATCTCATCGACACGTTGGGTGTATATAATGTATGCGTCTCGCACATATTTTTTCCGTAAGCGTGATTCAAAGTATGCAAAGTTCCGACCAAGAATAATTTCAATATGACCATCAAATAAAGACATACATCTTCCGAAAACCACGAGATTTCCTTCCGCATTTTATTATTGGGGACACTTTAATCGGCTCATTTTCCATTCACGAAACGTCCGGATGGAGTTCTACGTACAGCCCGCAAAAGTAAGGACAGAAGCTCACCTCAAAATACATATTTCCTGTCAGCATCCAGCAGCATCCAGCAGGAGCGAAATCCTAGTTCTAGCTGAATTATGTCTCAAGCAAAGTTTCTATCAGCCTGTTGACACCCACTGCTGAGTAAAGGCCACTTCATGGTCACGCCACCGTTCACGATCCTGTACCAGACGCAACCACTGCTTTCCGGCTACTTACTGGGCGTGTTTATTCGACTCGAATTACTAGTGGTTCGCCCCGAACTATGAACTCGCGACCCCATATCTCAGCAACCCCTCGACCGATTTGGCTCATGTTCGAACTTAAAAATTCTCTTGGCCGCATTTACCTGCCTACCAAATTTCATGACGATCCTACTAAATTTACTCAAGTTATCGTCGAACGAACATTCTACATACATACATACATACATACAAACGCCGGATAGTTCCAGTAGACTCGGAGAACTTCGCTCGCTTCGCTCGCTCGTTCAATTATGTTGTCCGGTTACCACGTGGCGTCTGTGTTCTGTGATGGCAATAGTGAACTTTGTTTATAAGGTATACGAGAAATTTTAACGTTGCTACCTTGTAAACTAGTGGATCGCCCCGAACTTTGAACTCGCGACCCCATATCTCAGCAACCCCTCGACCGATTTAGCTCATTTCGAACTTAAAAATTCTCTGTACCTTATTTACCTGCTTACCAAATTTCGTTACGATCCGACTAAATTTACTCAAGTTATCGTCGAACGAACATTCATACATACATACATACATACATACATATTTACATACATACATACATACATACATACAAACGCCGGATTGTTCCAGTAGACTCGGAGAACTTCGCTCGCTTCGCTCGCTCGTTCAACAAAGTTCACTCTTGCCATCACTACGTTTGTCTGCGCTCTAAGAGTAAATCAAAACCTGGGCTGAGACGCTAGGTTTCTGTGCATTTCATTCTATACCTCCAGGCCGTAAGTGGATGGGAGACAAATGCGGATGCCACAGCCAGATATGGGACGAACGTAGTTTACGACGTGGCGGGAGTTTGGAAGAAGAATATGAGCAAAGAAAATAAACGTACACCTGTGTACGCATTCCAAGCGTAAGGGTTAAAAGATTAAGGCCGTCTTGCACCACTTTCTTAAATGTGGGTTAAACAGCATTTAACTAAATTCTTCATACAAAAGTCGTTCTAGTCATTTTTATACCTAGTCATTTTTCATGATAGACCTAAGTCGCCAAAAGGATTTGAATGGCGATTTAAGTGGCATTTAAGAAGTGATGCAAGACGGCCTAAATCGTAAATACAAGAATCGCGGTAATTTTTAGGGTAACCGAATTACCTATATTATTTAGACATTTCGGCTGCGTTACAGAGCGGCGCGGCGGGTGTTTTCACTATAACCGTGATTTGAGCCTTTTCAAACGAAATTATGTGTGAATATCGCGAATCATTAAAAGTTGGCTGTTTTAGATAGGTCTCACCTAATTCTAGGGTTTGATACGAGTATGTGAACATTTTCGATTTTTTTAGTGTATTTGATACAGGAATCGATTTTGTGCATTTTTCGTTGCGCGCGGGCCATTCACTATGCACAGCGCCTTAAATTGAAGGCTGCACTATGGCTTAGAGGCTGTAGTAGCTGGAGAGCTGCTGACCAATTGACTAACTTTCTCGTACAAGGCTGAGAGTTGGTAGGCTGATTATGTAAAATTCGTTGAGTCTGGATAAAATTGTCATGCACGTCTGGTCCGGTTGAAACAATATCTCAGATTAGCTACAAAATTTTAAAAAACTTTGAGAATTTGGGCTTTTTTGCCACGCCATTTTCATTGACCCTTAATCACCCTAACAACTCCCTGCCTCGTACGAGAAAATAAGTCAATTTTTCAACAGTTCTCCAGCTATTACAGCCTCAAAACCGGTTAGTGCAGCCTTGTAGATTACAGCCGATAAGCAATTACCGATTCATCATGAGACTCACAACGCGTGATAGCAACTTAGAGATAATTTCAGATTCCATTGCCCCTCAAAGTAATTTGAATCAAACGCGAATGCAGTGATGTGTGATGTAGTCATTACGAGTTAATTGCTGTTAACTTATGCAACTCATACTGCCTAGTTGTGGCTGATGTATTGATAGGCAGTGTTCAAGACACCAAGTAAAAAGTATAGGCTGTATAACGCGCGCACGGCGCACTGGCCACTTTTTGTTTCTTTATTTTATTTTATGAAGTAAACTGTCAGATTTTTTACACGATTTATTGATCGCCGCCTTTCCAACACAACCATTATATTTCTTTGTCTTCAATGGTAGGAAGGTAATCGTATGAGGTAGTGGCCACCCCTACCTTGTCTTCAATTAAATAATTAGATATCGAGAAGCAGATTCTTTAATGATGTCTAGTCCTAACAGCCAGTATGCTTAAAAAACTTAAGACAATTGACAAAAAAAAGTTATATAGGTATGTTTTATAAGTGTCTTTTGACACACCGTAAAACTCTGGATATCGGTTATTCTTTTTTAATAATCTAAAATGACACATTTGCATTCTATCTGCCGGTTTCTGATTTGAGAAATTCTCTAAGCAAGCACTTAAATATCGATCTGCTTCTGCGGATTTCTTACAAAAGAACGTGACAGAACGATAGTTAAGTATTTACTTAGTAAAATTCTCAATTCAGAAACCGGGCCTATGTAAAATATCTTTGCACACCTATATTGTGAGCATGCGCTTATCTCTTAGGTACTAAACCCTCACCCGGCTCTGTCAAAGATAAAATCTCACAAAGAGAAAAACCCACGCTAAATGCTATTTTCCTATAGAGATTCGCTTTGAAAGGCGCCTGCATAACTGAGCGTTGCCAACAAATATGAGAGATTCAATAGAATTTTATAATACCAACTTGCACAAGGAGGATGGGTACAATACGAAAATGCTATTTCCTTTTTCAATATTTTGCGTTTGCAATTAGTAGAAATTATAAAGGGAAATTATAGTAACCTAATCATGGTTATTAGTTTTTTTTTTAAGTTTCCTCAACATCGCTCGCTGATAATAAAATAAAGACAAACCTAAGACAAACAAATCAAAGCCCTCGCCAAAAGGTGCACTCAAATTTTGTAGTGAAACTTTAAGAAGAATGTGTTCTTATTAATACAAACAACTTTATTTATATCAATCTATCCAGCCCATGAATATTGCCCACTGTTGGGCATAGGCCTCTTCTTTGTCATGCCAACCTCCCCGGTCCCCACCCAGCCATTTCCACTGTCTCCCGGCCGACTTCTTAATGTCAGCGACCCATCGGGTCGGCGGCCTGCCCACAATATGTCGAGCAGTTCTAGACCACCACTCAGTAACTGCTTTTGTCCATCGTCCGTCCGTCATCCCACCGCATCAAATGTCCCGCCCATCTCCAGTTCAGCTTTATGACTCGTGTGCCTTTATTCTTCTTCTTCGTCGTTGCACTCTTGTCAGGGCGGTCGTGGTCCACATGTAGTATCAGTGGCTTACGATGCCAAGCCATTGGTCTCGGTGCCTTTATTAGCGGAACTTTAATTGAGAACAATTAATGGGGCAAAAATACACTAGTGGTTCGCCCCGAACTGTGAACTCGCGACCCCATATAAACTTAACAACCCGATATCTCGGCAACCCTTCGACCGATTTGGCTCATGTTCGAACTTAAAAATTCTTTTAATTTCATTTACCCGCCTACCACATTTCATAACGATCCGACTTAATTTACTCAAGTTATCGTCGAACGAACATTCATACATACAAACATACAAACATACAAACATACATACATACATACATACATACATACATACATACATACATACAAACGCCGGATTGTTCCAGTAGACTCGGAGAACTAAGCTCGCTTCGCTCGCTCGTTCAATAAGGTAGACTCTGCACTAAATATATGAAACAGCAGATATTTTTTCGCTCCATTTTTTTATTGAACGAGCGAGCGAAGCGAGCGAAGTTCTCCGAGTCTACTGGAACAATCCGGCGTTTGTATGTATGTATGTATGTATGTATGTATGTATGTATGTATGTATGTATGAATGTTCGTTCGACGATAACTTGAGTAAATTTAGTCGGATCGTCATGAAATTTCGTAGGCAGGTAAATGAGGCCAAGAGAATTTTTAAGTTCGAACATGAGCCAAATCGGTCGAGGGGTTGCTGAGATATGGGGTCGCGAGTTCATAGTTCGGGGCGAACCACTAGTTATTGAACGAGCGAGCGAAGCGAGCGAAGTTCTCCGAGTCTACTGGAACAATCCGGCGTTTGTATGTATAGGTATGTATGTTTGTATGTTTGTATGTTTGTATGTTTGTATGTATGAATGTTCGTTCGACGATAACTTGAGTAAATTTGGTCGGATCGTTATGAAATTTGGTAGGCGAGTAAAAGAAATTAAAAGAATTTTTAAGTTCGAACATGAGCCAAATCGGTCGAGGGGTTGCTGAGATATAGGGTTTTACAGTTTAAAGTTACACGTCATATGTAACTGGGGTCGCGAGTTCATAGTTCGGGGCGAACCACTAGTTTTAAGTTGTTTGTTGAACGAGCGAGCGAAGCGAGCGAAGTTCTCCGAGTCTACTGGAACAATCCGGCGTTTGTATGTATGTATGTATGTATGTATGTATGTATGTATGTATGTATGTACCTATGTATGTATGAATGTTCGTTCGACGATAACTTGAGTAAATTTAGTCGGATCGTCATGAAATTTGGTAGGCAGGTAAATGAGGCCAAGAGAATTTTTAAGTTCGAACATGAGCCCAATCGGTCGAGGGGTTGCTGAGATATGGGGTCGCGAGTTCATAGTTCGGGGCGAACCACTAGTATTGATGAGTAGAAAGCCTACTATAGCTTCCGCTATCGAAATTGAGATAGTTAAATCAAATACTAATTCATAATACGAAGCTAGGGATCAAGCTGTAAACAAAAGATCGCAAAGCGGAGGTAAAAAGGGGCGAGACTGTTTGTTATTCCAGTTGCGACTCTAATGAGTACCCTGCCCCTGCCCCTCTATGGAACTCAATACCCAGGGGTTCATGACAAAAAAAATCGGCCAAGTGCGAATCGGACTCGTGTACGAGGGGTTCCGTACCATTATCTATGAAAACGGCACGTTTGTTGTATGAGAGCCCCCTTAAATATTTATTTTATTCAGTATTTTAGTACTTGTTGTTATAGTGGCAACAGAAATACGTACATCAACTGTGAAAATTTCAACTGTCTAACTATCACGGTTCATGAGATACCGCCTGGTGACCGAGCCTATTGACAGACGGACAGACAGACAGACGGACAGCGGAGTCTTAGTAATAGGGTCACGGGCACGGAACCGGTCCTTTACCCTTTGGGCTATTAAATCTATATAAAGGCTATACAGGGTGTTAAAAGACCGCCAACAAAGCGGGAAACCACTGATTGTCCTCATCATAAGGAACGTTTTTGCCCAAGGAACTATGCCTGGGAAATCAACGGTTTCCGAGATAATGAGGTTTAAAGTCGGACTTTTCAAAACTTTTTTTTTGCAGATATGTATTCAGTATCTAGTTCTTAACATACCTTCTCAAGAAGCCATATCAAAATTATGAACATTTCTTACAAAAAACGACGTTAAAATTGCAACCCGCAATGTATTCTAAACATCGGCACTTCAAGCTAAAGTAACATAAACTTATACCTACGCTTGCGCAATATGACTTCTGTGCGTAACACGTCCATTGCGTGATAAAATATTTTTCAAAATTATAACCTAAAAAACCAAAATCATTTCCCAGCAATAATTTATCGAAAAAGTACTTTGTTTTGGTGTCTAGTATGCGTAGCTTTCGGGTCTGTTGGCGGTCTTTTAACACCCTGTATAAAAAACTATTAAAATAAACGAAAAATCCTACCCGATCTGACCATCCTGTCAGTTCAGACGGCCTCAGTAGCTACCACGAGTGCAAAAAAGCTGTGCCGGACGTCTGCTGGACGTCTGTCATGTATTCTAATACTACAGTAGTAAGGTTGTTTATCCATCTTATCACTTTCAGTGACAGTGACAGTAAGCACTCGTAGTACCTGCTCTAGCCCACAGGTAAGACATATTAATTAATGTGCCAACTAAGCCGCGAGTTTACCCACGGTGGTAACGGTGAAGGAAAAATCACTCTGAAACACTGTATCCTCAAACTCATGATTGGGGCACGATTCTGTCTTAAGTAAATAACAGCCAGATAGAGTCCTTCAGTGCAATTAAACACTCAACCCGGCAATGCCTCGCTTTAATTATACTCGGTGCCAGCCGCGTAAACAATTCTAACTTCTGCATCTAACATTCGCGTCGCGCCGAGTTCATTGGCGTTCTGCCTCTCTACCCTTGAAGAAAAAAAAATATTTTTTTTAAATATGGCTCACTTTGCAAAATTATTTATTTTACGAATTAAAATCATCATGATCATTGTGGAATGGTGACCTCGAAAGGGGAAGAGATTGGTTGGGAGACCACCAACCAGACGGTCCGATGACATAGCCCAAGTAGCCGGAAAGCAGTGGCTAATTGCATCTGGCAGGGATCGTGAAAAATTGAATCTGGCAGGGATCGTGAGCGGTGGCGTGAACATGAAGATTGAAGAGGCCTTTACTCAGCAGTGGGTGTCAACAGGCTGATGATGATGACGCATTTAATACTTTTTATACATTTTGATTGTAAAAAAAAGTGTACATATAAAATCGTATGCTCGTCTTGGTGGGGGGCTGGTTTAAAGATAAATTAATTAAAAAAATTGCCAATATGAACGTAATAGCGTCAAGGGTAACCCACCCAGGCTGGTGAGAAGCTTACATCTCTATCTCAAAGTGCAAAGTGCTGTGAAAGAACACTAACTGCTACTACGGGAAGAAGCGACGATGGTGGGTGCGAGACTGAACTCAACGGTCCGATTAGTAAGGTAATTCTACGGCAGAGTTGCATTCATGCAATTCCCGTGGCATTTTTTATATTTCAAGGGTTTTCAGATAATTTGATGTTCTCACATTACTTTAGAACACATTAGTAATAATAAAATTGTTACATGATTATAAAATTGTTACTAATGTGTTCTAAAGTAATGTGAGAACATCAAATTATCTGAAAACCCTTAAATAAAAAATGCCACGGGAATTGCATAAATGCAGCTCTGCCGTAGAATTGCCCAGTAGCTAACTCAAGTATGTGCGATGCGGAGCAGATGGGTAGCTTAAATAGCAAAGTCAACCAATAAACTCTCCTAATTCCCCAAAGGATAATCGGCTACTTAACACATTATTTGTTTATGTCGTCCTATGATCCAGTAAAATGAACTTCGGAACTTTCGTTAAATCCGGTAGTTCAGATTTTTTGCCGACTTGTTTATAATATAAGCCCAGTTGAATGAATAATCCAGGTTTGTGACCTCGAGCGCCTACCGGAACCTTATCAAAAATATTTAAAAAAACGCGAAATATTTCGCCGTTATTTAAGTTTTTCGCGATTTTAATCTTTTCTCCCAGGGGCAAGATACTATTCAAGAAAAGTAATAGAATAGCCACGATCAAGGATCGATGAATAAAATATGCAATTTTGCTAAGCAAGCATTAAAATACGCAAATCAAAGGCACTATGGCCACAATGAATATCCAGCCAGGCAGATTTAGACATAAAGGCTAAAATCGAACAAAATGCTTTGAGGTAGATGATACGGTGGATGCAGCCCGGTGTTGGGTTAAACAGTATTGCCAACTTAGGCTTTTCTCGCAAAATGTAGAAGACAAGGTAGAAGTCATCAGCCCCTATATTTTTTTTAACTAGTGGTTCGCCCCGAACTATGAACTCGCGACCCCATATAAACCTAATAATAATAATAACCCCCGTGTTGTTCCCGGTAGGTACAGAATTGGACCAACCCCTACAGTCTTTGCTCTTGATTTTCCACTCGTTTTTCAAGATTTTCAGATTTTTCTTCTATTATTTTTAGTTTTTCTCCAAACATTCTTTGAATGTTTTCTGTAACTTGTTCGCCGCTTTTTCTTATTTCAAGTTTTTGTGCCTCTAGATCATTTTGGATTTTTGTAGTTTATCTAGTATTTCTTCCATTTTAAGTTTTGTATAGGACTCTCTTGTAGTTTTGAAGTAAAGCGACCTCTATTGTTGAGCATAAGGACTTTTTGGTTTATAATTTTGAACACTAGATGGCTCTGATAAAAAATAATTTGTCACGCCCTCTGTTAGGAAGTAGAATAACAATTATTTTTTTAATAGATGGCGCTGTTTTGTATTTTCTAATCTGGTGTACGAGTATTTTGGACCTTAGCAATTAGCATTTTTTTTGGATTTATTGGATTAAAATAGAGTTCTTGTTACGGATTATTTCGCGACCCTTAAAAGTTTATTTTTATTGTTTCCACTGAGTTTTACGTCCGATATCCACAATATTGTTTCCAAACAGAATTTGTATTTATAGTTCACTTTTGTTAGTTTTTATCACTGCTTTCACTGTTTACTGATTAGATTTACGTTTGTATCACTTTTAAAATAACTTTTTAGCACTATTTTATTGTTACTGAGAGGCAGCAGTGGCGCCCTCTCTCATCCCATATAAACTTAAAAACCCCATATCTCGGCAACCCCTCGACCGATTTGGCTCATGTTTGAACTTAAAAATTCTTTTTTTTTTCATTTACCTGCCTACCAAATTTCATGACAATCCGACAAAAATTACTCAAGTTATCGTCGAACGAACATTCATACATACAAACATACAAACATACAAACATACAAACATACAAACATACATACATACATACATACATACAAACGCCGGATTGTTCCAGTAGACTCGGAGAACTTCGCTCGCTTCGCTCGCTCGTTCAATAAGAACCGGTTCGTAATAAGAAGCCGCATAAAAGTGGCAGACGTCGGAAAACACATATAACGTCTTTGAAGTGGAAGTGGGCGGGACTTCTAGACGCACTGATGATAGATGAAGAATAGTGACCTTGAGAGGGGAAGAGATCGGTTGGGAGACCACCAGCCAGATGGTCCGATGACATAGCCCAAGTAGCCGGAAAGCAGTGGTTGCGTCTGGTACAGGATCGTGAGCGGTGGCGTGAGCATGAAGAGGCCTTTATTCAGCAGTGGGTGTCAACAGGCTGATTGATGATTGGATGGTTGATGCGGGAGTGGTTTTTTTTATAGAATAGCGCATAGGTGGATTTTTTTGGGGTTTCAAGGTTTTGGCAAGGAGACATCTGTTGCATTGTGCTCTCTAAAAAAATATTCTTAGGGGGTTTTAGATTTTAGAATTTTCTTTGGGAAAATGTTGGGTTGGCAACACTGGAGTTAAACTACCTAAACCGTTGGGAGCGGCTTTAATTAAACCGCAGCGTCGCTGTTTGAATGCAACCTTCACCGGCCACGCCGTTTAACAACAAAAAGACTAGAAGGCTCACTTTCGGGGTCAGAAGCATCTCGTAAAAAACCATCAAGTTAAATGTCTTATTATAAACTCGACATAAGGCGACGGTCAAGGCAATCTAGCGCCGCCAATGAAAAAAAAATATATCTTCTCATCGATGCATTTTTTTGCTAAAAACGGGCTGTTAAATGAAAATTCCTAGGCTTAAGTATGTTGTGGCCCTAAGGTGTAAACCCTATGAATCAAATTTTCCCAAGTCAAAAGTAGTCGTTTTTTTTTCTTGTGCGGGATTTATTCGTACGTTCTAGGAACTGGAATCTAGACCGTAGGTCCTAAAAATAGTTAAGCCTAATGATTCATATTTGATATCCCGATTTAAGCACAAAAAAACGCATCCAAAAAGAAGAAAATAATTTTTCATTGACGGTGCTAGCGGACGTAATTGCAAATGTATTATTGTGCTAAAGACAGGCCCCTGTAAAACAAAATAAAATCGAATATTCTGAACGTGACCGCTATCATTGAAAAAAAGTATAACGGTACATGGTATCCAACCGGGTTTAAAACTGGGTATAATCTCTGTAAGCGGTGGTGTCCTAGCGGGTAAAACAATGGACTCGGAAGCGAGAGACCCAGGTTGGATTCCCGGTGCGGGCGTGTACCTATGACTTTGTTTATTTTCAAAGTTACGTGCATTTGTGAATTTTTAGTAGCAATACCATTCGCTAATGGTGAAGGAAAAACATCGTGAAGAAACCCGCGCCTTAGTTGGCTCTGAACGTATTGACCTGGTCTTTCCTGTGGGCTAGGCCGACTAAGCTGTCAGGATGGTATAGGTACTGGGCAAGCCTACTCCATCTAAACAATGTCCCAGGCACTGCAGCGTCGAGTGGTATCTTCAGCCATCCAATGTGAGTTAGTGCGTTAGTGAGATGATTTTACATCTTCCAGGGGCACGGACGATGTAAAAATCATCCCATTACGCAGAGGGAACGGCCTAAGTAAATAATCTCTGCATAAATCCAATTTTATAATCCACCATTTCTTGTCGGAATTATTGAAAAACAATCACCGGCCTTCGACCCCGGTCCTGCTCAATCTTAATCTGCCACAACTTCTTAGCCGTGAAACTTTGAGGTGAATCTTCAGAAACTCAATTAAAAGGCTTTTTCAACACTTTAATTGTCTATCTGATGAATAGGCCAAGTTTTATTGACGTCTTATCGATATTTGTGAAGACTCCAATTAGTTTTAGGTATCCTTTTAAAATAAATCGTAAGTTTATAAGGAGCTCTACCTAACATTTTTCAATTCAGCCAGCGTCTAAATGATTACTTAACTCATCTGGTCAAGGTGCAATTACTGTGATTAGGTAAAGTATTTTCAAAGGCTGTAAGTTATCATTTAAAGTTTCAAAGACAGCTACAGAGCTACGAGCGTAGCAGTACTACGAGCGCCGAATTGCTACGTTGTGCGTAGTAGGTCTACGAGATACTACGACATCCCATTTATCGTGCGTAGATGTAAAGTTCGAATGATTACTTTATTTTGACGTGCCGCCAACAACACACTGGGATACCCAACGGTAGCTCTTACGTGCGTCAATAAAACAAAACAGAGTTTATCAGCGTGTCGCTTACCGGTACACGAGCACCACATAGAAATCCTGACATCCACAGTTGATAATTATGTTTACACGCAATACTGATATCTAAAAAACATAATGAAGACAAAATTCATAATTTTAAAGCTCATTTTCAAACAGAAATTTTTATTTCACTTTCTTTATTCTACATAGTTCAGGGAATGCACTTAGGTGACATAAATTGCTCGAAATCTAAATGAAAAACTTAAAATAACACTGGCCGAAATCATAGACGACCTTTTTCACGTCAAAGCAAAGAAAAAGAAATGGGTGTCGCATTTTCTCTCGCCGAGACCTATTCCCGATCGTAATACGGCATAAAGACGAGTTTATCACGCCAAGTTTCCGATAGCACGGCGAAGGATTAACATTCCCTCGCGGGATCCGGCAAAACGGTCCAGAAACACAGTGGCGGATCTAAGGGTGGTATTAATAGTCGTCTAAGATCTTGAATGTCAAACTTGAGTAGCTGTCAGCATATTAATAGACACTATCTTGAGATTGACATTGGCATTAGCCAAGGCTTGACATTAGCATTTGACTTTTCTGAGATCACCTACTTGTGTTCGATCTTGAGTCGACGACTTGAGTCGACGACTTGAGTCGATGCCACCTTAAGAGCCCTCGCCCACGGCGACTTTTGTTGAACGAGCGAGCGAGGCGAGCGAAGTTCTCCGAGTCTACTGGAACAATCCGGCGTTTGTATGTATGTATGTATGTATGAATGTTCGTTCGACGATAACTTGAGTAAATTAAGTCGGATCGTCATGAAATTTGGTAGACAGGTAAATGAAGTAAAGAGAAATTTTAAGTTCGAACATGAGCCAAATCGGTTGAGGGGTTGCTGAGATATGGGGTCGCGAGTTCATAGTTCGGGGCGAACCACTAGTAGCGATGCTGACGACATTGAAGTCAGTCGGCTCTTTAAATTAACTTAGGCCTTTGCAACTTCGTAATAACTTGATTTATTCAGCGTCCAGTGACACCTTCACTTACACTAGATAGGTGACGCAGTGACTTGACACTGCTGGGACATGTACTTTGCTTAAATAATTCGTGTACGTGACACCCGACTCAGGAACGATAGTTTTAGTAACGCAAAACTAAAAATAATAGTAAGGAAGGCCGCAATTTAATTATTTTTGGGTAATTTTACAGTGTTTTCCTTAGCTTCAGTATCTTGTTAATAATCACCCCTGATAGGGGTGTCACTTTACAAAACCACACCTTGTATAGATAGAAAACATTTTTTTATATCGCTTTAACGGTTTCACTTACTTTTATTTTGTCGGAATAGCCGACATGTTTCGACTTCGTCCGGAAGTTTTAGTCATGGAGGAGGGATGGACGACGCGTTCGTCTTGGTGTTCATCCGCTCAAGTAAGTGAAACCGTTAAAGCGATATAAAAATGTTCAGTACTTACGAAAGTTTAAGTTTTAAGAATACACTTTATCCACCTCCTAGTCATCCAGATCCGTGCCTGCAAAACTGGGCATATACTATACCCGGGGGTACAGCTATACTACGCCCGGTTGTACAGCCGGGTGTACCCGGCGGTTACTCTATGCAAACGGTTGAGATAAAAGGCTGACGGCTCGTTCGATTGTCGTAAAACTGTATCGGTACGCTTTGGGCGACTACTCTCGGCCCCTTTTGCTTCCAAAGGCTTGGGTTAATCATAACATCTGTGGTACTCTACGAAGGTATAAACAGAGGCAATCTATTGGTCAATTTCATATAGACTATTTGAACGTATTTCTATTTTTTTTTAATTATTGAACGAGCGAGCGAAGCGAGCGAAGTTCTCCGAGTCTACTGGAACAATCCGGCGTTTGTATGTATGTATGTATGTATGTATGTATGTATGTATGTATGTATGTATGTATGAATGTTCGTTCGACGATAACTTGAGTAAATTTAGTCGGATCGTCATGAAATTTGGTAGGCAGTTAAATGAGGCCAAGAGAATTTTTAAGTTCAAAGATGAGCCAAATCGGTCGAGGGGTTGCCGAGATATGGGGTTGTTAAGTTTATATGGGGTCGCGAGTTCACAGTTCGGGGCGAACCACTAGTATATTTTGACTTTGGGGACAGGCTTACAACCTGGAAATCGACCCAGATATCAGCTATATCCCTTATACATTGAAGCTTTGCAACGTGACCACGGATGTAATATTATAACAGAGACGTTATCGCAACACGACTTTGTACTAAAACAAGCACGTGATTTCGAATCCCGGCCGGGCCGGACGTCGAATAAAAAACGTCAATGGTATCCTGCGTATAATCGTATTCATTAAGTTTAAGGGTAGAATTGATCGTGTTCAAGCCACGGTGGTTGCAATATAAAAAAAACATCAGGAATTACCCACATAATTCCTTTATTCGTAAACTGATACCTGTAACCTAAAAGAGTACTAACCTATTAATGCATAATTATGTCTTTTGTTTGCGAGTTGAGTTTCCGGTCCTTACATTTTAGTTGTCACTTCCTTTGTACAATTTTTGAACGAGCGAGCGAAGCGAGCGAAGTTCTCCGAGTCTACTGGAACAATCCGGCGTTTGTATGTATGTATGTATGTATGTATGTATGTATGTATGTATGTATGTATGTATGTATGTATGTATGTATGTATGTATGAATGTTCGTTCGACGATAACTTGAGTAAATTTGGTCGGATCGTTATGAAATTTGGTAGGCGGGTAAATTAAATTAAAAGAATTTTTAAGTTCGAACATGAGCCAAATCGGTTGAGGGGTTGCCGAGATATGGGGTTGTTAAGTTTATATGGGGTCGCGAGTTCACAGTTCGGGGCGAACCACTAGTTATAATTATGGTCAACGTACGGTCGGTCACAGTCTAGGATACCCTATTTGGCGCCCTTATGCGCGCGGCATAAGGGCGCCAATCGAACAAAAAGGGGTATCCTACCGTGTGGCCTGTATATTGGTTTATCTTGTGCTTATTTTTTCAGCCCTTTGAGCAAGTAAAATAGGACATTTTACCCACTAGTTCTCTGGTTAGCTTTTATTTTAAACTTTAATCCTTTCACTTTCTCAGCCCAACGTAACTTACTATTTCGTAATTACCGATGTGGCAGCAAATAATCCTCTTCGATACGCCATCCCGTACCCCAGTTACCTATCTCACACTATTTACCCAGTACCTATCTATAAAGTAATATAAATCGCCCACTTTTGCTCACGAAAAAGGAAAATGTGACGGCATAAGTTAGGCTTTGTCAGATACATTCATAGACTGTTTTTTCCCGCGACTTCATTCGTAAAAGAAAGTATAGAATCTTTAAATACCTAACTAGAAATTGCATAGTTAAATGCTTTATGGAATAAAATTATTTTTGGAAAAATATCTCCAAATTAATTAAATGGGCTTCTTATACTTCAACACTGCGAACATGAATGGGAAAAACACGCAGCTAGATTCTCTATCCAATAGGTTCAAAATTATTGTTATATCGTAAAAAATAGAAGTTAAAAACTAAAACCCGACTACTAAAAGGCTTAAAACAAGGCTTAAAACAAGACCTGTTTATCCTTAAAATAGACTCATAGATAATTAATCGTAGTCGGAGGCCATGGGTTTATCCAATGCGAATGTGGTGTCCTCCGACTACGATTAATTATCTATGAGTCTATTTTAAGGATAAACAGGTCTTGTTTTAAGCATTTTAGTAGTCGGGTTTTAGTTTTTAACTTCTATTTTTTTTTGAGCTTTTTAGTAAGTCATTTTGGACGATCACCCAGAATAGAACCAAGAAGGGCAAAAAAAACACATTTTGAATTTTTTTGTTCTATTTGTTATGTTGACGCTACATGTGTTATACATTTTTGAAAAGGTCTTTTAAAGCCCTTTCATTTGATACCCATGACGATGGTATCCGATAATTTTTATTTTTAGGTCCACCACTTTAGGGCGCAGCACAGCCGCCATATTGGTTTTTTTCCAAAATTAAACTATCCTATGTTACCTGGGTGATTAAGACGAATCCAACGACACCTCATTTGTTGAAATCGGCCGAGTAGTTTAGGCTCTGCGAGGGAACAGATGAACACACAAACATACATACATACATACATACATACATACATACATACATACATACATACATACATACATACATACATACATACATACATACATACATACATACGCTGCTAAAATCATAACCCTCCTTTTTGCTTCGCGTAGTCGGGTAAAAAACCATTTCGCGCTGTTGAAGTATAAGCGACGTATTTCAAATTTAAACCATGTCGCGTAAAGTGACTACTCATTCTACCACCTTTTCAGATTTGAAGCCATAGTAAAACTGTACTATTCGTACATTAAAATTGGTGACTTTATAGTTTTGTGTTTATTGGAACCGGGTGTGTCGCGCAGTATTTTTGATTAATTTTAATTTGTGATTTGTTTTTGTGTATTTTTAAGACGAGACGAAGCATTGTGTCAATTTGTATTTTTGAATCAATTGTGTGTATTTGAGTGTGAATAAATAATACATAATTATGCAAAAGGTACAAACAAACAGACTTTTTACTTTACGTTCATTGGTATCGATAGCGTATCATCCGGTAGTAAACTAGTTTGATCCGGATTGATGCGGCTGATAGGTGCGTAAAGTAAGAGGAATGGGGGTTATGTCTTCGAAGGTGACGGGTGATACAATAGCGGCAAGTCTATGGGCCCAACGTATTGAGGATTATTGAAGAGAAAGGGTACAGTAAGCAGAAACAATCTTTGCCTTTCATACAAGCAGATTATTGTGGTTTTCGATCTGAAAGAGTTACACGTAGGTACCTAATAAATGCGCGAAATACAGTTCTGCCTACAATGATGACAATTGGGGATATTTTGATGATTTATATATCGTTTTGAGTCTTTAAAAGGTCCATTTATCTTATACAATTTCCAAGACATTCTATCATTCAAATCATAGTAAGTAATCCAACTTCCTTTTCATACAATGAACACAAGCCAACTTTCGCGAAAACACGTACAAGAACGTAAGTAAATTGACAAAGAAACACCCCAACATTTTCAGTAAAAAAATATTTCACCGTAGAAACTCTGTTGAATTTCCGACCCCACATACTTAAGTATGGGTGAGGCGTAATGCGGATTAATGTAATTCCACGCGATCGATGTAACAAACCTGCTCCATATTCAATAAGCCTGTATTGGCGTCAAAATTTCCGTGCGCCCGACACGCCGCTAGCGAATGACATGCACGCATATCCCGCTGGCACACCTGCGATTTTGGTCCCTAGGGTTACCGCATTCAAGTCACGCTGTAATTACTACTAAATTAAACATTTAAAATATCCCCCCGACATTTTAGTTTCAAATCTCATAAACTAAACCAGTTTTGATAAAATATATCTAAGAACACTTGCTAGAAAACCTGCTTTCAAATAAACAAAACTGCATCCGAATCGGGTCACCCATTTAAGAGCTACGTACGGTGCCACAGACAGACACACAGGCTTACAGACACACACACACACACACCCTCACATATACAGATCAAACTTATAACACGCCTATTTTTGGGTCGGGGGTTAAAAATAGTTGGTGCGTGAAATTTTTAGGTAACGCTATTTTTACGCACCAAGTCCACGATTTTTTCGTTCGGTCATAATTTTGGGAAAAACATCATGTGGCTCTTGTATGCCTTTTACATAGACAATATACGATTCATCGTCATGGTTGGCATCGTCTGTTTCTACTGTACAATAAAGAGTTACTTACTTTCTATAGTTCTTTAGGTTGTAAAGTTTCTATCATCAATTACTTACGTCTTCTTCTACGTATTCTTGTTCTCGCCTTCATTAATTATTTTACTTCTTCAACGTTTTCTGCTGTCCAGTGTAATGTAATTAATTGTTAACGTCTTTCTTTGCTATTATTTCAGGACATTATAAAACATACCAGTCTTACCAACCTTATATCTTAAGTTAGTTGTACCTACATACCTAGTAAACAACGCTTTATACAAATGTGATTGACGTTTATCCAATGCACCCTATTGCAAAAGGAAAAGGAATTGTAAAAGGAATGGATTTTGGCCAGAAGAGACATAAGGTGCGTTAAAATTTTTATCAATACGGTCATTTAATTTGACAGTTCGGTCAATAGTGGATTGCAAAACAAAACTGTGTACTCTTTCTATTTGCAGATTTTAAATGGCTTTAGCATTATTAAAATCAGCAAATAGAAAGACACCATAACCTACATGCTATGATCCTAAAATACCTCTTTTGAATTAAATTATTTATTTCACATATTAAAACTCGCTTCATCCATATTATAATTATTTATCTCTGCATGCATGCTTGCCTTGCTTGCAAAATATTATTTGACCTTTTGCTAAGGCTGGTATACTTATAAGATATTTGATAAATGGAATACCAGCCTAACACATCTCCAAGTTGGACGCCACGAGTCACGACATTACAAGACCTGTACGGGCCGCATGGTAAGCCCGAGATAGGCTCTTCTCTATGCAAAACTGTCAACTTGTCAACATTTTTATTAAAATGGCAATAACTACTTTTTGCTCGACATGACCCTAATCTATTGCCATCTCGAGTCCCGCCTGCCATGCTCGCACAATAGACATGGTACGTCTGTCACTCGAGTTCGAGAGAGTGTAAAAACGAATGGTCGTTTTGCTAATCATACAGCAGGGAGCTAATTCTCGGGAATCTCGCATTCGACAAATCTCGAAGGGAAAAGCTCCCGACCACTCGAGTCATGTCGAGAGAAAAAGGCAAACATCTCGCAGAAATATCGTGCCTTTATGTCGAAGAGAATAGGAGATGGGGTAGGTAATCGTATGAGGTAGTGGCCACCCCTGGTGTCAGAGTTTTTAGGCCACCCAAAGGGTCTCTGACATGGCTTAACGATTGTTATTAATCAACAACAACCGGGACCAACGGTTTAACGTGCCTTCCGAAGCACGGAAGCGCTCAGATATTATTGCCACTAGCGGTCACCCATCCATGGACTGACCGCGGCCGTTGTTGCTTAACTTTGCCAATCGATTAAGAACGGCTAGTACAACTAGGCTGTGAGCGCTTCAGAATAGGAGATGTCATTGTGATTTGACATTTGCCGCAAAATGAGATTTTTCCTTGCCGATTGCGAGATTCTCGAGAATTAGCCCCCAGCAAGCGTAACCTAGTGACCCAAACACTCATCGTCCGTTTCATACCGCGTGATATTACCTTATATCATGGCACCAAACATGACACATGACATCATTGTATTTCTTCATTACAGACATGAAACATGACATCATGGTATTTCTTCATTGCAGACATGAAACATGACATCATGGTATTTCTTCATTACTGACATGAAACATGACATCATGGTATGTCTTCATTGCAGTCATGAAACATGACATCATGGTATTTCAGCACACTTTCATTGCAGTACGTATAGTGTGCTGAAATGCCATGTGTCATGTTTCATGTCATCTAGTGTAATGAAATGCTATGTGCCATGCTTTGTTCTCTCGTGTAATGTGTAATATTTCATGACACCGTTGTGTAATATGTCTTTTGTAATATTACAAGCATTACCTACACATGTCTATCGTCCGTCCCGTCAGCCATCTTGCCGCGCGTCTCCCGCCAACCTTAGGGCGAAATGTGGGCGAAATAAATCGGTAGGGTCGCGGCAGGCGCGGGGGCCGCGGCGAGGTGAAGAAATTCAGATTGGATTGAAGGAAGTTTAGATTGGATTGAATTTTCCCTCCACCTTGTTTAATTTAGTAAAGCCTGAGTGGGTACGCGTGATCCGTGGCTGCTACTCTGCTTTGGCTGCGTAGATAACATCTAACTTGTGTACTGGTTTGTTCAGTGTAAATATAGGGTGCACTAGAATTCGATAGCGAAACTTCAAGTAGGCTGTGATGAGTGCATGAAATCGCAAATTAATTTA
Source organism: Zelleria hepariella (assembly GCA_949319315.1). NCBI lineage: Eukaryota > Metazoa > Arthropoda > Insecta > Lepidoptera > Yponomeutidae > Zelleria > Zelleria hepariella. Next base: position 8,097,814 of record OX439384.1, read on the forward strand.
ATCGGTCACGCGACCATCTCATTCTTAAATCTAAGTTAAACTAACGCAATAATTAGACCTGAGTGTTCATCTATCGAATCATTATCATCATCATCAGCCTGGTCACTGCTGAGTAAAGGCCTCTTCATGCTCTCGCCACCGCCGCTCACGATCCTGTACCAGACGCAACCACTGCTTCCCGGCTACTTGGGCTATGTCATCGGACCATCTGGCTGGTGGTCTCCCAACCGATCTCTTCCCCTCTCGAGGTCGCCATTCCACAATGAACTTTATCCACCTACCATCGGTGCGTCTAGCCACTTCCACTTCAAAGACGTTATGCGTTTTTGAAGCCACTTTTGTGCGGCTTTTACCTATCGAATACCAAATTTTTATTGAACGAGCGAGCGAAGCGAGCGTAGTTCTCCAAGTCTACTGGAACAATCCGGCGTTTGTATGTATGTATGAATGTATGAATGTTCGTTTGACAATAACTTGAGTAAATTTAGTCGTAGTTCTCCGAGTCTACTGGAACAATCCGGCGTTTGTATGTATGTATGTATGTATGAATGTTCTTTTGACGATAACTTGAGTAAATCATCATGAAATTTGGTAGGCAGGTAAATGAGGCCAAGAGAATTTTTAAGTTCGAACTTGAGCCAAATCGGTCGAGGGGTTGCTGAGATATGGGGTCGCGAGTTCATAGTTCGAACCACTAGTTATTATTCTTTACACTTGGAACCCGTTTGGCTCTGTCAACTTATTTACTTATTTAAGATTAATATTATACGTCTCTACTATTTATTATTTAATAGCAGAGCTGCAAAAAGCAATCTCGGGCCGACAACGGCCGGCAATAACCTGACGGCCGCTACTTTTTGTCTCGCCTAGCAAATAAAACGCGAAATTAATTTCAAGCTGAAAAGGTTCAAAATACAATTGGACGTCTAGACCAAGAAATGGTTTGATCTAAATCTCACTTTTACCACTTGTTAAAGAACTCTATATCATTCTTCACTTTGCAAAAATAAAGCTTACAAAAACATACTCGTATAAACTCGTATTAAAGTAGAAGAGTTGCTAGAACATTTACTCACATTTGCTCCTAGCAACTCTTCTAGCGACTCTTCTACTTTAAATAGTACTATGGAAACCGTAGCAATTCTCGTTCACCACTCGGCTGCTTTGACCATCGCCTTCAACGACCATCGTTTTCAAAGAACAAATTGAAAGCAGTCCTTAGATGGCGTTTAGGCGTAGGCATAGAAGAACTGAAACACGGCTATCAAATTTCGTTTAGCATAGATTAATTTTGACAGCCGTATTCCGGTTCTTCTATGGCCACACCTGTAAGCGCCATCTATGAACTACTTTGAATGAATTTGTTCTTTGAAAACGGCTCATTATAACCAAAGCCCTTCGCCAATGGCCGTTTCCTTTGACAGATATATTTTAAAATGCTTGATAGTTGGCGCTGATTGAAACGACTATCAAATTTTACTCTCCCCCACCGATTCACTGATTAGAAAGCAATACACAGATTAGTAATTGCGGTAGAGGGTGGAAAATTGGTAGTTTGGAACTTATTTGAGTGAGAGAAACTCGATAATACTTTTGGAGATGGCCAAGCCGTGTCCACAACACACAAAGCTATTATAAAAATTAATACTAAACAAATTATAAATCTGTGTACTTATTACTTCCTAATCTGTAGGAAGAAGCGAAATTTGGCAGCCATGTGTCATCAGCGCCATCTATGGAGTGCATCAAATTCAGCTTGAAAACGGCTGATTAATCCATCTTCTTCTTAATTATTGTTGGTGTTTCTGCTCCTGAATTTCCGGAATCTGACTATTTCGAGAGTCAGTGAAGCGTGTATTGGTTTCAGGTACAATTTGTTAAAAATATAGTGTTGTCGGTAGGTATACCGAATGACCGAAGAGAGCGAGGGGGCTTAACTTTTATATGGTCAGCGCTACTAGCGCCACGCCGTCGGTGGATAAATCTTGAAGCTCTTGGTACATCAGACATCATGGCACCATCGCATCCATTGATCACCTCAGGTGTCGAGCGCTTAGTCTAGATGGCGCTTTAACAGTTGGCCATCTGGCTATATTTTACTTAATTTGGCCGACTTGGGTCCTCAGACGATTTAGGGACTTCCAGGTAGCCCATGGTAGTGTATGTTCAGGCGGAAGGCTCTCAGAAGGCGACACAAATGGGACCGGCAGAGAGGAACTCTGACGCCCATGGCTTGACCATAACCACACAAACAGAGAGCGGTCCAAAACTCGTCACGGGACGGGGGCGTTAATTAAACCGAAAGGATTAATCGACGTCTAAACCAATAACGTTATCCGGCGAAAAAAAACAGCCCCGCAGTAAATTTGTCTTAACAATTTTTGCGGGTGCAATGTGGTTCATTCCGTAGACATCCAAAATCGAATTGAAATGTTGAGTAATAGTCGCTAAAATACTAAAAACTTACTTTTTGCCATGCATGCGACAAGACGATGACATCGATTGGCGATAACGATCAGAGCTAGTGTAGTCAAAAAAGTGTTCTTCCCACTAACCTTCAACTCATTGTACTAGGCCACCATGCCGTGACTGGCCTAGTCACGGAATAGTGGCCTAGAATCCGTCCGTCCTCCTGCCTAGCCTGATGCCCTGCACACCTCGATTTTAAGATTCGCGTGTAAGATCGCTCGGGACAGGACTTGAACCCGCAACATCTTGCATACCGTGCAGGCGCTCGCTCTATCAATAATATCTTTATAATGTTCCCTATCACGGGTTATAGTGCTTTAATAAACACAAAAATATTGGTCTTATTATTCTTTTTACCAGACTTCCCAAATAAGGGTTATGTTTCTGATAGTTATACAAGTCGCTGGGTGCACCGGGAGCCGCCCGCGCCACCGCCCATTTATCACTCGCGCGCCGGAGTGACAGAGCGTAAGTGCAAACCCTGTGTTCTCTGGCGGGGCTCTCGAACGGTTTCGCTTTACGCAAAAATGGGTGGTTTCTAACCTGCCTATGGTTGGTGATTGAAATGTTTCAGTTTCGGCGTTTTGAGATATTTCTATTTTATGGTTTATGAGTTAAAGTTATTAATAGACGCACTAACGCTGCCAAAAATAAAATAAAATCTTTTAGAATAACTACATTTTACAATAAGCCTTCAAGATCTCCCTACTAATTTTCACGACATGAGTGTGTAGACGGCTTAACGTTTAACAGGAAATGAACACACTCTACTTACGAGCCATCTACCAAAAAGTTGTGTAACCTCCCTCATTGAAGACACAATTTGCTTTAAATGCACTACCGTTACGGTCTGTATGGGCCCACAGTCTGAGGAGTCAGGCATCCAAAACTACCTAACTAAGTCGTCCCAAAGAGCTTACAAGGTAAAATTCTTTTGTCCTCTCCTCTACGTCGCTTTCTTACTAACTATGCCGGGTTTTGACACTAATTGCACGTCAGCCTCGGCTTTTGTGGCGCCGCGAATAGTGTCCCAATCACGCCGGCGCCCGGTAGCGGATTTAGAAAGGGGGCTAAGGGGCTCAAGCTCGATTTATAAATTAGTATACCCTCGTTTCCTCTTAAGTAAAAACAGCGCTCGCGGGCCATAATTTCTTCTAATACCTATTTCCCGGAATCGGCTACTTTTTACCCGACTACGCGAAGCAAAAAGGAGGGTTATGATTTTAGCAGCGTATGTATGTATGTATGTATGTATGTATGTATGTATGTATGTATGTTTGTGTGTTCATCTGTTCCCTCGCAGAGCCTAAACTACTCGGCCGATTTCAACAAATGAGGTGTCGTTGGATTCGTCTTAATCACCCAGGTAACATAGGATAGTTTAATTTTGAAAAAAATCAAGATGGCGGCTGTGCTGCGCCCTAAAGTGGTGGACCTAAAAATAAAAATTATCGGATACCATCGTCATGGGTATCAAATGAAAGGGCTTTAAAATACCTTTTCAAAAATGTATAACACATGTAGCGTCAACATAACAAATAGAACAAAAAATTCAAAATTGTGTTTTTTTTGCCCTTCTTGGTTCTATTCTTGGTGATCGTCCAAAATGACTTACTAAAAAGCTCAAAAAAAAAATAGAAGTTAAAAACTAAAACCCGACTACTAAAAGGCTTAAAACAAGACCTGTTTATCCTTAAAATAGACTCATAGATAATTAATCGTAGTCGGAGGACACCACATTCGCATTTGATAAACCGATGGCCTCCGACTACGATTAATTATCTATGAGTCTATTTTAAGGATAAACAGGTCTTGTTTTATTTAAGCCTTTTAGTAGTCGGGTTTTAGTTTTTAACTTCTATTTTTTTTTTCAACTCGTATAAATCTATAATTCACTCTGACGGGCCAGCCTGTTTACTATTTTGTTCCGAACTCCGTTTACCTTCGGCCAACTTCGAGAAAGTTCGGGTAACTCCGCGAAATTTCGCCCGTGGCCGTCGATTCTGTCACGGTCACGTATTTCATTAAAGGCTGTGTTTGTTGCAAATCTAATCGTTCCCTCAATTTTGAAATTAGCTGACCCACGTTTCAAAGTGTCCACAGGATCGATCGTGTCCGAAACACTACTTTGCACTCCAAAATGCGCATAGCCGACGTATGTGCTCAAACGGCAAAGTTAAAATGGAGCTATGTCGGCCAAGTCACCACACGCAAGTTAGGTAGGCGAAACTAGCCACCGAGTGGGTGTCTAATGGCATTCTTCGCAGCTGAAGTCGCCCAAAAAGACGATGGCGGAAAGATCTCGACCAATATCTGCCGGAGTGGTTAGAGATGGCTCAGGACCGAAAGACCTGGTCTTAGAGGCCTTTGACCAGCAGTAATATATACGACAGGCTACGTAAAAAAAATAGTTTCACAGGGGATATTGAGCGAATTTTTGCTAAAAGGAAAATTAATACAATCAACCTGAAGAAACAGCGGGTACCTAAATCAATGGCACTTACTGCCCAACGGTTCGAGGAAAATTCTCCAATTGAATTCACTGATCCAAAACACAACCCTAATGAACACTTATCGGCAATAATAAGCGAATTTCACGGTGGAAATCTGCGAGGCGTGACGGTGAAAATGCGATGGAGGGTCACGACTCACGAGGTCACGAAATAAAAATGGCCGAACCAAAACGCCGTTCGATAAAATATGGCCCGGTCGGCGGCAATTTTGTGCTCCGTAAGGCTTTCTAATTTGTCATTTGCTAGTGTCCTTCTTTTACCGCGTGAGGGAGGGGGGGTTAAAAAGGTTCTGCGCAATTCGGTACGCAAAGTTTTTTGTTCGAAAGTCCGTTATTGGCTTAATCTTATATTTAGACAATATTGAGAAACTAATTTCAATATTTTTTATTTTGGTTCAGTAGTTTGGATTTTACAACGTTTCAAAGATACGGTTTTATGACCTTCACGCGACGGTCTGCATACTGTTGGCGCTGTTTGGCGGTCATAGGAACAAAACATTTTAGCGCATAAAAACAAAACTCCTGACGCAAAATAAAAAATATTGAAATTAGTTTCTCAATATTGTCTAAAGATAAGATTAAGCCAATAACGGACTTTCGAACAAAAAACTTTGCCTTCCGAATTAGGGTTGCTTTTTTTCTCTCGCCGTCCGTAGGTACCAATTAAGGGTACGAATGAACCAGCGGTCGGTCTCTCCGTCTGTTTACAAGATATGAGGGGACGGCTGGGTAATTCAGTTTATATGGCGTGTTTGGTCAAAGGGAACGGAAATTTATTCTCGCTTCAATAAGCTTTTTTCACTTGCCTTCGGAAAATGCTTTTTTTTATACGAACCCTGAGAGGATGAATGTGTTCTCCTCTTTAATGTTTTATTAATTTATTGAGGAAAAGTTTTTAGCCGAGTATTTTGCTTACTATTTTTATCGACGTCACCTCTTTCGAGGTTTTATTCTTGGTAATATAACATTGACATTCAATTCATGCTACATAGTTAAATTTGTATGGTTAAAGAAAACGGCAAATCAATACAATGTATATAAAAAAGGTATACAAAGGAACCTCTGATCTGTACTGGTACCACGAGTGCTTACTGTCAATGTCACTGAAAGTGACAAGTTGCATAAACAACCTTACTACTATAGTATTAGGATACATGACAGACGTCCGGCGGACGTCCGGCACAGCTTTTTCGCACTCGTGGTAGCTATACAGTGTGCTTATTCTGTAAAAAATAACCGCACAGTTTCTAGTCCTCAAAACCGGTTCATCGGTTAACCGGTGCTGCCCCTCTACCCTTGATGCATTTTTCCAATACGGCCGCAATATGGCGCAATTTACAAAATATAATATTTTACAAATTAAGACGCATTTTGTATTTTTATTGAATAAAACAGCCTTACCTTTGAATTAACATTACAAAGTATTTAAAATCAAACCATTACTATGCGAATTTAAAGAGAAATTAATTTTTAAACTTTTTCAATTTGATCGCAATAGCGTCAAGAGTAACCCCCTTGGTTTGACCCAAAGTGGATCTTAACATCCGCAACCAAATTTCCTACTCAACTACTACTACGTAATGAGATGATTTATGCAGCGTCCAGTTGCACCTTCACTCACACTACATGGGTGAAGAGACCACTCGGCGCTCCAGTGCCTGGATTGTTTTAGATGGAGTAGGCTTGCCATGCACCTATACCATCCTGACAGCTTAGTCGGCCTAGCCCACAAGAAACCCAATTATTATTTTTGACATTTACCTTTGACTTTATTGTTATACTTTATTGCACACACATGTACAAAGCCGAGTTTGTCTCTGTGAGAGTTTTCTTCCAGCAAACCTTGGGGGACCGAAACTGTTGTGAAAAGCGGGCGTGCACAATGTGCACATAATATAGTACTTCATCATCATCATCAGCTTGTTAACACCCACTGCTGAGTAAAGGCCTGTTCAATCTCACGCCACCTCTCACGATTCTGTGCTAGAAGCAACCACTGTTTTCCGACTACTTGGTCTATGTCGTCGGACTATCTGGCTGGTGGTCTACCAACCGATATACTACTTAAATAATAAAAATGTATTTCACTCCCTGTATCTCTTCCGCAGGAGATCGAGCACTGCTACTACCACGGCACGGTGAAAGACTACCCGGGCGCCTCGGCAGCCTTCCACACATGCAACGGAGTCTCCGGCGTCATCCACATCGGCAACGAGACTTTCGTCATACACCCCTTCTACGGCGGAGATCTCTCGGTCAGTGCCCGCTTGCTTTACTCGCCTCGAGAGCGAAGTGCTCAGAATCTGGTTAAAAACTTAACACACTGTTATGTAGGCTCCTTTCACACAACTCTAAGCATCGCAACCGCAAGCATTTGTGTTAAAACGACCGAAAACTAGAATAAACTCATCTACGTAATGAATTTATACAGCGTTTTTTTTTTAAATCTAAAAACAACTGCCTTACAGACACAGGTAGATTACCTGTAGCTACAATGTACTTCGATGTACATATTTTGAGATTCAAACCTTACTTAAAGAATTTAGGGTTCGGTTCTGAGCACTTCAGTCGTGGCACTTTAATGCAGTTTTCCAAAGCATAAAACTTCTAGGTTTATCTTCTACCCAAAGATTAATATGCAAGGGAAATGACAGTGAATAATAATGGCGGCAACCACATGACGTCCACAGTGAAGTTTTTAGCATAATATGGAAAGTTTTCAACGAAGAAAGAGCAGTATTTGTGTCTGTACCAAATAAGTAGGTACTAAGAAAGCTGATCGAAACCATAAAATAGCTAATGAAACTTTATCAACAGGTCCGGATGAAAATCGCTTTTTCTTCTCGAGTACGTTGAAAGTTATACGTACTCATATCCGTACAAAATATGTCGCTAGTAAAAAAGTGTTAAAACCCAGCGTAAATGCAGTATTTTCAAGGTATAGATGGTCTTGGCCACGGTTTTGATCGTAAAAAGACCAACTCCAAGGAAGTGTTTTGTCATGTTATTTTTTAGGAAACAAAGCAAAAAATTTACTCCCGCCCTCAGACCTTAAACCGCTCTATAAATCGGTGAGCATGTCAAACCACGTGGTGTCTCAAGTCTCTTCTTTCGTGGCACGTATTGTACATAACTCAGACGAACTATTCTAAGGCTTTAGGAAGTCTAAAATTGGGTTGATATTTTTCCTTTCCGTCGAGATTCCGTTCGACAGTTGCGTTTACATTACCGAGACTCCTTTTGCGGGTAAGCCTAGATATTTAACCAGCAAATTTTTCGCACATAATATTATCATGACAATCTATAGCCATGACACATCGGCGCCCGTTTCATAAAAGTTTTCAACACAATGGCTTTCATAAGCACTTTCCTATACGGAAGCGTCTCCCGATCAAACTTTAGTATAAACTAGTGTTTGCCCGCATCTCTGCTTACATGTGAACATTATTACGTCTTTTAGACAACTTTCTGTGCTTTAAGGTCAAAAATATCGGGCCGAATAATGTATCAGCTGTTCCAGTACATTAGGTAGGTGAAGGGAGTACTGCATCACATTTTTTTAAATCACTTATGCGTTGCTAAGCGCCAATATAAAACATTTTCGAGTTATTGTTGTTCAAAGTGTTTTTTTTTTTACAAAGTTCTAAAAATATTCTATTAGTACAAAAACGACGCCCTTACAGTGTTATTAATAGTAGAGGAGTAGATTATTTAGAGTTAATCGACTGGAAAATGCTGAACATCTCGCTTTATCTATCTCCGCTCGATCGAAGAATAATATGTTCGTTTTAACGTTACTGCAAAAAACTCTTTGCTTAGAGTTATTTTGCACATTTTCTCGTAATCTTAGTTTTCCATGAGGAAAGTTTATTACCATTTTTGCGTCAAAAAAGGCCTGTCAAAGTGAAATCATCTAATGAGGGTTTAGTACGTTTTAGTGCTCACTAGTTTCCGCCACTGATGAGTAAGATCTTATAGTATAGCTCTTATAGTTAGTTATTTCGGACGTAATAAAAAGTTTACTCACATTAAAATCATATTTAATACCAACCTTAAAACTGTACCAATAAAACAAATCAAGCAAGCCCCGTGTTGTTCGAAAAAAAATTAGAACACAATTTTCCGAAAGATAAAAGGGTTTCAAAGCAGTAGTTGGTAGCGGGAAATCAAAATATTTGCCATAATTAATCTCAGGTATTGCTAAATATTCAAAAATTCCAAGTTAGTATTCACAACAGTATTCTAATTAGGATTAAACACGCGTAGCTCATGCAAACAGCGACATTTCTGACCTTGCGCAACACTAGCGACCTTATCGGCAAATACAAGCGCGTTAGCCCACATTAGACGCAAAGGCCCAAGTTTTTTCATTTCCCCAGCACGGGTTAAACGTTTGGAAAATATAGTCCAAAAGCATTTCACCGCGCAGCTCTAAAGCAGATAAACTCGGAACACACAAAATAATCCACCAAGCCCGACACCAAAAAGAGCGTGTTCCAACTCGTACTAAGCCCTCATTATCGCCGACCTAGCATGGCCGAGGGTTTTTACCCATCCCGCGATAAATCAGAGAGGCTTGTCGCCTAGGTCGTCCCGGGTAATCCCCGGTAGTTGCCGGTACAATATTTTAACCCCGCGTCAACCGTAATTAAGTTGGACCGCCACGGTATAAAATATTTATGCCGGTCGCTCCAACGGAAGCCGGAAGTGTCATATTTCGAATTTGGAGCGTCGGTTAAGGAGGTTGACGGTCGGTTGTTTTAGCTGTCTCGGAAAGTTTTATTTTCACAAGCTCGTCATTAGTAATGATACCGGGAATATTTGGGAATATTTATATCTTACCTCACTCGTGACAAATCTATCTCTTCGCGCCATTGTTCTCTTCCACCAATGAAAAACCAAAAATCCTATCTTCCTTCAGACGAAGTTTCTGCAAAACCCTAAGATGACCCCATGCGCCATGCTTTTGTAGATTTTTATGTGTAGACACCCTCTTTGAAATTTACTTTTTAAGCTAAAAAAATATCGATAATCGTCAGTTATGTCGCTAGTTAGCCTTATACGGAGCCTAATGAGCCAACGTGTTAAAAATAAAGAAATTTGTAAACTGCTTACATAGTTGACATAGGAATAAAAAAGTTATTTCAGAAACGCCTTTTATAAACACAATTTAGAAGATTTGAAATTTTAGTATAGTTGTAGGATTTTTTCGATGCTTTCCGCCCACTTTCATTTACTTATTGAACGAGCGAGCGAAACGAGCGAAGTTCTCCGAGTCTACTTGAACAATCCGGCGTTTGTATGTATGTATGTATGTATGTTTGTATGTTTGTATGTATGAATGTTCGTTCGACGATAACTTGAGTAAATTTAGTCGGATCGTCATGAAATTTGGTAAGTGGATAAATGAGGCAAAGAGAATTTTAAGTTCGAACATGAGCCAAATCGGTCGAGGGGTTGCTGAGATGTGAGGTCGCGAGTTCGTAGTTCGGGGCGAACCACTAGTAGTGATGATTGAATAACAAACAGTACTTATGATAATAGATAGAAACACAAACAAAAATAAAAACCTTAACCTAAACTAGTTGGTAAGTACCAATGGAAAAGTTGATGTGCAAGCGAACTCATTCATTCACTCGTTTAACCCTTAAAAAGCAACATATATTTTAGGGAAGGGCGGAAATAGAGTGGCCCTTTTTCACGTGAAACAAGTACCTACGGGTAAAAAGGGTGCCTCATTCATAAGAGCCGCCGCACACCGAGGTAAGATTTATAAGGCTGGCTGCAAATTTGTCTCGGCTAACGACAGAAATGTATATGGGTATTCAGAAGACGTAGTTAAGGTTGGACGGGAAATTAAAAACTTTCAGTTTTTTTATATTTTTAAGCTAAACTGAGCTATTTTTGTTTAGCGATTTTTCATTTGCGGGAGTAAAATAGTCTCATTATTGTAAACAACAGAACAACAATGATTCAGTCGATTATTGTGTTCTGGTCATTAACAAGTTTTTTGGGCAGTGCCACTGCTTCTGAACACCTAACCGGCTGAATTCTTGTTGTTGTATTGTTAACAATAATTAAAAGAATATTATGTTATTGCCGCGACCGAAAAATCGCTAAACAAAAATTTTAATAGCTCAGTTTAGCTTAAAAATGGAAAAAACTATAAAAAAATTGAATTTTAAAGAAATTGAATTTCCCGCCGCACTACTATCGTCCAACCTTTGCCTGGCAGTGGTTAGCTAGAGGTTGTGGCATCGAGTCTTGTCTCAAGCGAATCTTTATACAGGGTGTTGTTTTGGTTAGTGACACCCGACTCATCAGGGACGATAGTTTTAGTAACGCTCGAAACTAAAAATAAGTTTTTTATTTTATTTTTGCTACACAAATTACCTTCTTAAATTTTTTCTATAATAACCGCGACGTGCGGACAGCTCGGCCTTCTCTAAAATTTGGTGCCCGATATTTCCCAATTTAATGATTTTTCCCCCCTGGCGTGAGGTGGCCAAAAATGTATGCTCTACTGGCATTATCCAGGAAGGAAATCGGGGACTATCCGTTGTATGTAGAAAAGACTACTGATACATCTTCTACAGGGCTATAAATTTGTATCCACCATTGTATCGAATATTTGCCATGAGGCTTTATAGAGGATCTACAAATGAGAAAAAAGTAAGCAATAAAACATTGCGAAGGCACTCGCAGAGTACACTCCTTTAATCTCCATCGAGAATAAGCTTTTTGCTTCAAACGCTTCATTAAAATGAACAATCCTCTTGACTTTAGGGGTGCTTGTAGACTGGCACGGTTATTCTTAAACGAGCATCGAGTCAATAATGAGATAGTTAATTTTTAATCCCCGACCCAAAAAGAGGGGCGTTATAAGGTTAACCGCTATGTGTCTGTCTGTGGCACCGTAGCTCTTATATAACCCGATTTGGTTCCTTTTTTTTTTAATTAAACAACATGTTTTCTAGCGATTGGTTTTAGATATTATGTTGTTTTCAATGTCGCTTTAGCCGTTTATGAGATATTATATGCTAATTAAATTTTCTGAGATTTTATGAGATTACCTACTTGAGTTCGATCTTGAGTCGACGACTATTAATGCCACCCTAAGATTCAGTTTTATTGTCGTGTAACAACCACAAATCATTAAAAAGTATAATCTATACGAGTCAGAACATAAACAATTGCGTGCTTAACCCCAGTGATAGAGCGTTCGTTTAAATGCTACTTTATAACCATTTAAGCGAATCCCCACGTATCTAAGCGCACCTTAATGAGCAATCCTCTTGGAATGTTTAATAAGGCGTTCTCTTGTCTAATATTATTAAGATACAATAATTAAATACGCTACATAGAAGGCTTCTGTTGTCTACTTATTGTTGCTTAGTGATTACGTAATTAACAGAGCGTTATTGTGATTAAAATTACGACATAATGCAAGGTAGATCTTAAAGTCTTCTAATACTTTATACAACCTAATTTTTCATTTAAGACGACATGGAAGGTATATGATTAGCGCCTCCAATGAAAAAAAAAAACATTATCTTCTTTTTGGATGCGTTTTTTGATAAAAACTAGTCGTAAAATGAGAATGCCTAGGCTTTTTTTTTAGGACCTAAGGGCTAGATTCCAGATCCTAAAACCTATGAATAATATTTGCACAAGTCAGAAGTGCCGTATTTTTTTTTTTCATTGTTGGCGCTAGTGGACGTGGTACTCTCCTCTTAAGGTGACGATATATGCACGCTACCGTCGGCAATAAAAAATAAATCATAAATCTTTAATATCATAGATGCATTTTTGCGGATCTCTAAGTTTTCAAAGAAGACCTTTCTGCTTCTTAGCGTACCTCGGAGGTTGGCAATCAGTTTACCTATCCCGTTCTGTGAAGCTGCCAAGAACTATTTATTACCGTCCCTAATTATTTTAGACTCTATCTTGGAACAAACGTCTTGCAGTGGAATGTAATGTACACGAGACATCACGTTGACCTTTACACGCTAGCACTCTATTCAGTTACGTTACGGGCAACTTTACAACAAAAGTTTACACTTTGACGTACTTCCGTGTGTACATTTAGTCTGAAGGTCCATCCTTACCGATTTATTGGCAAAAGAGCTTGAGTTTTCAGTCAATTAAATCAAACGAAGCCTCCCGCTTCATAAAACGCATCGTCAGGTGGCGCGACCGCCCTAGAGGCACAGTTACACTACACTAGTACAAAGACAAAGCGAACGATTGACTATTAATCTTCGCGGCTTTGTGTTTAGCGCCTTTGTCCTGCGGCCGCGCGGATCGTAAAAGCCTGCGAGGACGATAAGGGACGGTAAGGGACGGTACGGTACAGTCATCCTGGCCTATTTATGAGTATCTATGATGACATAGATATCTATGGTGATGTAATCAAGACCACTGTGGGCAGAACACTGAATAAATGCACCCGAGCAACCCCTAACCGCGTGAAAGAAAAGAAGAAAGAAAAAAAATACATTTACTAACGACACAATACTCAAAACATTACATAAAAACAATAAAATCAAAACATGAACTAAAACGAGGTAAGACAAGACAAGGTAAGACAAGTTATTATAATTAGTTTAAGGTATTGGGCCCCTAAAATGATCCTGAGCTCAGTAGTGTTGCAAGAAGCAGCCTCCTTACAACCTGAGTTTCAGTAGTGACCATGCTGCGGTCGGAAATGCCAAAAAATCAAGTGAAATGGCTTGGTATCGTAAAGCGCGCTAAATCAGCTATTGATGGTATTACATGTGGACCACGACCGCTCTGACAAGAGAGTAGCGATGAATAAGAAAACGATGATGATACTGTGAGGAAACCCTCGGTTTCTTTTGCAAAGTACGGTTGACCTTGTCTTTCCTCTACCTACAGGATTTTTTTAAATAGCTTTATTCCTGAAACTTCTAAATGTGATTTCCAACAACTTTTGTACTAAGACTTAGGTGAAATTATGAAAATATCCATTAAAAAAAATGCGACGCGGAGTAACAAAATACTCTTAGTAATGAGAGCTGAAATGGTACAAATTCAAACTTTTAAAGAACAAGAAACGTTCATTAAATAAAAATTATCGACCTATTCGAAAAGTCGTAGAACAAAAAGTTGTTGGAAATCACATTTAGAAGTCGACGAGTTTCAGGAATAAAGCTATTTAAAAATTTCCATGTTTAAGGGTACGTTTACTATGAAATGAAATATCACGAGGAAACATGCGGTTTATTTGCTCCAAACCCACGCACCAACTCATGTCATGTCACTTTTGTCAGAGCGGTCGTACTCTACCATTGTAGTACCACCAATGGCCGACATAGCGGGCTTTACTTGCCACTCCAATCGGTCAAAGGTTGCTCGGGTGCATTCAAACCGTATCTAGATCACAGTGGACTTGATTTGGTCAGTCCATCGCACTTTTTTTACAGAATTTTATTGACCTCCTCTTAATCAGTAGGTAAAAAGAGTTAAGATGTTCTGTAGCACGTTGTATTTTGTGACTTTAAACCCCTGGCTCGTCATATAGAGCAACATGAGCCTACCTTTCGTACGGCTCGCTCGGAATAGAGATACATGTGTCCTTAGCGCCATACCAATAGGTTGCTCTAATTTTGTGGGCGATAATAGGCGAATGTAACCGACCCGAACTAATTTTCCTAAATTTCCGAAAATAAAGGGGGGGGGGACTTGTATAGTCCCGATTCGACCCCTTCATGTACGTTTCTACCTTTTTCGTTTAAATAAATAAATAATAATAAATTCTGTAACAACACCCTGGAGATAAAACAATATACGAATCCATAACTGAAGGCAAGTAATTTAATAAGCATTTCGCCGCCGACGACGACGACTGAGGGCGACGTAATTAATCTTCTCTCCACGATATAAACGATTTAGAAGTTCAAGATAATCCCCCTAATTCAACTTTCTTATGGATCTTTATTCACGAAAAACATGGTGAAAAAACCACAGCCAAGAAGACCGATATTTCAATACCGGACAATTTTTAAATAGCTTTATTCCTGAAACACGTCAAATTCAAGATCTGATTTCCAACAAGTTTTGTTCTTTGACTTTGATGAAAGCGCATTTTATTTTCCACGCAAAAAAAAAAATATTTCCGAAGCAGGACATACAAAACAGATTTGTCAAATACCTATTTTTCAAATTTCTCGGACCTAGTCTACGCTCTTAAAATAACGACACGGTAGTATTAAAAATAAATTTATATATCAGAGTTTTACCTATAGTTCTGAGGCTTAAATCTGTAACGCAATGGCGTGTCGATGGCGTCCCAGTAGTAGCACAAAACCGGGGTTCCCTCGGTTTTCTCCTACAACCAGCGAACTAATCCTCTAGAATTAGAATCAAAATACTAGTGGTTCGCCCCGAACTAACTTCGCTCGCTTCGCTCGCTTCGTTCAATGATTTTCTATACTACATAAACATTAAAAGGACCGACAGCATTCATCATCATCAGCCCATCTCTGCCCACTGTTAGGTATAGGCCCACTGTTCGACAGCATTAATAAACCGTAAAATTGAAGCCGTCAACTGCGAGCCTATTCTGGCACTATTGTGTTGCAGACTCAGGCCCCTGTTCTCTGTGGTACAGCGTACGTTCTATTAGGTGAACGTTGCAGAGCACACCGTTTGCGGTCACTGTTGGAGCTCTCTTTGGCGAATCTGCTCCAAATATGGCTCTTTGAGTCTTTTGAAAGCAATATTATGCTACGTTGTTCCTCAGTAATTATCTTCACTGGAGTTAAAATAGTATTCGCATACAATTTCACAAACGTACGCAAAAGAGAGTGAGTGAAACATATTGTTAAAATAATAGTTATTTTATTTTATAAAGTTATTTTTATGCGAGGATGCAAAAATATTGTTTGCAGCGAGCGCGTGTACTGAGCTAGCGAAAAATAAGCCACGAGTGTAGCGAGTGGTTCAAAAAAAGGAAGCAGAGCATAACGAGGTATTCAGAAGCACGAGATGCAAATAATATTGCATCCGTGCGCAACACAAATTTTCATCTCACAGAGCGAGGAAATGATGTTAGATGCAAGAAAAACAATAGACAACTAGGTACATAACGGTTAATAAAATGAGGTTCCTTTTTCTTTGCTTTGAGAGATGAGTCAAAGGAGTTCCTTTATTCATTTTTATACACCATAGGATGTGGCGTTAAAATTTTGAAGCACGCAAAATTGCAGATAGTTTAAAATAGGCTTTTCCACGATCGTATGTTTATAGTAACAGCATACTTTGCTAGCCTGGGAGATGGGGCAACGGGCATTACTTATTTATCTGAAACACCTCGTTTCCTATAATTAGATAACCACGACATTTTTGCAAATTATCATAAATTTTTATTATTTCACTTGTATTTTAGGCTTATAATTTGTAGTTGCTAACCCAGCTTTCTCATTAGCACTCTCAAAGCAGATAAAGCCCTAAATTATAACAATGTCGCTTTGGGAATCGGAACTGTTATTGTAAATCAAAGCTCAAGCAATTCGATATCATTGCTAGCAATATTAGAATTGACACCTGATCTGCCATCTCCGGTCTCAAAGCACTCAACAAATTAACTAACTTTACATGCGGTTACTTTAACTACATTTACATGCGGTAGCGTTATCGATTTGTAGAGGGGCTTCAGGGATAATATATAGGAAGCTTAGCGCTAACTTTTTGCTCGTTTTCAAAAAGGGTTTTGCTCCATAATATTAATAAGCTCTGATTCTCATCTCATCAAACTCAAGAAAATATATGACTTTATTTTCAGAAAACGGCCAGCCTTACACTTTTGATCATTTTATTAGGCTAAATGTTTTGAGTGAAATTCCATGTTGACTTTGTTTTGTATTTTCACTTCACTAGTCCAGACGCTCATAGTGAAAAAAGTGACAGACTCAAGTGAGACAAGGTCATGTTAATCGGATTCCATACTATTCGTACCTCCTTCGTATTCCTCCTCCTCGTGTTTGGGTCAATAAATTTATTTTATTTTTATTTTTATAGGGTCACCATTACCATTGTGGCCGGTTATTTTATAATACTCTTATCATCGACACTCGTTTCCACCGCCAGGTTGCAAAACACGCCCACAGGCGCACACACTCGTCGTAATCTAAATCAAACATCCGAGGCGTCTAACCTGCGAATGTAATTTGCATTTGGAATTAAACGGCGACTCGATGCCGCCAATTTGATTAGTGTTATCGCATGCGGGCCCCACGCTGCTGTTTCCTACGAGGTGCTGGGTAAAGTCCGTTCGCTATCATAGTGTCACTTTGATATTTGCCGCCTTGGCGCGCGGCGGCTTTTCACAAAAGAAATTGAAGGAAGCCGACGCGGTGCAAACACGCCAGTGAATTTGGCTCGCCGCTCGTCAAAGAAGCGTCGTATTGAGAGGTTGTGACTTTTGACTTAGTATTTTGTATTGAGTGTCGATCGCTGCGTGTAGATAAAATGTTTTTTCGTTCGTTAGGACAGCGAGGTGCCTCTAGACGAAACTTCGAATGACCCAAAAATTAAAAGACGAAGATTTTGTAAAACATTTAACCAAATTCTAGTTAATGTCCATCAGCATTGTGTTGAAATGAATATGTCTGCGCCCATCACAGATACTTCAAAAATAGTTGGTATCCCAAGAACCAAGATTGCCGTCGTGTGTACCGACACTATCTAAGCGTACGGACTTTAAACGAAAACACAGATCTTTGCCATCATAATTCATTGCATGTCAATGTATCAGCTAAATTTATGAACAAGTGACGACAATTTGCAAGTTTCTCCAAAGTTTGCTATTTGATGGTATACACGTCAGCACATCGACCCTTACACGCTAGCACTCTACTTGGTTAAGCAGACGACTTTAAAACAAAAGTGTACACTCTGACGCGCTGTCGTGTGTACTATCTGTGATGCGAGTGCTGCGGTACAAGACGAGTGGCACAAAATAATTTTACAGCAGTTTTGTGGTCAACATTTTAATCAATTTTTAAGCTATAAAAAAATCCAGTCTAAATCTGTTTACTGGTGGTTTATTGATATTTATCTATTAGTCTGTAGCGTTTGCTTAAGCTGTTTAGTTTTGCGGTTGATTCTTGTAATCTCAACCTTACGGGGCTCAAATGGAGGTAAAATTTCAGGTGATTCACCGAATTCTTCAATTGATTGTAATGCTTAATATCAAGAAACCGATTGGCAGATCGGTTGGCAGACCACCAGCCAGATGGTCCGACGACATAGCCAAAGTAGCCGGAAAACAGTGGTTGCGCCTGGCGTAGGATCGTGAGAGGTGACGTTAGTATGAAGAGGTCTTTACTCAGCAGTGGGTGTTAACAGGCTGCTGATGATGATGATGAACCGATTTGTAACTAATATTACCAATAATGTATTATGTCTATGTCATCTTTTCATCTTGTTTTGATGCTCTTGTTGCGAAAGCGGGCTGAGTGTGACCGCGGACTTACCCCATCCGGCGTTTACCAAAAAATAAATCTCAATTTAAATGGATATCCCGGAATACGCTAAGGCAGCATCGGAGAGTTGAGTAGGAGCGCTCAAACGCCGGGTCGCGGTAAGCCTCAGCACTCACTGTGATGAAACGGGAATCCTGGGGCCTTAGTCTGTAACGCAATGGTGCCAAAATTGGCAGTTGACGGCTTCAATTCTCTATCTATCTATCTAACTTAAATAAAGCCCACTGCTGGGCATAGGCCTCTTCCTTTTCACGCCAACCCCCTCGGTCTAATGCCAATCTCGTTCATTGTCTTCCGGCTGTTTTGACAATGTCATCGACCCATCGAGCTTTCGGTCTACCCACCGACCGCTGACCCATTCTAGGCCACCATTCCTTAGTCCACCGGCCGTCCTCCCGCCTAGCCAGATGCCCTTCAATTACGATTTATTAATGCTATCGGTCCTTTTAATGTTTTTTCTAGTACAGCAAAGACTGTTTAGATTCTAATACTAGAGGATTAGTTCGCTGGTTGTAGGAGAAAAACGATGAAAACCCAGTTTTGTCCTTCTACAGGGAGCCTATCGACACGCCATTGCGTTACAGACTTAAGTCCCTGCCCAAGCCCGGCCTTGGCCACCGAGTAGCTACATGCAGTAGGACGAACCGAGAATGTCTTCTTCTTGTAGTGCCGTCTCCTATCGGAGGTTGGCAATCATCTAGAAACAAGGAGCTCGTGGATTGTTGGAACCAATGGCCTAAGTTCTCAAGCCATGATATCTTGGGTCTTCCAGGGGCCTTAGCCTGTAACGCAATGGTGCCAATATTGGCTCACAGTTGATGGCTTCAATTACGACTTATTAAGGCTGAAAGATATTAGAATTGCGGGAAATTCAAAATTTTCACAGTTTTTTTACATTTTGTAGCTAAACTGAGCTATTTTTGCTTAGCGATTTTTCGTTCGCGGCAATAACATAGTATTCTTTTCATTATTGTAAACAACAGAACAACAATAATTCAGCCGGTTATGTGTTCTGGTCTACGACAAGTTTTTTGGGCAGTGCCACTGCTTCGTAGACCAGAACACATAATCGGCTGAATTATTGTTGTTCTGTTGTTTACAATAATGAAAATAATACAGTTTTATTGCCGCGAACGAAAAATCGCTGAACAAAAACAGCTCAATTTAGCTGCAAAATGTAAAAAACTGTGAAAATTTTGAATTTCCCGCCACCTTGCTATCGTCCACCCTTAATGCTTTCGATCTTTTTAACGTTTTTCTTGTACAGCAAAGAATATTCTGATTCTAATTCTAGAGGATTAGTTCGCTGGTTGTAGGAGAAAAACGAGGAAAACCTGTCTTACAGTCTTGCGAACCTCAATTTTCCCATACCACACACACATCCCACGGCTACATCTCTAGTTACGCCCTGTAGAAAATAATTTTCCCATACCACACACACATCCCTCGGCTACATCTCTAGTTTCGCCCTGTAGAAAATATCACGCGACCTCTTATATGCATGTCGCGTACACCCGTCAGTCTAGTGAGTTTTCAATTATCCATTCAGTCCGGACACGGCAGCGGCACCGCGGACGGCGCAAAAACGATAACTGCAATGCAAATGCCTATCATAGCGACATTTTTGAACAGGTGTTAATATGCAAAACGGGACAACTGAAATTCGTGACATGTGCACTGATTACACATAGCCTCATTCAACCTCATGGACACATAGAAGAACTCCATCAGGCCACAAGATACGTTTTGCCAGATATTTCCAGAAATGTGACAAGTGGGCCAGTGGGCGTGATAAGTAGGCATACCGTCATTTAATGCCTAAATTTTCGTTATATTCGTAACTGAGAATAAATTTAAGATAAGTTTTTTTTTCTTTTTCGATTGTTGAATGGGGTTTCCAAATATTTATTTTTAAATTGGGATTAAATACAAACTGCTGCACTTTCTTTCAAACCTATGGGGCGTTAAGCAAGGCTCTTTGAAGAAGCTTGTAAGATCACTGAACCGCAATCTGTCAAGCTCTACAACGTGTCACAAAACATCCTAACTCTTTTTACAGGGTGTAACCTAGTGGTCAACAGGATGTCAAATCTGTAAAAAAAAGTTGAAAAAAAAACAATTTTTATTTTATAACCTCAAAATAAAAAAAAAACATAACTTTTTTGTTTTTGGTATTAGCTCAAATTTTAAAATATCATTGTGTGTGTAGGTGCATTTACATAGCTTTGAGTTGTTAAAACATTGTGAAAGTCAATGATAACAATATTTAAAAAATACTTTTCTCCCGCCACAGCGTTCACATATTATTATTTTAAAAATCAACGGAACGTCATAGATCAAAAAAAATATTTAGGTTGTGATCCCTATCACCGGGTGCTATTACCCTGTAAAAAGAGTTAGGTACTTTTGTAACACCTTGTATATACTCGTAGTTCTTAATTGGATCTACGTCTAATAAGAATGAAGGATCTTGATGTCTTCTCGACTCTTGACTCTCGATTGTTTCAAATACGGAAAGCGTTGGCTTTCCAATTCAGTGTGTTGGAAGCTTAACTGCAGTCGAAAAAGCCATTATTATAGTTGAGGCAAAGTTGCGCGTTGCGCAGCGTTGGGGGTATTGTTGGATTTCGGGGAGCTGTGACGTTATGAGCGCTGGGTTTTCAAATTTCTAACGTGTCAACATTAGCACGGTTTGAGTTTAGTTTGGAGAATGATTTGGAATATTTAAGAAAAATATGTTTTCACCATAGCAGCGTGGCGGGAAATTAATTTTTTTCACAGTTTTTTAAATGTTAAAGCTAAACTGAGCCATTTTTGTTCAGCGTTTTTTTAGTTTTTGGGCAGTGCCAATGCTTTGTCGACGTGGCGGGAAATTTCCCTTTATAGTGAGGAGTATGATGACCCTCGCTCCTCTTATAAGCTAATGCTTACTTTATTCATAAAATTTTACTTTTTGCATACGAAACACATTAAGGTGCTAAAAAAAAACATTCTTGTTATGAAAATGTACTCAGTACGCAAGCGTGGAAACGCTCCAATGGAACCCTCAAAACGAAAAAGCAGTTACTGCAAAATAAGATAAAATGTAAAATTAAACGAAACAAAAAACGTGAAAGTGAAAAAGTCGTAACGCGGCAAAATGAAAAGTCAACTGAGCAAAATGGCAAAATGCCCGCAAATTGTACAAGACAACGGTAGCAGTTGTGGATTTATGCGAGACACAGATTTCACGGGTTTCACTGAAATTGGACGAACTTGACTCGTCACGTACTTGAGTCGAACATCGTCATCATAGCCAAAATGTATCCACTGCTGGACATATCTACAGGGTGCAATCGAATTCGATAGCGGAACTTTAAGTAGGTTGCCTACTGATTACCACAAACAACTTGTACTAGGTGGCTGTATAATATCGATTGCACCCTGTATAATATCGATGAATGTCTGTCTCTTCAAGCCTTTACTGAATAGTTACTGTCATAGGTATTGAAGTTTGCTCAAACCTCGCGCGCTTAGAATCGTACCAATTTGACTGACAAATCGGAGATCCTTCGAGCTGCAATGAAGCGTCCACTATAAAAGTTACAAGTTGGACGTGGGAATATTTCGAACCATTGAAAGTTAAAAAGTTATCTGTTTGTTTACCATTTATCTATCTATCCATTTGCTGGTCTTTAAGGAAAGCATTGTGAGGAAATCCGCGGTTGACAGGCCCCGCACGTATTGACATTTTGTTTCATGTGGACTAGGTCAAATAAGCTGGGAGGATAGTTTAGGTGCTGAGCAAGCCTACACCATTTAAGCTGATCCAGGCGTTGCAACATCCAAGTGGTCACATCATCCATCTAGTGTAAGTGGAGATGCTTGTCGAAGCTGTATAAATCGTCTCATTACATAGATGCAAAGTTTATCAATCAACTCTTTTGTGGAGTCTGGAGCCGACACTAGGATTTGTTTGTGCCAACTAGCAACTTAAACTAGGGGTCAACAGCTTACGGCTACAGGACGATCTAAGCCGATCTCCCAACTCCAGTTTCTGTGTTAGACATCGATAGTACCATAGTAAGGGCACGAGGAAGTTGGAGGCCGAGATTTTGGGCGATAGTTAGTTAGGGGCTTAGAGTAATGATGATAAATGAGGTTCCGTTTTAACGGTGCGGGTATTTAGACTCGGCGTTTTAGTTTCGGGACTGCTATTACGATATGCCGAGTTTCACATATACGAGTATTTTATGTGTGTTTGTACCTAACTGTAATCTCTACATACATCACACAGCAGGGTACAGACCCAAAAATAAAACACCCAACTTTGAGCCTAAGACCTGTAATATATTCAATGTTTAAACTATAGAGAATAGAATAGAATAGAATAAAGAGCTCTTGCACATCAGAAAAAATATTACAGATAACTTCTTATTGCAAAATATAGTACAAATGGCGGCCTTAACGCTAAAAGCAATCTTTTCCAGACAACTTTGGGATGGACAGGACTGGATGCGGAAATAAAGTAGCAAGAAGATGCATAAGACAGAGATATAAAGGGAAGTTCAAAATACCAAGGCTCTTAGTTTTTCTTTGACTGAAATCACATTTCCACCAAATCAGGGAATCAATTTTGCCATAATATGAAGGACAATAATCTGGTCATTGAATGTAATTCATTAAAGTCGTTAGCATAAGTGACGTGTGTCACCGGCTTTAGCTACTCGTAACTCTACCCGAGCTCTGTTCCCGTTACACCGCCAAGTTTGAGCCCAACTAATAATTGCTCGCAGTTACGATGTTTGCCGGTCGCGGCCAAGTTTTATTGCAATCTGCGCGCTATTTGCGAGGGCCGAGAATCGAAAATTCATCAAACTTTTTGCGCTTGCACATGTGGTGCTGTTATCGGTTCCGGTTAGCGCTGACTTTTTAATGAGCTGAAAATATAAGTTAGAATAAATTAGTGAATCAGTGGCTTACTGAACCGGAAGTTCTAAATTCTTGTATGGAATCCTAGTTTGGAATCAGGTGGTAAAGATATCATTACTTCATGCTCGTTGGATTTTTTCATATTTGTTCATAGTATATATAATTTCATATAACATAATCTATACTTATAATAAAACTCTAGCGAAGTCAATTCTGTACATTGAATATTTTTAGAAAAAAAACTAGCAGGGGTTACTAAGTAAACTATACTGAATACAAAAATGCAAAAAAATCGGTCTATGTCTGTCTGTCTGTCTGTCTGTCTGTCTGTCTGTCTGTCTGTCTGTCTGTCTGTCTGTCTGTCTGTCTGTGTGTTACCTCATCACGCGAATACCGCTGAATAGTTTTCAGTCAAATTTAGGACCGTGATAAGTCCTGGTTCTGGGAACAATCTAGGCTATCCGATGTTCAGAATACATTGCGGGTTGCAATTTTAACTTCGTTTTATGTAAGAAATATTCATAATTTTGATATAGCTTCTTGAGAAGATATGTTAATAACGTAATACTGAAAACATTTCCGAAAAAAAAAAATTAATTTCCGGAAAAAAAAAATTACTTGGAACCTCATTATCTCGGAAACCGTTGATTTCCTAGGCATAGTTTCTTGGGCAAAAATGTTCGTTATGATGAGGACTATACAGGGTGTTAAAAGACCGCCAACAGACCCGAAAACCACTAGACACCAAAACAAAGTACCTTTTCGATAAATTATTATTGGGAAATTATTTTGGTTTTTTAGGTTATAATTTTGAAAAATATTTTTTCACGCAATGGACGTGTAACGCACAGAAGTCATATTGCGCAAGCGTAGGTATCAAATTATGTTACTTAAGCTTGAAGTGCCGATGTTTAGAATACATTGCGGGTTGCAACTTTAACGTCTTTTTTTGTAAGAAATATTCATAATTTTGATAAGCTTCTTGAAATGTATGTTAAGAATCCCCTGAAGCTCTGCAGCCCTCTCGCTCGCACTTTTCAACATTTGAATTTATTGTAAGAGAATGATTCAACTTTGGACGATAAAATATAGTTGCAGACATAGATAATAAAGCTATCGACATGTAGACATACTTTAAATTTCACATTTATAGTTTAAAAAATAAATATTACTGAACTACTACTTTTAACCGAAGTTCTGTGATATTTTTTTTATTAGTAGGAATATGAAATCAAAAGTGTGTCCACATGTCGATAGCTTTATTATCTATGTCTGCAACTATATTTTATCGTCCAAAGTTTAATCATTCTCTAACAATCAATTAAAATGTTGAAAAGTGCGAGCGAGAGGGCTGCAGAGCTTCAGGGGATTCTTAAGAACTAGATACTGAATAAAATCTGCAAAGAAAAGTTTTGAAAAATCCGACTTTAAACCTCATTATCTCGGAAACCGTTGATTTCCCAGGCATATTTCCTTGGGAAAAAATGTTCCTTATGATGAGGACAATACGTGGTTTCCCGCTTTGTTGGCGGTCTTTTAACACCCTGGATGTGGTCTCCCACTTTGTTGGCGGTCTTTTAACACCGCTCGGTATTCAATACAAGCACTGGCCGCAAACAATAATTTTGCATTCTTGCATAACAAATAACTATTGTTTACCGTTGAGCTGGATAGACAGAGTTATTAGCCGTATGCTTTGCTTGCTGGCTTAGCATAAGAATGAGTAAGACCTTATCTATGGGCTTCGAATAAGCATATTTAATAAATAGCTGTACCAATTTTGACAAAACTAAAAACATAACTAAGAACATTCGCTAGAAAACCTGCTTTCAAATTTAAAAAAACCTTAAGCTTCCAAATCGTTCACCCATTTAAGAGCTACGGTGCCACAGACAGACACACCCTCATAAACACTTATACAGACACACTCACAAAGCTGTCAAACTTATAACACCCCTCTTTTTTGGTCGGGGGTTAAAAAAAACCTTCCTTTTGAGTTTTCCTCCACAGTCGAATTTAAATTAAATGTCAAATGTGTAAAAACGCATACGAAGTCGCGGGCACAACTAGTTCATATAATAATTTCAAATCATATAATCCTTGTGCAATATCATTATTATTTCATTATTTCACAATCCTTTGGTATTTCAGAGAAGAAGCAAAATAAGTTTCCGAAATTGTAATCCAAGCTCTTCATCTTCAAAACGAGGGCAAATAATAATCCTAAGAAGGAAGTGAAATTGTCAAAAAATAATTACGAGTCCAATGAAAGGATTATCTTGGCTCTCCATTTTTTAAAAGAAAATTATATAATTACATCGTTAGTAGCTCGTTAAAACTCCAAGCAATGCAGTCAAGAACGAAAACGCTTTCGGTATAATGATTCTTCGTAACAAAATTTGTCTTTTGGTCTAGCTGTAAGTCGCTTGACTGACAGGTAGCTTTCATTCAGTTTTGTCCATTTTTGGGATCCAAATCTTGCTGCCATGTGGTATCCTTGCATTATGTTATGTTATATTTTGGTCTTCTTTATCATAATACTCTGAACGTAAAAATCGCCAGTCTGTTGTTTCCCTTTTTTATCAGAGACTTTTTCCCTTTTGAGAGAAGGCATTAGTCGAGCTAATTTTTTTTTTTTTTTTTCAATTTCGATGTGGTTTATATTGATTGTGGAAGACAGGAAGGCACTGAACTAGGGGAAAACCACCGATGCGATGGACTGATCAAATCAAGACTATTGTGTGGAAAACACTGTATAAATGCACCTGGGCAACCTCTGACCGAGATAAATGGTGTGGCATTGTAAGACGCGCAACATCAGCCACTGATAGTTAAGTACTGCATGTGGACCACGACCGCTCTGACAAGAGCGTAACGACGAAGAAGATTTTTATTGTCCCGGTAAACAACAATAAATTGAGTTTTGTGTGAATATTAATTTAACAATAATAGTACGTATTTAACGGAGATGTTAAATGGCTCTTCTCTCGTCTCAACGGAACTCTAATCCCAGTAGGGTTTTTTTCGTCACCAGGCCAACAGATGTCGTCGGTGTCGGAATGACTCGTTAGCCCTATTGTATCAGCTGTGCGTTCGCCGCCTCATTATGACTTTGCCCGGAAAAAGCAACCCTTTGGTTGAGTTGGACTATTAATTACATAAAACCTAATTAGGCTAAACATTGAGACCTAAAATTATAAGTCTATTTTGTTCTGGTTTTTCTATCAGACCGTGTGCTTAATCTGTATTAATGCCCATTTATAGGCGCAACTAGCCGCCAATGGAAAAAAAGCATTTATCTTCTTTTTGGATGCGTTTTTTTCTAAAAACAAATAGTTAGGTTAACAACGCGAGGCTTAAAAATTTTTAGGATCTAAGGTTTAGATTCCAGATTCTAGAACCTACGAATAAAATCTTTTATCACCAAATTAACGTTTCATTTTCAGCAAAAAACGCATCCAAAAAGAAGATATGATTATTTTTCCATTGGCAGCGCTAGTTATGCCTTGTATATTCACCTTAAAAAAAACGCACAGTTGCTAGTCCTCAAAACCGGTTTATTTGCTGGAAAATGTAGATAAAGACAACTTTCGCATGAATAGGATAGATATAATGAAATGTGATAATTTATACATACACCGTCCAGTAGCACCGTTACTTATAGATGAACGAATTGACCACTCGGACGCTGCAGTGCCTGGGACATTGTTTTATTGAGGCGGCTTAGAACTCGCGGCTTAGTTGGCTCCGCACGTATTGACATCTTTTTTGTGGGTTATGAAGCTAAGATGCCAGGATGGTATAGCCTTCTTCATCTAAAACAATGTAGTAAGCAATGGCTGTAAATAACTCACAAAATCACACAATCCATTCAGAGCGAGCCGGCTCAACAAATCATCAAGCGACCAACAAAGCGGGCCCACACAAAAGAACTGGCAACTTCATAATTATACGGGAAGAAGAAGAATCCGCCATTGTTTAACAACAGAAATTGTCTCTAAATCAACGCGAAGTAAAGGTGCGGCCACACTTTCTATTACGTTTTGCTGTAAATCACTAGTAGTTCGCCCCGAACGGTGAACTCGTGATGCGTACTTTACAACTCCATATCTCGGCAAGTTCATGTTTTGTAACTAATACTAGAATGTAAAGTTGTAAATTCAGGCAACTTTTTCTGCCCCTCAACTAACTCCATAGCATCTTACCACACATCCATCAGCGACGACTCCACGACACAGTGATCCGTTACAATCACATTTGATAAGTGTGGGCACAGCTTAAATCAAACGCTCGGCAAAACGACACAAATCAGCTCTCGGGAACAAAAGGGAAACAATGCTTATCTGTAGCCTAGCTAGACTATGGCGACTGGCCAGCCCAACTAGGCCTCTCGAAAGTTAATTAAACCTTTGCTCTTGGTACGTGCCGGAGTTACAGGGAGGGGTCACGGTGCGTTGGTGATCGGGGCGCCTGTCATTGAATGTAGATAATTGATTGATAAAGATCTAAAGGTTTCCTAGCCCCCTTTCGTTGGAGCGGGTTGGGTCGCTGATAGTATGTAGCTGTTTGGTTATGCTTTGAAGGCATAACATAGTGTTCAGTAAAAAAATATGTTTTGAATTTCACTTATTAGCGGTTTCAAATTGAGAATTTCAGAAAGAACGTACCCAACTGTCTCTTCTGATTTCAAAAAAGATTAGTTTAGTTTACGAAAATACAAATATTTTTTTATGTTCTATTCAGTGAAATTCTCAATTCAAAAACAAGAAATTAGTCGACGAAAATGCAATAAAAAAAACTCCACGCTCACTGACAAAACCGGTCTTAAAACTTCAGCTCAAGCATTCGCACAATCGCAACAAAAATCGCCAGATAGAACCCCAAAACGCGGCGTCAAAAGAAAACCCCGTCACACCAAATGCTAACAATAGTCAATCAGCCGTGAGTCGCGCGTTCGATTCGAAGTGGGATATCCATCGCTGGTCGCACAGAGGCCCGTGTCACGTGACACAATGCCCATTCACGCGCACAATGCGCGCGGAGGCCTCACGGCTACCTACCGCACCGCGCCCACCGGCCGTACATTCAACCAAAGGGTTGCAGTGGTTTACGCGGTATAGATAATATTATGAGAAGTTATAACTGCTGTCGTTTATTTTGATGTAAATATATTTTCTGTGGAAAAGAAAACAAACTCCATTCTTGCTGCCATTTTTTGCTGTAGGTTTTCCTTTTCCTGTTTTTTCAGGATTTTTTTTGTCTGCCTACTGCTCTTTAGAATTAAAATAAAATAAATTTATCGACCCAAACACAAAAATACGTAGACCTTAAATTATTGATGTATTGAAGCATTACATTATTATTTAAACTTAAAACTTTTAAACTTTAATATTAATGGTAAAATTAGCATT
This sequence comes from Zelleria hepariella, assembly GCA_949319315.1. Taxonomy (NCBI): domain Eukaryota; kingdom Metazoa; phylum Arthropoda; class Insecta; order Lepidoptera; family Yponomeutidae; genus Zelleria; species Zelleria hepariella. Next base: position 8,126,625 of record OX439384.1, read on the forward strand.
AGAATTAGCAATATTTTAATGTTCCATCTTATTAGATACTTGTTCTAATTTGGCTTCGTAGTTCGAAACAAACCATCGAAAGTAAATTATTATAAAGCCTGGAAGAAAATATAAAGCCTGTTCGGTCCGCTAAATCCAAACAGTTTTCCATTCGACTGTACCGCGCAGTCCGTTCCCCTATCGATTGTGCCAACGACAGACACTATTCATTACGCCTACGCCTTTCGTAGAGCGTCTACAGTGCGTCTCTCGCGTCTCTCGTGCTACGCTGCTACGACCGAGCTACGAAACTGTCGCTGCCACGCTTCGGCCATTTTGCTTTGCTACACGTGTTTTACTTTTTTTGTGCTGATTTTAAACCTACATAGTTAGTTGTAGGAGTTTCGTTTGTAACAATAGATAGGTATTTCAATTTTAAACTTTTAAATACTATTATTATATCGTCAGATTATACTATTATTGTTTGGGAGAATTTAGGATTTTGGAGACTTAATAAAAACAGTAATTACAATCTTCATGCCTAATCGCACATGTGCTGAAAAGTTACGTGTAGACACCATCACATTGAATGTATTTCTATTAAATCACGGTTTTACTCACTTGTGTTTTGTCGATGTAAAACCGTGATTTAATAGAAATATGTGCAGTGCTCGCGAAAGTATAAGTTGAAATTTTTGCCATTTTAGGTCTTTAGGTAGGTAGGTAAAACAATGACATTCCAATAGAATGTCATTGGGGTAAAATCATAATTATGTTATCAGAGTTGTCATTATCAAATCTTGTTTATGATATACTATAACTTGTTCTAAATAAATCATTTTACTATCACCGTGACAAAGTGCTGCTTTAGAAACCACCTGCAATATATTTAGAAACTTGCATTTTCCTTTGATGCACACAAACTGCAGTGCATTTTCTAAGAATTTCCTTGCAAAGACTCGGTCGCATCTGTTAAATGGAAACTTGAATAAACAACAAAACAGCGAACAAAACGGGGAAACAAAGATACCCTTGTGAAAATTGAACACATTTGTTTTACCGAGTTTTTCCGTGAGAATAATGGAGTGCTTTTCGCGTTTCAGGCGCGGCACGCCCACCACTGGGTTTGGGAGAAATGTGCTCAAGATTGAATCTTGGATAGCTTTTTATACAGGGTGTTAAAAGACCACCGAAAGGCACGCATGCTTGTATGTATTACCGTTTTTGCAATGGAGAGAGAGAGAGAGGGACACTTTATTGTACACCAGAAATGGAACAATGGAGCATAAGGTATAAAGACATGTTTGTTGTATGGGAACCCCTTACTTATTTATTATTATTATTTGTTTGGTAATCCGCCCTAATAACACAAATAATCTGCGAAAATTTCAACTGAATACCTATTTTGTGTTTCGTAAACGGTTAAACTTACTTGTACATACTTTTCTTTGTACTTGGATACCTATTATTATTGTTCCAAAGAAGTTAAGACAGATAGACGGACAGACAGACAGTCGAGGCAGAGCAATAAGGGTGCCAAACGGGGCCCACCCTTCGGGTACGGAACCCTAAAACTTTGGTGTCGCAAGATTTCTACCTCCGCGTCTGTGAATTGAGTTATGACCAGCGCCAGGGTTGTGCAATATCTCTAAAAGCCAAGTTCAATCGGATCGCCTCGCTCTATTCATATTTGAGCGCTAAGTGAAGTGCGAATCGAAAGCGCGAGTCATCGGTCGCGACTCCTGAACCACTCCGACCTCAGTGATTAATATTACGACGAGATTGAATAGCGGCTATGCTTTTTTCAGCAGTTTTCTTTTATTGAAAAGCTGTAGGAATCATACTTAGGCATGAGATAGACGCTTCTGCTATTATACTTTATTGAACGAGCGAGCGAAGCGAGCGAAGTTCTCCGAGTCTACTGGAACAATCCGGCGTTTGTATGTATGTATGTTTGTATGTATGTTTGTATGTTTGCATGTATATGTTCGTTCGACGATAACTTAAGTAAATTTAGTCGGATCGTAATGAAATTTGGTAGGCAGGTAAACAAAATTAAAAGAATTTTTAAGTTTGAACATGAGCCAAATCGGTCGAGGGGTTGCCGAGATATGGGGTTGTATAGTTTATATGCAAAGCGCGCGCGCGCCTGCGCGAATGGCGTAAGCAAAGTTACACATAGTCGCGAGTTCATAGTTCGGAGCGAACCACTAGTTTATATAACGATTTGTGTGAAACATACAGCAACCTCACTGTGTGCAGAAAATATACAGTTATACAAATCTCAACACCACCTCCGGGACGTTATGGGAGAACTATTTAGGTTGTGATCCCTATCACCGGGTGCTATTACCCTGTAAAAAGAGTTAGCATCTTTTGTAACACCTTGTATAATATTGTACACAGTATGTACAATATTATACGAGGTCACCTATGTCAACTAGCTGTCATAAAGTATAATGCTGGAAGATTCGATGAGATTAGAATATTCTTTATTGTACTAAAAACATAATATGAAGGGTACAGGGAAAGAACAGGGATTGTCACATTTTTATATATTTCAAAATAATAATTCAATTAACATTTTTAAACATTGAAGATAAATCAGTGATGAGTTTATAACTTTAACTCGAAAGAAGATTCATTCGAATAATTAAGAAGATACGCATTTTATATTTATCATACATTTTTCGTTGAGGTCCAAAACTTTAAAGAGCAATATCTCAGTTCAATGTTTCTGTGACATTCCTGGTTCTTTCCGTGTACCCTTCGTATAAGGAAAACACTTAAAATATAAGCATCTATACGTAAATGAATACTCTTATCTACTACGGATCCACGGCACACATCCTGCACCACTTGACTACGCTGATACATAGGTACATTTATCGGTGTAAAGTAACTCCATAACTCCAACATCCGGATCCAAAGTGCCAGTTAACTACACAGAGGTGCGGCTGCCTACTAAACCGACCAATGCGCTATCTCGTCCGTCGCTCGCAGAAACCTATTCTTATACGTGCTTTTTCTTTTTTTTTATTGTCGAAAGCATTATCTTCTTACTCCCAGAAACTCGCAACTGAAACTCCTGCTGAAAAGTTAGACGATTGAGAACATTTTAGAACAGTCATTAAATAGTTATTTGTTATGCAAGAATGCAAAATTATTGTTTGCGGCGAGTGCTTGTATTGAAAACCGAGCTAGCGAAGGTTTCTAAAATTGAGCCACGAGCGTAGCGAGTGGTTCAAAAAAAGAAACCTGAGCGTAGCGAGGTATTCAGAAGCACGAGACGCAAATAATATTGCATTCGTGCGAAACACAAAACTTTTCATCTCACAGAAGCGAGGAAGCAAATTTTACTGTAGTTACGGCTGCCGCACTAAAGTTTTGAGCTTCGTTGGTATTAAAACCATTCGTTTTATTAATAATTTCCTGAAGTTTATTTATCCAGACACAAAAATAATGTAAATAAAAGAATGTTTTTTTTCCGGGTGCATTCTGAACTTATACCATATAAATTAAAAATTTGTAGGAGATAAAAAATTAAATTAGTAATATCGTTTGAAAAAATGTATTTAACAAACCAAAACATAATTATCTATTTGATAAAACAGAAGCGCAGCATTTTTTTTATTTACTGGTATTTAAAAATAAATATGTGTACAAAATATTGAAAAGACTATAAGAAGAAACCGCGTTTCTGAATGTTCTATTCCGTGACTTTACCTTTTTAAAAGATGCTTATGCACCATTTACATTCACAGTTTTGTATAGAGAATGGGCACGAACAATCGCTTTCGCTGAAATACGCGTTTAAACGAACTATGAATGAGGTTTTATTTTCCATCGGGATCTGGCATCTACTTAAACGGCCAGTGTTTTTTTCTTTTTCAAAACCATAGGGCGCGGGAAAGACTGTCCCGGCGTCGCGTTCAAATTTCGAAGCGCACAAAAGTTCAGATAGTTTAAATCCGGCCTTTACACGATCGTAAGTTACTAGTAACAGCAAACTTTCCGAGCGTGGGAGATGAAAAATATTTTTCGCTCACTGTTCGGTAATGCAGCCTCACTGCATTGCCGCGTACTGGCCACTTTTTATTTTACTTCAAAATTTCGGAACGATTTTCTTTTGTTTTTTTATGCCCCGCGCTCTTTTCGAATATTTTGACAGATGCATTTTTCTCGCCCCATTTTTCGCCCAATAATATTTTCGCTCTATTATTTTAATTTGTAATTCGCTCCATCCCTCTGTATTTATTGATATTTTGACCCACTATCACCCATTTCGTATTGTTATTATTGTAATCTGTGTATTTGTGTTAATTCCCCGCCCAATCTCACTCACTACAATCATTGTCGTTCAACCCTGTGCCTCACTGTTTTGATCCCGCATACAACTATTTTCTACGCGCTCGCCGTGCCTGCTTTTCGGTGAGTGTTGCATTGCTGAACATATTAGCTAGTCCCCTCGTTAGTTTGCATTCGCCGGAAGAAGCCGCGGGGCCCGTACAGAAGGAGCAAACCACATTTCGCCCGCCTTCAATCGCGGCCGCTCGGTCAGCCCGATCGAGTGGCTGCGCACCCTCTTGTGTTCGAGGGTGGACACAATAGCGAACACTCACCTAGATATTACTTTAATTGAATTTTTTTTTCTGATGTCCCACCACCACGCACGCAACTGTCAGAGTCATTCGTTATTTTACCTCGTCAAGTAGTTGCCTAGTGGTAGAACATTGGACTCGGAAGCGAGAAACCCAGATTCGATTCCGGACGCAGGCCTTGACCTATGACTTTTTTTCTTTATAAAGTTGCGTATATTTGTGAATTTGAAGTAGCAAAACCACTAGCTAACCGTGAAGGAAAACATCGTGAGAAAATCGAAAATCCTTAGTTGGCTCCACACATATTGACTTGTCTTTCCTGTGGGCTAGGTCGACTAAGCCTGTCAGGATGGTATAGGTGCTGGGCAAGCCTACTCTATCTTAAACATTGTCCCAGGCTCTGCAGCGCCGAGTGGTCCCTTCACGTATCTAATGAAAGTGAGGGTGCCACTGGACGCTGTATAAATCATCTCATTACGTAGATAGATAGATAGATAGATAGATAACTCTAAGATGCGAAGGACTTAGTTTTTAAGTAGTATTATTTATTCAACAGTCTCTATATTGCATTGGCAGACACGGGCCATGGGGGAAACAAGTTTTTGGGTTCAGTCGCTAGTTGGGCCCCCTTTTTAGTAGTATTTTGTGCCCCAAGGGTCTGGGTTCGCGTCCGTATTTGTAGAAGGCTAATTGAACGAGCGAGCGAAGCGAGCGAAGTTCTCCGAGTCTACTTGAACAATCCGGCGTTTGTATGTATGTATGTATGTATGTATGTATGTATGTATGTATGTATGTATGTATGTATGAATGTTCGTTCGACGATAACTTGAGTAAATTAAGTCGGATCGTCATGAAATTCGGTAGGCAGGTTAATGAGGCAAAGAGAATTTTTAAGTTCGAATATGAGCCAAATCGGTCGAGGGGTTGCCGAGATATGGGGTTGTTAATGTTATATGGGATGAGAGAGGGCGCCACTTCTGCCTCTCAGTAACATTAAAATAGTGCTAAAAAGTGATTTTAAAAGTGATAAAAACTAACAAAAGTGAACTAAAAATACAAATTCTGTTTGGAAACAATATTGTGGATATCGGACGTAAAACTCAGTGGAAACGATAAAAATAAACTTTGACGGGTCGCGAAATAATCCGTAACAAGAACTCTATTTTAATCCAATAAATCCAAAAATAACCAAATCCAAAGTAAACCAGATTAGAAAATACAAAACAGCGCCATCTATTTAAAAAAAAACAAAAAAACTACAAGATATTAAATGAGGCAAAGAGAATTTTTAAGTTCGAACATGAGCCAAATCGGTCGGGGGGTTGCTGAGATATGGGGTCGCGAGTTCGTAGTTCGGGGCGAACCACTAGTTTATTAAGCAGAGAACGCATCTGTCGGGTCTGGACTGATATATGGGAGCCTTTTACCGTACTGTTTCACTGTTTACCGACTTACCTACTAGCGGCTTGTAAACAATGCCTCAGCCTTGTTTCAGCCAGTGTTGGTGAACATTCTTGTTAGAGTACACCCGCCTAATACAAGCTTTCTCACTTATCCACCGCAGTAACGTCAGTATAAATGAAATAGCTGAAAAGTTACTTCACGACGTATTTTATAATTAAGGCCTTTGCATTGCGATAATTTATACAGTGTCCAGTGGCACCTTCACTCACACAAGATGAGTCAAGTGACAACTTGAACGTTGCAGTGCCAGGGACTTGTTCGTATGCAGATCTTCTCAGCTTAGGTTGGTATTAGACGAAAGTAAGAAGTAGTAAAGACAATGTCAATACGTACGGAGCCACCTAAGGCGCAAGCCACACAGAGACGTGGGACAAAGACGCGGCGCGGACGTGACATTTTGTATAGACCTGCGCCTCAATTACCTAAAAAAAAAAACACCCAACCATCGAGATTCAAAACATTCGAAAATAGCCCTGAATGAAATGAACAATCTTTTTTTTGCATTTAAAAACGGTTATTTTTGCGGTGGATATTTTAGTTAGATAATACAATAGGGCTGACGTTTTGCTTTTTCCGTGCCCCGTCTCTTCTGTGTATTTGGCGGCGCGTCGCGTCGCTTCTATACATTTTGTATGACAGTGACGTGGCGTCCGAAGGAAAACATCGTAAGTACTTTTATAAAAACTGTCGAATCCACTAGTTGTCACCAGTGTAACTGCGTTTCGTTGGTATGTTTTGCTACTTACTCTGCTTAATAATTTTAAGTTAACAAGAGAGCTAACAATTAAATTCCGTGTCACCCTTTCGTACAAGACATTACCGCGGTGTACATTCAAACACCTTTATGTTAATTAATAAATTACCAACGTGACTGAGCAGGCATAAATTACTGGTGTTTATGGTTTAAGCATCAAGTTATAAGGCACTAAACGTGTTTATGAGTTAAGCGTTCGTGTAACAAAGTCAGGGGTTACGTTGAGTGCACTTGTAGTTTAACAGTATATTTTATGGTAATAAGGGATTTTCTGACAGCTAAAAAAAATAAAAAAAAAGTTCTAAAAGCTGTGACAGATGGCGCTGATACGACATGTTTTCTATCACAAAGTAAATTAGTGCTTAATACAGCGAAAATATTTCTTCACTTCATTGCTCTGTGACTTCATCTTTCATCGTTGTAGCTGTCATTCCATTTTACAGTACATGAAAAAGTGCACGACTTTGTTAATGTTCTTGTATGAGTGAATGGTAAATCCGAAAACACTTCATTTTGCTCCACAACTAATACCTAAATGTATTTGGACGTATACGAAGGCCAACGAGCGCGAACTGGCATACAAAAAAAAAACATGTCTCGTCAGCGACATCTAGTTACAAATTTGGAACTACAACTTATGAGCTGTCAGAAAATCCCTAATTAGGTACTAAGTAATTAACTAAAATTAGATTAACTGGGAGCTAAGTAAAAGTTATTTGGTTCTTAAGGCGCTGTGCATAGTAAATTAGACCGCAAAATGTTTTTTTTTTTTTTTTACTTTTTCGATGACAGCTTTTTTGCTGCCAATAACCCGGTTATCAACTGTATCGAGTTTAGCTGTACCGAGTATCAACAGTGCGGTTTTTTTTTTTTTAGAATAATCACACAGTTCCCGTCCCGTTCTCGTTGCGACACGACACAAACGACGGCGAGTGCTAAGTCCATCGCGACACGACACAAAACAAACACGTGCTCTTGCCACGCAGTCGGGCATTTGTCACGCTCGCGATAATCTGTCTGCTACTACGGCTTAGAGCGCTTGCCCACGGTGACTTTTTTGTAGCCATGCAGTAGCGATGATGTCGCGCACTCGTATCTACACAGTCGCGATGCGGTCGCTAGCTGTCTTTCAGTCGGGGGTTAAAATTATTCGGTCACGCGACTCACGCGCTTGCGTGCCCGTTCCATGCGGCGGAAGCATTCTTCGGGCTACGGAAGTTGGTTGACGAAGTGCTATGTCGAGTATGAGATTTAAGATGATGTGTTTACGCGCGTCATCATGTTTGGTGTTTTGCCTACCCCTTGTTTGTTTTTCGTGGAAGTGAGAGGCGGGACGGTTTCTTATAAACACATATTTGAGTGGCAAATAAGAAGATCTGAGCATAAACCTCATGTTAGGAGAGTTTAGATCGTTTCCTATAGAAAATATTAACATTCACCGATTCTCAAATGCAAGGTTGAGTTGATTGATGGTCCAATGTAGAATATTATTTTATGGAACAAACGACTTACACCGCGCAAAAACCCTTTTACAAATCAAATAAAGATACTATAATAAAAACGCCCGACACGTAGAGTAACTATATGAATCTACACTAAAAAGGAAAAGTTACATACACACATACTTACAAAGTTTTCCTCTTTAGTGTAGATTAGTGTAGATAGTGTAGTCTGTAGAAGACAATTTAAGACTCACAAGATGAGGCGAGTTCATAATACTATCAAAGTAATTTACCCTTTTGCTCACTAAAGCTTGAGTTTCCGCATGATATTTTCTTCCGTCTAGTTTAAGTTCCGTTAAGTTAGTTTATTACACAAATCCCTCGGCTGGAATTATCTCAAAACGAGGCTTTGGGAGCGCAAATTTTAAGACTACCGACGCACCCGTCCGTCCGTCACTCCGCTCTACTACGAGTACTTGCGGCCATTCGGTGGACGGACTCTTCCCATTCAGACCAAAATTCCTTGAATTACCAAGGTTTTTTTTATTACGTAGGAACCATTTGGAGGTGTGAACGCGGAATAAAAATTCCAAATAGTAGATTTCGTGAAACGTCGATGATAACGTCTCTTTCCATTGAAAATTTGGAATTCCTTTCCGCTACCTACCAATGATTATTGGATATATATTGAGTTTTTGGTTTTTACAGAAGCGCTCACAGCTTAGTTGGACTAGCCATTCTTAATCGATTGGCAAAGTTAAACAACATTGGGCGCGGCCAGTACATGGATGGATGACCGCTAGTGGCAATTAATATCTGAGCGCGTCCGTGCTTCGGAAGGAACGTTAAACGAACGTCCCGGTTGTTTTTGTGTAATAACAATCATTAAGTCATGTCCAAGGGTCTCGGCCTAAAAGCTCTGACATCATAGGTGGCCCACTATCTCATACGATTACCTACCTACCTGTCTTACCACCAGTTAAAACGGGTTGTTGTCAGCAACTCGACGTCTTTGCTTGCGCCTTTTTTGTCTGACAACGCCTTCAAAGGAAGCTCGTTCAGGTTTTACTATAATCTTGCACGAAAAGCCAGAGGCGACGACGACGAAGATCCCGCACGGTGAATTTATGTTCCGAGTTTTTTTTTTACCTATATTCCTGAATATTATGTCTTCTTATAATATTTTCTTGGGTTTGCATGAGCAATATACCTGCATAATTTAAACAAAATTTTTAACGGATTTAACTCTCGTACAAATATGAAAATTTAATAAAACAAGTCTTAAATCCATTAAAAATTGTTTTTAAATTATGTATTTTATGTTTCCCTAGCATGAATTTGTTGTCATCAAGACGTATTAATAGAACAAATAACTAGAATAGACCTCACCACCACATAAACTCTCTCCACGGAAAATAAATTGTACGCATTGGGAAGAACCCTCCTTAGAAGTTACCCAAGCTCAAGTTTGCAAAAGTGCCAGTCATACCGGCTCATTTCCTTCCACTTCTTACCGCGGTTGATTAATGCTTGATACGTATTCGCAATGAGTTGTAGCGAGATTGTAACATTCTCTGCGCGGCCTCAACGAAGGCAAGATGCCTCGTCATCGGCCTAGTCAGTAAAGTGGAGGGAGGCTTTTGGATTTATTGAATCAGTGTACCAATAATTGTACCAAGGGCGATGGTGGCCTAGTGGGTAGATCAATGGACTCGGAAGCAAGAGACCGAGGTTACATTCCTGGATGACATTAATTTATTTCAAACTTACTTTGTAATGGCAATACCACAAGCTAACTGTAAAAGAAAACATCGTGAGGAAACCTGAGGCAAAAATCGCCAATCCGCAGTAGGGACGACCCGAACTCTCTCTCTGAGAGAAGGCCTTTGCCCAGCTAGTAGGACATATAAATAGGTACGGCTAGATCTCACTTTTTATGGTTCTGTACCCGAAGGGTGCCAAACGGGACCCTATAACTCTGCCTACGCTGTCTGTCTGTCTGTTCGTCTGTCTGTCCTAATTTTAAAGTGCTGTATCTTTGGAAGCGTAATAGGTAGTCAGTTGAAATTTTCACAGATTATTTGTATTACTATGTTATTTTTTATTATTTTCCAAGAAATGATAAAAAAATATAATAATAAAAAATAAGGGGGGTTCCCATACAAAAAACGTGTATTTATTGTTAGGTCGACGGCATGAGTCTATATTTTTAGAGAGTGGACTTCTCTCTGGTACTGGATGGTGTACTTCTCGGGACATTCTCGTATCTCTACTTTCTACGAATAGGTAAATTTCCCAGTACGACCTTTATTACTAATACAACATCGAAGTAATTAGTACCTATCTAAGGAGTGACCTCGATTCTTGATAGACCAAGTGAATAAATCAAGTGGAGATCCGAGGTTTGAGACGAGTCAATAAGAACTAGATTACAGATGCTTTGTGCGACGGAGCGACGGCGGGACCAATGATCCCGCCCTTATGGAAAGATTAATTAATTATCTCCTCGCTATGTTGGCCCAAATTTTAGTAACATCCATCTATCTATTCATTTGGTACTATCTTTTTCCGGTGACTTTGAATACGTGTTATTCTGGTGTAAAAGCTATCTCTATTCCAAACTTCATTCAAATTGATCCAACCATTACTGCGTGAAAGAGTAACAGACACACGCACTCACTTACAAACTTTCGCATTAAGAAAGAATAATTCCCGACCCAAAGGGGCAAAGGCTTATACCGATCAGAGCGCAAATAATTAAATGGGCTGATGATCATGTAGAGTTCAAAGATCTAGATCGTTTGAACCTGTTGGCCATGAGCCTACCTTCGTTCAGCTCGCTCGGAATAGAGACACACGCGATACCATTAGGCTGCTCTAATTTTGTGGGCGATGAAAAACGAGTATAATTTACACGAAAAAAAAATCCGAATTTTCCGAAAAATATATGCCCGAACGAATTAGTCCGGATGCCGAGCGAGCTTACTAACTCCTACTAACTCCCAGCCTTATACTATTCAATAAAATAAGTCGAATGGTCACCAGCTCTCCAGCTGTTTGAATGGAATGAAATGGCAGACAGAGCTTCTTCGGTCTGAAGGTCTCGGTTTAAGAGGCCCCTTCAGGACCGTGGGAACTCAGTGACGGCCAAGCGCGTTAACACTGTTTTCTATAGCTGTTTCACCCAGAGCGAGACGGGGCGCGGGAAAAGTGAGAGGCAATGCGGCTGTATGAATGAGTCTACGTGTGTTCGTGTCCTTTCGCGAGTATCTATAGTGGTAGTTGTAATGTAATAGATCTATTTTCCCAAAATGTTTCGTAGTTCAGCTGCCATTTCTACATTTTATTAGGTATTTCAAGAATCTTTTTTTTTCTGACAAGTACAACACATTATTGATATTCCCAAGGTAGGTAGACTCCAATAGACAGTGTAATAATGTAAGTAAATAACAGCTGAAAGTAACCCCTTTTTCAGCGTGAAAAACGCATCGCTCTAATTTCTTTCAGGCAATTTTTTTTAAATAAAAAAACTATTTGCAAACCTCCATATTGGTTATCTACTGATATAAACCAAGTTTCAGCAAAATCCAGCCTGTAGTTTAGAAATTAAACCGGAACTACGTTTGTATGGGAAAATGGTGCTCTAACGGCCTCTTAAGGACGGGTCTTAGTTTCAATTTCAAACTCAAGCTCTCGACTGTCTTGAAATTGTACATTACTAAGCACCAGCCGAAACGGACGGCTAAAGTAAGTTATTCGCCGCGATCAACAAGCGAATAAAGGTATGCAACTTGGAACTATGTAAGCAACCAGCGAACGGAAATCCAACATACAAAGTTTGCTCGTACTAGTAAAGAAAGTTACTGGCTGTTCTATAAAGAGGGTAAACTATATGTTAGGTTAGGTTAGCTTGTCTTGTCACTTGTCTCGTGTCGTTTGCCATGTCTAAACGCAAATAATATCTACAATAAAACCTCTGCTAATAATCCATAACCCATGATTTATACATCGACCAGTGGCACCATCACTCACACTAGATCGGTGAAGGAACCCGAAGCTTAGTTGGGTCCGCAAGTATTATGAATTGTCCTTCCTGTGGGCTATCAGCTACGCTATCAGGATGGTATAGGTACTGGGCAAGCCAACTTAATGATTAAATAGGGCTAAAAAATGCTTGTTGAAATAAACCACCTTAAAAGCTTTGCCATGTTCACTCCAAAATGTTGTGTCCACGTTGCCAAAATGTCGGGATAAATAAAGTGATTAATAAAATGAAATGGAATCGTGCCGTACAAATTATTTAATGCCAGACGTTTTGTCCTCTAGCTAGAAGACAATTAATAATGAGCTATTTAAGGTGCTTGTTTAAGAAAATACAGGGCCTGTGGTCCGTTTCATAAAACTATAATTCGTAGTTTATAATGACACTTCAATGTACATTGAGTAGCCGTTTAGTAACCTAACCTTTTTTGTGACCTTTCTAATGCGCCATCGGCTGGTGGTACACACGACAGCACGTAGACTCTTACACGCTAGCACTCTATTCGGTTACGTAACGGGCGACTTTACAACAAAAGTGTACAGTCTGACGTGCGATCGTGTGTACACAAGACAGCACGCCGACCCTTACACGCTAGCACTCTACTTTGTCACTTTACGGGCGACTTTACAACAAAAGTGTACACTCTGACGTTCTGTCGTGTGTACATTCTCATTGTCAGTTTTATTAATTGGCCCAGTCTCCTTCTACCTTTTTAGGATGGCGAACAACTGCGGCGCATATTCGCTTAAGGGTGGACGATAGCAACGTGGCGGGAAATTCAAAATTTTCACAGTTTTTTTACATTTTGTAGCTAAACTGAGCTATTTTTGTCCAGCGATTTTTCGTTCGCGGCAATAAAACAGTATTCTTTTCATTATTGTAAACAACAGAACTACAATAATTCTGCCGATTATGTGTTCTGGTCTACGAAGCAGTGGCACTGCCCAAAAAACTTGTCGTAGACCAGAACACATAATCGGCTGAATTATTGTTGCTCTGTTGTTTACAATAATGAAAAGAATACTTTGTTATTTCCGCGAACGATAAATCGCTGAACAAAAATAGCTCAGTTTAGCTACAAAATTTAATAAACTGTAAACATTTTGAATTTCCCGCCACGTTGCTAACGTCCAACCTTAAACTACGTCAACGATGGCGCACTCTCTAGGCAGATCTCGGCCGCCCGCCCCGTAGTCCCGCGGTCTAATCGGCTTGTGACCACTCCCCGCTGCAGATCAGCCCTGCATTTCATAAGCACGGGGCTTACCCGCGGACTAGCACAAAGGACCTATTAGATGTATTAGGGTGGTATTAATAGTCGTCTGAGTTCACCTACTTGAGATCGATCTCAAGGAGGTAAATGTCAAGCCTTGGGTAATGTCAAACTTGAGTAGCTGTTTGCTTATTAATAGACACGATCTTGAGATTGACATTGACATTAGCCGACTTGCTTGAGTGAGTCGACTTACTTGAGTCGACGCCATATTAATAGAGCCGACTTGAGCTCGGAATTGAGTGAGTCATTCATCTTTTGACAGTCCGTGACGTCTCAATTTCAATACAACGTGGTTTAGAGTACTAGGCATGCATAAAATGTTAAGAAGCTGTAAGATCACTTACTTGAGACCGGAGTCGCTGGCATATTAATAGACACATCTTACGTGAGTTCACCTACTTGAGACCAGACTTGCGACTGTCATTTCCAAGTGCAGGCGATAGCCGACTCAAGTTCGTGTTTTTCATTACCCGACTAAGCAAAGCAAGAAGGGGAGTTATTTTCTTTGATAATTAATATACAAAAATTATGTTTAGTCAGCGCGCATCCAAAGCGAACCTACCGCAAGAAGTTGCAGCTTAACAATATACTTAGGACCATCGTCGACATCGGAAGTTACGTGGAAAGGGACCTTGTGGTGTGAAATAATTTGTCGTCGTCATTCGACCGGCACCTCTACCACATCGCTATGACTAGCCAGAAAAGTGTTTCTACCAGCCCGAGTTATTCGAGCTGCAAAACTCTAGCAGTTCAGAGCCCCACAGTCATATTACCAAGAAAGAACTCCGAGGAGCTGAGGTTTAAAAAAATAAGCTGGTACTAAGTTTGAGTTTAGTTTGGTATATAGCCTCAGACGCTCCGGTTTCCTCACGATGTTTTCCTTCACAGTCAGGGAGTGGTATGTATGCGACTTTGAAATAAATTAATGTCATGGGTAGGGTACATGCCCTCATCGGGACTCGAACCAGGATCCCTCGATTCCGAGTCCATTGTTCTACCCATTATGCCACCACCGCGTCACCATCTAAAACTCAAATACTACCTATAAAGGCATGGTAGAATCAGAAGCTACGAGCTTGTACTTGGCCAAATACAGAAGTGTTGTCAGGCTATTTGCAGGCTCCCATAATCTTGTAAGAAACTACACCACACACTAATAAAAAGGCAGAAATTATATTTCAACTCTTTCCTTACTGAAAATCCGGGCAAAATGCGTTTCACGAAAGAGTTCCCTTGACGAAACTCAATACGATGTAATAGGGACTATTTTTGTACAATCCAAGGGAATTATTTCGTGAAACGCACGTACACACGACAACACGTCGACCTTTACACGCTAGTACTCTACTCGGTTACGTGAAATGAAATGAAATGGGCGACTTTACAACAAAAGTGTACACTTTGACGTGCTGTCGTGTGTACAATAGAATTTGAGTGCTGTAACGTGAATGACGTCATGTCAATGGTCTGAAGGTATTAGGCGTGCATAAACCTCCGGAATCTCTTCTAAGGCGATTGGTGACAGAAAGTTTCATGTAGTATGATACATATCATATAGATGGCAGCACAACATACAATTCAAACCTCTTTACTCGTACCTAGTTTTTTTAAGACAATTTGCCGGCCTTCAAAGCCCAGTTGGACCATAGAGGTTACTAGGCATGCATAAAATATAAAGCGGATATAGTAGGGAAAACTGTGTGGTATCATTCATACGAGTAGTAGGTATTCAGTAAATTAAGTTGATACTTGAAGATAAATCTGAATAGGGAAGACCTTCATTAATGTTACATAATTATCTATTTTTTTTTCTAATTGGAAAATAAACAAGCCTGGGAGAGTTGTAACATATTTATTAATACAATATTGTTTCCTAATCATCATCTAAAATTTCTACACCTGACATGAATTTGCGCTGAGTCGAGTATTCTTCCCCTCATTTTATGTGTTCATTCTCCACACATTATTCCAGGTTTTGGGACCAACGCTGGTGTTGTAAAATTGCCTTGGTTTTTATCCCTCCTATCATAACGCCCTAACTTCGTCGATTATGCGTCGGACAGTAGGTACTTTCTGATTTTCCTGGAATCAAAATAAAACATTAATGTAGTAGAATGATGTGCGCAGCGATCAAACGTTAGGTTTGCAGTCGCTCTATAATTTATTATAAATTCGCTTGGCAAATTACTACTTTCTCTACGTAAACATAACCTCTAAAGTTATATGAAATGTGCAAAAAACGTTGATGATGGGGTATTTTAAAGACCTAACTAACGATATCTGTAACTTGTATCGTGAACTATGTATATTTTATACAATTATAGTGAATAAATACCTGTCTTGTCAGCAACTCGTTTGTAGAGGTCATCCAACTGGGTCCGCTAGGTACTGAAGCTCGATAAACGGAAGCTCGAATAACGGAAGCTCGAATGAACTGAAGCTCTCTGTTGGAAGTTTCCGGCATGATATTTTTCGGCCAAAATATTGAAAATAACCTCTCTGGCGCCACTTATTATCCATAACCAACTAAAACGTTCAATATACTGAAAATCACAAGAATTTACGAGACATTTTTATAATAGTTATTTGTTATGCAAGAATGCAAAATTATTGTTTACGGCGAGTGCTTGTATTAAAAACCGAGCTAGCGAAGGTTTCTAAAATTGAGCCACGAGCGTAGCGAGTGGTTCAAAAAAAGAAACCTGAGCGTAGCGAGGTATTCAGAAGCACGAGACGCAAATAATATTGCATTCGTGCGAAACACAAAACTTTTCATCTCACAGAAGCGAGGAAATGACTTTGTTAGCCAAGCGGGACAAACTCTATAGACATCTACTTACAGGCAAAACAGGTGAGTCAAATAAGTTCCTTTTAAAAGCATATTTTACTGTAGTTACGGCTGCCGCACTAAAGTTTTGAGCTTCGTTGGTATTAAAACCATTCGTTTTATTAATAATTTCCTGAAGTTTATTTATCCAGACACAAAAATAATGTAAATAAAAGAATGTTTTTTTTTCCGGGTGCATTCTGAACTTTTACCATATAAATTAAAAATTTATAGGAGATAAAAAATGAAATTAGTAATATCGTTTGAAAAAAATTATTTAACAAACCAAAACATAATTATCTATTTGATAAAACAGAAGCGCAGCATTTTTTTTATTTACTGGTATTTAAAAATAAATATGTGTACAAAATATTGAAAAGACTATAAGAAGAAACCGCGTTTCTGAATGTTCTATTCCGTGACTACCTTTTTAAAAGATGCTTATGCACCATTTACATTCACAGTTTTGTATAGAGAATGGGCACGAACAATCGCTTTCGCTGAAATACGCGTTTAAACGAACTATGAATGAGGTTTTATTTTCCATCGGGATCTGGCATCTACTTAAACGGCCAGTGTTTTTTTCTTTTTCAAAACCATAGGGCGCGGGAAAGACTGTCCCGGCGTCGCGTTCAAATTTCGAAGCGCACAAAAGTTCAGATAGTTTAAATCCGGCCTTTACACGATCGTAAGTTACTAGTAACAGCAAACTTTCCGAGCGTGGGAGATGAAATAATTATTTTCGTAGTTTGACTGATGTTTGACAGTAGAAAAAGTTTTTTCTTTTATTCGACAGTTCTGAAAACCGTGAAAAAAGTTGTTCACCTTACGAACCTCTTTGAAGGTCAAACTGAGGTTGTGGCTAGCCTCTTTCTAATGTATGGTAGCCTAGTACATTCTTTACTCAAGCGTTGAAATAGTTCATTCTTGACTCAAGTCGAGGACTTGAGATCGGTCTCAAGTAAGCGCTGCTTTATTAATATGCTGAGTTACTCACTCAAGATCAAGCTCTCTGTTGCCAAAGTAACGAATAACAATGCTGAATAAAAATGGCTGAAGCGAGTCAGATCTGTTCCTTTTTGTCTAGACCAGGGTGCCGCTACAAAATTGTGTCGTCATATTGAACGAGCGATCGAAGTATGTTTGTATGTTTGTATGTATGAATGATTGTGTCGTCATAAAAATATAAAGGCGGCTTAATGGAATTAAAAGATTTTTTAAATTCTAACATCCAAATCCAAATCGGACGAAGAGTGGATATGGGGTTAGCAAAAAGTTAGTTATCCTGAGTTCACAGTTCGGGGTGAACCACTAGTTATTATAATCGAGTACCTATTTGGAGTAGAGTTCGTGTTATATCTTGTAACATCACTTTTATGTTTGTGGAATCCTGGACTATTATAGAAATGACAAGTTGACAACTGAATAACACCGGACCATGGACAATTTTATGGACCAAAAGGAGGTCAAACTCAGGTTGTGCCTTTCGAATAGTCTCTTTATAATGTATGGGCGCCTAGTACTTTTGAGTTGGGTTTAAGCTTTTTGACCACATTTTGAACTTTAAATGGTATCATTCGTTCAAATAGTTCATTCTTTACTCAAATCGAGGACTCAAGTTCGCGCCTAAGATAGGTTTAT
This sequence comes from Zelleria hepariella, assembly GCA_949319315.1. Lineage (NCBI taxonomy): Eukaryota > Metazoa > Arthropoda > Insecta > Lepidoptera > Yponomeutidae > Zelleria > Zelleria hepariella. The sequence continues at coordinate 8,144,651 of OX439384.1, forward strand.
TAATAAGCCAATGTCTCAAGTAGGTGATTTTTGTTTTCTGAGTTCACCTACTTGAGACCTATCTCAAGTAGGTGATCTCAGAGGACTATTAATACCAGCCTTATAGTGTTGGAATTGTATGTTGTAGTTTGTGCTGGAATAATATGTAATGCTCTTTGTGTTCGTCGCCTTTGCCAGCCCGTTTTGGGGGCTTTGTTGCGGACATAAGAAGGCGATAGTGGGTTTTTTTTTCACGAAAAAGGCCCCATAGTATGATTATAATATTCTATCGACTAGGCGACGGTGATAAGGTTTACGAAACGAGACAGCAAATTTTTTTTAATGGCGTTATTCCTGAAACACGTCTACTTTTAAATGTGATTCCCAACAACTTTTGTTCTACGACTTTGGTGAAAACCCATTTTTTTCAATACATATTTTTTTTGGCGGAGTAACAAAAAAGGAGTAGGAGAGGCTGGAAAGGTGGTAGAGAGTGGAGGGGCACGAAAGCGCTCCGCGCAGGCAGCGCTGGAATGGAACAATGGACGACCATTCGGGTTTTTTTTTCCTTTGGTGTATATGAAGAGGAAGCTAAACTGGATAGCCCTACGTTTTACCTCAGTTGAGTTTTTCATTCATGATTTTCGTTTTGAAAACCTTCTCTTTCTAAAAGGGCGTATAAGCAAACCACAACCGAAGTGCTAACTTTTAAAGAATAAGAAATGTTAAAAAAATAAAAAGTGTCAAGCTTATCGAAAAGTCGTAGAACGAAAGTTGTGGAAAATCACATTTAAAAGTTGACGTGTTTCAGGAATAAAGCTATTTAAGCTATTTTCCCTGTATAGCTACCAAACTACCTATCACTCAATGATGTTGTATATTGTCAAACTTGTTTATACAGCCCTCAAAGACACAGATTCTGAAATCGTGATACTATAACAACAAACGCGTGAGAGCGGAAGTGCCCCGTTAATTCGTTATTCGCTCGTGTGCTCACCAATAGAAAGTTTTCATGGACCCCCGAGAATAGCGCTGCTTAATCAAAGTTATATGAACAAGCAGCGTTATCTGAAGAACAACTTTAATTTGAACTTAAATTGGTAAGTAAAGAGTTTAGAGTTCAAAACGTGTATACTAATAATAATTGTATTGCGGGACTAAAGTATTATACGGTGCGAGATGCCCGTTAAAGCCTGACAGCAGATGTTTTACGAACTTAAAATTCAACGAAAGTAGTGTAACGGGAAATGCTCAATGGTAAAGAAAAACACAAAATCATTTCATTATTTCTATAGTCTATTTCATTACCATTAAATTCATACGAACGAAGAAATGAAAGTCTTTCGAAGTATTTTTTTCAAAAGGTGCGTTTTTTCTGATACTGGATGTAGATAAAATTGAAATGAAAGTTTATTCATCACAAAACAAAACACGTAATAAAGTACAATTATCCAATAAAATATACTTATAAATAGTTGTTTGTGATAAAAAGGACCTGCGCCTCTATTATCAAAAAATTCCACTCAACCTCCGAGCGTCAAAACACTCGAAAATAGCCCTTATTGAAATGAACAATCTTTATTTTGACATTTAAAAACCGTTATTTTTACGGTGGATATTTTAGATAATACAAGGGCTGGCTCAACTAAATGCTGTGAGTGCATGCATCTGCACAGCGCTGATTTACAGCCAGGCCCTGTTCTCTAGATCCACATTGTTTGGTCAAAGCAACGTAACATCCTTTCAATCCAACCAGAACTTGGTCGGGAGTTTAGCCCAAAAGCGTGCCAAGTATCTAACTAAGCGACAGGTGCGTAAAGGGAGCCGCGGAAATAATTCCCGAAATTGTTTTATCAAAATGTAAATGACCAATGAAACTCGGCCGAGTCGGCTCCGCCAGTTAGAATAACTTGAGGGTTGATCAGCATTCAAATAAGCCGGGGATTGAGTGATAAGTAGCTCCTTTATTTCTAGAATATGGAGATCATCGTTTAGCTAAGAAAAAACAAACGAATGTAGATATACTACCTCATTATCATCAGCCTGTTAACACCCACTGCTGAGTAAAGGCCTCTTCATGCTCACGCCACCTTTCACGATCCTGTGCCAGGTGCAACCACTGTTTTCCGGCTACTTGGGCTATGTCGTTGGACCATCTGGCTGGTGGACCCCCTCTTCCCCTGTCCTTTTCCCTTGCCAAGCTCTTCCCTTGCCATTCTGCAATGGACTTTGTCCATCTGCCATCGGTACGTCTATCCAGGTGTCCTGCTTCCTTCTTTGAAGTGGAAGTAGGTACCTACCTACCCACCTACATTGATTTAACCGCTCATAAATGCCTTACACACATGCAACTTACCTTCACATCGTAATAAGACCTTTCATAATTTTGTTTCTATGCACTTTCTTGTTATTGTTATCATGCCTTCAGATGGATGGCGTAGAAAATGCCGGTAAAAAGATTATGTTGTGTAGTTAATGAGGCTTGCGAGGAAGATGTATGGCCCTTGTGCCAACGACGACGGAGCTCGGTATTCAAGCGACATTGGATGGGTGTGCCTCAGATTTACATGTCAGGGCGTCGAATCCGTTAAATGTATTAAGAAGATAGAGTTGCAGTATTTTCTACGGGCAATGATCTATTACGGTGAATTCTTGTACTTTTGTAAAAAAATTGCAGCAATATAAATCCAAAACCGGAGCGTGTGGGGGTTAAATACCCTCAACGTGAGAATCGCCAATCTCTCAGAGAAGGTCTTTGCCCAGCTTGTGGGACAGGTACACTAGTACAGGCACAATTTTACAGGCTACATTATCCTTTTTTATAGCTAGCTATTGTACTCCTGCAGTGGAGCGCTTGCAAGTGATTTTGATTGAACTCAAGAGTGCGATAAAATGCAGTCTGTTGATAAAAGTGGACTTTCAACTTGAATTTTATATTGACTGTTAAATCAATATTAAACATAAAAAAAGACTTGCTTACTATAGAGGGATATTTTTAAATAGTAATTTATTTATTCCTAAAACAGTCAACTGCTAAATGTGATTTCCAACCACTTCTGTTATTTTTGTTATGTATAGTGACTTCGCTCGCACGCAAAGAAAAATGTACAAAATCCATTCCATTCCATTCATAAATGAATCGAAAAAGCACATACATATGTATATGTCTATGTATGTACTTTTTCGATTCATTTAGTGTATCTGATACAGGAATGGATTTTGTACATTTAGTTTTATGTTGAAATCCATAACAGCTTGCTAGATATTTTCGCTGAAAAAAAGCGCGCCGCCTATTTTTTTCAGCGAAAATATCTTCAAACCCTTTATTAATGTCAACATGAAACTGGCTGTTTTAGATAGCTCTCACCTAATTCTAGTGTTGTATATGTGTACTTTTTCGATTCGTTAAGGTGTACAGGAACGAGTGTATAGGAATCGATTTTTTATATTTTTCCTTGCGCGCGGGCTAAGTATTCACTATGCAGGGCGTCTTAAAACTGGTACAGCTAACGAGATTACAAATGTCCATCTTCTTTCCCGCTAACTAGAATTAAATTATAATATTATTTATTTTCACCGGGGCAAGAGCTCAGTGGTGGCTAATGTAAATTTAGTCGCCTTGAGTCTAAAATTTAACATATTTTGTACAGATACTTACATCGTTGAATGTAAAAGAAAGTTACATGAGATAACATACATTAAACTCACATAGTACCTCACATAGTAGTAGTAGGGTGCCCAAAAGCTTTTGCCCAAAAGTGGGACCCAAAAATCACTGGCTAGTTAAAAAATAATTATACTTCGTTCGAAAACATGTCGCATAGCAAAACTGAAACAACTGTACAGTTTTCCTTCAGTTTCAATTGAGTTGTTTCAATTTAACTGCGCAAGCATCTTGTGTACAGTCAGACACATGCTAGGATACCCCTTTTTATTCGATTGGCGCCCTTATGCCGCGCGCGGTAAGATTTACCATGGGGTATCCTAGACTGTGGCGACCGTACGTATCTTTTACTCTAGGGGTATACTCTGAAGTAGAGGCAGGCCGTGTTAATGCAATACTGCACCAGTGCGAATTAGCTTGTTAGTTTTGTATGTTAATTTTGTTACGGGCACACTTTAGAGACGCGCGAAACTGTAGTCGAGGCCATTTTGCAGCAGACTACTGCGCCGTGCAACTTTGTTGTGCAAAACCTCCCTTGTCCCTGACGTTTTTGAACTTTCGCCGCTTATTTCTCTCTCTAAATGTTATGTCAACGCCTTTTTGCTATAGTGCCGGTCGTAAAGTACGGAAACGTACCTGCGGAGGTAGCATGACTTTTATCGAGGCGGATTTATCCAACAAAATGGCGACGATATATAACCCACTATAGACGTCAAAAATGCTGATAAACTGCCATTTTGTTGGATAAATCCGCCTCGATAAAAGTCATGCTACCTCCGCTGGTAGGGGTGCTAGGTACAGTCGGCCACACGCCAGGATACCCCTTTTTGTTCGATTGGCGCCCTTAGGCCGCGCGCGGAAAGAGCTGCCATGGGGTATCTGTGACTGTGGCCAACCGTACATGCTTGCGGCGGGAATCGAACCTGGGTCTCTCGCTTCCTAGTCCAATGTTCTAGCACTAGGCTACCACCGCCATTGGTACTGTACATTTGTCAATTTATAGCAACAATAGTTCCATTTTATAACCCGATAAAAGATCCCAACAATAATTTAGCGACTGCTCTATCTAAGTACGAAAGACCATACCATAAACTTAACTACCGAAAAAATAACAATACAATTTCATACCCAATTGCTCGACGAGGCAAGAAATACGCATTCCCCAGATAGGGCCAGTAATGGGCCAGATAGGGCCATGTAGGTGCGCCGTTGTAGAGCGTTGCCACATAGTAAAGATTAACAGAAGCCCTTCCCCATATAAAAACATTCAACTTACAATAGGGTGTCTACTGTCCACAATAGCCCGTAATTGGCCGGTGATTAGTTTTAAAATAATTTACCTATGTAATTTGATTTGTGCTGTGGGTTTTATTCAATAAATAAACTAAACTAAACTAAACTATAAAATGAATGAGGGCTACCGCGCTTGGATTTGTCTCTAGGGGCACTTGTCACTATTGGTATGGACTACGCGGGTTTGTTTCTAATTAGAATACTTTTGTGAATATGTTGCAATACCTGAGATTAATTATGGCAAGCTATTGTCCCGCTCCTAACCAATGCTTTGAAACAGTTTTATCTTTTGGAAACTGTTTTCCTCTTGAACTTTATTCAACAACGATGATCAAAGTGATCCTTTGTGCCGTTTCACTACATAACTAAAAGGACCCATTTGGCCCGTTTCGGAGGATGGATTCGGACCCAGATCGCGGGCGCCCTAACTCACTGAGAATTATCGCTCAGCCTCGTTGACACGACGTGTCGCAGAATTGGATTTTACTACAAGATTATGGAGGCTTGACAATGTCCCAGGCACTGCAGCGCCGAGTGGTCTCTTCACCCATCTAGTGTGAGTGAAGGTGCCACTGGACGCTTTATAAATCATCGCATTACGTAGATGCAAAGGCCTTAGTATGGAGGCTTATTATTTGATGGGGTGATTAGCAAAAAATAACCAAAAATCATTACAATCTAGCTCCCTAACTAATACTTGCGGCCGAACTCGCAACATCGGGCGCCACATCGCGCGCTCGCTTTGAGAAGGCCGGGGGTGTCCGCACGTCATGGTTAATAGAGAAAAAATTCAACAAGGGAATTTGTAATATTTTTTTTTATATAAACTTATTCTTAGTTTTAAGCGTTACTAAAACCTTTTCGAGTCGGGAGTCGGGTGTCACTAACCAAAACAAAACCCTGTATTTTGTGCCTGCGGCTTTGGTGGCTCCGCACGTATTGACCTTGTCATTTCGTGTGGGTTAGGCTGACTGCAGCTCGATGGTTGGCGGACGATCTATAGGGAAAGAAGTTGAAAGAACGCAAGATGTGGCGCGACGGGAAAAGGGCCTACCCAACATTGGACAGAGGTGGGCTGCTGATGATGATGAATTGAGTGGATGGTATGGATAGCATAGGCAAACCATCTAGGTTTGAATGGTGGGGTCACAAGTTAACGTTGAATTATAAAACTTTTTTTGCGATCTTATTTTAACAATACAGCCTTGTTATTGCATAGTTAATCAACTGTCATATTTTTGCAATAGGTATCATTTTCTCTAAAGAAATAACGCCCGTAAAATCGCTTAACCCGCCGTTACGGACCCAGCGAACCCCAAAACTGTATTTATGACTAATTAACTTTTATTTACTGACTCAGTCTTATTTATGAGCACCTCTGAAATTTGCCTCGACGACCACTGCGGAGATAAACGTACTTTTTACTGCAAACTGCGGCTGTGCCACTCGGCAAGGTTAAAGCTTCCGGAAGGATATTTTAATTAGTTTCGTGGTTTGAAACACTATTTGTCAACTGAATTATTTTATTGACGCTATATTTTCCGACTTTTTGCTCCCATCTGTGGGGCTACCCTTGACGCTATTGCGTTCATATCGTCGTCGAGTTTTTTTTATTAAATAATGTTTGAATTCGCACAGTCATGCTTTGATTTTATATACTTTGCAATCTTTATTCCAAGGTAAGTATATTTTGTACAAATAAAATATAAAATGAGTAAGACTCATTCGTGAAATATTTAGAGTAAATTTCCCCATATTGAAAAAAATGCGTCAATGGTAGAGGGGTTGCACATTTTATTTTCATAACACAACACTATTGATTGAAACAACACGAGTCTTAAGTGTAGATAACGTCATGTTTTTTAGAGCGATTTTTGTGCATTTGCGCCAGATTTGTACTAATGTAGAATGCATTAAGGCAAGCTTCGCCTTTGCTTTTATTTTTTCCTCAGGAGATTCTAATAATATAATCTCAACACCACCTCCGGGACGTTATGGGAGAACTCTTTGTAGCATTGATGATGTTTTTCTTTTCCTTTGGTTCCGTTTTGATGGTTAAGCTGCCGTCATTTCGTTCATAATACATTATTATATATCATCGGAAGAATAAAACAATCCATTTCTATTTCTTGTCAAAAAATCAAAGAACCTAGGCACATCTAGCGCCGCCAATGGAAAAAAAATCATAATATCTTCTTTTTGGATGCGTCTTTTGCTAAAAACTCGTCATTAGGTTATCAACGCGAGTCTTCACTATTTTTAGGACCTAAGTTTTAGATTCCAGATCCTAGAACCTACGAATAAAATCTTTTATCGCCAAAAGTGGCTACTTTTGGTTATCACCTTAAGAATTCCCTGTGCAAGCATGGGAACTCGGCGATGGCCAAGAGCATGAAACACTGTTTACTATAGCTGTTTCACCCAGAGCGAGAAGGGGCGCGGGAAAAGTGAGAGGTAATGCGGCTGTATGAGTCTACGTGTGTTCGTGTCCTTTCGCGAGTATCTAGTTGTAGTTGTGATGTAATAAATCTATTTTCCCAAATTTTTTCGTAGTTCAGCTGCTATTTCTACATTTTATTAGCTATTTCAACAATCTTTTTTTTTTTCTGACCAGTACAATACATTATTGATGTTCCCAAGGTAGTTAGACTCATATAGACAGTGTAATAATGTAAGTAAATAACAGCTGAAAGTAACCCCTTTTTCGGCGCGAAAAACGCATCGCTCTAATTTCTTTCATGCTATTTTTTTAGTCTGAAAACTATTTTCAGACCTCCGTATTGGTCATGTATTGATATAAACCAAGTTTCAGCAAAGTCCAGCCTGTAGTTAAGAAATTAAACCTGAACTACGTTTGTATGGGAAAATGGTGCTCTAGCGCCCTCTTAACCCTGCACTCTGACCCCAAAAACCAATAAGGCCAGCCGCACGACAGGTTTTTTTAACCGCCAACCTGTCCCGCTCGGTATACATTAGCGACATTATAAAGGACATAAACGATTCAATGGGGCCAGTAAGAGCACCATTCGCCTGAGCAATGTGCCGATAAATTATTGCGGGCGTCTGAGCGCGCGACCCGCGCATTTCTCAACCGGCCCCTCTGAACTTGCCCTTAGGATGCAGACATAGGCTTTTTTTTATTCTAACAAAACCTCATAGCAAACTAGTGATCCACAGAGGGCACGTGTCTTTCTAAGGAAAGGCATGTGACCAACTTAAAAAAAAACTAAATAAAAAACTAAAATACTCACTGTGCCAACTACCCAAACAGTCGTAAGTTACATATACCTCTTAATTTTAGGTAAGAAGAGGCATTAACTGTTTTTTCAGAATAATAAAATATCAAGCAGGTAAAAACGACTTTCAACCAAAGACTAAAAACCTATTTTGAGCAGAAAATGCTACGTTTTATGTGGACATAACCTTATGAAAGTACTTCAGATTTGAACTGCTCGAGAGTAAAAAGGTTTTTGACTGATTGGATAATAAAAACATACGTGAGTCTCCAGACATAAAAAAATATGATTTTATATCCAGCAAAGAGATAGCTAGGTTAGACAGATAAATCACTGGTAGCTAGCTGCTGGAGAAATAAGTAGCATAACTTACACAAATTCTAAAGGTGTAAGCATAAACCTGTAAAATGGAAGGCCTAACAATTTGCAATTTATAGTTAAAAACACTAGATTCTATACTGTGAAGAAAACATCGTTTTGAAACCTGGATTTTTTAAATAAAAATATGCATTTTTTTAACTTTTGTGAGCACTGCACATTTTTCTATTAAATCACGGTTTTACTCGCTACACCGACAAAATACTAGTGAGTAAAGCCGGGATTTAATTTTTCGTTGTTCCTTAACAATAATTTATCGAAAAAATCTATACAGTTCGTCATGCCGGGGTGGATACTAAAATTTTGGCTGTAGTGCTTTTATCCATGGAGGAAATCGGGGACTACGTTTGTATGGAGCAAACACTACTGTGATATCCTCTTAAAATATTGATTTACGCTTCAACGAGAAGAAAATATTGCCAAAACCGATCACTTCCCAAAGTCTGCAGTGAATTCAGTAGCTGTCACACGCTAGCTTTGGCTTGACAAAACGTATACCGCACCGGATTGCATCTGAAATACTGCCATTGATACCGCATTTAGAACCAGCAATTGGGAAGGCAAAGTTTTTTGTTCGAAAGTCCGTTATTGGCTTAATCTTATCTTTAAACAATATTGAGAAACTAATTTTAATATTTTTTATTTTGGTTCAGTAGTTTGGATTTTACAACGTTTCAAAGATACGGTTTTATGACGTCACGCGACGGTCTGCATACTGTTGGCGGTCATAGGAACAAAACATTTTAGCGCATAAAAACAAAACTACTGGACCACAATAAAAAATATTTAAATTAGTCTCTCAATATTGTCTAAAGATAAGATTAAGCCAATAACGGACTTTCGACCAAAAAACTTTGCCTTCCGAATTGGTCTTTGTTGCATTTTCCTGATAGCCTTTTAAAATTGAAAGAACAAAACTTCGTATTGGTAAAACTATTGTGATATTGTGATCGATATACAGGGGGTCTACCGGCTAAGATGAAGCCGATTACCATTGGCGAAAATCAAAGTTCGATTTATGAAAAATGAACTGGGTGGCAGTAAAATGAACTGGCTGGCAGTACATTTTACAAAAATCGATTCGATTTTTGCCAACGGTAATCGGCTTCGTCTTAGCCAGTAGACCCCCTGATCTGCCACCACTGCAGAATTTGTTTGCTAGGTCTAAATGCACCGTGAAATAGTAGCAAAGTTACAGGGTGGTGTCTCGGCGCACTAAAAGGCTCTCACAGCAATACGGTTGCCTCAATCTTGCTTTCAATCGTCGAACGTTTGTCTTTGGTGAGAGGAATGAGAGGAAGCGGGCGTAGGACAGGGGCTTGAGTCTGTAACGCAATGGCTTGTCGATGGCGTCCCAGTAGAAGGACAAAACTGGGGTTTCCTCGTTTTTCTCCTACAAACAGCGAACTAATCCTCTAGAATTAGAATCAGAATATTCTTTACTATCCTAAAAAAAACATTAAAAGGACCGACAGCATTATTAAATCGTAATTGATGCCGTAAAATGGGAGCTTATTTTGGCACCATTGCGCAGGCCCCTGGAAGGAAAAAACAATATCGCATAACTATATTGTACATCTACTATATATTTTTTTTAATTCTGTGTTTTAGTTCTGAGTATAGTATGTATTTTTTTTATTAAGAATTCTTAATGATTAAGTTAAACAACTTTTTGTTTTTTCTAAAGCACTAACCCGTGCTATCGGTGCGGGTTCAACCTGTCCCGAGTGAATTTTTCCAACCGGTAGCACGGGTTATTACTTTAGAAAAAACAAAAAGGGATTCTTCAAAAAAAAGTGAAAATATTACCATCAAAACTAGTGACGAAATCTTTGATTTTGTCAAATTATATTTAAACCGCTTTAAGATATTTCAATAAATAATAGACATCTAAGCGCGCGCGCTTCTGAAACGTGTACCTACTTAAAATCGTCAAACGTTCATCACTTAAGACACACTCTTACATCGGAACAGCTCATGAGTTCCACATCTGTCCCAAGCTCCCATTTCGTTTCAATTTATTGACTGTCCTACAGTCGGGGCCTGTATCTTTGCAATCAATTTGAGAATGCACCCGACGCCGCACGCCAAATCGATATCTAGCTCAATGTTTGTAGAGTCTAAATTGATACGCGGAACGGTGTTTGTAAGACATGATGGGCTCTTTCGGTGAGTTGTCATTAAGAATGCCATGAAGCAGCGATTTCCCATACAAACGTACTTCAGGTTTAATTTCTAAACTACAGGCTGGATTTTACTGAAACGTGGTTTACATCAGTAGATGACCAATACGGAGGTTTGCAAATAGTTTTTATAATAAAAAAAATTGCCTGAAAGAAAGAGCGATGCGTTTTTCGCGCCGAAAAAGGGGTTAATTTCAGCTGTTATTTACTTACATTATTACACTGTCTATTGGAGTCTTACTACCTTGGAAAAATCAATAATGTATTGTAATTGTCAGAAAAAAAAATATTTTTGAAATTGCTAATAAAATGTAGAAATGGCAGCTGAACTACAAAAACATTTGGGAAAATAGATCAATTACATTACAACTACAACTACATACTCGCAAAAGGACACGCACACAGCCACACAGGTAGACTCATACAGCCGCATTGCATCTCACTTTTCCCGCGCCCCGTCTCGCTCTGGGTGAAACAGCTATAGAAAACAGTGTTTCACGCGCTTGGCCATCGCCGAGTTCCCACGCTTGTACAGGGAACTCTTAAGGCTTCAACAGCAGTACCAATCTAAGCAATGTTTTGTTGCAAGAAGTTGAGTGGCAATGAAGAATCAGATACAGATCGGGCCTATTGTATAAAAATCCGCCGAGCCTAGTTCAACTGTCAATTACCACTAGAAGCATAGAGTACAAGCTATACATGGTGATAAAAACAATATGTAATATTCTGTTTTGAATAAAATTAGGGGGGGGGCAGGAGCAGGCCTAAAAACTCTGACACCAGTAATGTTTGAATAATGATACATCAATACTATAGGAAATGTATGTCCCATGGTATTGATGTATCATTATCACAAATTGAAAGCTTTACTTATTCTGTAAGTGTAAATACGCGATACCCAATGGAGATGACAATAAGATATTCCCACAAAACCCTGTCTGCAGACACCTGGTTTGGCGATGTAATTCTTGCCCATTCATTCGGGAAATCGGGGCGAAGCATACTAACAGATTCCTTGCCCCAAACGGTCCTCACCTATTGACATAAAAAGGATACAGCATTGAGGCCGACCAAAGTAGATACAAGACACCAAGCACCTTAAGGTTATAGTGGTAAAGCCTAAAATAGCTTACGGTGGAGAAAAGTACAAATTGGCCGAGGTGTAGACTGCGGTTTCCCATTCAATTGCTTATAAAAAAAGGTGTTTTCCGAAAGTCGTGTCAACAATGTACCCACCTAAAAGGAAAAGATACAGGTTTTTCCGTTTTTGTAGTTTTTATTATCAAGTTGGACTTATTATTAAACTTGCAGGTCCAAAAAAACTCACACAATGAGGGCTCACTATTTTAGTGCTCACTAGTTGGCGCCACTGTCGAGTAAGGCCATGAAGTATATTTCTTAAAGTTAGTAAGTAAAAAAAGTTTACTTACATCAAAATCATTTAATACGTACCTTAAAACTGTACTAATAAAACAAATCAACAAGCCCCGTTTTGTTCGAAATGCAAATTAAATATTTCAATGTAGGCTTTGTTTATTATTGTTTTTTTTAAAGTAATAACCCGTGCTACGAAATATAAAAATAAAAAAAAAGAAGTTGGAAAAATTCCCTCGGGACAGAACTTGAACCCGCAACCTCTTGCACACCTTGCAGGAGGTTGCGGGTTCAAGGCAAGAGGTTGCTTTGTTTATTACTTTTTAGCAGACGATATTTAGAGATCTCAGATTTTTAGAGATGTTAGAGATCGTTTCTAACCTCGGTTCTATTAAGCATGTTAAACTCTGAGCATCAAGTTCAAGAGCCGAGTATGTAGGTTGTCGGTAGAGCCGGGTTTAGAGCGTGAATGGCGCGAATGTTTAGCTAAGGGGTTGCGTCTTCCATTCAATGGCGGTTCGAGAGTGATTTATTAGTTCTTTTGGGTTACTCCACACTGATGCATTGTTACAAACCTCAATTTTTTTTTTCATTCGTTGTTTTTTGCAATAATTATTTTTCGTATAGTCTCCTTCATGTCCCACTACACTACAGATCACTCACAGATTTTAAGACTACGTTGAATGTCAAACTTTATTTACAAGCGTTTAGGACTTTAAACCACAGACAAACATGGCTGCCTCGTTTTTGGCTGTTTAGCAAAGCAAAGTTTAAATTTTGTTTTTGTTTTGTTTTTAGGTCCTCAAAAAATATACTAAAAAATTTTTTGGTCCAATGGAACAGATATTTACCATTTAAAACTTACTTGAAAAGAGAGTCAAGTAGCGGATTATCTCTATCCATTTACATGATACATTTCAAATGATAAATATTTTTATCACGTGGCGGAACCAGGTCACGTTCCTCAATGGGAACCGTCTCAGGCTTGCCGGAACACATCCATTTGACACGATACCTCGGGAGGTTCATCGGGATTAGATCGCGCTTGGCGATTTGCAAACTGTCGCGCCCCTGAAGCCTGAAAGCGGAGGCTTTGTCTCTGATGAAGCTCTCACTGACACAAGCCTGCAAGAATAGTTGAACTCTTGTCTAGTGGTTCGCCCCGAACAATGAACTCGCGAGGTGTGTATTTTTTTGCTAACACATTCGCGCAAGCGCACGTGCATTGCGTATAAACTTTACAACCCCATATCTCGGCAACCCCTCTACCGATTTGGCCCATGTTTGAATTAAAAAATATATTTTAATTTAATTTACACGTCTACCGATTTTCGTGACAATCCGACTATCCATATTTACTCAAGATATCGTCGAACGAACATTCATACATACAAGCGCCGGATTTATGTATTCTAAGTTTAATTTACTAACCAAGGCCAAGTGGATATGGAAACAATCTCTCCTTCATAATTTAAGGTATCCAAATTAAGTAAACAAATTACGCATATCCCATAGTATTAATTACTGTGAGACCTTTTTTATAAGGGTCTAAATAATATGAAAGTTAAAATATTTGAGCACGACAATTTCTTCACAAAATAAAAATTGTCAAAAATTCCAAGAGACCATGTCTATACGAAGAGAAGAAAACAAATGAAGATTGATAGCAATTTTGTTTTCCTTTTCGGCGCGAAGTTAACACGGAACTGGCAAATGTACTGAAAGTTTCCAAAAGTGCCATAAATCAAAGACGCCGTTTATATCCGGGGTTTTGAGTGCTGAATCCAGACACATTGTGGCCACAAATTTAGGCTCAAATGTGAAACAACACTAAGCTCGGGGTATAAATTGCAGCCATGCGTTACTTAACATGATAAGTTTGTCTTTTAGCATGACTTATTGGGACTTTTAGCTGCAGGGACGCACGCCAAGCCTTGCTAAGTTATTTCGAAGGCTTCCTTGTTTATTCTTTGATTTAAAAATAAGCTAAGAATTTTGCGACTTCGTATCAGTTGTATGACAGTATGATTGACAGGGCAACTTTTAAATAGTTTTATTCAATAGACCGTATGCAAGAAGTTGCGGATTCAAGTCCTGTTCCGAGCGAATTTTTTCAATTTCTTCTTAAATCTTTAAAATTAAGTAATAATAACTGAATTTACAATTTAAAATACCCAGATATTTTAGCTTTCAGTTTGCAAATCTCATAAACGCAACGGCTGAATCGATTTTTATAAAGCATAAATCTAAGTACACTCTCTAGAAAAATTGCTTTCAAATAAACAAAACCGCATCCAAATTGGGTCACCCGTTTAAGAACTACGTGGCCACAGACACACACACACACACACACACACACACATAGCGGTCAAACTTATAACACCCCATTTTTTTATTCGGGGGTTAAAAAAGATATCCTTGTGTGACCCTGACTGTACATCGCATTCGGTGTTAACTCAAACGGGTTTCTATCGAATGCTTTCGGGCAGTATCCTAGCTACCATTTGAATCGGCAAATGTTTGCCGTATCAAAATAACGCCCGCGCCCAGACTATTCTCGACGCTAGGCAAACATTCGTCAAATCGTGTTTGGCCGAGTAGAAGGATCTAACACAGTTACTCTGGGGCCGTGACTAAAGCTCGATAACATCTGTAATGGTATTAAACAGAGAATCACTAGTATGTAGGTATTGGTTCGTTGGCCAACTAAGCTGTCAGGATGGTATAGGACCTATACTATAGGTGCTGGGCAAGCCTACTCTCCATCTAAAACAATATCCCAGTCACTGCAGCGCCGAGTGGTCTCTTCACCTATCGAGTGTGAATGAAGGTGCCACTGGACGCGGTATCTCATTACGTAGATCCAAAAGCCTTTTTAGGTATTGGTTCAAAAGCTCAAATTCAGTCTATCACCTCGTCTATCAGTTCTCAATAATAAGTATTTTTTCCTACGTTTTATTGTTATTTAATAATTCACAAATGTGCAGATAAGATACATTTTCTCATAAGTTGATGTAGATTGTGCTTGTATTTTAGATTATTTCGCCCCATTTTCGCTGTTTCATACATTTGGCGCAGTACTGAGTGGACCTTTTGTATGGAACAGCAGATTTTTTTTTCGCCCCGTTTATTCGCCACCTGGTACAAGTTATTTGTAGTGATCAGTAGATAGCCTACGTAAAGTTCCGCTATCGACTTAGAGTGCACCCTGTAGTGTAAGTAAGGGTGCCACTGGACGCTGTATAAAAATCATCTCAATAGGTAGAGTAGGTAGGGTATGAGGTAGTGGCCGCCCATAGAGCCTCTGACATGGCTTAACCATTGTTATTAATTAACAACAACCGAGACCAACTGTTTAAGAAGCACGGAAGCGCTCAGATATTATTATATTGCCACTAGCGGTCACCCATCCATAGACTGACCACGGCCGATGTTGCTTAACTTTGAGTAAGGCTAGTCCAAGTTAGGCTGTGTACGCTTCATTGTATACCTAAATAAATACAGGGAAACACTATGTAGATACCAAAGCCTTAGTTAGTTCAAAGTGACTCTTGGTTTTACGATACTACTTAAAACTAAGTAGTAAAACTATCACGTCGATAGGTTAGTCTGTTCCTAATGCGTAGTGTTGACAGTGCCTCGCTTTCCGCAATTCATGTTAACAAGGTAACTTAATTAAACCGACACGCGACCTTGCCGCGTGACAATCAGACTTCCTCCGAAGCTATAGTGTTAATATGCCGAGATGCTACGCACAACATGATTTGCGTGACTATCGGTACACGGCGGCTGAGTACTTGTATTGGTGTTTAAGGTTAGACGATAGCAACGTGGCGTAAATTCTAAATTTTCACAGTTTTTTTTACATTTTAGAGAAAGCGCTGAACAAAAATAGCTCAGTTTAGCTACAAAATGTAAAAAACTGTGAATATTTTGAATTTCCCGCCATGTTGCTATCTTCCCACCTTTAGAAGCTCCGTACGACATACAGAAACACACTTCATAGATATACGTATAAATAGATACGGTGAAGGTGGATCCATCCAGCAGGCATCCGATCGCGCCCATTACCGTGATGAGTGGAGAACTATTGTATATGGTCACGCGATCCTCAGAATTGAATAGGGCCGATCCAGAAGATAGATGGATAGAAAACTTGTTTGAAGGCACACGAGAAGTCCTAACATACTCGTAGCGAACGAAAATGGTAAAAAAAGTCTGAACGTCGATCGGACGACGACGTCCCAAATAGGTAACGCTAGATTGACGAAGTCAAACTTTATGCGCTTGCTCAAAGTGTATGTGGAAGATTGGAAGGAAGGAGCGCCTAACAGAGAGATGGCTTATTTTGGTCCATTTCGGGACAAAAACCGACTCTACGGCTGACGTCTTAGAATTTACGTAAGTTTCTTACACAGGGAAATTCATACTGCTGGTTTCTGATTTGAGAAATTCGCTAAGTGCGGATTTCTCACAAAAGAACGTGACTGAACGATAGTTAAGTATTTACTTAGTAAAATTCTCAATTCTGAAACCGGGCCTTAGTAACTCAGAACTTTAAGTACAAACTAAGTTTCTTACTTAGTTTGTATGCTACGGTATAGCCATGTGTAATATAGACATTCAGTAAGTACCTATAAGTCTTTCACTCGTGGCGTATTTATACTGTTCAACAATAACTTTCTAACTCTGTTCCAGTTATTTTTATCAGATTTTACTTGAAGTTGAATAACTTTGCTTTGAATTTGTTTTGAACTAAGATACCTAACCTGGCTCCATTGCTAGCTGCCATGCTTTATCGAAAAGCTTAAGCTTTTATGTACTCTTACAGTAAAGTAAAAAGGAAAAGTATTTATTTGCCAAAACATGGTAAGGTACAACATGTTCAATGATAAAAATAGAAGTTAAAAACTAAAACCCGACTACTAAAAGGCTTAAAACAAGACCTGCTTATCCTTAAAATAGACTCATAGATAATTAATCGTAGTCGGAGGCCATCGGTTTATCAAATGCGAATGTGGTGTCCTCCGACTACGATTAATTATCTATGAGTCTATTTTAAGGATAAGCAGGTCTTGTTTTAGGCCTTTTAGTAGTCGGGTTTTAGTTTTTAACTTCTATTTTTTTCGAGCTTTTTATTATGTCATTTTGGACGATCACCCAAAAATGCCCAGAATAGAACAAAGAAGGGCAAAAAAAACACATTTCGGATTTTTTTGTTCTATTTGTTATGTTGACGCTACATGTGTTATACATTTTTGAAAAGGTCTTTTAAAGCCCTTTCATTTGATACCCATGAAGATTGTATCCGATAATTTTTATTTTTAGGTCTACTACTTTAGGGCGCAGCACAGCCGCCATCTTGGTTTTTTTCAAAATTAAACTATCCTATGTCACCTGGGTAATTAAGACAAATCCAACGACACCTCATTTGTTGAAATTGGCCGAGTAGTTTAGGCTCTGCGAGGGAACAGATGAACACACATACATACATACATACATACGCTGCTAAAATCATAACCCTCCTTTTTGCTTCGCGTAGTCGGGTAAAAATGGACGAGATAGGCTTTAGACCGAGAAAAGGAAGAAGTGTATGCCCAGCAGTGGGCTTTATTTATGGGCTGTATGGATAGATAGATAGATTAGCCTACCAACGTACTTCATTGAATGCGACCCTTGTATGACCGGCACATTCAGACCTCTGCATATAACTCAGACCACACGCGACTATTTGTCTCCGACTATGCTCCGATAGGCGTTGTTCATTGCGAGCACTATTATGTCTCACATAGCTGATAAGGCTTTAATCACGCTCCCTTCCTCACCTGCGTGTGTAATTGTGTATTTAGTCTACAAATTTATGCCGAGCGATAACCCTGCGTTAACTGCGAACGGTGAAATAGGATAAGCGTTTGAGTGTCTCTAGTAATAATGTAGCAAAGGTGATTACTGTCACAAGGATCATTTGGGAATAAGTACTTGGCAATTTATTGACAGTTTTGTTCAACATTATACGTGCCATAATGGAGCAAGCTTGCTCAGCAAATCGGCGATTTTTTTTTTTTAACCCCCGACCCAAAAAGAGGGGATCTATAAGTTTGACCGATGTGTGTGTTTGTTTATCAGGCTGTGTGTCTGTATATGACACCGTAGCTTCTAGACGGGTTAACCGATTTAAATGCGTTTTTTTTTTAAAGCAGGTTTTACAGCGAGTGTTTTTAGATATATTTTGTCAAGATCGGTTTAGCCGTTTATGAGATATCTCATTTAAAGCTAAAATGTTGGAAGTATTTTTTTATTTAGTAGGTATAATACAATAATACCGACCCTTGTTTAAGGTACATGATAATTAGTCCCGACGTACAAAGTGGCGTAATTTATAGAGGCACATTGGACGGAATGAAACCTTATGGAAAATTTCTACGACATAGAGTAGGTATGCTTACCTAACCAGTTTTTATTAAACAAACTAAACCTAGCCTTCCGACTAGTTAGCATTAACCAGGAGCGTGTATTTAAGTACAATTTATCATCAAAGGAGCTCGTGTCAACATTTTGATCGTTAATTTATTGGGCATCAGCTATTTCACAAGATATTATAGCTCAGATATTCAAGAAGTTATCCACAGAAAGCTCACTCGCTTACCGACTAGCACATTCAGCCACACGCTAGGAGGGCTGTTTTTGTTTTAGAATAGAATAGAATAGAAAAATGTATTTGTCAAACACAGGTAATAAAGAAAAAAATTGTCTAAATAAATTGAGCTCTATGTTTTGCCAAAAGGCGTACAATTTTTTATGGTTTACATTACATGCAAATTAATACTTATAACTTAGACTACTTAATACTATTGGTTATAATTTACTATTGGTGCCCTTATGCCGCGCGCGGTAAAAGCTACCATGGGGTAACCTAGACGAGAGCCTTTTGAGATACCGCACCGGAGGGGGTGGCAGACCGTACCTATGTCTAGTGAGTTGCATCTTGCATCCTAAGATAAGATGCACATTTTTATTTTTATACTTCGTATAATGGGTGTCATGTAAGCTGCAGCAACGCAGTTAGTTGATCTTGGCGCTCAGCCACCTTCCAGTCAGCCGCCAGTTAGCGCCACTGTCGAGAAAGGTCCTCAGGTAAAGCTCTTAAAGTTAGCTATTTCGAACGCAAAAAAAAGTTTACTCATATTAAAATCATAATATGAAATACCTTAAAACTGTAACAATAAAACACATCGAGCAAGCCCCGTATTGTTCGAAAAAAAAACTCAATTTTCCAAAAGATAAAACAGTTTCAAAGCAGTAATAAGTAGCGGAACAGCAACTATTTACCATAATAATCTAAGGTATTGCAAAATATTCACAACATTATTCTTATCTATATCTATATCTATATCTATCTATACTTATAATAAAACTCTAGCGAAGTCAATTCTGTACATTGAATATTTTTAGAAAAAAACTAGCAGGGGTTACTAAGTAAACTATACTGAATCCAAAAATGCAAAAAAAACGGTTCATGTCTGTCTGTCTGTCTGTCTGTCGGTCTGTCTGTCTGTCTGTCTGTCTGTCTGTCTGTCTGTATGAACACGATAAACGCGAACACCGCTGAATAGTTTTCAACCAAACTTAACATGGTCGTTACTCATGTTTCTGGGAGTAACTTAGGCTACCCGATGTTTAGAATACATTGCGGGTTGCAATTTTAACTTCGTTTTTTGTAAGAAATATTCATAATTTGGATATGGCTTCTTGAGAAGGTATGTTAGGAACGTGATACTGAACATATTTCTGCAAAAAAAAATTAAAAGTCCGACTTTGAACGACATTTTCTCGAAAACCTACATTGCGGGTTGCAATTTTAACTTGATTTTTCTGTGAGAAATATCCATAATTTTGATATGGCTTCTTGAGAAGGTATGTTAAGAACGTGATAATTAAATCATTTTTGAAAAAAAAAAAAAAAGTTTGTCTATATTATCTCGGAAACCGTTGATTTCCCAGGCTTAGTTGCTTGGGCAAAAATGTTCGTTATGATGAGGACTATACGTATATGTACGTATACGTGGTCTCCCGCTTTGTTGGCGGTCTTTTAACACTCTGTATAATAAGGCCGGGTTAGAGCGTATCTATGGGTTTAAAACAATAGGTATCTCACTCTTTTGTTTGACGTAGAGCGAGATGGACACAGCCATAGATACGCTCTAACCCAGCCTTATGATGCTTGCTGGAGGGAATTGTGAGTGGTTTTCGGTGGAGGTCGGAGAAAGTTTATCGATGTTAGAAATGTAGTACTGTTGCGTCGCGGTCGAAATGTTCTGGGTTTGAACCCACGCGAGGTTGAAATTTTTTTTTGTGCCTTTTTTTAAATATTTACTCTACTGAGCCCAACTTGATATTAAAAAATATATTTTGTTTGCCGTAGAGCGGGATAGACAGAGTTATTTGCGGTAGATACGCTCTAACCCAACCTTATGCTTTGCTTGCTGGCTTAGCATGAGAATGGGTAAGACCTTATCTATGGGCTTATAACTTTATCTATCCCACTCTACGTCGAGGGAGATACATAATAAACCCCCATACTTCCCAGGCAATTCATATGCTAAGCTTCCTGGTATGTTACACGGGCGATACCTAATCTAAACAAAACATATTTTATCATAAATGTATTGTTTAGATTAGGGCACACACACACAGAGAGACACACAGACAGGCACACCCTCATAAACACATAAACAAACACACACACAAAGCTATCAAACTTATGACACCTCTCTTTGTTGGTCGGGGGTTAAAAAAAACCTTCCTTTTGAGTTTTCCTCCACAGTCGAATTTAAATTAAACGTCAAATGTGTAAAAACGCATACGAAGTCGCGGGCACAACTAGTTATAAATAAACCCGCATAGCCCATACAAACAGTGATATTTTGGACCTCGCGCTACACCAGCGCCCCTAGCGGCAAATCTGAGCGCAGTAGCCCTCATTTAGTCAATTCACGAACAGGAAATATGAAGTTTGACCCGAATTAACATCGGGTCAGACGCAGCGCAACGGTACACGCTTCGTCTTCATCGAAGCTTCGTGCATCGGCACGAGTCTTCTGCGGCTTTCCATCTACTGGTAGTTATGGCTCGGGGACTAAATATTTGACTTGGACTGGCCCCGGGGGCACACCAGGTTCAGATCCGTAATTAACTGGCGACGGGACAAAGTCGCTTCCTGTATGAAGTTCAACACCTCCAAGTTGGGATTAGTTTTCCTAGGAGCGAGAATTCTTTATTGCACACCTAGCTTGGGGTCTCCAGCGGTTTTGAAAGGACTTCTTTTTAAATATCCCTCATTTGGTGCTGTTAGTTTAAATAAATAAGGCCTTTGCATCTACGTATGAGATGATTTATGCAGCGTCCAAGATTCAAGATTAAAGATTCAAGATATTTATTTGCTTTGAACGTGGTAGGTACATTTCAGATGTTAAAATAGTTGATATTTAAAAGCTCAGCACATTCAACCTATTACAGTAGTACATTTACTCACACTAGATGGATGAAGAGACCACTCGGCGCTGCAGTGCCTGGGACAATGTTAGTTTAGAAAGCTGATTTAAATTATACGTACACAAAAAACACTTTGGCCTTTATGCTGACCCTTTGGCTGACCTCCCTCTACTCTCTCTAAATTGACGAAGTGTCCACTCAGACGCTACAGGGTCTGGGACAAATAAATCCCAACAAAAACATTTTCAAGTAAAATGTTGCCAAGACGAGACCAAACACGCTCACACTGTCAAAAAGCTATCAAATCTTATTTAGAGCCAAGTTTCTTACTCTACACGCCCTAACTCTACAAGCTCTAACTTCACAAACTCTACACCTAAGTCAAAATATGTGGCTTGGCCGTTTCGCTACTGTCATATGGGCGTAAAGTGAAGAGCTTCTAGAAAAGATAAAAAGATAAAAGGTAGGTAGGCAGTGCCCTTGAGCTTCGCTTACTCGTCTTTGCGTGTATAGGTTATTTCAGCACCTAAACTCGTTTCACGGTGCAAAAATTCACTCGTAACGGCACCAAGTGCGGATTTTTTTTGTTGAATGATGGCATTGAACAGTGTTTTAAAAAATATCTACATAAGAGGCGCAACTACTAACTTATCTTTATCGTTGATCTAGTTCAGATTCGTTTCGATATCGACACGGAAGTTACAGAGTTGATTCCCATGGGTTGTAAATATAACACACCTAATTCACCATGATAACGGTGCTATTTGAGTAATTAAATTTCCTAATTATTTGTGATAATTAGACTGCAAATGTGTTAATTGACTCGGTCTCGATACTGCCATGTATCTTCGGCTGGTTGCCTGCCATAACCATTGGGATTGGTTGATGTGTAGTTTATTCATTATTTTGAAGATGCATAACAACAATAAGAACAAAACCATGCCTACTTAATTATTATTATTGGTAGGTTTATATTTTTACAGTCGTGTATCTGTCAGAATTCAGATATCAATAAAAATATTATTTCATCAATAAAACCGACTACTGAGCTATTCTTGGTATGAAACCTGTCACCTTTTTCACCTTTTATATTTTGTCTGGAATTCGCAGAGAACACGAGTGGCCTTTGACCCTTTGAAATATGCAGTCTTTTGTTCACACACCGGTGTGGGATTAAAACAATATATTCCAGGCTCCGTTTTGGGCGACAAGCAGTAAGTGTGGAGCTGCGAACCATATTCAATTGTCCGTCCAGAACAAGCGTTTGCTCACTAAGTTATTCGTCGGGTGTCTGCGTTAGTTAGTTGAAATTAGTTTAGTTGAACCGCGAGGGGCAGTCGAACAAAGTCGCTCTAGACCGAGAGAACAGGCTCACCGCCGGCATCATGCTCCGCAACTGGATTTGCATTCAGTCCGCATCGGAATAGTTTTGAAGCTAAATATTTCCCATTCCGTCTTGTGTACTACGACTAAGCACAATAAGTGTTGGGGTAGCGCTCACAGCCTAGTTGAACTAGGCATTTTTAATCTATTGGCGAAGTTAAGCAACATCGGGCGCGGTCAGTCTATGGATGGGTGACAGACTGTGGCAATCATATCTGGGGCCCTTAGCCTGTAACTGTAACGCAATGGTGCCAAAATGGGCTCCCGGTTGACGGTTTCAATTACGATTTATTAATGCCGTCGGTCCAGTGTCGGTTCTTTTAATGTTTTTGTAGTACAGCAAAGAATATTAAGAGTCTAATTCTAGAGGATTAGTTCGCTAGTTAAAGGAGAACAACGAAAAAATCCCGGTTTTGTCCTTCTACCTGGGACGCCATTGATACGCCATTGTTTTACAGGCTAAGGCCCCTGAGCGCTTCCGTGCTTCGGAAGGCACGTTAAATCGTTGGTCCCGGTTGTTGTTGATTAATAACCATCGTTAGGCCATGTCAAAAGCCCTTTGGGCGGCCTAAATCTCTGACACCAGGGGTGGCCACTACCTCATAAAATGATAACCTAACCTAGTGCTTTCTAATGAAGCTATCGTATCGGTATTACGAGTATCAAAAGCGCTGCTACAACACGTAGGCTGCATTTTTCTGGTGAGTACCTACCAATAGAGGATGCGTTGTATTATTTATCTACACGACGAAAACTTCCATTGACATACAATGGGTTGTAAAGTGTCACCCGACTCAGGGACCTACCGAAACTTAAAAAAATATGCGTATTTTAAAGCGGCGGCAAAAGACGTCTGGTAAATATATTTTACAACTTTAATTTTTTAAAAACAAACAGTCCGATATCAAGTAAGTAGTTTCTTGTGACATGAGTAGGTAGAGTTTTTTTTTTAATTGGACCAGTTTTGAGAGCGGAAATTGGGAAATACGAAACCTCGATTTTGTACATTTTCTTCAGGTTGTTCCTTTAGTATTTGCGCACGCGAGACAGCAAGAGATTTTTTACCCGACTACGCGAAGCAAAAAGGAGGGTTATGATTTTAGCAGCGTATGTATGTATGTGTGTTCATCTATTCCCTCGCGGAACCTAAACTACTTGGCCGATTTCAACAAATGAGGTATCGTTGGATTTATCTTAATTACCCAGGTGACATAGGATAGTTTAATATTGAAAAAAACCAAGATGGCGGCTGAGCTGCGCCCAAAAGTAGTGGACCTAAAAATAAAAATTATCGGATACCATCGTCATGGGTATCAAATGAAAGGGCTTTAAAAGACCTTTTCAAAAATGTATAACACATGTAGCGTCAACATAACAAATAGAACAAAAAATACCAAAATGTGTTTTTTTTTCCTTTCTTTGTTCTATTCTGGACATTTTTGGGTGATCGTCCAAATTGACATACTAAAAAGCTCAAAAAAAATAGAAGTTAAAAACTAAAACCCGACTACTAAAAGGCCTAAAACAAGACCTGCTTATCCTTAAAATAGACTCATAGATAATTAATCGTAGTCGGAGGACACCACATTCGCATTTGATAAACCGATGGCCTTTTAGTAGTCGGGTTTTAGTTTTTAACTTCTATTTTTAAACAGATTTGTCTGTACTGCTACACGCTCTTAAGCCCCAGGGCTAATCCCGCGTTGCACGCGGAGCCTGCGAAGCATTTGTGAGGCCAGCCCATTGTGCCGCCCCTCTTGTTTGACAGCGGAGAATCTGAATTATCTTCACCGGGCCGCGCTCTAATTATGCAGGGACGCTAATGCTGCACGGCCTTTGGAATAATTTTGTTTAGCCTCATGAAGCGGCGAGTCGGCGACTCTTAACTGCCTAAGCTCCCACCGTTCACACTTTGCAAAAGTTACAGTTCACTCTTGTTGCTTCAAACGATGCAAAGAAGTTAAAAACTAAAACCCGACTACTAAAAGGCTTAAAACAAGACCTGCTTATCCTTAAAATAGACTCATAGATAATTAATCGTAGTCGGAGGCCATCGGTTTATCAAATGCGAATGTGGTGTCCTCCGACTACGATTAATTATCTATGAGTCTATTTTAAGGATAAGCAGGTCTTGTTTTAAGCCTTTTAGTAGTCGGGTTTTAGTTTTTAACTTCTATTTTTTTTTGGGCTTTTTAGTAAGTCATTTGGACTATCACCCAGAATAGAACCAAGAAAGACAAAAAAAAACACATTTTGGATTTTTTTGTTCTATTTGTTATGTTGACGCTACATGTGTTATACATTTTTGAAAAGGTCTTTTAAAGCCCTTTCATTTGATACCCATGACGATGGTATCCGATAATTTTTATTTTTAGGTCCACCACTTTAGGGCGCAGCACAGCCGCCATCTTGGTTTTTTTCAAAATTAAACTATCCTATGTTACCTGGGTGATTAAGACAAATCCAACGACACCTCATTTGTTGAAATCGGCCGAGTAGTTTAGGCTCTGCGAGGGAACAGATGAACACACAAACATACATACATACATACATACATACATACATACATACATACATACATACATACATACATACATACATACATACGCTGCTAAAATCATAACCCTCCTTTTTGCTTCGCGTAGTCGGGTAAAAAGGCAGGGGTATTTAAACATTGGGTATTTAAACAACGGCTATACTCTACCTTTTAACGCTTGATATCGACAAACAGTGCATTCGTAATCATCAGCCTGATTCTCTAGGTCTAGCCTGATTCATTATGTAAAACACAGACCCAAAACATTATTGTTGATGTTACTGTGCCAATTTAAACTTCTTTTTAGATACTACATCCCTTATGTTTTTGAGTATTCGAGACAGGTCAAATCGTATTTATTTTTACTGTGACATATGCACCAAAATTATTCGCGTACTCGTTTCAAAATCTAACCCAAGTTCTGTACCCAAAAATTTTGTATAATACAGGTAAGCCGGAAAATAAAGTGTTGTATTTAATTGTTTGTCATGGAAAGACTACATATTAAATATATTACATTTTATTGGTAAATCAGCACTGGTACATTTGGTCCATCATTCATCATCCCACCTAATAAAATGTCCCGCCCATCTCCACTCTATTTTCTAGCTGTCTATTCTTTGGTATATGTACAATAAAGTGTATTCTATCTATCTATCTCCACCATCGCCGTTCATCTCCGAATATATTGAGCTTAACATTCAACATTCTCACAGACTAAGCATAATAATCAGTAGCTACACAGACAGCTGCGATAGTCAATTGCTCGATAATTGGTCGGCAGCGACATTTGCATGGAACAAGGAACACGGCTCCCGGGAGCTGCGGGACTGGCGCGAATAACAAATCAATGCAAGGTCTGATGAAACATTGTACGAGATGTCTAGGACTGCAGCATATTAGGTAAACCATTAGCCATATTCAATTCAAATTACTATGGCTGCAAACTCGTAACGAAGCGAGAAGCCTGCAGCGTTGTACACCCGACCGCTTCTCGATATAATAACTATCGATGTAATGACTTTCGCACTAACGTTACATCATCGGTCAAATAAGGCTTGGGTGCCGCACACACCGCCCGGAGTTCTTCGTTCCGCGTTCAGAGTTCTGCATACCGCGTACTTTCTAAGGTATGGGGTTGCTTGGAACCGTTCACACTGAAGCTGTCAGAACGCGGAGTTCTCGTAAAGCAAATCTGAAAACTCTGAACTCGAAACGCGGAACTCCGGGGCAGTGTCTCCGGCGACAATAGAGCTGTAGATTGTGTTCGAAGTAAAAATTTTAGAACAAACAAGTTTCGATTTCACGTAAGGAACCCGTTTTGCACGCTATACTAATGAACGTATAGCAACGTTTACAGTGTTTCAAGCGCTGACTCTGACTTGTTTATTAGTGTACAGGTAGCGTCACGAGTTATGAGCGCTCGTCGAAACTGGCGGGGATGTCTGCGCAAGTGTGTACACTCGCGCGTAAAATGTCTAATATCCACGCGGGATCTAAGAGTGACGCTGAGCTGAACTATAGTTGAGTGAGATACACCGAACTAAATCCCATAGAATCCGCATTACGTATAAAATCACAATAAAAACTTGTCCCCACAGAAACTAATTATATCAGCAATACGAAACATCATTTCGACCATACGTCTAATATTCGAATGTCAACCTTATTGCATTCGTGTACAGTTTTACTTTAATTGCATAGACTACGAGCAAATAAGCTCCCAAAGGCAATTTGGGCATCTATTTTTCCAGACACATTTCAGAGTTCTATGTTGTATCTAGTTTTATCCTTGATCGAAGGTGAGATACTATAAAATCGGAGAAACTGACTAAACTTAAAGATTGAAAGTATTCTTTGCTGATTTTGCACTCGTTATATTTTAAATGGTTTTCTATACAATTATTTTAACGGACATTACAATAAAACGGGTGTCAATCAAGGAAAAATAATCAAGGTCAGCGCTCATAACTCGTGACGCTACCTGTAAGCTTGCACGCATTAGTTTCAATCATACCTTCGAATATTTTCAAATCGTTGATTTTCAGTCTTTAAGCTCGAGCTCAAGTAGGTGAACTCAGAAAACAAAATCGCCGACTTGAAACCTTGGCTAACGTCAATGTCAAGCTCAAGCTAGTGTCTAATTGGGTCCTAATCGCCGGCTTCATGTCGAGATTGAGCTGATGACTATAAATTAATGCCATCCTTAAACATGTAAATCGTTACAAACAGACAACACTTTACTTTTGAAATAGGTAAGATACCATCTTTGGTATCATCTCTTGAATTGAAATACAATGCTGACCAATATCGAATTCCAACAAATGCGAAACAAAATGGAAAAGCCAACACAAAATCCGCTCCCATATTCAACAATAAGAGACGCAATGGCCACCGTCCAGTGTCCAACCTCGCCTACATACTTAATGCGTTGTTGAAGATACAAAAGCGATCGGAATCAAATCCGAGGCTGCTATCGGATCGCATTGGACGTCGCTGAAACTAATTTGCATAGTCGCTGAAACGCTTTGCTGGGGCGCATCTAGATCGAATATGATTTACCTACCCAATTCTATTGTCTAGTTTGATCCCTTTGAACAATGTCCCAGGCACTGCAGCGCCCCGCTTGGTCTCTTCACCCATATAGTGTGAGTGAAAGTGCCATTGGACACTGTATAAATTTTACGTAGATGCAAAGGCATTAGGCTTAAGTTTTTTATCCCTTTTGTGCCCAATTTGTGTTACAAATCATAAATTGTATATAAGCTTTTGAAAGATCCTTGTATTTGGTCATAGTTTTTTTCTGCATTCTGCTAATATTCCTCACAATCGGTCGAGAAACGTAAGTACTTCCACTTTAACATTTTGCTTGAGTATGTTTTTTGTTGCTATTTAAATGTAAATTTGTGTTGGCTCATTCTTCAGCACACGAGTGCAGCTCCGCTTGCTCGATATTCTAATTTAATGCTATTCTAAAGAATGAGTTTACAAAAATGCTAGTAAAAAAAAACCTAGGTCCTTAAGACCCATCCCTCTCGCTTTCTAGATACGACCCTGTTTCTATCTGACCCACTAAAGCCAGGCACAGCACTGATTGTGGTCCGGCAGAGTCAGTTCGTTCCAGAGCCAAGCGAATCTCTTCCGTACCTACTAATTGTTTAACAAAATTAACTTATAAATGAAATTGCACCGTTAAGACCGCAAATGGTAATCGTGTTTTATTCGATTTGTAGTCGTTTTGATGTATAATCCGTAGATAGACTTATTAAGCTGATTATGAAGAATTGTATAAAAAAATCTGTCAAATAGATTCATCGGTATTTTTTGTTTTAAGTTTACACAGAAAGAATGTTAAGTAAGCAGTGGACAAATCTTGGCTTATGTTAGTTATGAATCAATCCAACTGCTCTTCACCTTCTAACAAAATACACGATTACTACATATTAGGGATGCAGCAAATCGTATTGCCTAATTTTCAAGACCTGAGTGAAAATTAAGAGGGCATCAGGTGGATCCATCCAGCACGCATCCCATCGCGCCATGACCGTAATGAGTTTAGAACCAAATTATATTATGGTCAGGATCCTCAGAATTGAGAGACCGGTCCATAATAAAATATGTATTCCCTTGGTACAAAATAACGCGTCCTTTATTCATCGCCCAAAGATCGCCAATTCCATCCGATATTAGCATCGCACGACCTTGAATGAAACGAGAGTAGATAGGTACCTATCGTCCTATCTTTAATTTTTTCACGAACGCCTCGCATAAATATCTTGGAAAATTTCCATCTCTTGCCGTCGATAATTGCCCTATAAATAAACCAGCGAGGCACGGTATCTCGTGCCGATTACCTACTATCTTTAAGACCCTTTTAGACGTGCCGAGTCGCTTCCTTTCTTAAAATAAATGAGTAGGTGAGCTACTTGACCCTCATCGCTGACACTCACTTGCTGAGATATTGTAATCGAAGCTAGGCAGGAATAGGTTTATTTAAACCAAATTAGAAAGAAATAGGTCGAATCTTTACCAACACCGGCCCAGCGCACCGTGAAACTAGTCAGAAATATGTCGAATTCATTTCTATTACAACTTTCGCAACTTTTTCTACTGAAACAATGTCTAATATTAGACATAAAAAAATTACTAAACAAAAAATATTGAAGTATATTTTGTTGAAATTATTTGATATCTGTGAAATATTGACATGTAAGTTTATCTTTTAAACATAATAAATAATGCATCTTCAAAATTACTGATATCAAATTCTTTAATCTTTGTATGTAATTATTGTTGTTAAAACAATTATTTTGTGAAATGAAAAATTATTAAAATATGTTGCCTGGTGCAAGTTTCATATAACTGACAAAAAAAAATTACGACAATTCGATATAGATTGCTTAGTCGATTTGACATGAGGTTACAAAAAAGGTTTGTCTACAAACTGACCTATCAATGAACATCGAATTGTTATAATAAAATATTTATGTCAGTTATATGAAACGCGGGCCTGGTAACTCTTAAATATTGTATACGATAATGGAACTTTACTTGCCCCTGGTTAGAAACTAGATAGTACAGTACGTATATATCATCTGCACAGGCTTTAGGATCTTATCCATCGAATCAAGAGGCAATAGATCATGTTCGAGACCGTTCGGAAGGGAAATTTTAAGCAAGCGCCTGCGGTAACCGGTGCCAAGGGAGCCGAAAGACTTGACTAAGAATGTCCGGAGGTCTCGATCTATATAAAGCTAGACAATCGTGATATTAATCAAACTCGATGTAAAGCTATAGTAACTAGTGGTTCGCCCCGAACTTTGAACTCGCGACCCCATATCTCAGCAACCCCTCGACCGATTTGGCTCATGTTCGAACTTAAAAATTCTCTTTACCTTATTTACCTGCCTACCAAATTTCGTGACGATCCGACTAAATTTACTCAAGTTATCGTCGAACGAACATTCATACATACATACATACATACATACATACATACATACATACATACATACATACATACATACATACATACAAACGCCGGATTGTTCCAGTAGACTCGGAGAACTTCGCTCGCTTCGCTCGCTCGTTCAAAAAACAGTCGTTATAGATACAACTGGCGAATCATCGTAAGAGAAAGTATGTTCTACACGGTCGAATTCAATTGTAGGTTTATGGTAGCCAAAAAAAGGAGGCAAAAAAAACACTTTTACGATGTGTCCAACTTTAAAGAATGTTTGGTCAAGGTTATTTCTCATCAGTACAAACAACTTTCACTATATGGCCCAAAAATTTTGAAAATAATCTATTTTTTCATACTTTTGGTGCAGGCTCAGCCTGCGATCTGGCGACTATTTGTTGTTGGGATTTAATTGATACACACGTCTTTACTCTGACTCTCCTTTATTGTATCTGTTCATTCGTTGGGTACCACAATACACAGCCTACTTTGTGAATGAATTTGAGTGAACCCTGTAGAGTAGATGAATGACCACGACCACGACGCTAAATTGTTAGGATACCTATGCAAGGAGCGATGAAACAAATGACTGCCGACAACTAAACACATCATCATCAGCCTGTTAACACCCACTGCTGAGTAAAGGCCTCTTCATGCTCACGCCACCTCTCAAGATCCTGTGACAGGCGCAACCACTGTTTTCCGGCTACTTGGGCTATGTCGTCGGACCATCTGGCTGGTGGTCTGCCAACCGATCGCTTCCCCTCTCGGGGTCGCCATTCTGCAATGAACTTTGTCCATCTGCCATCGGTACGTCTCACCAGGGGTGTCCTGCCTACTTCCACTTCAAAGAAGTTATACGTTTTTCGACGTCTGCCACTTTTCTGAACACATAAACGCAGGCAACTTTTAATCATCAACCACGATGTCAAATAATTATCACTTCAGGGGTCCATAGCTTCCTTAGCAGCTTAGCTGAAGTGGTACAACTGCGGGGCTCACTCTTCTGTGGCCCCTTCCTGTAGCCCATAAATTTCACAGCCAGGTTTAAGTTCAGCACTTTATCGAATAATATCTAAGGAGTTGCCGACTACATGCGAACTTGGAATCGCCCGTATACGAGTATAACTCAAAATGGTTCAAATACATCATCTGATAGTGTAGTTTAGGCTGCAGGGTAGGCAGTAAGTTGCATCATAAGATATATTTTATTTTCCTTCCCTTTCTTCTTGTTCTTCTTCAGCATTTATTTGTCCACTACTGGACAGCCTCTTCATTCTTCTTCCATTTTAGCCGGTCTGCAGCTATTGTGGTCCAGGTTGAGCCTGCTGCGGCTTTGATGTCGCCTTCATAGAAAGTCCTTCCCTTTATTGCAAGTTTATTTTTATCCCTTACAAAATATACCATAGATGTATTTTTAACTTCACCCTACTTCTCGTCTTCCCACACTTTAGTAACGTTCTATTCAATCAATCCTTTGCAATGTACACAGTTTACTTACTGAGAAATGGAAACTTAATGCGCAAAGTGCTAACATTGATTTTAGTTAAGCAAAGATCCATTCCACGCAACAGCTGCGAAATCTCGTAGGCGGTGTAACACCCTCGTAGATGGTCTACGAATGTGTAGCACTAACAACAAAAATTCTACGCAGCGCTACGAAAATTCGTAGGTGGCGTAGCACCCTTGTAAATGCTCTAGGAATGCGTAGCACTGGCAACTAAACTCCAGCCGTACTCGTACGTTTTATTGCAAACAAACATCAAGACGAATACAATTTACTGTGAAAGAAATCCATTTCCTTAATCAAAAGAGAAGACGGAAGTGGGTACAACTGCTTTTGTTTGACGCAACTCGAGTGGCGTAGACAGCGACGACTGACGTCATCGTAATGGTTTCGATACTCAACTGTAAGACATAGAAAGCCCATTTTAGTGCCTTTTTGTAATACGCGCTTAGTCAAAAGATTTTTATTGCCACTGGTTCAATACTATTTTAGGGTTCCGTAGGTATTGGAAAGTAAGAGGATATCACAGTAGGGTTTTCTCCATACAAACATAGTCCCCGATTTCCTCCCTGGATAATGGCACTAAAGCAATATTTTTTTTTGGTATCCTAAGACCTCATGTTTGCGGAGCAACCGAACCCAAATACCATGATTAGTCGCAGGATTTATTATTATTTATTATCGTCCGCTTTACAAAAACCTAGCGGCGCGCCTAATCGACGCATCGGGAGACCAGAAGGCTGATCGTACCTCGGCCAGAGGATAAGCCTGGCCATCCAAAGAGGCAACGTCACCAGCGTTCTGGGCTCATTGCCGTGGGACAGCGATTTGGCGCGGGTTTTTTTAATTTTATTTTATTATTTTGTCGCAGGGTGGAAGAAATGACTTCTTTTGCTTATACCTTATCCGAGGGCACCGCTCCCTCTTACCTACATAAATGAAGCTAATACGTCATACTGACAATGAAAAAGACCCGATCTATTGTGAGTCTTGGGTCCTGACCCGGGTGTGGGTTACCTTTTGCTAGCTCTGTCTATAGAGATATGATATCTCAATATTACTTTTGTACAGAATCATCTTAGCCCGGGTTAAGGTACGAAGAATTGTATGGACGAGATTTATGTAGTTTTTGTTTACTTATGTACCTAGTTATTATAGCTTTTATTCCGGACGGCATACTGCGTACCTACCGCATATAAACAAAATCCCAGGCACCGTAGCATCCGAGTAGTCAATTAACCCATCTAGTGTGAGTGAAGGTGCCATTTGACGCTGCATAAATTATACATTACGTAGATGCAAAGGCGTCTTATCCCGGAAGGATAGGCAGAGACAATAGTTTACTACTTGACACGATCCTGACATATCTCTTTTGCTTCGTCCACATTAATTAATCTCTGGATTCCTGTTGCGAGTAGGGTTTCTCTTCGAGAGTTCTCGAACCGAGAATTCCCGGGAAATTTTGCCTTACTCGAGACGAGAAAAAAGTGATCGAGAAATCGAGAAATCGAGAAATTCAGTCGAAAATTTTAAAAACTTACTAACGCGCTTGCGCTTGCGCGCGGCTGTGTTTATGTTGTCTGAGGTTTTCTTTTTATAAACTAGTATAATTATGTTGCTTCGTCCGTTTTATTTCAATTCTTATATGGTTATTTGTGGTATTGAACAAAATAAATGATACTTTATACTTTATACTTTATTGCACACGAGAAAAAAATACAACATAAATTGCATACAGAAAAGTAGTGGTGTACATGGCGGACTTATTTCAGGAGAAATCTCTTCCAGTCAACCCTTGGTGTGGTGTAATGGCATGTGATAGCGGGAGGGGAAATAGTGCACAATAAGTAAATAAAATACATACTAACATGCATACTACGGTAAATATATAAAGATAATATATAAACAGTACTTATTTAAAGATCGTATACACTACATAATTAAATAAATACATACATATACTACAATATATATTAATATACTAAGCATTTATGACGTAGAAAGGTAATACTCTTTTAGCTTAGCCTTGAAGGCGGCTACTGATGAACTTTCCCGTATAGCCTTTGGCAAACGGTTCCACTGCCGAGCAGCGCGCACAGTGAATGAAGCTGAGTAGAACTCAGTCTTGCAATCTGGTACCAGCAATGTTCTCCTGTCACACTCCCTCTGAGGCCTAGCACGGGGGGGCAGAAGCGAAAACCTCTGACGCAGGTATTGGGGGGCACTGGGGTTCTTAAGGATGTTGTATAAAAGTGACAACATATGCACGTTGCGGCGCATACGGATTGGGAGCCACTTTAACTGTCGTCTGAAGTCCGATACGTGGTCATACTTCTTGAGACCAAATATAAATCGTATAGCCAGATTTTGGAGTCGTTCGAGCTTTTCGACAACGGCCTCAGTCGCATCCATGAAACAGACGTCAGCATAGTCCAGCAGCGGCAACATGAGAGACTGAGCAAGTAGCACTTTTGTTCTGAATGGCAAGAAGAACTGAAGCCTTTTGAGAGAGTGGAACGAGAAGTGCATCCGTTTGCTGATCTCATTAACTTGCGCTTGCCAGGAGAAGGTGCAGTCCATAATAAGGCCGAGATTCTTCACCTTATCCGTGAAGGGGATAGTAACACTATTGATCGTTTGAGTTTCAGTTTAAATCCCAAATGATCGTTTGAGTTTCAGTTTAAATAAAAGCAGCGTGTCAAAGAGCCAAGTTCAAGAACGACTTTAGTTTTCATATGTTAGTCATGATAAGTAGTTAGTTTACTAGCCGTTAAAACTACCCAAGTAAATGTTGAGTTTCAATAGGTCATTCTACTATTTAAATTTAAATGACATATTTTTAAATAGCAAACATTGTTGTAGCAGTAAAAAAACAATTGATTGTGTTTTAAAATGATGTTATACGTTATTAATTATTATAAATAAATTTAAGGATTGTCTACAGAACTTGGCGGCAGCCATTTAGATCTCAATTCTTTTGTCGGTGAACTTGTCAACCACATACAGGGTGGCCCAAACATAGACGTCAGGCGAGAAAATCTAGATAGCTGACACCGGGGGCTACCCGAATCACCCCCATGTATGTTCAGCCATTTTTTGTCGTTTAGAAGTTATGGAGCTTTTAAGGTTTTTTTGAAAAAAAAAACCTAGCATTGGATTTTATTTTCTAACTGTTTTTTCTTTCGACTTTTTACAGATATTTTTTATTCTTTAGGGTCTCAGATAATTTATCTATTACCAGAAAAATAATAATTAGCTATGGACTTCTAGAAGTTACCGCAATTTAGATCCAAAGTCCAAAAATATTGTTTTCGAGAAATCATCACTGGAATAGTTTGTATGGAGAAAAAATTAAGTAGAGGTCTGAAGGATTTTCTTTTAATTTCAAAAACTTTCCCAAAGCCTTAGTGCTGTTTGTGACATTGCTTTTAGAAGATATTTTATTTGTTTTTTCCAAAGAAAAAGACTATTTAGTCCTAATTGTTTGCAATAATGATAAAAAGATCTCGCTAGAGTTTATTTCGCTAAATTAAAGTTTTCCAAAGTTAAAGTCACATGAAACTAAAAATGAACGTTGTTGATTGATAAATGTTGTTGAATATTGCATAAAATGCGTAGTTTTATTGTTAAGTCACACATATTTTTCAAAATTTCCATATTTCTCGACAACCCGGGAATTCCCGGGAAATAGTGGTCGAGAATTCTCGTGCTCCGGGAAATAAAAAAGGTCGAGAAATGAGAAACCCTAGTTGCGCGTACTTTTTATCGTGTCTTGGTATCTATAATTTTATCTATAATATATTTATAATTTCCCGCCGCGCTGCTATCGTTGGACCTTAAGCATGAACTTGAACATTACTTACCTGGCTTCTCCACTAATATAACCCGCACAAATAAGTCGAATATTGGCGGCGGCGGTAACTCAGGCTGGAGGCACCGGCCCGGCGATAAATAAACCACAGGTGGTGTCCCCGCAAATGCAGCTCTTAAATCTAATTCTCCTTCTAAATTACCAGTTGTGTTTCTCGCAGTGCGCCCCTCGAGATGGGCTATGGGCGCTGGATGTAGGTATACTCTGTTTAGTTCGTTGCGGAAGCTAAGGTAAACATTTTGAGTTTTTTTTTCTTAAGCTTGTTATGGTTAAGGGTAGTATCAGAAACGCCCACGACGCTTCACCACCCCGTATGTAGAGTAGAGCGCACGAGTCACAGCATCAGCATAGCGCGGTGCGTCACTAGTTTTAGGGTGGTATTCTAGAACGCTACTTAAACTCAGTTTAAACAGAGTTCTGACTGTCGATAAAGCAGTGCATGTTTTGATATGAAGGGAGGGATATTCAAATCAAAACATGCACTGTTTTATCGACAGTCGACACTACTAAACTCTACTTAAACTGAGTTAAAACAGAGTTCAAGGAGCTTTCTAGTTTGAACTTAGTTTAAACAGAGTTTAAGTAGCGTTCTAGTTTGAACCGAGTTTAAGTAGCGTTCTAGAATACCACCCTTAATGTTCTAGGTTAACTTTATTTGTACTTTGATCAATGATATTTTCGACTCTCATATCGAGCGGTTTAGGACTAGGATAACTATTGTAACTTTTACCTTTTTTTAAATTAAATACTTTTGGTTTTTTTTAGTCCTTCGTCTTAGCGCTTCGTAATTAGCTTCTTGTCCACGTCTTTGCTTTGCCGATAAGATACTTTTACGTATTCCTGTATATGGCCCGAGAACAAAATATCTTCTATTGTATTAAAATGACTGTTGCTCGGCCGTTTTAGAACCATATTTGTTAAGGCCCAGTAGGACGCACAACTAGCGCCGCCAATAAAAAAAAAAACATATCTTCTTTTTGGATGCGATGAAAGTGGCCACTTTTGACGAGAATCGATTGCATTCTTAAGTTCTAGGATCTGGAATCCAAACCTTAGGTCCTACAAATAGTTAAGCCTCGCGTTGAGAAATCGCAGGAGAGTTTTTAGTAAAAAACGCATCCAAGAAGAAGAAGTAATTAGTTAATAAAACTTTTATATTAATTAATAAAACTTAAAAGATAACTATTAAATATTAAACGAATTGAATTGGTATGGTCACATATTAATTTACAAGATGACATTATTATGTCACATTCGGTGAAACCTGTGTTTTAACGATCAAATAAACATTTTCTCTTCGCAATTCTACTTTTCATGAATTTCAAAATAATTACCTTTTGTAATACGATTCGAGTCAATTCGATGTGGACGTGGAATATATTGATACGTAACTAGTATTCAAACAATATGTAGACGCCGTTTTCTGCATTATCCGAGGTAGACAGACAACCAGAAGTGGAGCAGTACTTACAGTATCTCAACCTTTAGTGTTCCCCACAATACATTAATAAGAAATCACCAAAAACAAAGGCTCGAGTTCTGTGAGCAAGGCTCTGTGCAGTATGCGCAGAAGTGTTCCACTCCAACTATGCAAATACGAAGCGCGTTCAAGTTTCGACCACTACCGTCCACTTTATTTGCATATGTATTTACTTAGTGCTTGCATTATGGGGAAATCCGCGGCTTAGTTGGCTCTGACCGTCTCTTCTGTGCAAGGTTACCCAAACCAAGAGCTAAGACATACAGGGTGTTACAAAAAGGTGCTGCGCCACTGAACGGGGTAGTTTCACTCATCAATAGAAGCAATATTTACTAAAGGACCAAGTGCGAAATATCGAAAAAAATATAAAATTCGATACCAATAGTATTTAAAAAAAAAAAGTGAAAGTGTAAAACATTTCTTGCCAAGTTAGGTATATCGGTACATAGGGTCGAACATTTGAACATTATGTAATTTTATATGAGTAGTATATGATTTTTAAAGTAGTTATATGGATAGTTTTAGTATAATTAACCTGGCAAACGGACTGCGCTCAGCATGTGATGTTTAGTTGTAAAACTTAACAGCGCTGTTATTCTGCGCAGACCGTGATAAACTTCAAACTAGACTTATTTATTTAGAATTTTACGTATAAAAAGAGGCATAAAAACAGCGTTTTAAATTCAAAATTTAGAATTTTATAAACTTTATTATATGGAGCACCTGTTTATTTTTTCAAGATTTTGCACTTGGCTCCGAAGTAAAAGTTGCACGTATTAATGAGTTAAGCGACCCCTTTCAGGGTCACCGAACCGTTCTAAAAAACCTTGTGTAAAAAAATAAATCAAAAATAAAAACCGACTTCAAGTCAAAGAGAACAAAAAAAAAAGTCCAATGAACTCAACTCTTGGTTGGGTACAAGCTTTTCCGAAAACCCAAACCACAATAATATTCCCGCGTTTGTTTTTTAAATATAATCTTGCGGAAACAGTTTCTACATAAATATTAGAGTTAAATTTTTCCAAAGCACTGGTAATGGCTTTAGAAAAATAGAAGTTAAAAACTAAAACCCGACTACTAAAAGGCTTAAAACAAGACCTGTTTATCCTTAAAATAGACTCATAGATAATTAATCGTAGTCGGAGTCCATCGGTTTATCAAATGCGAATGTGGTGTCCTCCGACTACGATTAATTATCTATGAGTCTATTTTAAGGATAAACAGGTCTTGTTTTAAGCCTTTTAGTAGTCGGGTTTTAGTTTTTAACTTCTATTTTTTTTTTGAGCTTTTTAGTAAGTCATTTTGGACGATCACCCAGAACCAAGAAGGGCAAAAAAAAACACATTTTGGAATTTTTTGTTCTATTTGTTATGTTGACGCTACATGTGTTATACATTTTTGAAAGGGCCTTTTAAAGCCCTTTCATTTGATAGCCATGACGATGGTATCCGATAATTTTTATTTTTAGGTCCACCACTTTAGGGCGCAGCACAGCCGCCATCTTGATTTTTTTCAAAATTAAACTATTCTATGTTACCTGGGTGATTAAGACGAATCCAACGACACCTCATTTGTTCAAATCGGCCGAGTAATTTAGGCTCTGCGAGGGAACAGATGAACACACAAACATACATACATACATACATACATACATACATACGCTGCTAAAATCATAACCCTCCTTTTTGCTTCGCGTAGTCGGGTAAAAAAATAGAGAGTCTAAACTAAAACGTTGTGATTTAAAAATCGGGCAGCCAACCATACCGTGTGAGATTCCAGCCATTTTTCCACTCGCGCGAGTAATGGCTCCACAAATGGCAACTTTCTAGAAGTTTTGTCGCGTCACTGCTACGCTTCATAATCCCCGTAAATGTCAGCTCGGCAGGGCTTACATAAAGCGGTTATCAGTGTAGGTATATAGTGTGCAACTGAAGGGTCTTGTTATACTTGAGCGAGTCATTGAACTCAAAGAAACCTATGACTATGGAACCAGCTGCAAAAAAACTGCTGCAATTTATATTGAGTACCTATCCCATCCCACTTCCCACTTAGATTGTAAATGCGAAAGTTTGTAAGTGAGTGAGTGAGTGTGTTTGTTACTCTTTCAAGCTGAAACGGCTGAACGGATTTGGATGAAATATCGAATAGAGATAGCTTAGACATCAGAATAATACGTAGGCTACATATTATCACGCTTTTATACTTAGGAGTAAAGTAAAGCGCATATCCTTTTCTGTAGTCCACGTGGACAAAGTCGCGGAAGTAAAGGATAAATATATACGTACCAAAGTCTAATTATTATTAATTCACTGGAGTAAACTGACAGATATTAATGTCACTTTGTAAAATAATGCTCCCATTTAATTTACAAAGTGACAACATTGTCTGTCAGTTTACTCCAGTAAATTCATGATTAGAATTGACACATTTTAGCTATGTAAAATTGTATGGTATAGCAGAATTTTTAAAATTGTATCTTCGACAAGATAAAAAAATCACAGTGTATTTTATCTAAATCAGGGTTCATGGACCAAGTCATGCTAGCTGCGCTTGAAGTTTTGTTGCTCGACTGTACGCTCCGTAAGCCCCGCAAATGCGCAGCTCAAGTAACTTGAAACTGGAGCTCTATGAACTTGAAATGCGCATTAAAATTGCAATCAGCAATTGCTAGTTTTAAGTTGCTTTGTAAACCATAATTTGCTATAAAATGTATTAAGCTTGCTGTGTGCCAGCCCTCTTTAACCCCTGATACCGATTTGGATGCTGTTTATATTATTTGAAAGCTGGTTTTCCAGCAAGTGTTCTTAGATGTGTTTTTATCAAAATCGGTTCAGCCGTTTATGAGATAATCTAATCTAATCTTAATATATAAAACAAAGTCGTGTTAGTTACACCATTTATAACTCGAGAACAGGTGGACCCATTTTTATGATTTTTAATTTGTTGGATTTCTCTCCGCCCCAAATAGCAGAATAACTATTAAAACAAACGGATAAACTCACGAGAAAAAAAAACAAGTCTGCGCGGACGAAGTCGCGGGCAAATGCTAGTAGTTATTAAAACTCTACGACCGCAGCACCAAGTAAAAGGAAACGTTTTGTGTTTTATTCCGTTAGCTACAGAAAATACACATGGATAACTCTTGGCTAACAGTGCCTTGCAAAGCCAAGGTTTGTAGTGATACTTTTCACTTACTACACCTTACTACAATAAACAAAGTCACAGGTACAAGCCCGGATAGGGATTTGCATATAGGGACCTACCTACCTGGTTGAGTCCTTCCATACATTTCTGCTTACGAACTGCAACATACGGAATCAAGTCGCCGGAATAATACCAGAAGTGCCCGAAACACAATTTACTCCCAGAGCGTCTCGTTCTCCTAACACTCCTGCCAGCAGCAGTTTTCACGAACCAATAGACAGAAGGCAAAGAAACTTGCGGGAATAATTATTTTTTTCTAAGAATAACCCTTTAACAAGCTGAAGCTAGGGCGGGATGGCATTTTCTTTGTCGATCCCGGAGAGCTGAGACGTTCCTATGAACCCGCTTTATGAGGATTAAAGTATCGCTTTGCGACATATATTTTAGAGGTTATTTTTTTCTGTAGTGTTTCACATTGGATTGCTTATATTCGATGGGAAGATTAAGCAGAAAAGGAGCCCTGAATCTGAGACTCAGCTAAATCGGCTTTTTGTACTGTGTGTGGCTGTTTATTCCATCGA
This sequence comes from Zelleria hepariella, assembly GCA_949319315.1. Taxonomy (NCBI): domain Eukaryota; kingdom Metazoa; phylum Arthropoda; class Insecta; order Lepidoptera; family Yponomeutidae; genus Zelleria; species Zelleria hepariella. The sequence continues at coordinate 8,185,712 of OX439384.1, forward strand.
TGAAAGTTGTTTAAAACTTTGCCATTTACCTTTTTGCTTCCTAATTATGTTTCATGTAGAGCGCTTCTTGAAGCGCAAAGTATGAAGACGACATCGACGCTTCCCGCACAAGGCGAGAAGAAAACAACTTGCTAAATTGAATTTTGTAGTTTATTTACTTATGTTGACATACCGTAGATTCCGAAGCAACCAAACTATTCCACTTGGTCGCAACCTTCGCAACTTTATTCATCGCAGCCGCATGTAAAATAAACGCCACATTACTGCAGCAAACCTTTCTGAAATGTGAAGCTATGGCCAGGAAAACAACAACACCCAAGCAATGCGCGGCTTCCAACTGAGAAATATCCAATTTAGCAATTTGGCGGCGCTAAATCGGCTGCTATTTTTTATTTTAACCGCGCCGCCATTTTGTTTGAGCCTCGCGCTAGCAACACAGAAAAATATATAGATACACAATAGAAGATTCGCTCACTAGCAATGTACTGCTTAAACTGCTAAAATATGAAGGAACATTAAATTTTATCGAGGCACCAAAAGAGTCAAATGTAGTCATTCACAGTCGTTCCTCTCATTCAATGGCTTCCTAACTTAATAAAATTAAAGTAAAGTTATTTATTTATGGAAGTATAAGTAAGTGTAGCTGTAGATTCTGCATCTATCTATTTATCTATCCAGCCCATAAATAAAGCCCACTGCTGGGCTTAGGCCTCTTCCTTTTCACGCCAACACCCTCGATCTAATGCCAATCTCGTCTATTGTCCTCCCACTGTTTTGAGAACGTCATCGACCCATCGAGCTTTCGGCCTACCCTGTAGAGTCTGTATAGTAAAGAACAATCATTAACTAATTTATGTGTAGTGTAATTCAGTAGCGCACTATTGTTTGGAAAAACTTCTTCATATTTTGAAGGAAGTATGTCAGAATGACTTTCTGAATTCTCCTTGATCTGCACAAGCAGACTGCAATTTTGTTGAAATGTACCTGCAAAAGTTTAGAACAATATTTCACCCTTTATCACGACATGGAGTCAGTCGTATTTTTGCACGCATAGCCGGTGCTATATTGCAAAATGTATTTGTTGACAACGGTTGGCTTTGTCAACAAGTCCCTGCATCTGTATTAGATTTTGTGGTATCTTGGAACTTTATTTTCCATTAAATACCTACGTGGAAATAATTATCAAATACTTAGTTAAGTTATAATACTTCTAATATCAATTTCTAATCCAGAGGTATTAGATATTAGATAGATAGACAGGTATTAGATTATTAGATATATTCGTTACAGTACCTAGAACATATACGTATTTTAGATATCTGCTAATGTAATTAAAGCATGGCTAGCATATAAAATAAACGCACACAAACCCAACCCAATATTGAAAATTGAGTGCTGAGGATAGGGAGGCTAGTCGGTCTAAAATAAAAGTGTTATTCAAAGACCACAGCCTCGCCGATGCCAAATTAATATTCCCCGAAGCGTTTCCAATTCTGTTGTATATTACTTTTGCTTCTCATAGTATTTTCTTTCATTCGGTCTCCCTTTCAGGGGTTTCCAATGTAAGGCACCGCGTGATTGGGTGCTCTAATGGATTTTATTTATAAACTCTACAGAGATGTAGCCCATGATTTTGCTACGCCTTGTCACATCAAAAGATTTTTCTCAACCAAAAAGCATACAACAAACATTTCCATAGTTATCTAGGCTAAGAGAGATTTCTTCCGGTCATCTTTCGCCATCCGCTAGCCGTGTGAATAGAACCACAAGCCATTGCTAACTGTCAGTTCCCAAAGAACGTTTGTAGCGTAAGTTTTTCGATTAAAAAGGAAACGAGTTCCTCTTTTCTGATGAATGCCCATAAAAAGTCCTAGGTACGTGACTGCACTCTCCTGAGTAGTTCAATAGAGTCGGGTAACGTACGACCCGCGACAGGCTTTCATCACATTTCGCTGAATATTCTTTGATGTATTTTATACGTAATTGGTTAAAGGCTTTTCGGTGAGTCACGAGTGGAAAGGAGTAAGTAGTTTTAATGCTACGTTTATTACTACTTCTTTTTTGTGTTACCTACCGCACACGTTGGAGACATTTGCTCGGTTACACATAGGAGCATTTTTACCAACATAGCTCTTGGCTCAAAATTACGATTCAACAAAAACTTAACAATCTTCTTACGCATGGCAAATAGGTGTAGAACTTCGCACGGCAGTTGATGTGCAGATGAAACTGAATACACTTAACTTATGGGGACAAGTGCAAAGCATACCTATCGCAAGACTAACTGACTACTGCCTACTGCCTACATCTTTTTAAAGATTTTTAAAGCTTACGAGTAGGTGACTGAGCGAATCAACAGACTGACTCTACAAATTGTCATTAACTGTACGAGTATAATCCGCACGCGTTCAGAATGGGACGGAACCTTATCAAAGTCAATCGAAAATATACTTTACTGTGACAAGGTTGCTTCGACGCGAGTTTGCTTAGGGTGAGGCCCCATTGGTGCGTTGCGCTGCGATGCGTTTCGTCGTCGCATCGGTTCGACACATTGTATGCCACATCTGCGTTGCGACGACGCACGACGTCGCGACGCAAGAGGGTTTACACGCCGTCGCATCTGCGTCTCAGTTCAGCCTTCGCAATGGACAGATACAAACGTGTCCGTCGTCGCACCGACAAGGCAGCGCATCACCCTCCCACCGCTTCGTCTCTTGTCCGTCGATCCGTTGAAACGTCGCGCGCGACGACGCAACGGTGTAATGGGGCATGTTATATAAATAATATGGAAAGCGACGCAGCGCAACGCACTAATGGGGCCTCGCCCCTACCGCACGCGTCTCAGTTCTAAAAGGTCGCATCCCATTCTCCCATACGCAAAACAAATAACCTCTCAAACGCCGACAGGACCGACGGCGCTCTACTGCGAACCAATTTGTCCAACAAAGCGCCACCAGTGTAATCCTGAGCCCCAATGAATGGTAGGATGATGGACTGTCCAGTCGTACGTAGCCGGAACACGTAGCTCGGCTTAATGATCCAATAAGAGCCGTCGGCCCCGCGAACGTGAGCGGGGAAGCAAGCAACCCCTTGATCATCCGCAGACGATACAATCGGCCTGCCCGAGGAGAAATAATAACAACATTATGAAGATGCGGATGCTGTATTCTGCGGCTTGAGGAGTGGGACTGATAACAATCTATAATAGTCATTTGTTGTTCATTTGAACGAGCGAGAGAAGTTCTCCAAGTCTAGAATAGAATAGAATAGAATATTCTTTATTGTACTAGAAAACATTTTATGGACAGACATTATTAATACATTAATGGTACAAATCGGCGGCCTTATTGCTAACAGCAATCTCTTCCAGGCAACCACTGACGGAGAAATTGCTAAAGAGATGAGAGACGGGTAGTCGGTACAGTCTACTGGAACAATCCTGCGTTTGTATGTTTGTATGTATGAATGTTCGTTCGACGATAACTTGAATTTTTGTCGGATCGTCATGAAAGGTAGGCAGGTAAATGAGTCAAAGACAATTTTTAAGTTCAAACATGAGCCAAATCGGTCGAGGGGTTGCTGAGATATGGGGTCGCGAGTTCATAGTTCGGGGCGAACTACTAGTAATAGTGATTTCGTGATCAGTGGAGTCTAAATTAGCAGTCTGGAAGCTCCCAGCCTTGTACGACAAAATTAAGTCGATTGGTTACCAGCTCTCCAGATATTACGCCTTTCCGATACTCGTTTGAGGTTATCCTGTGTAATATACTCAAACGATTTCCAGGCTCATGACTTGCCAACCCTAATAGTTTTAAACACGAAACCGTTACCATCAGATTAACTTTCTTGAGCACCGTATAATATTGTGAGCAAGATTCGTACTGAAAGGCTTCCGCTTGTATGACTTCACAAGACCTGATTATACTGTGAAATGAGATAGATTCTCCTTTGACGGCGTCTTCAACTTCTCAATTAGGCAGTGTTATACAGCAAGGTTGTCTAGGACGCCGCGAAATAACCGGCTGGAAATAATCCAATTCTGTAAATTTAATGTTTAATGCGAATCTTTGCCACACGAACGTTTTAGAGGTGTTTTGCGTCATTCCTACCTCAACTTACACGTATACAGAGTAATTTTTAAATAGATTTAAACCTCAGATACGTCAAATTCTAAATGTGATTTCCAACAACTTTTGTTCTACAACTTTACGAAAACCTCGATACCTTTTATCTTATTAAAGTTTCTTATCATTTAAAAGTGTGCATTTCTGCCATTCCAGCGTTGCCTGTGCGACGCGCTTTCGTGCCCCTCCACTCTCAACCACCTTTCTAGCCTCTCCTGCTCCTATTTGCTTCGCTGAGATTAAAAAAATAAAATAAAAAAATCTTTTTTTGTATGGATGAAAAAAAAACGCGCTTTCACAAAAGTCGTGGAACAAAAGTTGTGGGAAATCACATTTAGAAGTTGGGGTTAAAAGCTACTTAAAAATTGCCCTGTATTATGTGTGTGAAAGTGGCTATGTTTGTAGTGACTTGCTTTTAGTGCGCAAACAATCGAGACGAAAATTCCGCGTACCCTGAGTGATCGCCGCGTGGGTAGTGCCTTGCGTGCACCGAACTAAATCCTATAGAATCCGCATTACGTATAAAATCACAATAAAAACTTGTCCCCACAGAAACAAATGATATCAGCAATAGAACAATATGAAACATCATTTCGACCACACGTCTAATATTAGAATGTCAACCTTATTGCATTAGCGTACAGTTTTACTTTAATTGCATAGACTACGAGCAAATAAGCTCCCAAAGGCAATTTGGGCGTCTATTTTTCCAGACACATTTCAGAGTTCTATGTTGTATCTAGTTTTATCCTTGATCGAAGCTTGCGTGACACAATTTGTGTCATATAAACGCACCCTTACGTTGCAATAGCACGACCTAAAATACAACGTGTTACAAAACATCCTAACCCTTTCAACAGGATGTAAATTCTGTAAAAAAAAAGTTGAAAAAAACTATTTTTATAATGTTTTTGGTATTAGCTCTAAAAATATGTTTATGTGTGCATTTGCATAGCTTTGAGTAGCTAAAACATTGTGAACGTCAAAGAAAACAATATTTAAAAAAAAAATAGTTTTCTCCTGCCACAGCGTTCACATTTAATTAATTTGAAAATCAACGGAAAGTCATAGAGCGAAAATAATATTTAGGTTGTGTCCCTATCACCTGGTTCTATTACCGTGTAAAAAGAGATATGACCTTTTGTAACACCTTATATTTTTATATCTTTAAATCTTACGCCAGTGGTTTGTGCAAGCCAGGATCTCACAGCGCGTTTCGTTTGGCAGCTTCAAAGGGCGAGATAGCCAAACCGATCGCTAAGTTCCGATAGGAAATGCATTTAAAGAGATAGATCTGTGCCATACCATCGTTAGTATATATCCACTGCCGCTGCTGTGAAGCATAATGTTTTATTCACTGGCAGATATTTCAGCAGGCACTTTAGTTGGAGTCCGTCTAGCAAATATACGTGACGGTACTAATATGATTAAAACTTTTTGAAGTTTATATACGCTTTAGACAGGTTTTCACAAATTGTGGATTATTTGAAGTATAAAGTTAAACCAGATACACGTTAAAACATTACAAATTACAAAAAAAAAGGATAATGCCCGGCCGTTTACTCTTTTATTGTTATTATTTTTAAACTTTCGTGGTTATAAGACTTAATAATTGCAATAAACGGGATTCTTTCCACGATTGATTTTATTTTTCGAGTTCCCGATGCCTGCAAAGGTGCCAAAATATCGGGAACTCGACATATTCAACTCGACACACATAATATGTTTTAATACTTAAATATTTTTAATTTTAATAATGTTACATAAAATTTAATTTAATTTTGAATTATACTTAGTTGTTGTCCGCTGAAAATCAGCATCTTGGTTGGTTTCGGAGGCCATTTTGGTGCATACCAACTAAGGCCTTTTGCATCTACGTAATGATTTATACAGCGTCCAGTGGCACCTTCACTCACACTAGATGGGTGAAGAGACCACTCGGCACTGGAATGCCTGGCGTTGCAGTGACATTGTTTTAGGTGCTGGGCGAGCCTGCCTACCAAAGTTACAATGTAATTTTAATTTTAGCTTGCAAGAACAATTTGGTATCAAATAAACGATTTACTTAGGTACTTACGATATAAAATCAATCGTGGTAATAATCTTCTATCGTTTAAACATATCCTTTGCTCAACCAGACAAACTGTACCAATCATTCCCTTAACACGCTCTCTCGCCTTGTTTCAGCAGAAGCACCCACATGTGATCTTCGAAGCGCGGACCAAGGCCAACAAGGGGTGCGCCAACAAGATGGAGTACCGCAAGAGCCGTCGCACCAAGCACGTCTCCTTCCTCGAGACGCAGCTCGCAGATGACCCGGGGACACTGTGAGTAGTCTGAGTAGTCTTCATCATCATCATTATAAATCCATATCTGCTCGATGGGTTAATGACATTATCAAAACAGCGGGAGGACAATGGACGAGATTGGCATTAGACCGAGGGGGTTGGCGTGAAAAGGAAGAGGCCTATGCCCAGCACTGCAGTGGACTTTATAATTTATGGGCTGGATAGATAGATAGATTTGCCCACTGATGGGTAAAAGCTTTTCTTCCTTGTTCGTTTGTTACACTTTTTTGCACACATAAAATATAAAGACTTAAATAACATGGTAGTAAGAGAACAAGGGCGGACTTATTTCTAAAGAAATTTCTTCCAGCCGTCCCTGACTGTCAGAATTCTACAAAATAAAAAATCAGTTTTAAAATAAATAGAGTGCGCGCCACGACTCAAGTCTTACGGGAACTCGGGGAACGACGCCTATTACGCCTAACACTGGAAACATTTTGTGCGTTGCGCCACGTTTATCGGACTTCAGTGGTGGCGCGGACTCTATTTCTTCAGAGATCCTCGCTCGATCTCGCTCCAATCAAATGATCGAGACAAGACCAAGAAACAAAACACAAATTCGAGAAAGATTGGCCAAGATGCTTGAAAGTCTTGTCTTGAACCGAATCACTACAGAAAACTATGTAGCGGAGCATACTCGGTGTCTAAAGAATCGACAGGGTCCAAAATACCGCACTGCGATCCAAAACACAATATACAATCAACTTCATACCGCCGAACTGTAGTGAAACTGGGATGGCTACGTTAGCCGAACTAACTTTATGATCATATTTTTTACGGCTCCGTACTTTGGTCGAAAAACTCATAGAACAACCAATTCTTCATGACAATTGACGCAGTAGCGAACTTTGCGCAACTTGTGTCCATAAATATATCGACCACAGTATTTATTATTATTATTTAATTCTGTATTTCACATAAAATATTTTGTGTACAAAGGCGTACGTACTTATGCCAAGTAGTAAATGTGACCGGCTGAGCGGTGCATGCCACTGGAACTTCGTTGAGTCATTTTCTACACAGAATCTCATGTTAGTGAGGGCATCGGTTAATATGTATGTGCGAGTTAGTAATCATGTTTTAATGTACGATTAGAGAGGAGAGTGTACAACATTTTTGCCTGAAAATACAAGGTGTAAGAAACTGAACGTCAAACAGGTTCTATTCGTGTCTTGCAAGCGCAGTGTAGCAGTGTAGTGTAGGCTTAAAGTGTGTCTGCTATTGCATTTATTTATTTTAATACCTACTTTCTCCCAACACTACACCAGTATCTACGAAATATTCGCCGTGTAGTCTTTTTCTCCGCCCATCGTGGGACACACGTAGCCCGTGTGAGTGCAAAATCATATCCGCCATTTCATATCGTCGCGGAATCGCTTGCTGGGTGCGACATTTTTTGTCGACGACCGTAATGTTATTGGTTTGGCTGTGTCGCCGAATGGTTGGGGATCAAAATGTTGTCTTATGTTAAGAAGCTTTTCGCCTTGTACTACGCAGGAAAGTGTGGTTTTCTTCGCTTGTTTTGTTTGTGTATACGATTGGTTTTATGTAGCTAGAACCTGCGGTAAATTGAGTGAGCTGAGACGCTTTCACGACTGAACGGAATATTTAATGTTGGCTGAGTATCAAAGCACTTCTTTTTCTTCTTCTTCGCGGGCCTCTTTGCTAATGGAAGTTGGCCGTCAGCTCTTTATATTATTTTCTATTTCTTGCCAATCGAAATAAAGGTTCGACGCTATCTCTGTCCATTCCTTGATGTTTCTGAGCCACGACTTTCTTCTTCTACCAGCACGCCTCTTCCACTCAATCTTGCCCATCATGATCACTTGAAGAAGTCACTAGCCGACGTATCAATAAATTTCGTTCGCATCATCCCCGAAAAGAACAATGTACAAAATATGTCAGTGTGCCATGGCACCCTGTTTCATGTCCAGGTAGGGGGCTTCATCTTATTCTGTAAAAAAAACCGCACAGTTGCTAGTCCTCAAAAACGTTTTATTTTCGGGGAAAAAAGCTAAAAAATCTTTTTTCTTACAAATAATGCTATTATTATAAATAAATATTTTCTTCTCCCAGGCTCGGAAAGTATGTTGTTACTAGTAACATACGATCGTGAAAAAGCCTATTTTAAATGATCTCCTTTTCATGAGGTATTCTGTTTTTTGAATCGCGTAGCTCAATTTTAGAAACATTCGCTAGCTCGGTATTCAATACAAGCACTCGCTGCAAACAATAATTTTGCATCCTCGCATTACATACTCCGTGCAATTTTAGTTGTTTTAAAGCCGAAGGTATTTTGCTGCACTGGTGATTCTGAGCCAAATTACAAACTTTCATTCCAAAACGCGCGAAAAAAAAATTCACTTCTCCATACAAATGGTGTCGATTGGCGATAGCCGTTTGTATTAGGAAGTGTTTTTTTTTTGGTCGTTTTCAAGTAAAATTTTGGAATTTGGCTCAGAATCACGAGTGCAACTAAATACCTTCGGCTTTAAAAAACCACTAAAATTCCACGGTGTATAACTGTTATAGGGGTATTTTTCCGCAAATATAATAAACCGATTTTAAGGACTAGCAACTCTGCGGATTTTTAAGAATAAGCACACTGGCCTTTATTCTAACGTTTCTAAAGTCACTCCCAGATAGCACGATTGGAGTCAAAAGAGAAGTTTTAATAAGGGCCGCCGCTCGATTTAACGTTAATCCCATTTTCTTTTCTGTCCCAGGGAGAAGAAGCGTCGAGTGGTTAATTAATCTGTCGTTGGTAATTGGAGCCGTTTGAGAGACACTCTGGCTACTACTCTCAGTTCTTAAAAGCATTGGATCATTAATTAATCTATAATACAGGGTTTTGTTTTGGTTAGTAACACCTGACTCAGGGACGATAGTTTTAGTAACGCTTGAACCTAAAATAAGTTTTTTTTTTTTTTCAAAAATGTTTTTTTCACAAATTACTTTTTTCAATTTGTTCCTTAATAACCGCGAAGTGTGGACACCCGGACGTTCTGAAAGCGCGACCTTCAGTATCGTGTAAATAATCACTCCTGAGTCGGGCGTCACTTTACAAAATAACACCAAAACAAAATGTACAAAATGTATCATAAGATTTTAAAGTTCGTGCGAGGGACTTAAACTCGCAACCTCTGGGTAAGGTTTGTTTATCTTCCCATTAAATTTTCCAGGCATATTTATTTGTACATAACTGACGTTTAAGATATTTACAATCTGTTATGGATATCAACATGAAACTGGCTGTGTTAGATACTTCGATTTAGTTCGGTGGTTAGATAGCTCTCACTTAATTGTTCTATATTTGATTCGTTTAGTCTATTGATAAAGGAATCGATTTTGTAAATTTTTCTTTGCGCGCGGGCACGTCGCTATCCACGGCGCCTTAAATAATAATGTGACAATATTTGCCATAATTATGTTTCAATAAAAACACAAAAGTTTACTGAATTTATTCATCGTAAGCTCTATTCTGTCATGAATCGGCGCCCTTCTTATTAGACCGCCAACGTTTCTTGACCAACTTATTTCAAATTCACAATTCTAGGGTCGGCGGACTTAACCACATAAGTCCTATACAATTTCTATAGGACTTATGTGGTTATGTCCGCCGACCCTAGAATTGACATATCGACCGATCAGCGAGTAGGGGTCCGCGAAATGTCAAACGAATCATTAAATTTCCAGGCTCCGCTCAAAGAAATAAAATGTCAAAGTTCATCCACCCTTGACGCAGATATAGTTGGAGAGCTAGCGACCATTCGACTTATTTTAAAGTACAAGGCTGGGAGTTGGTACGCTGATAGAGTAGACTTCGCTGAATCCGGGTTTTTTTTTATATTTTTGGCCTGTAGCGGTTAAAAGTTCGTTTTTTTTTACTTTAAAAGTTTATAATATGTTTTCGTTAAGTTTTTTTTTTTTTCGTACAAAGCTGGGCTGCCTATTTAAACTTCGCTGATCACGAATCACTTTTATTATTATTGGCCGATTGTTTTTTTATAACCTAAAAATTTACACTTTCGTTATAAAAACCGAACTTTCAACCGCGTCCGGTCAAAAAAATATAAGTTTCCCAGACTCAGCGAAGTCTACTCTATCAGCCTACCAATTCCAAGCCTTGTACTATAAAATAAGTCGAATGGTCACCAGCTCTCCAGCTAATAGCGGCCCGATCGGATCCTGCCAGGACTCCCTTAACTGACATTATTATAAATGCAAAAGTTCCACCAATTGTTTGGAGCTTGAGAAAGAATCGATTCCTTTGTGTTGCCGCTTTCTTTCTTATTTATTTAACCCTCCTCTAGAGTGGTTTCCGGTAGATCGATCCAGCTCCCGATACCTTTTTGAAAGAGTTGCGATTGGATTCCAAATCACAAGTTTGCTCTTAAATGGATTAAAGTTGATAGCCAAGGAACGGTTGGTAAAGTTACTTAAGGCTCCCACGCACAGGCGCGTTTATTGGTACATAATATCGCATGCGTTATTACTATATCTGTTATATATCTGTACATTTTGCATTAGGAACGTCATACTTCCATTGCGGCCTGTGTGGGGGAGCCCTAAAGGCCTTAAAGGCTACCCCACACAGGCGCGTTTTTTTCGGTCAATGCGTTATTGCGATATGTTTTCAGTACATTTTGTATTAGGATGGCCATGGATTAACACACTGCGATAATAACGCCGCAACGTTCCTATTACAAAATGTACTGACAACAGACATCGCAATAACGCATGCGATATTACCGACCGATAAAACGCGCCTGTGCGGGGGAGCCTTTACTTTAGATTCGACTACGGGAATATAAAAGGGAATGAAAACAATTCCAAGGTTACCAAAAGAAGGCTTCAAATTACGAAAAACAAAAGATGCTCATTAGACACCCGATACTAGCGGCGAAGTTGAAAATGGAACAAATCAAAAAGCTGTCTATAAAACGAATAGCCCCACGGATCTTCCGTTGAATATTAAGGAGGGGCCCTTTTCATCAGGCCGTATACCCAAACAAATTGGGTAAGATTGAATGATTTATGGGGTATAAATGGCTGGAGTGAACTCGCGTGGGGTTTAGAGGGGTTTATAAGACAAAAGTAGAGAGAAGGCTCACCGAATAGTCGCATCTTTTAATTATTTTATAATCGCATTTAATTTTCTATACGCATTTCTTTTGTCCAGATTATTAACTCTTTGCCTTCTCAGATCACCAGTCACAAGAAAGTAGGGGTAAGTAAGGCGCCGCACACACCGCCCGGCGGTCACAGTTACGAGTAGACGTATTAGCACTGGTAAAAATTAGATTCAGATTCAGATTCATGCATTTATTTGTACTTCTTGACACACACAACAATATTAGAAGCAAAAACACATTTATATTACAACAAAAATTCCACACAACTCCAGATTTCTAGAACGCCGACCGTTCACAGTGTGTTCACAGTTCACAGCGCAAGTGTGAACTCGGAACGTGGAAAACGACCGGGGAAAAGGTTCAACCTCCAGAGAGTGAAATCTACAAAAACTTCAGTCGCGGAGGGCAGCCATATTAGAGTTTTCGGCATATTTCCCGCCACTCCGGAGTTGACTCGCACCGCGACTGAAATCACGTTGCACATCTTAGGAGGGCTGGCCTGTAACACAATGGCGTATCAATGGCGTCCTAGGTAGAAGGACAAAACCGGAATTTTTTCGTTGTTCTCCTACAACCAGCGAACTAATCCTCTAGGATTAGACTCATAATATTCTTTACTGTACTACAATAACATTAAAAGGACCGACACTGGACTGACAGGCATCAATAAATCGTAATTAAAATCGTCAACCGGAAGCCCATTTTGGGACCATTGTATTACAGGCTAAGGGCCCTGGTTACATTGTGAGGTACTAGGTTCCTTCATCTAAGCATTAATTACCTACCAGATGGTCTGATGCGATAAGGGAAGCGGCTGGATGAAGCATTCACCGGCCAGTTCATATGAAGGAAGACCGCTGCCAATGGAAGCGAGTACAACATGGTCGCGATCCTCAGCCATGAGGAATCTATTGAGAAGAAGAAGAAGAGCCTTAATTCTCATAGCAGAGCGATGATCTCGCGTTTTATCGAAACGAAACTTTGTCGGAAAACACACACAAAAGCATAATAACCAAACTCGGCAGCTGTTTGTTAAATAAACACGGAGGAGAGCCAAAAACATAATTCCCAAGCACAGACAATGGAACGCGCGCAAATTGCTCGACGTATTTTTAATCACGGCATTTCCTGGATAAACAGCAAGTACACAGAGGTACAGAGCAGAGGAACAATAAAGTTGGAGAATAGCGGGGAAAATAGATTACCAATTGGAGGTCCCGAAACGGATAACATAAGACGCCTGCCGATAGTTGCTCGTTGAAAAACGTATTGCCGGTAGCGGCAAAAAAAAAAAGTGAAACAAAAAAAACTTAAATTTACCACTCCGGTTTCTATTTTAGATTTAATATACGGGCAAACCATATATCTACTAAGTAAAAAAAAATAATACCCCCGACATTATAGCGTCAAATTTGCATATCTCATAAACGGCTGAACCGATTTTCATAAAACATATCTAAGAACACTCGCTAGAAAACCTGCTTTCAAAGTATAAAAAAAACCGCATCCAAATCGGTTCAGTGGTTTAAGAGCTACGGTGCCACAGACAGACAGACACACACACACGCACACACATTGTGGTCAAACTTATAACTCCTCTTTTTAGGTCGGGGTTAATAAATAATGAGGGATGCGTGTATGCCTTAGATAGACTTGAAAAAGCGAAGCGCTTTAATCCGCTTATAACCGCCGCTATAACTTACAGCATAATTAATCACATGATAACTGCGCTGTAAACGCTTTTGTTAACCTGTTATACCTCAACTTACACGCATGCTTACTAAGCATTAATAGTAGATTGTTACCCGAGGGACTAAAACACAATCTTTAAGGCGAGATAGTTTCTTTGAATCCAGAGCGGAGCAAGGGATTCAAAGTACTCGAGCTCTAAAAAGTGTTGTTCCCGAGGTGAACAGTCTACTTTTTATCACCCTCTATGAGAAAATAAGTGACTGGAACTTACGAATAATTAGCGTCGGCTCGGTATCCGACACACTGTTCTCTGGAGTTAATATTATAACACTTTAATTCTCATTACTTGAGGAAGAAACACTTTTCTTTTATGAAAGTACGTAAAATCCAAATTTTAGTACACAAACTAGTTGTGCCCGCGACTTCGTAAGCGTTTTTACACATTTGACATTAATTTAAATTCGACTGTGGAGGAAAACTCAAAAGGAAGGTTTTTTTTAACCCCCGACCAAAAAAGAGGGGTGTTATAAGTTTGACAGCTTTGTGAGTGTGTCTGTATAAGTGTTTATGAGGGTGTGTCTGTCTGTGGCACCATAGCTCTTAAATGGGTGAACGATTTGGAAGCTTTAGGTTTTTTTTTTTAATTTGAAAGCAGGTTTTCTAGCGAATGTTCTTAGTTATGTTTTGTCAAAATTGGTTCAGCAATTTATTAAATATGCTTATTCGAAGCTTATGTCGGGGGTATTTTAATAGTTATTATTTCTTAACTTGCGGTAGCAGGGCTCAAAAGAAAGCAATAGAATAAAATAGAATAAAAACCCTAATGTAAACAATACATTTATAAATTAAATAATAAATATGTAAGGGTAGACGTTAGCTGTCAATTTCCATACTAACTTTCGTAGACCAGAACTAAGAAACTAAACCGAATTTCTTCAGAATTTTGATACATTCTGTCTTATCATATCATACCATTGCCGCGAAATTCACAAAAAGTATGTTGTTTATTCAGGATTATGTTAATTTTAGCTTTTGAAAATATCAATATTTTACGTATGTGTGGGTGCACGACATACTATAAAAGTTGTGTAGTTGTGTGTGAGAACCCACACACACGTAACGCTGCTTTCAACATGGCGGCCACGAACAGCTGATACGCGATGACGGACGCTGTTGCCTTTTTTTAAATTGTATTTTATAGCTTGGATACGAGACCTTTGAGCCAAGTCTTTTGTTTGGGTGGGCTTGCTTTATACACCAAGAAGGTATAATCACCTTTTTCTCCATTCCTTACCTACTCCTTGCCCAAAGGACTCGTGAAAAAAAAAACGGAGTGTAGCCGGGTCCGGGTACACACGACAGCACGTCAGAGTGTACACTTTTGTTTTAAAGTCGCCCGTAACGTAACCGAGTAGAGTGCTAGCGTGTAAGCGTCTACGTGCTGTCTTGTGTACCTACATTTGGCAACGCTGCCATTTTGCGGCGTTGCAAGACCGGCAACCAATGCTTCAGCAAAGCTCTGAGTAAATATTCAGAAATACAACTTTTAGTGCTGTCAGTATTGCCATGTTAGACAAATATAGCCGTTTAGGATATTTTGGGGGTCAGCGGGCGAGAAAACATGGCAACAATTCGGTTTTTTATTGCTTTATAAAGAGATTGGGTTCCCTAAAAATAAAGCGAGGATATTGAATATTCTTATACTGAATTCACAACAATAGTCTTACATACAGGTCCATGTATTGTACGGTCGAGATTTTATTTATCTTATTGTTTGACTAAATGCAGCTCGTTTAGGTCATCTGGCAATGAAAACATGATATTATTTACTTTTCATTTAAAAATATGGGCGTTTTTTAAAGTTCGGTACATTTTTTTCTCAACTGTTTGACAAATTCCTAGACTTGAAAACACCGATCGTCGCACCATCCAAGAAAGAAGTGTCACCAAAAGCATTTTGATTCAAATACGAACATTTTGGTTCTTAGTACAATAGATATAAGGAGCATTTTGAAGGTACAGGAGATCTTTTAGTCAGATTTAGTTGAAACTTAGTATTCGTAAATTTAATTAAAAATAATTAATCACGTTTTAGGATTTTACGAAGATTTCTACATAAGAGGGTAAAACAAAAAGAAACCTATTTCTTACTGAGTTAGGTACGGTCAGCCACAGTCACAGATACCCCATGGCAGCTCTTACCGCGCGCGGCATAAGGGCGTCCCCAATCGGACCATTCCATTTTCCCCTACCAGACTTCCCCCACTGGTCCGGGAAAATGGAATCGCACAAAAAAATATTCCTTTTTCACCCACTGGCCATCTCACTAAGTGGCTGGTGGGGGAAAATGGAATTTATAGACAAGATTATTATTGGCGAGGCCGACTCATTACAATGATGCAGTCACTGTAGCCTAGCCTAATTTTATAATTAATCGGCATAAATAAAACTAATTTGTTAACTTTACTAATTCGATAATTTGTATTTAAAAAAAATAATTTGGTATATTATGGCATTTCACATTACAACAGTTAACGTTATTAAAATAGTACAAAATAACACAAAGACCGCTTATAATTATTCTGAATAATCCTTTTTAAAAAATATACAGGGTGGCCCAAACATAGATGTCAAGCGAGAAAATATAAATAGCTGACACCGAGGGCTACCCGAATCACCCCCATGTACGTTCAGCTATTTTTTGTCGTTTAGAAGTTATGAGGCTTTTAAGGTTTTATTGAAAAAAAAAACTTAGCATTGGATTTTATTTTCTTTTTTTTTTGTTTCGACTTTTCAGAGATATTTTTTATTTTTTCGTGTCTTACATAATTTATCTATTACCAAAAAAAATATGATCAGCTATGGACTTCTATAAGTTACCGCAATTTTTATCCAAAGTCCAAAAAAATAGTTTTTGAGAAATCATTACTAAAATAGTTAGTATGGAGAAAAAAGAAGTAGATGTCTGAAGGACTTTGTTTGATTTAAAAAACTTTCCCAAAGCTTTAGTGCTCAGAATAGTACAAAAAACCTGTCACTTTATGGGACTTGTATTCAAGTAATTCGCGATCAAAGTCGAAAGACTGGAGTTGGAGGAAATTTTATTTCAGTAGATTTAAATTTATTTTAGTTTATTCGGACAAAAATCATTGCAGGTAGGCTTAATATCACCTGCCAGAATGGCCTGCATTCGAAATGCACGAAAAAATAAAAAATAACGATAAAATATTTTTATTTTGGCTTTTTTTTTTCATTATTTGAATTTTAAGTTATTTTATTAACGAATTTACTTACAAAACATAATAAAAATTATAATTCATAAAAAAAGTCCGAAAATTAAATGAGATTTTTTTTTAATCTCCGTGAATTTATTTCGAATGCAAGCCATGCAAGCCTACCTGCAATTATTTTTGTCCGAATAAAATAAAATAAATTAAAATCTATAGAGATAAAATTTCTTCCAACTCCAGTTTTATGACTTTCGATCTTTGATCGCGAATTACTTGAATAAAAGTCCCATAAAGTGACAGGTTTTTTGTACTATTCTGAGCACTAAGGTTTTGTGAAAGTTTTTGAAATTAAAAGAAAGCTCTTCAGACCTCTATGGTCTGTCCATTAACTCTAGAAATTAAATGGCAACAATTTTTCATAGTAAAGCCGACCACTTTTCATATTAAATTTACTATGAAATATTGTTGCCATTTAATTTCCAGAGTTCTGTTTATGGACAGACCTTAATTCTTTCCCCATACTAAATATTTTAGTGTCGATTTCTCAAAAATAACATTTTTGGACTTTGGATCAAAATTGCGGTATCTTCTAAAAGTCCATAGCTGATTATTATATTTTGAAGATAGATACATTATCTGACAATTACTTTTTTTTAAATATAATTTTATGTTGACTTTAATGAAACCATAAGACTGATTTTTTATAAGATAATTTTGCTCATTTTTTTTATCGCTTAATAATATCAATAAAACCGCAACCAATAAAGAGTGTTAGAACTTTTGTTACAGAAAGGCCCTATGACTGGCGAACGAAGCCAGTCTTATTGTTTCGTTAGAGTCAACATAACATTATATTTTAAAAAGTAATAGTTGATTTTTCAAAATAAATGAAATATACTTTATCAGACCAAAAAATTTCACTCAGGGTAAAAAAGAAGAAATAAATTGGCTACGTGGGTTATGTGTTACTCATAATAATGACTAGTCTGTAACCCAATGGATCCCAGTAATCTGAATAAAAAAGATATATAACCACTTTTTGTTTTTTCTAAAGCCGTGCTAGGAAATAATTTAAACATTTATAATAAGTTGAAAAAAAATCACTCGGGGCAGGACTTGGTGTAGATAATAAGTGCAAACTAATCACTAATCACGCCCCCGTCCAGTTGACGGAGACTAGTTGAAGAAATTCGCATCGACAGTTACTTGAATCGGTAGCTCAATTGGTAGAGCGCCTGCACGGTATGCGAGAGGTTGCGGGTTTAAGTCCTGCCCCGAGTGAATTTTTTCAACTTATTATAAATGTTTAAAAAAGATATTATTATTATTATCTCCATTAATTGTAATAAAATCTCCATTACAAACTTCCGTGCGAGCCCTTTCAGTGTCACAGGACCATTCTGAAACACCCTATAAAATTGGTATAGTTTTTAACATTTAAACCTCAATTTTGAATAGCTAGGTACTTTTAGCGTTTCTTTTAAAACCTTGCGGGTGACTACTATTTGCATATCAGTACATTTTAGTATTATAATAGACTGATTAGGCTATGGACATGAATAGACACAAGCGAACGATTGTTTAGGTTTTTTTTAATTTTTAATTTAAATCAAGAAAGCGATAAATTGAATTATTTGTTTAATATTAATGTTTTGTAAAGATTTTTAAATAACAAACAAACATAGACGTCAAGCGAAATAATCTAGATAGCTGACGCCGTGGGCTACACGTATCACCCCCATGTATGTTCACTGTTCAGCCATTTTTTGTCGTTTAGAAGTTTTGAGGCTGTTAAGGTTTTATGAAAAAAAAAAATCTTGTATTGGATTTTATTTTGTAACTTTTTTTCTGTTCACTTTTCAGAATTATTTTTAATGTTTTAGAGTCTCAGATAATTTATCTATCTTCAAAAAATAATGATCAGCTATGGACTTTCAGAAGATACCGCAATTTCGATACAAAGTCCAAAATGTTGTTTTTGAGAAAACATCACTGACATAGTTAGTATGGGTAAAAAAATAAGTAGAGGTCTGAAGGACTTTCTATTGATTTCAAAAACTTTTCCAAACCCTCATTCTTCAGAATAATACAAAAAATTGCTGATCATTATTTTTTTGGTGATGGATAATTTATCTGAGACTCTAAAAAATAAAAAAACATTGCTAAAAAATCAAAAGAAAAAAAAGTTACAAAATAAAATCCAATGCTAGGTTTTTTTTTTTCAAAAAAACCCAAATTATGGCTGACGTCTATGTTTGGGCCAACCTGTATATTTTTTATAAAGTATTATTCAGAATTTTGTACTATTTCAATAACGTTGACTGT
Source organism: Zelleria hepariella (assembly GCA_949319315.1). Classification (NCBI taxonomy): domain Eukaryota; kingdom Metazoa; phylum Arthropoda; class Insecta; order Lepidoptera; family Yponomeutidae; genus Zelleria; species Zelleria hepariella. The sequence goes on from OX439384.1 coordinate 8,204,566, forward strand.
TGTTATGTTAAATGCCATAAGATACCAATTTTTTTTAAAATACAAATTATCGAATTAGTCAACTTCATCATCATCTCCCAAAAATTTCCAGTCGAATCGAATTAGGAAAGTTAACAAATTAGTTTTACTTATGCCGAATAATAATAAAATTAGGCTATTGTGTAATGGAGTCGGCCTCGCCAATAATAATCTTGTCTATAAATAGCTGGTGGGGGAAAATGGAATATTTTTTTGTGCGATTCCATTTTCCCCCACCAGTGGGGAAACTCTGGTGGGGGAAAATGGAATGGTCCCATTCTACTAAACTTGATCCCACGGATTGAAAAAGTAAAAAAAATGCCTACATTTCGTATTGAATCAGTGCTTGCTGCAAGCTATTTATACTAAGTATGAGATGCTGCATAAATCATAAATCATCTCATTACGTAGATGCAAAGGCCTTTATTTATACTAAGTATAGCGTATTTACCTGTGTTACCTAGATGTTCAATAAATGATAAAAACATGCGCAATAATAAAATCTTTATTTGAGTAGTCTAACATTCCATCCAATAGCTTGAAACAATAATTATCTATAAGTAAGCCTGTATTCTCCAGCAGATTTTAGGACAAAGACTGCCGACGAAGTATTCCCAATATATGGGGCTGTTGGAAGTGAGGCAGGAAGTCTTCTGTGAATAGCTTTTCCCCCTTGTTGTTCTCTAAAACATTTTGGTCTCTCTTGATACTCTCCTTGTAGAAATTGTTAGTAGTTACCTAGGTACTAGGTACGCAACCAAACAATTATTTCCTTGAATAATGTATCCTCCAAATCCTTGGGAAGGCCAAAGTCTTCAAGTACGCGATAAGTAGGTATTTCGTTGTCGATTGCATTCGCGACACAAGTCTGATTGAATTATACTCTTTAAGGCGCTGTACATAGTGAATAGCCCGCGCGCCAAGAAAAATGCACAAAATCGAGTCCTGTATCAAATACACAAAAAAAATCGAAAATTTTCACATATCAAACCCTAGAATTAGGTGAGACCTATCTAAAACAGCCAGTTTCGTGTTGACATTCATAAACGTTTTGAAGATATTTTTGATGAAAAAAAATAGGCGGCGCACTTTTTTTCAAGAAAAATATCTTGCAATCTGTTATGGATATCAACATGAAACTGGCTGTGTTCGATAGATCTCAACTTATTCTAGGGTTTGATATGTGAACATTTTCGATTTTTTTAGTGTATTTGATACAGGAATCGATTATGTGCATTTTTCTTTGCGCGCGGGCTAATTCACTATGCCCAGCGCCTTAAAAATGGAAATTACTCCTCCACTCCCTCGATAGTCACTAGTTCACTCATAAGTGAGAATATATCCAAGTAAAGTCCAAATTATATTTTGTTGTGAAAAACTGTGTGACATTTTATTTTTTTCAAGTAGGTACACAGTTAAATTTTATTGCGCCTCAATGACATTCTAATACAAATGGACAACTCATAGGCGCTCGAAAAAGGTAACTGCAAAATTGTGCTTAAATTCAGTGTAAGCACAATATTTTCATTAGACGTTTCATGACTACGCAGCTGACAACATGCCAAAATGTGGTACAAAAAAGTGCCGAAATAACACCTTGACGATGCGAAATAAAGATGGTCTGACCTACCATCGGTTAATTAATATAATTTACATATGATAACAGAAGAAAAGGTACAAATATTAAGAGGAAACTATTAAATTTTCAATAAAAACCATTGATTGTAAACAAATGTTCCTGTTTCTTTCTCTCCCGCGGGTCAGAAAGAGATAGACAAAATGATGCTTCAAGAACATAGTCAGAAAAGAAAACAATGGAGACTCCTTCTGTAAAGTAAAAATTCTAAGGACTAAAATTTTTCGCACAGTTCTTGCTCTATCCTTAGTCAGTTGAAAAGGGGCAGGCATTTTCACTAACATGACAGTTCGACCTGCCAGTTTACTGAGTTAGATGATGGGATAGGCTTTAGTTAAAATAATATAAAAAACTACCAGGGGCTTAAGTCTGTAACACAATGGCGTGTCGATGGCGTCCCAGTATAAGTAGAAAGTAAAAACAGGGGTTTCCTCGTTTTTCTCCTACAACCAGCGAACTAATCCTCTAGAATTAGAATCAAAATAATATTTCCTGTACTTGCAACAAAAAAAAAAGGACCGACACAGCATGAATAAATCGTAATTGTTGCTGTCAACTGGGAGCCCTTTTTGGCAGCGTTGCGTTACAGACTCAGGCCCCAGGCCCCGCCAGACTGATACGCGAATACTTCATCCTCTTCATTAGGCAGAAGACCAAAGTCGAATATATCTGGCTAGGCGGGATTACCAACGGTGGACTAGGGCGTCACGGAATGGTGGCCTAGAATGGGTCGAGGGTCGGTGTGTAGACCGAAAGCTCGATGACATTGTCAAAACAGCGGGAGGACAATTGACGTGATTGGCATTAGACCGAGGGGGTTGGCGTGAAAAGGAAGAGGTCTATGCCCAGCAGTGGGCTTTATTTATGGGCTGGATAAATAAGTAGATTTGTATCACCTGGTTTTTTAAACTTCGCTGTTATTATTTTCCTAGAAGCCATCGACCTATTCGAAAAGTCGAAGAACAACATTTGTTGTAAATCACATTTAGGGGTTGATATTTTTCAGGAAAAAAGCTATTTACAAATTATACTTACCTGCCTATTTTTCATAAACTGTTTAAAATAATATCCGCAACATGGAACAGTTTTTTTTTCCCATAACAAAAAACTAAAATAGGCTATTGCTACTCCACTGCTATCTTTATTCGAATAAACTTCAAAAATCAACTTACGTAGCTTCAAACTGCGTTATTGATTTACATTTCCGCTTAGTGACACAATACATTTTGAGGGCTTGAAGTGGCAGCAGCAATGTAGAAACCAAAAGTCAGTCGAAGCATAATAGGGTGAAATTAGCGTGTGCCATGTTTCGACTTGGTTATTGTACGGAACAGTTTGTCCATTTGTATTGGAATGTCATTGTTGCGCCTAGATAAATAGGTATGAGGGACCTACCAAGGAGGATATTCGATCCTCTTCTGTAGCGGTTATTACCAATGAGGGTTTTCAACTCTTTGATATTATAACGAGACATTCTATGTCCAGTAACTAAAACACCTCGCTACATACAATCCACTATGTGGGCAGGGGTCTTGATTGTTGGTCATCACCTGTCAAAAGTTCAAGAGACCTCGCTACACACAATCTACTACTGGGCCAGGTGTCTTAGTTCCTGGTCAGTATTTACTTCAGATGTTTTTGTTTGTATGTGTGAGTGAATGGATGGAAGATAAAATTGTCGTAGACCAGAACTTGGAAAATACAGCATGTTAATTAGATTTTTTTCTTCCCTAATACTTCAATTGCATAACAATGCTCGCGAACGGAAGGATAGTTTGAAATAAAAGCGATAAATATTGATAAATCTAAAAACCACGTTACTTTGTGCATGTGTGCACCCCAGCGCCGCTAGTGAGCAAAAGTTGGCAACAGCCGGACTAAGTTTCCACCTTAAGGTATCGCCCGTGATAAGATACCAGGAAGCTTAGCCTAAGAATTGATTAGGAAGTAAAAGGGTTTATAATATGTATCTCCCTCGACGTAGAGTGGGATAGATAAAGTTATAAGCCCATAGATAAGGTCTTACTCATTCTGATGCTAAGCCAGCAAGCAAATCATACGGCTAATAACTCTGCCTATCCAGCTCAACAGTAAACAATAGTTATTTGTTATGCAAGAATGCAAAATTATTGTTTGCGGCGAGTGCTTGTATTGAATACCGAGCGGTGTTAAAAGACCGCCAACAAAGTGGGAGACCACATACAGGGTGTTAAAAGACCGCCAACAAAGCGGGAAACCACGTATTTTCCTCATCATAAGGAACATTTTTGCCCAAGGAACTATGCCTGGGAAATCAACGGTTTCCGAGATAATGAGGTTCAAAGTCGGATTTTTCAAAACTTTTTTTTTGCAGAAATGTATTCAGTATCTAGTTCTTAAGAATCCCCTGAAGCTCTGCAGCCCTCTCGCTCGCACTTTTCAACATTTTAATTGATTGTAAGAGAATGATTAAACTTTAGATGATAAAATATAGTTGCAGACATAGATAATAAAGCTATCGACATGTGGACACACTTTTGATTTCATATTCCTACTAATAAAAAAAAATATCACTGAACTTCGGTTAAAAGTAGTAGTTCAGTAATTTATTTTTTAAACTATAAATGTGAAATTTAAAGTATGTCTACATGTCGATAGCTTTATTATCTATGTCTGCAACTATATTTTATCGTCCAAATTTGAATCATTCTCTTACAATAAATTCAAATGTTCAAAAGTGCGAGCGAGAAGGCTGCAGAGCTTCAGGGGATTCTTAACATACCTTTTCAAGAAGCCATATCAAAATTATGAATATTTCTTACAAAAAACGACGTTAAAGTTGCAACCCGCAATGTATTCTAAACATCGGCACTTCAAAGATAAGTAACATAATCTGATACCTACGCTTGCGCAATATGACTTCTGTGCGTTACACGTCCATTGCTTAAAAAATATTTTTCAAAATTATAACCTAAAAAACCAAAATCATTTCCCAACAATAATTTATCGAAAAAGTACTTTGTTTTGGTGTCTAGTGGCTTTCGGGTCTGTTGGCGGTCTTTTAACACCCTGTATAGTCCTCATCATAACGATCATTTTTGCCCAAGGAACTATGCCTAGGAAATCAACGGTTTCCGAGATAATGAGGTTCCAAGTAGGATTTTTTTTTCCGGAAATGCAATTTTTTCTTTTCGGAAATGTGTTCTGTATCACGTTATTAACATATCTTCTCAAGAAGCTATATCAAAATTATGAATATTTCTTACAAAAAACGAAGTTAAAATTGCAACCCGCAATGTATTCTGAACATCGGATAGCCTAGATTGTTCCCAGGACCAGGACTTATCATGGTCCTAAATTTGACTGAAAACTGTTCAGCGGTATTCGCGTGATGAGGTAACACACAGACAGACAGACAGACAGACAGACAGACAGACAGACAGACAGACATAGACCGATTTTTTTGCATTTTTGTATTCAGAATAGTTTACTTAGTAACCCTTGATAGTTTTTTTCTAAAAATATTCAATGTACAGAATTGACTTCGCTAGAGTTTTATTATAAGTATAGATAATCAATACGAACGAAGACGGAATGAATTTCTGACGTTTTAATTTTTCTACAAACTTTTTTTTATTTGGCTTGCGCCGCGCGGTAGGTATATTTTTTCATATTGCCAGTTTCTTGTCCATACATTGTTCGTGATTGATCTCTTTCAATGTTGTCTGTAAACTCTTTAGTCATTTGAACTTTTACTTACAGATACATATTCCAAATTCAAATCACTTTTTGTCCCTCCGGGATTAAAAAGCTGTTTTAGTCCCTGTTTGCGGGGAACGAGCTAGGTCTTTTCGAATAGATGTGATAAAAAAACATAACCCTCCTTCTGAGGCAGTCGGATAATCAAAAAGAGTGAAATTGTGGCTCTCATTTGACCGCGCTCAAAAATTATCACCCTAAAACGGTAAGCAGACCATAGTAGTAATTTAAATGTATTTTTCTATTAAATCACGGTTTTACTCACTAGTATTTTGTCGGTGTAGCCGACTAGTTTCGGTTCTCATTCGGAGACCTTAATCATGGAGAACGAGACGGCCCTCGCGTCGCCGCGGTCTCGAACTGCGTTTGAGTAGCCACAGTTAGAAATACTAGTGAGTAAAACCGTGACATGTGCAGTGCTCACGAAAATTTTAGTTTAAAAATTTAAATGTAGTTTCAATGTCGATACAGTGCTTTTATAAAAACTTAATTATCCAGATTAAAGGATAACCCGAAAGCCAACCAGAGGTGATAGCAAAAGATAGTCCTTTCGGATACTATTTAATTTGCACCGTCCTCACTCCAGGGACCGCGCGAACCGAACCAATATTTCGCTTCATTTGTTTAGACAATCTAGTTTGGAAAAAGCAAACAGTGCCGGGGAAGGAATAATTTGTCCCGGGAAATTAATCCCGCTAGGGAACTGTCCGGGAATACCCGGAATCTGGCTGTCTGCTTAGCGCAATCCCGTGTGGAACAGATTTGTCTTGTTCAAGAGGATAGGGGGGACGTTAAAAAAGCTGGTTTTAGGTTAAGGTGCGGGAGGCGTAACGTAAGAATAATGTTTTTTTAAACAATCGATGACATCTGTCGTCCCGTGCGTAAACTTCATGAGTATTATTCGAAATCATCATACACCTCGCACTGTCAAAAACTTATCATATCTCATCTAGAGCCAAGCTTCTAACAAGCCCTAACTTCACAAACTCTAAAACTTAGTCAAAATATGGCTCGGCCATTTCGCTACCGTCATGGGCGTATGGTAAAAAAGGTATTCACTGTTCTACTTTTCTGTTATACAATAGTTCTTGTAGTAGCGAAACGGCCAAGCCTCATATTTTGACTAAGTTGTAGAGTTTGTGAAGTTAGGGCTTGTAGAGTTATGGCGTGTAGAGTTAGAAGCTTGGCTCTACATGAGATCTGATAGTTTTTTGACACTGCGAGGTATATGGTCTCGTCTTGGCGATATTTTACATGAACATGTTTTTGGTGGGATAGATTTGACTTTGACGTCGACAAAATAGATAACTTTAGGCCTTTTTTTCTCTCGTAGCAAACCGTTCGGTTAGTTGAATCGGTCGCAAAGTTCCTGTCCGCTCGACGGACGGTCGCGATATAAACTCGATTACAAGCGGAAACTTCCCGGGAACCGACTTGATAAAAGCCAAAAGTACGGGCCCTTAATCAGTTTAGAGCTTGTTTTTGTTGAATTTGAATCGGGCCCCTGTGTGTTAGCAAAGTTCGCGGGATCGATAGACGCAGCCTCTGTGCAATATTTCGAGCTGAGGTCCTACCACGAGTTACGTCCGGCAGACCTACGGCGCCATTAAAACCAGTTTTAATGGTGGTAAACCTCTGATTCTGGCAAAAGTGACCGCGATTCCGAAAAGTGAGGATCCTAAATAGAGCTTGAAAGCGGAAAAGTTTTTATTTGTGATGCCCATAATTCCCCATTGTATGAATGCGGTCTCTTAGGTAAGCACATAATCTTGGGTCAGGTAAATAGCAAACATGCTAGGCAAAAGGAACTAACCAGATGATGCAATTAAGGCAGTAGCTGGAGCATTCAGCCGGAAGTTCATATGACCGAAGACCATTCCGAATGAAAGCAAGTACCTACCACATGGTCGCGTCTTCAGAAGAAGAAAAAGAAGAAGAATCCTATCAATTTACTTTAAGATAAAGAAAATCATCACAAACTATTGTCCTCAACTAAGTTTTCAGTGATTTAATGGTTCAGTAAAATAAAGACGTAGTCAATTTAATGCTTAGCTGATTAGGGATACGTGTGAGCTATGTTTAGTATGGAAATTGCAGATTGTTTCCTTTACCCTATCTCAAAGAAGCGCAATAGTATCTAAGCAAAGCGTTTCCACTCAGCATTCTAAATCTCAGTACGGATCCGCGATTGGATAACTCCGAGTAGGGTTACCATTTAGGAATTTTAAAAGACCTGGCAAAAAGCCGTACATTTCGATAAAAATCCGGGCATTATAGTCACAAAATAGAAACATTACCCACTTAGTTATACTTAGTTACATTTCATATTTTGTTTTTTTTTTGATAAATGAGAAGTTCGTTGTAGATTAAATACTGATTTGATATAATATTACTTAATACGTAGTTTTATTACTCATATTATTATTATGATGATTATCATATCTAATTAAAAAAAATCCGGACAAATCAGAGGGCCGGACAAAGTCTCCGGACAAGAGTCTAAAAGTCCGGACATGTCCTGACTTATCCGGACGTGTCCTGACTTATCCGGACGGATGGTAACCCTAACTCTGAGTGCGATTCACCGATTCACCCCACCTCCCACTGATTGAGATTCCTAGCGAGAGATAATTTTTCATCTTGTTTCTCCTCGAGTTCAATCTAAGAAAACATTTCTTGGATTACTTACCACTGCTCCAATAAGTAGGTATCCCAGTATCCCTTTCCAATATACAATTATAATAGAAATTCAATCTCGGTAGTTGAGTAAGGCCCGGTTTCTGAATTGAGAATTTTGCTAAGCAAATACTTTACTATCGTTCTGTCACGCTCTTTTGTGAGAAATCTGCAGAGTCAGGACGATACTTACCCATTTGCTTAGCGAATTTCTCAATTCAGAAACCGACAGTAAGACTTGTACGGGCAAAGAGCGAGTATGACATTCGTTGGCTGAAAAATATACTTCATAATATTGTTATGATTTGCGAAACTCTCCAAGTATTTGCTTAATGACTTCTGCAGACGTATTTGCTTAGTGAATTTCTCAATACAGAAATTGGAAGTCAGCCATGTATCTTTTCTAAGTCATAACATAACTCAAACGTTAGGTAGGTATGTAAGTTATATTAATATTTTTGTTATTAATTATTATTCTTGTTATTATCGCACTCTCACAATTGTTACTGCAGGCTATTTGGCCAACATTATTCTCTTTTATTAATTTATGGTAAAGGAAAAAACGTATTCCGCGGTGCGTCCCTCGCATTTGTTCTCATTAGCACATTGTGCTTCCGCAACGAACAAAGTCATATTCATGTCATGTTGTACCTTCATTAGAGTTATCTGTGATATACTTCACAAAATTTCGTATTTTTCATAACCCCCAAATTATCCAGCTCATGAACGAAGGTTAAAACAGAGAATAGGCAGAGAATAAATATTACCATAGTGGTATTAGGCCTCTCTTACAAAACAAAATCTGTGATTTCATGAAGGACTCCCCAGTCCTTTACTGGTCAAGTCAAAACTATGTTATGGTATTGATTAGGAAAAACGTAAACAAAGATGTTGCTGATGATGATGTCCTCTTGTCCCTCATCATGGAATAAGACTGGAATATGACTAAGAAAAAAAGATCTCTACTTTTCACGGTCTTGCGCAGCTACTTCTAGCTCCTTGATAACAGCTGAGTCCAGTTGATGAAATCTCTTATTTTAACTAAAGAGGCCCAAACAGTACAGCTAGCGAAACGTAGATAACCCTTTTTGTTCTGATTGACGCCCTTATGCCGCGTGCGATAAGAGCCACCGTGGGGTATCCTAATGTATCGCTGACCGTACGAGGGCCGTCTCTTGCCACAAACAGCACCAACTCTGAACCTAAAACTAAACCCGTTGCATTTTGTCCTTCCAGAAGCAAGCTCCGGTCGCCGCGCTCGAAGGACGACGACGCCTGGCACTGGTGGAGGGACAGCGGGCTCCGCGCACTGAACCGGCGACGGCGGGACGTCCGCGAGACCACCAAGTACATCGAGACCGCGCTCGTGGTCGACCGGGCCATGTTCGAGAGGAGGAACGGCAGTACCAGAGCAGAGGTCGTCCACGACGCGATACAAGTCGCCAATATTGCCGATTTGGTAAGTCATTCTGTCGAGACTGCGCTTGTGGTGCCAGGAATGATTATGGTGGTACCAGAGCGGAGGTCTTTCACGACGCGATACAAGTCGCCAACATTGCTGATTTGGTAAGTGTTTGTTGCGAGTTTCTCAATCTCACTGAACGAATTCAGCGGGCTCCGCGCACTGAACCGGCGATGGGACGTCCGCGAGACCACCAAGTACATCGAGACCGCGCTCGTGGTCGACCGGGCCATGTTCGAAAGGAGGAACGATACAAGTCGCCAATATTGCTGATTTGGTAAGTGTTTGTTGAGAGTTTCTCAATCGTTTCGTATCGAAACCGCGCTCGTGGCTATGTTCGATTGGAGACACGGCAGTACCAGGGCCACGACGCGATAAAAGTCGCTAATATTGCTGATTTGGTAAATAATTCTGTCGCGACTGCGCTTGTAGTAGACAGGGCCATGACTGAATTATGTTCAAATTCAAATTCATCTATTTCTATTTATTATGAATATGTAGTACATAATAATATCGCTTCAGGTTTTACTGTTAAAGCAACGATAGCTCCAAAGTGGATCGTTTATGGAGAGAACACATCATGTTTTGTATATTATTTTACGTTTAACTCCAGCCCATATTAAGTACGAGATAGCTAAGCTAGCCTCAGTCTGTGCAATAACCTCCATGTACAAGGTATGTAATATTATGTAGAGGTAACAAGGGGTGTGAGAATCATAAACAAGGCCTAAACCAATTTGCAAGAACGCGTTTATCATCCGAAGCTTTCAGCTCGGTCAATACGTGACCTTAACGTATTAATCCTGAGTTAATATCCCACGACTAGTTACAAAATAAATACAGCAGAGGGATATGGTTAGCACAAAATATCTAGTAACTATAACCAGAGGGCGAACCAAACGCTTATATATTACCGTTTTTAAAATAGAGGTAAACGAAAAACACTCAGAAAATACTACGTTTTATGCATGGGAACATCCGTTATTACTTTATTTTTTTAATTTTCATAATGTTAGAGTATTAAACAAAATAATAACCGGAAAATGGCTACATCTCACTTCCGTAATGTTAGCGAGGTAAAAGTTGAATATTTTTTGAAAATTTAATCTTTCTATCGCTTGTCACTTTTTAACTAAACTACTTACAGAATAAATACATACACTAAAATGATTGAAATTTTGTTATCTTTATACTTCTAATAGACATGTTTGTCGTAAACTCAACGGTTGAAGCATTATGAACAAAAAAATACGAATTTTGGCCCCTTTAATCCAAGATGGCGGCTAACGCTTTCACTTCTCGAGGTCGAGAACTTACATTTTTTTATGAGTAGTATCCCATACCCAAGCAATATCAATCAAAACATTTTCTACTCCACTTTTTGTAGGGCAAAAATCCCCGTTGATTGGGCTACTATGGGACCAACTACGAAATCTCAAAAAAAAATCAGTTGTTACAATTTTTTTTTCGAAAATTCTTGTATTGAATGCATCGACCCCTTCCGTATTACAGGAGCTTTTTGTAACACGCTGTATTTTGTTCTGCCCATAGTACCTAGTCTTAATTGGGTCAGTCCATTTCACTTTCCTACTCGTATTTGTGCTGGCCCTACATCTCGGATGGTAATGGGCGGCTCGCGTGTCCTCGACAAAACGATCCACATTCGATGCCTTTCATCTCCTACGATCTCCGACTCTCGCTGCTTACAATATTAACCGTGTGCTGTGGGTAAAAATTAAGCAGTGCATTTCACTAAGGGAGTTGTTGGATGGAAAAATAGACAGAGATAACTTAAAATATAATAGATATCTTTGGTTAATAATGTATTGTACTTAACGATCGAAAATCATAAACCAAAGAGACCCCCAAAACGTTATTACCTACCAATATTAACATTTATCTTTCCTGCTCCATCATTAATACCCCAATCACATTCTATCATTGCATATTCCAATAAGCCCAAACACGATAGGTACCCACGCCCAAAAAGGGCTGAAAACATCGCTTAAAATAATAAAATTCAGTTTCAAAAAGAATTTTAAATTGAACGGTGCTCGCAATTAACTTCAGACAATACTGGGTATGTGACCTTTTATTACTGTGGATTATTCTTGTTTGCCTAGAGACTAAATTGCTTAAGTTACCAAAACACTTTTATATCTAGGATTAACAGCTAAAAGAGCTGATGTTTCGCTTTAACACTTAAAACCCTGGTTCACCCTCAAAATACAATTTCGTGGCGCAACTTTGTGCTAAAAACTTCTTCACACAAAATGTGTTTTAGTAATTCATCTTCATTTAAAGTGCTAACACAGTTAAGAGGCATCCTTTGAACGACAAAACTGAGCGGCGTAACTGGCTGTGCTAAATGAAAAGGCACAGAACTACTGCTTCTATACAACGTGTTACAAAACATCCTAACTCTTTTTACAGGGTCTAACCTAGTGGTCAACAGGATGTCAAATCTGTAAAAAAAAGTTGAAAAAAACAATTTTTATTTTATAACCCCAAAATTAAAAAAAATATATATCTTTTTTGTTTTTGGTATTAGCTCAAATTTTAAATTATGTTTGTGTGTGTAGGTGCATTTACATAGCTTTGAGCTGTTAAAACATTGTAAAAGTCAATGAAAACAATATTAAAAAAATATTTTTCCCCCGCCACAGCGTTCACATTTTATTAATTTAAAAATCAACGGAACGTTATAGAGCAAAAAAAAATATTTCGGTTGTGATCCCTATCACCGGGTGCTATTACCCTGTAAAAAGAGTTAGGTACCTTGATGTAACACCTTGTAGAACCCACACTGTCTTTTCAACACCCAAAAGTTTACTCTATACAGTTAACTTTACGATTTCAGATGATACCTTAGCCTGAGATGAAGCACAGTGCCTTTCGTGCTTATAGTAAAAAATATACATTGTCGTATGACATACGATTAATACGAGACGGGCTATTATACTCGTAGTGACTACAAAGACTAGACTACTAGATTAGTCAGCGCTTGGAACATGTTTTGATATAGCAAGCTTTGCCGAGGAATCATTTAAATACTTTCATGAGCAATCCAAGCACGTATATTCGCCGATGCATTTATTAAACATTCAAATGAACAACGTCTGATTGGGTCACTCGATGGCCATGAACTCGAGCTATACTGTATCTCTGTCTATGGCATATTGTGACTGTCCTGGCTGTTCTGGCGTAAAACAAGCAAAAAAGGCGACCACGAGCGAGGTTAACAAAAAAAGAGTGGCGTTAAAAAGTTATGGTTTAATTAGGTTTTTAAACAATTAAAAAGTGCCTTGTTTTATTTAGAAAAGCTTTTTCAATGTTCATAAAGCTGCTATGAAAAATTTACGCTGTAAAGCATAAGTTGCTTTATGGCGAGGGACAGGTTTGGTAGATAATTTATTTAACGTAAAATAAAAGAGAGTCTTCTAAGATTTTAGTTCTTGTTGTACCTAATGTAGTTGTCTAGTTTCACATAATTTATTTAATATAGTCGTAGGTACGTTCCTAGAAAAGAGAAGTTGGAATTTCTTTTCCCTCGGGTTCAGTTATTTCGCCGTCTAGGAGAGATAAGGGGGGGATTATGCGGGCATATAAACTTTCCAGACAAGACTCACGGCTCAAGACGACTTTATAAAAATACCAGTGCTGAATTAAGCGTTAAAAATGTCCACCTGTTGTTAAAAATGCAACGTCTACTCTTGGCGAGTGGATTTTTTCACAGTATCGCGAAAACTGTCATAAAACGGACAAGTTTGCACTTCAAGGATTAAAAAGAAACTCGGTTAAATATTCACTGACGTATAAAAGTATTCAGACATACGAGATGCAAAGTAAAGCGCTTAGATATTAGATCCACAAGCGATATTATAGCCACAAGCGGTGACCCATCCATAAACTGACCGCACCCGATGCCCGATCTATCCGCATCAACAGCTTGTCAACACCCACTGCGGAGTAAAAGCCTCTTAAGGCCCAGTAGTAGGCACTATTGGCGATAACTGATTGCATTCGTAGGGTCTAGGATCTGGAATCTAAACCTTTGGTCCTAAAAATAGTTAAGCCTCGCGTTGAGAACTTGCAGGAGAGTAGCAAAAAACGCATCCAAAAAGAAGATATGATTTTTTTTATTGGCGCGCTAGTTGTGCCTTTCGCCTTACACACACACTCACCCTCTCACACACACACACACATACACATGAAAAAATCAAACAACTACTTCACTCTTTCGTTACGGTATAATTATAAAGTTTAAATATAAGGTTTTTTTTGCAAATTTTAGGAAACATTACTGTCATCATTGTCATACTGTATTACTTTTTTAGGGAAGAGACTGCCCCCCCCCGACACAGGGAATCCTAGTGGGGGAGGCAGAGAACTTTCTTTTTTGTAAAACTTTCTTTCGTTTCGAAATAAATTTATTAATATTCTTATTCTATATTCTTATTCCTTAATGCTCACGCCACCTCCCACGATGCCCGTTTACGTAGATGCAAAGAACTAAAGCTCATTCTTATCCCACAGTACTTCCGCACGCTGAACACGCGTGTGTCGCTGGTGTACATCGAGTCGTGGCAAGGCGCCGACCAGGCCAACATCGACCGGAAGCAGGACATCACCCGCGCCATACTTAAGTTCAACGACTACTCCACGCGCAAGCTGCTCATGATTGAGAAGGACGTCACGCAGCTACTCACGTGAGTGTGGACGCGCCTTTAGCTTGTCTATAAGCATAAAGCCAGAAACACACTGGTCCTACACACGCTACACATGAGACGTATTTTGATATCTCACCGCTTTTTGTATGCCTAGAAATACAGGACATACGCTACATTCGCGTATGACGCCATACAAAAACGTCGCCTATGACACGTATGAAGGTCCAGGGTGTTTCTAGCATTATAATTTGTCAAAAGAATTCTTATGACTGAAAATTTTACGCTGAGTGGTCTCGTAGATAAGCAGTGAAAAAACGAAGTTATTGTAGCAGAAAACTCGAATAGGTTGAGAAGTATAGATGAAAACTCTATTTGCCAGTTCAGAAAAGAGGCCATTGCGTACAGACGCGTTCCTAAAAACGAAACAATGGGGTAACGCGATTTTTTTTCTATTATATGGCAAATTCGCTCTCAAAAGATAAATATTCAAATAAAGAGCATATTTCCCGCCGCTATTTTCGTATTTTTAGTAAAGCAGGGGGTAAATTGCAATAAGCTGCAGATAAACCCCCAAATCCCCAAGCCTCATCGCTCAGAACGCGCGCACGATTTCGCAAGATAGACAACAAGCGAAAATTTTATGCTGAACAGCTGAAATTAATCTTGAAAGCGAGACGGTAACGAGTAACTCAAGGATAAACGAATCCAGTTAAGAGATCTAAGCAGCAGACCTAGATGGGTCGCCTCATATTTTCCATTTAAAACTTGCGGGCGAGCGAGGCGAAATTCTCGCAACAAGGCCTTCCGAATCGCTGCCCTCAGAATTTTAACTTAAATCGAAAAGTTGTTTTTATGACGCGAGGAAACTCGGATCATCCGCGGAATTTATCGCTTGTCGAGAGGCATAGGCGACGATGCTTATCGAGTTCATTTCGCAAAAATTAGGGGTGCGATATGCGAGCGCGATTTCCTCGCAGGCGGGGAGGAAATCCTGTCATAACTCACAATCTCTCTGCGATGTTTTCGGCGGGTCTCAACTCCCAGACAGAGTACAATCCTCTTCACTCCAAGACAAGGGATTGGAGGCACTCAGCGTCCCATTTAATCGATTCTGGAAGGCGAATTAATCGGATTGGTGCCGAGTTGACTGTACGTGCGGCTACGGTCACTGCTCCTGTAAACAGATCTGGCTTAGATTTAATTTCGAACAGTCCTCCAGTTAGCAAAGTTCGCAACAAACACGAATTAGGCGACGTTAAAGTAATTAATAGTAATCATGTTAAGTATCCGAATCTGGAACTCGTGGAAAGTAATTAGAGGACGCTCCTAGAGGCATTTAAAGGAGTGATACTTATTATTTGCAATTTGTTTGGTAATCCGCAGGCTATTTTAACTTTGAAGAATTTTGAGGAGAATTTTGGCTGGCACATGTCATAATTATTAAGGAAAATCCGTTTACCCAGCGCCCCTAAAGTGGGACGATACATAATCAAAACACGTCTAGTATCATTTTAATGTTTCATAGTCTATCTTTTGCGAAATATCCATCGACGTACGTCGGTTTAAAAAGGAAAGCCAGAAGCAATGTTGTCGACGTAAATCTGTTACCTGTAAATCCCGTGTAGGTAGCTCCAGCTCTCAGCTAAACCAAATAACACTCCGCCGAGACTAACCTGATTAGCCAGACCGTGTCAAATCCCCTTACACCTTATGTAACGACCCGTACTCTTATTGCCTCGACGTAAGAGTCAAAATTTATTGCACAAAACGTAACATGACTTTAAAGTATGTTTTGTACAACATAGGAGTACATACAATTTTATGGCACCAGCATTTGAATTCGTTTACACAGTGCTTACGCCCTGACCGGACCACCCTAGCGATGTTAGCTTAAGCTTTGAATATCACTAATTAAACACGTCTAGTTTTGATCAAATAATGAACTTAATTAAATCTATACTTATAATAAAACTCTAGCGAAGTCAATTCTGTACATTGAATATTTTTAGAAAAAAACTATCAGGGGTTACTAAGTAAACTATTCTGAATACAAAAATGCAAAAAAATCGGTCTATGTCTGTCTGTCTGTCTGTCTGTCTGTCTGTCTGTCTGTGTGTTACCTCATCACGCGAAAACCGCTGAACAGTTTTCAGTCAAATTTAGGACTGTGATAAGTCCTGGTTCTGGGAACAATCTAGGCTATCCGATGTTCAGAATACATTGCGGGTTGCAATTTTAACTTCGTTTTTTGTAAGAAATATTCATAATTTTGATATAGCTTCTTGAGAAGATATGTTAATAATGTGATACAGAACACATTTCCGAAAAAAAAAATTGCAATTCCGGAAAAAAAAATCCGACTTGGAACCTCATTATCTCGGAAACCGTTGATTTCCTAGGCATAGTTCCTTGGGCAAAAATGATCGTTATGATGAGGACTATACAGGGTGTTAAAAGACCGCCAACAGACCCGAAAGTCACTAGACACCTCAACAAAGTACTTTTTCGATAAATTATTGTTGTGAAATTATTTTGGTTTTTTAGGTTATAATTTTGAAAAATATTTTTTACGCAATGGACGTGTAACGCACAGAAGTCATATTGCGCAAGCGTAGGTATCAGATTATGTTACTTAAGCTTGAAGTGCCGATGTTTAGAATACATTGCGGGTTGCAACTTTAACGTCGTTTTTTGTAAGAAATATTCATAATTTTGATATAGCTTCTTGAAAAGGTATGTTAAGAATCCCCTGAAGCTCTGCAGCCCTCTCGCTCGCACTTTTGAACATTTGAATTTATTGTAAGAGAATGATTCAACTTTGGACGATAAAATATAGTTGCAGACATAGATAATAAAGCTATCGACATGTAGACATACTTTAAATTTCACATTTATAGTTTAAAAAATAAATTACTGAACTACTACTTTTAAACGAAGTTCAGTGATATTTTTTTTATTAGTAGGAATATGAAATCAAAAGTGTGTCCACATGTTGATAGCTTTATTATCTATGTCTGCAACTATATTTTATCGTCCAAAGTTTAATCATTCTCTTACAATCAATTAAAATGTTGAAAAGTGCGAGCGAGAGGGCTGCAGAACTTCAGGGGATTCTTAAGAACTAGATACTGAATACATTTCTGCAAAAAAAAAGTTTTGAAAAATCCGACTTTGAACCTCATTATCACGGAAACCGTTGATTTCCCAGGCATAGTTCCTTGGGCAAAAATGTTCCTTATGATGAGGAAAATACGTGGTTTCCCGCTTTGTTGGCGGTCTTTTAACACCCTGCATGTGGTCTCCCACTTTGTTGGCGGTCTTTTAACACCGCTCGGTATTCAATACAAGCAAACGCCGCAAACAATAATTTTGCATTCTTGCATAACAAATAACTATTGTTTACTGTTGAGCTGGATAGACAGAGTTATTAGCCATATGCTTTGCTTGCAGGCTTAGCATGAGAATGAGTAAGACCTTATCTATGGGCTTATAACTTTATCTATCCCACTCTACGTCGAGGGAGATACATATTATAAACCCTTTTACTTCCTAATCAATTCTTATGCTAAGCTTCCTGGTATCTTATCAGTTATCACGGGCGATACCTTAATGTAAACAATACATATTTATTATTAAACTAGTGGTGCCCGCAACTTTGTATGCGTTTTTACACATTTGACATTACATTTGTGGAGGAAAACTCAAAAGGAAGGTTTTTTTAACCTTCGACCAAAAAAGAGGGGTGTCATAAGTTTGATAGCTTTGTGTGTGTGTCTGTTTATGTGTTTATGAGGGTGTGCCTGTCTGTGTGTCTGTCTTTGTGTGCCCTAATCTAAACAATACATTTATGATTAAATATGTTTTGTTTAGATTAGGTATCGCCCGTGTAAGATACCAGGAAGCTTAGTATAAGAATTGCCTGGGAAGTATGGGGGTTTATTATGTATCTCCCTCGACGTAGAGTGGGATAGATAAAGTTATAAGCCCATAGATAAGGTCTTACCCATTCTCATGCTAAGCCAGCAAGCAAAGCATAAGGTTGGGTTAGAGCGTATCTACCGCAAATAACTCTGTCTATCCCGCTCTACGGCAAACAAAATATATTTTTTTAATATCAAGTTGGGCTCAGTAGAGTAAATATTTAAAAAAAGGCACAAAAAAAAATTCCAACCTCGCGTGGGTTCAAACCCAGAAGATTTCGACCGCGACGCAACAGTACTACATTTCTAACATCGATGAACTTTGTCCGACCTCCACCGAAAACCACTCACAATTCCCTCCAGCAAGCATCATAAGGCTGGGTTAGAGCGTATCTATGGCTCTATCCATCCCGCTCTACGTCAAACAAAAGAGTGAGATACCTATTGTTTTAAACCCATAGATACGCTCTAACCCGGCCTTATGCTACGCTTGTAGAACTAACATTTTCCGCCAAAATAAAATAAAAACAAATGCCGATTTTTCATTTACAATATGCGCCCCAAATGCCAAAAGTCGTAGCGTGCTATTATACAGAGTGTTAAAAGACCGCCAACAATGCGGGAGACCACGTATACGTACGTATACGTATAGTCCTCATCATAACGAACATTTTTGCCCAAGGAACTATGCCTGGGAAATCAACGGTTTCCGAGATAATAAAGTCAGACTTTTTTTTTTTCAGAAATGTGTTCAGTATCACGTTCTTAATATACCTTCTTAAGAAGCCATATCAAAATTATGGATATTTCTCACAAAAAATCAAGTTAAAAATTGCAACCCGCAATGTAGGTTTTCGAAAGAATGTGGTTCAAAGTCGGACTTTTTTTTTTTTTGCAGAAATATGTTCAGTATCACGTTCTTAACATACCTTCTCAAGAAGCCATATCAAAATTATGAATATTTCTTACAAAAAATGAAGTTAAAATTGCAACCCGCAATGTATTCAAAACATCGGATAGCCTAAGTTACTCCCAGAAACGTGAGTTACGAACATGTTAAGTTTGGTTGAAAACTATTCAGCGGTGTTCGCGTTTATCGTGTTCATACAGACAGACAGACAGACAGACAGACAGACAGACAGACAGACAGACAGACAGACAGACAGACAGACAGACAGACAGACAGACATAAACCGTTTTTTTTTGCATTTTTGGATTCAGTATAGTTTACTTAGTAACCCCTGCTAGTTTTTTTCTAAAAATATTCAATGTACAGAATTGACTTCGCTAGAGTTTTATTATAAGTATAGATTTATAAATGTATTGTTTAGATTAGGGTTTTTATTCAATTTTATTCTATTGCTGTCTTTTGAGCCCTGCTACCGCAAGTTAAGAAATAGTAACTATTAAAATACCCCCGACATTTTAGCTTCGAATAAGCATATTTAATAAATTGCTGAACCAATTTTGACAAAACATAACTAAGAACATTCGCTAGAAAACCTGCTTTCAAATTAAAAAAAAAACCTAAAGCTTCCAAATCGTTCACCCATTTAAGAGCTACGGTGCCACAGACAGACACACCCTCATAAACACTTATACAGACACACTCACAAAGCTGTCAAACTTATAACACCCCTCTTTTTTGGTCGGGGGTTAAAAAAAACCTTCCTTTTGAGTTTTCCTCCACAGTCGAATTTAAATTAAATGTCAAATGTGTAAAAACGCATACGAAGTCGCGGGCACAACTAGTTTATAATAAAGCAAGAGTTCCAACCGTTGCTATGCGTGCTATGTTCAAGAGCAAAGCTAGTTATATGGTTTGCAGAAATAGCTGATTATGTATCTAGAGAAGTAACCGCCGGGAGAAATGGTGACATGCCCTGAAAACCATACACAGTGGTGGTGGTGTGTGTGTCTCTATCACTCTACACAACTCAGCTGATTAAGGCACCGTGCATGAAACTAAAACTGGTTGTGTTAGATAGCCCTCACCAAATTTTTGTGTTTGATATGTTTACTTTTTGATTAGTTTAGTGTACCTGATACAGGAATCGATTTTGTAAATCTTTGCGCGCGGGCTATTCACTATGTACGGTGCCTTAATCAATTAACATCATAAATCTTAATATTGTCTTACATTGGCACGAGTACACCGGTTTTAACCAGATTTAACACTCATCACACCAGTCACCTCACCCTTCGCGATCAAGGGTCCCTAAGCCCCGCAAAGTTTGCTCTCGGTGAAATTAAACAGTGTTGTTTCTATTGTAGTAAATCTTGTTGAAAATTTGAAACGGCACGGGTCGACCTTGATCTAGTCTAGTCATAAATTCTAGTCAAGAATCTGGGCCTGAATTTTGATTAAGTCTAATTTTATACGTGGCTTAAAATATCCCGCTGCCCTGAAACACGCTGGGCTTAGTGGTCAGACTAACTTTAGGACCCTTTATGTAATTACAGCTGAGAATAAATTTACTTTGTGAAATAGTTTTACGAATTAGAGCCGCGTTCGCCGCCGTATAGACCTCTCTCTCTTTTCTGCCTTTTAAATTAAGTGGATTTGGTTAGAACTGATTTACATTGTGAAGAACACTTTCGTCTACTTTCCAAATGTATTTTGCCTGCGACTTCATCAACGTTTACCTATAGAAGAAAGCTTCATCTCTACATCCTTTACACAATATTCTACATAGTATCAGAGAGTGAGTAATGTCACTGTTTTTTATTGCATAAGTATTAAGCAATAAGCATGCTTCTCGAACATGATGAACCTTAAAATCTACTCTGTCGATATTTTAAAGTTAGCGCGCATTCTTACATGATAAAAGTCAACGCACAACGTCCCGTTCTCAAAAGTTGGTTCTCGAACAGCCAGTGAACATCCATCCATTGCAGTCCTACATCCAAGCCGGCCGAGGCAAAAGTTGGCAGCGACCAAACTTGTTTCGGGTATCTTTGTCGCAGTCGGAGCTCGCTTCGGGAACTTTCCCATTGCCAACTTGTTAGCTATTGTCGAATTTGTCCGAGAGCTTCCTATTGAGGGTGTCCTGATAACGGGAGGGGGGCGTCTCGGGGGGGTGACGGCGTCTGGAGATGATCTTTGATTGTTACGGAGAGATTTGGGTGCGTCTTGTCAAGTTTGGTTCAGTGACTCGTGTACCTGCCTGCGGGTTTAGGTTTTGGGGTTTGTGAGTTATAAGCCTTTAGTGGATATGTTCTGGGAGATTTTTTTTTTGGGAATTTCTTTGTTCTGTTCTTACTTGATTCTTTTTTACCAATTTGCGGTGCACCTCAAACTAAAGGTTGAGTTTTTTTTTTTAAATCAGGAGAGATAAAAAGATTAGATGAGAATTTAGGTACTTAGATAGATTCTCAAATCGCCGCTATGTACGAGTAAGATGAAAAGCTGTACGATGTACTGTCAGCCTCAGTCTAGGATACCCCATGGTAGCCCTTACAGCGCGCGGCATAAGGGCGCCAATCGAAGAAAAAGGGGTATCCTAGCGTGTGGTTTACTGTACGCGGCACAAAATGGGTTTCCTGAAACCTGCAAAAATAACACATTTTGTTTTCCATTATGCTTGGAGTTGGCCGTAAAATAATTTATCAGCATATTAGTATTCAGCCCTTGATTAAGGGACGGAAGGGTTGGCGACTTAAATGTTTTAAACTGTTTTACGATGAAGTAATGGCCCTTGCCCTGAACCATTTTAATTTCAACGGGGAACTGCGTGCGCCGTTTTGAATATAAATTTATATTTTGTAAATTGGAATCGCTAGTTGCTGTTATTAAAAGCTCTTCAATCATAATTTCATATTTGACAGCCACTGATGAGTGGTGGGCTGTCTCTAGGTCTAGGTTTCAAGCTCTTCGATGATTGATGTCTTTTGTTTTATTTCGGCGGATATTAAAATTAAAGTTGGGTTAGTTGCCTATTTGTAGTTTTGGACGAAACAATCCGAGCGAGGTTGTGGCTAGGGGTAAACATTCTAATTTCCACATTTACGCACAGATACGTTTGCAAATACACACACGCATTGTACGCTACGATGTGGTCAGATTCATTCGCCTGTAGGTTATTAAATTGGGTAATTCTACGGCAGAGCAATTCCCTGGCATGTGGCATGTGGCATTTTTTATTTAAGGGTTTTCAGATAATTTGATGTTCTCACATTACTTTAGAACACATTAGTAACAATTTTATAATTATGTAACAATATGATTGTTACTAATGTGTTCGAAAGTAATGTGAGAACATCAAATTATCTGAAAACCCTTAAATAAAAAATGCCACGGGAATTGTTCTGCCGTAGAAATACCCAATTAGTTTCGAATCAATATTGGGTTGATTATTCCAAGAATTCTCACTGACAATTCCGACCAATAGGAATTTCCGGAGTTTTTGCCCAATAAATAATCCCCGCTGCAATGTTACTCAATATTTAGCAGTGAAGATTCTTGGAATAACCCTCGAATTGGTGTGGCGTTGCTATGCGTCACTGATTGTTACTTAATAATCAAAGGCACTCTTCGGCTGCCAACCAACTCAACAATATGTATGGCGGAGCAGAGACAGGGGTGCCACTAAGAAATGATCTTTTGTAACATCTTGTATAGTTCATTAACCAAAAAAAATTCTTTGAATCCTCAATTATTAACCTTTCCCTTGTTCCCCAGTGGCATGTCGTTCCCGGGCGGCGAGTCTGGCATTTCCGTGCCAGACACCGTGTGCACGGCCAAGTCCGTGGGCATTTCCGTGGACACCAACACGTACGAGCCTCACTTGCTTGCTGGCACCATGGCACACATGATCGGACATAACATCGGTAAGACACAACACTGTTTGCACGCTGCACGGCCAAATACATGGTCATTTCTGTAGACAAAAATTTCTGTAGACAAACAAGCCGCACCCACTCGTTGGTACACTGGCGCACATGATCGGACATAACATCGGTAAGATACGACACTGGGTGGTCAAAAAATTATTTACCCGAAATCTAGATAAATCCTAAAAAGCTTTACAGGAAATGATGACCTTAATGTCTTGTATGATAAGCTCTTGCTTGAAACTGATTTGTGATTTAGCAAAGAGGAAATTTCTGGAAGCCTATCAAAGGAATGGAGAGAGCGACTCCACTGGAATACGCAAGACAGGTTGCCAAAAATAACAGCTTGAAAGGATGGGCAATCTTTACCCTTGCCCGGACTTTCTTAGAAAAAGGCAAAGGTAAAAATATTCACAGTTTTCGCACACCTGTCGGGAGTAGTTATCCATATGCCTCCTCATGCCTAATATCTGTAAGGGTTTAGTATTCGCACCGAACCGATTTATCCGCTGAAGGAAAACATTGTGAGGGACCCGCGGCTTAGTTGGCTCCACACGTATTGACTTATCTTTCCTGTGGGCTAGGTCGACTAAGCAATCAGGATGGTATAGGTGCTGGGCAAGCCTACTCCATCTAAAATAATTCCCAGGCACTACAGCGCCAAGTGGTCTCGTCCCCCATCTAGAGTGAGTGACGGTGCCACTGGACGCTGTATAAATCATCTCATTACGAAGATGCAAAGGCCTTAGCAGAGCACTGTACTGCGCGATATAGAGGTCAATATTCTCAATCATAAATTGTAATCTATTTCAGTATGTGAGATCGACTCAGTATTTCTGCCCAGATTGAACGCGGTTTCGCTCGGCGTATTCAATACTCGCGTCAGGGGTCCCTTCCGAAAATAATAATACGTATTTCACCTTCTTGCGACCTTGCGTCCTTCTTTGCGCACATAATCCTAACAAAATAGCCCGCGAATCACATGGCTGTTTATGAAACAGCCCCCCGAGGTGGATCTCTCGTTGTTTCGTCTGCAAATAGGTTTATCATTTGGGAACTTTCGGGCAGTATCTTGCGAGATTGTGTTAGGGTATTATCTTTTAATTTTAGTAGGTTCTCTTGTAATTTCGTATCTAACCTCTCATTAGAATGGCCTCATGAATTTATCTTCGAAAATTACAAGGAATATTAAGTACAACGTTTCCCTCTAGCACCTGAGGAAACGCTGCTTCAGAGTACCTGTGTTAAAAATCCTCTCTCTACCTAAGATTTCACGTAATTTGGAAATTTATTGAAATCGAATCATCATCATAATTTTCAGCGCATATTTGCCCACTGCTAGGTATAGGCCTTTTCCCCTTCACGCCCTGCTCCTAAGACTCTAGCTGCACGCATCCACAGACCTTCTGTCGCCTTAGAGATGACGTCTGTCCACCTACTGACCGTCGTCCCGTTCTTGGCCACTCTTTCACTGCCCTACTACTACTACGAAATCGAATACAGTGCTTCCAAATTCCTACAATCACGGCAGTCGATCGTGAAACCATATTGACAATTAGACAATTTTATTAATCTAGAGGCAAAGCCAGGCAACGCTGGACTACTGGCTCTAAAATGCTGCGTATTTTCACGGGGCACGCCGTGAGACTGGCGCATTTCTGGGGTGCTGCATCCCTTCCCTGTTACGCAGCAAGAACTAAACATATTAATCTGTGCTTAAACCAGCCTCTTCCCTCTTTTCCCCCAGGCATGGGCCACGACGACGGCCGTGAGCAGTGCTTCTGCCGCGACTGGCACGGCTGCATCATGGCGCAGTCCATAGTGGGCCTGGAGAACGTGCAGCCCTACAAGTTCTCCGACTGCTCAAAGAACGACTACATCAACGAGCTGCGCGTCGGGCAGGGGCTCTGTCTGCTCAACAAGCCTAACGAGGTAAGGGTAAGTGTGTAGATGATGATGATGATTGTCGATGGCTGGTTTCAGCCATGGCGACTGCTTCAACTCCGGCGTTCGTACGCTCGCACTAATGGCTTACATAGCAGATCTTTTTTTTTAAACTAGAAGTGGACATCCGAGCATATTGTTCAAATAAGTAAATGGGTGTCATCGGGCGAAGGTCGCAAATCTAGAGCGGTGGGGTATTCAGCGGGTCGTGCACGCTGAGCTACTGGATATGGATATGTCGCAGGGATATTGTCAAACCAGTGATATTATAATTACCCTAGTGAAATTACAATTACCCGGATTATTGTCAACCGCCACCATTTCTCACAATATCACGGGCTTATTTTAGTGTTATTGTAATGTCACGGGAACGCTGCAGTGGTTTTATAATAACCCTAGGTATATTATGAGTCAAGTTTGTAGTGGGGGACTTCGTGCGTTTTGATTGGTCAACTCTTCAGATATACAAATTTATGATTACTACTCATCCTGTGTGGTGGCGGAACGACAAAATTCGCGTTTGGTTAGGTTACGGAGTACTAAAACTAAAACTAAAAGGCGCTCTTGCCTGTCAAGGGGTTATAGGAAAATAAGTAGTAGTTAGGACACAAGTAATGTAAGTACCCCTTTGCTCTGATGATTTTATGTGCACTTCAAGTTTATGTATAATGCAGGGCAATCAAAGTTTGCCTTCACTGTTTGCATTAGATGTAAGCTACAATATAGCTATTTAGGTATTTAGAGCGCATTTCAAGTCATCTATCCAGCATATTCTCGTCAAAATCCATCTGAAGATAATACCTCAATATTCCCAATAACGCCGTTACACTTCAATTTGATGGATCAAAGCGAAACGCGGCAAATCCCCAAACCGTCTAGCTGAAAGCCCTTTATCGAGTGCTTTAGTGAATTTAATATCGTTGTCGGTGACAATCGTGTTCATGTTGCAAACTACAAGCCGAAGAAAGTCCGGCTAACTCCCTAGAGCACGCAGATATAAAATAAGTGACGCAAAACGACCAAATACTTGGTGACTGTTTTGGTGTGTCGTCTAGTATAGTATTTTTGTTTTCTCAAGGGGTGGCCGGGATACAAACTTGCTTGATATTCGTAAAGATCGTCTTCCAGTCAATCAAAAAAAGTAGCTGTTGGTTCTGCGAGAAAAAAAGTAGCTAGATACTAAGTAGTAGATAATACCTAATATTAATTTAATTTACATTAGACATGCGCGAAACAGTGCACTTCGAAGTCATGATATATTTCATGACATTTCATACCGCGTGATATTACCTTATATCATGGCACCAAACATGACACATGACATCATGGTATTTCTTCATTGCAGACATGAAACATGACATCATGGTATTTCTTCATTGCAGACATGAAACATGACATAATGTTATTTCTTCATTGCAGACATGAAACATGACATCATGATATTTCTTCATTGCAGACATGAAACATGACACCATGGTATTTCTTCATTGCAGACATGAAACATGACATCATGGTATTTCAGCACACTTTCATTGCAGTACGTACAGTGTGCTGAAATGCCATGTGTCATGTTTCATGTCATCTAGTGTAATGAAATGCTATGTGCCATGCTTTATTCTCTCGTGTAATGTGTAATATTTCATGACACCGTTCTGTAATATGTCTTTTGTAATATTACAAGCATTACCTACACATGTCTAATTTACATTGTGACTTTTACTTTTGACGTTCAGTGTATATAATGTATTTATGGAATACTGAATAAATTTTTTGAGTTTGAGTTTGAGTTTCAACCACATAGTTCCAGAAGCATCCTAGAAGCAGAACCAACAGCTTTATTTTTGCGCTACTTCGCTACCTCACCGCCACTTGAAACATAAGACGGTATATTACGGTACAATCGACCTCATGTCGACCTTTACATACGCACTTTACTCGATTACGTTACGGGCGACTTTACTCCAAAACTGTACAGTGTGACGTGCTCTCGACCGTATCAAAGAGACTAAAAAGTCTCTTTTTTTTAGGTTTTTTTAGGTTCACTAGACACACACACGCCACACATTAGACACATACAACACACCCTCACACACACTCGCACAATACTTATTTAATTCGGTGGAATTATAAGTAGGTACTATTTTATTTTAATTATTATAAGTGCTAGTTTTAGATTAAATTTCAAATATAATTATTTTATATTGTGACTGAACAAATGAAAGGAAATTAAATTAAATGAGCTGTACCATCTCCTTGCTTCAGAACAGAACACACGTTTAGGCCGGGTGGCGATGTTTATGCATCTGTCCTTCTACACAGCTAAGCACTACAAGCTGCTGACGTTTAGACGACTGAGAAACTTCCTACTTCACGGTCGGGGAACTTTTAACGAGTCATTTGCAAGAGCCCGACGGAGTGAGCCCATAGCTCTGGTACTCGATTAACACCGGCTCATTCGGATGCTAAACAGCCGCGGCGTCGAAAATTAATCAGTCCTAGGCATTGTTTGTCGCAGTCGGTTCCTTTAATAAAAGTTATGGTAATGGCGGCTGCCCGCGCCCTCGCAGGGCCGGCTCTAGGGACTGGACTGGGGAGGGCGTTTTTCTCCAAGCCGATTACAATTGTGTAGGTAGAGCTAAAGGATTAAAAAGTTTGCTTTGATGGCCAAAGGATAGCTTTTGTTCTAGTTTCTCTTTTTGTCCAAACGATAGATAAGGATGGAATGCATGCCTATTTATTTTTTCATTAATTTATTAAGTTAATTTTATCATTGTGTAGATATTTAATGCACAGTAGGCGATGCCAGCAATTGTATGAAAATCAGTAAAGTAGAGACGATATAATTTTAACTAATATCTCACATAAAATAACAGTGCGTAAGTACGTACATTGTTTATGTGTTATCATAAATTCCATTCAAGTTATTTTATTTTCTTTCATTTGGTAAATGGATGTAGCCTCAAAAAATACATGACTGATTCAGTGGAAAAATAAATGGTCGGTGTAGCTAAACCGATTCGAAAACCCCCACCGTCTTACTACAAAAACTTGGTGAACACTGGTCTAACATGCGTTTAGCTAAACACTGTCTAATCTGCTAGACACGGGTTTAACCCACTTGTTACTGAAACTATCAAACACATGGGATTCAAATGATTTTTCTGTATGTTTATAAGAAAGCATTATAAAGCATATAAAAAATAAGTAAAAAAATATGGGTCATCTGGAAAAGCTGGAAAATGCGGGGTGTTACAACGGCCCGTCGTAACCAGCGGAGGTATATTTGCATACAAAATCAAACTAACATTTCTTATGACAATAAATGAGGAAATGTAAATTTTTTAAAGAAAATTACAATTATTTATTGTAAAATTACTTTTACATGGTAATTTTGAAAACATGCTTCAGGATGAAGATGAATCAAACATTTTATACATATAAAGTCGGTTTTTTTGAAGATATCTTAGCTGGGTTTCTTTATATTTCACTATATGATCCTTTCTGTCGTAACAGTCGCGATAATTTCTTGGAGTAGGCAGACCATGCACCAGGTTTTTGAGCTTTTTTGTATAGGTGTAAGTTAGTGTAGGTACCACACCAGGAGTTCTATAATATCTTCGCCAAACATGCAGTGATAGGATTGTATATTTATGGGCCCTAGCATACTTTGCCATTCAGGAAAACTTTGTGGATTGCGGCGGTTTCTCCAGGAATAAGTTTGATCTCTTCAAATGCTTGGCATCGTCATAGGATAGGGAGAAGTACGATCAGTAGGAGGCTCGCGCACATGCTTGCCGTTCATTGTCAGGTTCGGTAGCGGAACTATGCCCATGAATAGCTGTACCTGGCATGGCGGTAGGCTGGATATCTACACGCCTTCTCTTGGCTAATGTTGACAATGGTGTATCTTCTTCACTTTCATCACTGTTTATGTGAGGAAAAGTAACCTCGGCTAACGCACGTAATTGAGAACCTGGGAGATTTTGCAAAGTGACGCGCACTTCAACGCCAGAATCCTCATCAGTTACGTGATTACGTCAGCATTTGCATTTTCCGGGGGTAGAATCGTAATCGTACTCGGTATGATTACATAATCATCATCCACGGCATAATTTTCAAGCTCTTGCAATAGTTGGTTCAAATTCAGAGGTCTAGGCGGGCGGTATTTAAAATCCATATGTTAGTAAAATTAGATGTTTGTATTACTACGGGGCGTTTTAGCACCCATTGACTTTGATATCGAAAAATTACACTAAAATACATAAAAATCTATGTTTTTCTACTGTGCCTATTTGAAGTACATAATAAAGTGTACAAAAGTGGCAATGTAAGTATGTGAATAACAAAAACTTTTCGTAAACACTTACCTTTTTGAGGACATATTTAGTAACTCGAGCACCACACATACTAAATCATAATTATTCTTATACCTATGTTTCCTAATGCAATAACAGTTAAGTTTTACAATAAAACAATACTTCAAGCAGCAACGAACGTAGAATGTCAGATTCTACTACACGAAAAAATATCAAAAATGTGAAGGTAGAATCATGCTATTTTTTCGGGCGTTATAAAGGTCCGTAGTAACAAGTGGGTTAACAAGACAGTGTTCAACGGGTTTTAAAAATGCCTAAGACGCTGCTAAGACGTGTCTATGTCCCAGTGACAGTCTTGTGGTAACAATATTGATAAACACGAGCTCAACAGATAATTAACTTTTTTGTAGTAAGACCGCCAATGTCTGACTGGGTGGGGGCAGCATTACAGCTTCCACTGGCCCACTAACCCAAAACTCTGACACCAGGGGTGACCAATGCCTCATACGATTATCTACCTACCTACTGGCCCATCTACCCTGAATCCGCGCCTGCGTCGTGAATTATCTCTTCGTTTGCGAATATATAATAACAGCTCGGAGCCGCTGGAGGGTTTATTGGAATAAATTTACATAGAGTCGGGATGATAATGCACCGAGGCCGCGCTTCGATTTGACGCGTTTACATATTTATCGACACGCCGATGATTGTGCGCGGTCCGTGCTGCCAAACCACTGTGAGAAAACGGAATACTTGAATTACCACGTTTTTTTTTTATTCGTTGCTTTCCATGGTCGGTTCTTTACTTAGGGCTGGATAGAAAGTCATAAAGGCCTGGTTTCTGAATTGAGAATTTTACTAAGTATATACTTAACTATTGTTCTGTCACATTCTTTTGTGAGAAATCCGCAGAGGCAGAACGATATTTAAGTGCTTGCTTAGCGAATTTCTCAAATCAGAAACCGGCAGATAGATTTTTAAGCATTATTTCGATATGAACTTCGATATGAACTGGAAAAATTTATCGATGTCAATGGCTAAGCGTAGATAAATCGATCTTTTGGTTTTCATTGGCTGCATCCAGAGTAGGTTTTCGGGTGCCAAATAAAGAAAATAAATCGTGCTAATGAAAGGTATCTTATGAGGCTCTCGTTTTGATCAAGGTTAAACATATTAATATTTTTCCTTGCTGAAATTAGGTTTCGATGTGACGCGTTTACATATTTATCGACACTCCGATGATTTCGCCGATGTGCGCGATCCGTGCTGACAAACCACTGTGAGAAAACGGAATACTGGAATTACCACGATTTTTTTTATTCCTTAATTGTTTTCCATGGTTGGTTCTCTACTTAGGGCTGTATAGAAAGTAGTATACACGGTGTTAAAAGACCGATGACAGACCCGAAAGGCACGCATACTAGACACCTAAAAAAAGTACTTTTTCCATACATTATTGCTGGTAAATTATTTTGGTTTTAGAGGGTTATAATTTTGTTAAATATTTTATCACGCAATGGACGTGTAACGCAGAGCAGTCATAATAATATTGGGCAAGCGTTGGCAAATTTCTGTCGAAATAAGTCCGGCCCTGTAGTTACTTCATTTCTCATCTTTGTTATTTCTGTTTTGGTTTTGTGCAATAAAGTGTAGTAATAATAATGTACCTACCTCGTAGTAAACAGGAAGATGTTTGTATGAGTTGAATATGAAACAAAAATTCTTCCTCATGCTTCCTGAAGCGCACGTCGCTCAGCGTTACATTTGTGTACAACGTGTGTGTAATAATAATAAACAAATAAATATCACTCTCACGAGCGACATGACATGTAATATTAAATCTCGCCTGCAAATGAAGTGCTATGGAACAGCGATATATACTGCTGAAGTGAAACGTCCTCGGTGAATAAAGCTGGTTGCACACGTATCGTATCGTATCAAATAGCTGTGATCACAGAATAGAGAACATTGTCTTACGCTTTATTTTCTATTTACTTGTATTCGAAACGGGTCGAATCGCGAGAGGTTTTAAGCAAAATTATTTACACTCGCCGCTCCAGTCTTAATAATTTGACTTTTAAATTCAAAGATATTCAGAGATAACTATTAACCTAAGTACGTTTTTAGGGTTGTGTATCGTAAAAGGAAAAAAACGGAACCATTTTGATCACTCGTGTGTCTATCTGTCCGTCGGTCTGTCACACCTAATTTGCTCCGAAACTACTAAATGGTACATTTAGTAGTTTCGGACATACACCGTGGAATTTTAGTGGTTTTAAAGCCGAAGGTATTTAGTTGCACTCGTGATTCTGAGCCAAATTCCCAAATTTTACTTCAAAACGAGCGAAAAAAAAAACACTTCCCAATACAAACGGCTATCGCCAATCGACACCATTTGTATGGAGAAGTGTTTTTTTTTTCGCGCGTTTTGGAATAAAATTTTGTAATTTGGCTCAGAATCACCAGTGCAACAAAATACCTTCGGCTTGAAAACCACTAAAATTGCACGGAATATTATGTAAGTTTGTGACGCAAATACGGACGTGTGACGTAAATAGAGAAATTTTAATTATGAGCCCGACTCGCACTTGGCTTGTTTTTATTTTGCTCCGTTTCATTACCGGGAAACAAACGAACAAAAACAATACATAAGTAGAAAGCGGCCGAATATTGATGTGGTAGGTAGGTAATCGCATGAGGTAGTGGCCACCCCTGGTGTCAGAGATTTTAGGTCACCCAAAGGGTCTCTGACATGGCTTAACGATTGTTATTAATGAACAACAACCGGGACCAACGGTTTAACATGCCTTCCGAAGCACGGAAGCGCTCAGATATTATTGCCACTAGCGGTCACCCATCCATGGACTGACCGCGGCCATTGTTGCTTAACTTTGCCAATCGATCAAGAACGGCTAGTACAACTAGGCTGTGAGCGCTTCTAAAAATATTGATGTGAACCCGGCGCCAGTCGAGTGTTCACACGACAGCACGTCGACGCTTACACGCTAGCACTCTACTCGCTTACGTTACGGGCGAGTTTATATTTTTTTTTTAAATCATATTTAACAATGTCATTACAGGTGAATCCTCATGCAACAATTGTAGGTAATTATAAATTGTATTAATTAATCAAATATAATGAACTAGCTGACCCGGTGAACTTCGTATCACCTGAAACAGTTTGACTCTCCGCGTCAAAAATGGCGATTCCAATACAAAATGACCAATTTTTATTTCTTCCGTTTTTCAGCTAATCCTTTAACCATTCCCATATTTCTTTGCTTTTAAACCTACCCTGAACTATGGTGAACTAAACAAAACAGTAAATATGCAAATCGGTCAAGCCGTTTCTTAGTTTTAGCGAGACTAATGCACGGCGATTCATTTTTATATATATAGATAATAATTAACTAATTAATAAATCGGAAATTAAATAATAGATTGCAATAAAAAACATTAAATTAATCAATATTCTATCGTATTAAAAACTAAGTCATAAGAAAATAAAAATCAAATCAATTTGCAATTAGAGAATTAAATTAAAACAAACAAAATCTATCTAAAAACATAAATGATAAATTTAGCATTAAATGGAAAAAAATAAAAAAATAGGCATGTCAAAAATAGCAAAGTTAATATGTATTCTGACATGTCGAGTTTTCAACAAAACTTTACACTCTGACGTGCTGTCGAGTGTACGAGAGGAAAATTTTTCGCCGTCTTTGATCCGAGCACACTGTCACTCGACATGAAACGGGACGAACTGACTGAAGGGCCCCTCCAGTAAAGTTAAGAACAATAGGGCAAAATTGATTCCGCTACAGCCTTGACGTCTCAAGACGCTCGCTGGTGGGATATACAGGGTGTTAAAAGACCGCCAACAAAGCGGGAAAACACGTATTATTCTCATCAGAACAAACATTTTTGCCCAAGGAACTGTGCCTGGGAAATCAACGGTTTCCGAGATATTGAGGTTCAATGGCTGACTTTTCAACTTTTTTGCAGAACTGTGTGTAGTTCCGTGGATACAGCCATCTGATCTCGGGATCGGTGGATACAACCGATCCCGAGATAAGTAACATAAGTTTAAGTCAACGTTTGCCCAATATAAGTTATTCTCAGCGTTACACTTCCATGGTGTGATAAAATATTTTCCAAAATTATAACCGAAAAAACCAAAATCATTTCCCAGCAATTTTTTATGGAAAAAGTACCTAGTTTTTGTGTCTAGTATGCGTGCCTTTCGGTTCTGTCGGCAGTCTTTTAACACGCTGTAGTGTAGAGGGTAGCTACGGGGCACAGATTGTATGTGAGACACAATAGGAACGGGGCTCCGATATTATTTTTATTTTGTAAGACACACACATTACCGCGGATTTCTGTGGACTATTTTTTTACCCGCAATTTGGTCCGTTCCCTGAGGCCCACTTGACTCAAGCAGTCAGGCAAGTCAAGGCCAACTAACTCTGAGTTGATATTAAGGGTGGACGATAGCAACGTGGCGGGAAATTCAAAATTTTCACAGTTTTTTACATTTTGTAGCTAAACTGAGCTATTTGTGTCCAGCGATTTTTCGTTCGCGGCAATAAAACAGTATTCTTTTCATTATTGTAAACAACAGAACAACAATAATGCAGTGCCACTGCTTCGTAGACCAGAACACATAATCGGCTGAATTATTGTTGTTCTGTTGTTTACAATAATGAAAAGAATACTGTTTTATTGCCGCGAACGAAAAATCGCTGGACAAACATAGCTCAGTTTAGCTACAAAATGTAAAAAACTGTGAAAATTTTGAATTTCCCGCCACGCTGCTATCTTCCAGCCTTAAGTTGAAAATTCAGGATTTCAGATTTGTATTAAATAGTAAAAGTAAGATGTAGCCTGTACAATTGTACATATCCCACTAGCTGTGCAAAGGCCTTCTCTCAGAAAGAGATCACCACGCGTGCCCACTTTTGAAAAATACAATCTCTAGAAATTGAGACACTTCTGAAAACAAATCATTGCTCCAGCCATATCAAATTAAATGCTCAAAACGTTTCTGACTTTGTTCAACTCTGGCTCCTCAAAGCCACCACGACAAATATCTTATCTAATCTATCTACTCCACTCCTAATGTTTCTTTCCCATACCATAACCAAACCTCTATCTTCAGATGGAGCACCGGACGTGTGGCAACGGCCGCCTGGACGACGGCGAGGAGTGTGACTGCGGCACCATTGAGGAGTGTCACACCAAGAACCCTTGCTGTGACCCCATCACCTGCCGACTCACCAAGGAGTCCAAATGCGCTTCGGGGGAGTGCTGCGAGCGATGCCAGGTACAAAAGAACACCTTGTATACTAGCATGAGCAACGAAGACCAAAAAAGGCTGAATAGAAAAAGTTATTCGTGTAAAGCCAAATTTTGGTAGAGTTGCAGAGGAAAGTGTCCTGAAGAACATACTAAAAGTACTGATGGGTAGGGGGGGAGCTAAGGGGGAGAGGGGGGTGCAAGGGTCCCTTTTTTTCAGTTTTTCGTAAATAACTCGAGAAATGCAGCCTATAACGAAAAATTACCACTTCCTGAATTAATCTAGGTACATAAAATTCTCTACAAAATAGGTTAATAAAAATTTTCAGGGGATCGATATAATAAGGAAAAATTTCGGCTTTACACCTTAGAATTGTTTAAAGCCGCGTTTTCACAGTCAAATTTAAAACGAAGAGCGCCATCCAAGAAAATGGACGCCTCTGATTGGTCGGTCCCATCCGGGCGTTTACATTTTAGCGAACTTGTCTCTGGCTCGGATGGAATTGACCAATCAGAGGAGTCTATTTTCTTGGATAACGCTTTTGGTTTTAGTAAAATAAGACTGTGAAAACCCGGCTTTAATCTAAGCTTTACACGAATAATTTTTCCTATTTTTCGTTCGTTTCCTGGGCCTTAAAAAGCTAAAAGCCTGATTACATGGCATTATCCCGAATCAGTTGCAAACTTTTCTAGCTGAACTGACGTTGTACGTACATCCACAGCTGAAGCAGCGCGGCGTGGTGTGTCGCGAGGCTGACAACGAGTGCGACATTGAGGAGACCTGCACCGGCGTGGACGGCGAGTGCCCTGTCAACGCTTACCGCAAGAACGGGGAACTCTGCGAGGAAGGCAAGGGGTAAGGCTACCACCATCACCATCATCAACTGTCAGATTTATTGTCATGTCATGTTAAGGCTCCGTATAAGGCTAACTAGCGCCACCAATGTTGAAAAAATCATATCTTCCTTTAGAAGAAGTTTCTGAAAAAATCCTAAGATGAGCCTATGCGCCATGCTTTTCTAGATTTTTAAGTGTAGATTAGAGATGCCACGAATAGTGAATTGGCCGAATACCGAATACCGAATATTCGGCAACGCTGTCGGCCGAAGCGCCGAATATTCGGCCGCCGAATATTCGGCGCGAAGTACAGCCGGCCTCACCCAAAGATACCCCTTTTTGTTCGATTGGCGCCCTTATGCCGCGCGCGTTAAGAGCTGCCATGGGGTATCTGTGACTGTGGCCCACCGTACATGCTTGGTGGGGGCGCGTTAGCTGGAATAACACAAGTCACAACCTGTTTTTCTCGTTGCGTTCCCGCGGCAGGCGACGACGGCGCGCGCGCGGGGCGGGGTGCAAGCAAACATTGTTTGTATTTGTTTCAATTGCGAGTAAATCGCGGCACGGAGCGCTTTGTTAGTATACATACAAATAATACGTAAAGTGAAACTTAATTACTATTTTGCTAAGAAGTTTGTTCCTTAGTTCATTTTCAATTGTTTTTTCGTCAAAAGGCTTATAAAATTTATATATAAAATATTCGGCCGAATAGTACGTACTATTCGGCCGAATACCGAATAGCAAAAAAGTGGCCGAATAGGCCGAATACCGAATAGTTGCCGAATATTCGTGGCATCTTTAGTGTAGATACCCTCTTCGAAATTTACTTTTAAGCTAAAAAAATTTCGATAACCGCCAAAAGCGGCCGTTTTTGGCGGTTATCGGAAAATTTTTAGCTTAAGACTAGAAATTGAGTTGGGTACCTACACTTAAAAATCTAGAAAAGCATGGCGCATGAGCTCATCTTAGGATTTTGTCAGAAACTTCTTCTAAAGGAAGATATGATTTTTTCAACATTGGTGGCGCTAGTTAGCCTTATACGGGGCCTTAAGGCGCTGGGCATAGTGAATTAGCCCGCGCGCAAAAAAAATGCACAAAAACGATTCCTGTATCAAATACACAAAAAAAATCGAAAATGTTCACATATCAAACCCTAGAATTAGGTGAGAGCTATCTAAAACAGCCAGTTTTGTGTTGATACCCATAACAGATTGCAAAATATTTTGTTTAAAAAAAAGTGCGCCGCCTATTTTTTTTCATCAAAAATATCTTCTAAACGTTTATGAATGTCAACACGAAACTGGCTGTTTTAGATAGGTTTAACCTAATTCTAGGGTTTGATATGTGAAATTTTTCGATTTTTTTCGTGTATTTGATACAGGACTCAATTTTGTGCATTTTTCTTGGCGCGCGGGCTATTCACTATGTACAGCGCCTTAAAGGCCCTTTGAAGCCATCTGCTAGGTACTTCCGGCCACTCCAGAGCTTGCAGACTTGGTTTTTCTGCCCCTATGAATAGAGGGCCAATTGAAGTCACGAATCTTATTCTTATATCAGATCCTATAACTATAGTCTGTAAAATATAGCTTGAGCTCTGTGACAGCTGTCATCGAAATCATACCCATCAAGTTCCGAATTTTTTAACGGTAAATTTACTCTACGATAATCTCATACTTCATTGGTGCAGAATTAGTGACGTACGATGAGTTATCATAACCATAGACTAGAAACTATGCTGATCTTGCACATAAAAAAATCGACGATCACAAACAGCAGGATAGCTTGATTGATAGTTGTGTTGAG
Organism: Zelleria hepariella; assembly: GCA_949319315.1. NCBI lineage: Eukaryota > Metazoa > Arthropoda > Insecta > Lepidoptera > Yponomeutidae > Zelleria > Zelleria hepariella. The sequence continues at coordinate 8,241,714 of OX439384.1, forward strand.
TGAGTTTTCAGTTTTCAGTTCTCATTGCTTTGTTTATTGTTGAGTTTTGTTGATCGTTTGTTATTGTTATTCGTTGCATAATGCGAAGAACGAAGAAAACTGTTCTAAATAGTGAATGCCGTGAGTTTATTATTCGCTTACGTGAATATTTCGAGCGCGAGAACCAAAATGGTGGACCGCTTTTGCCATTGGCGTAAGTATGCAACAGAGTCTGATCAATATTCCATGTTTGTTTTCACTATACATTAATACTGTGTTTAAAATAATCCTATTAGCAATAATATTCTTGATAATCAATAATTATTACCATAATCATTCTCAACATTGTCCCATCACTACCTATACCACTTTGACATCTGTCACAGAGCTCAAGCTATATTTTATAGACTATAGTAGTCCTGCAACGACGTCAATCATCATCCTGCCTGACAAATGACCTACCCTCCTACATCAAATTAGTTAAATGCACAAGCATCCCACAAGCTGGGTGTACGCGAGTACATACCAAGCTTCAAACATAGGATTTTTCTCACCAGTTTCATTAACAATACATGTGGATCTAAGCCGTGGGGTTCCTCATGATATTTTTCCTTCACCGTTAGCGAGTGGTTTTTTGCTACTTCTGTGGGCTAATATGTCAGGATGGTAAAGGTGCTGGGCAAGCCTACTCCATTTAAAACAATGTCCCAGGCACTGCAGCGCCGAGTGGTCCAGTGTAAGTGAATGCAACTGGAAGATGCATCCCATTAAGAAGATGCAAAGGCCTTAGTTTTTTATTAACAATACAATATTCTTATGTTTACAGGTACTGCTTCGCCGGGCAGTGCCCGACGCTGTCCTCACAGTGCGAGCGGATCTGGGGCCCGGCCACAATAGGCGCTGGCAAGGAGTGCTTCGAACAGTTCAACTCCAAGGGCGCGGTCACCGGCCACTGTGGAAAGGACCCCAGCGGGCACTACTTGAAGTGCGAGATGGAGTGAGTGTCTTGGAGCAATTTTACAACATACTAAAACTAGAGGTTCGCCCCGAACTGTGAACTCGCGATCCTACATCTCAGCATTCCCTTGACCGATTTGGCTCAGGCTCTGAACCTCTCCCCAAGAGCATTGGGCCTACAACTTTGCCATAAGTAAAGCATTTGACTTTCTTCTTGACACTTACCTTGCCATCTAGCAGTGGTCGTATGTGATATTGCAACGTGTGCCTTATTTACAGGAACGTACGGTGCGGCTCGCTTCAGTGTCAACTCGGCAACAGATACCCGGTGGTCTCCGGCATGGACGACTACTATACACGCACTATTATTACAATTAAGGGCACAGAGTATGAATGCAAGTAAGTACTCCCCGATCTGAACTGGCCACCTTGCATCATGCCCTGCATGCCCCAACAACTGCACACAGGAGGATCTCATGACGGCTAGACAGTGATGACGCAAATTAAGGTTGCCGAATTTTGGGCCAAAACCGTTTAGATTTAAGTATCGCGCTAAGAAGAAGAAGAAGACTGGCCGCCGGGTAAGAATTAACTAGAGCCGCTTGTCCAGGTGGATCTTAGAGCTGAAACCGTGGCAAAATACCAAGCCTAGGTTACCCACCCAGGCGATGGGCTCATGACACCGACACCGACTGAACGAAAATAACTGCAAACCGCCCACAACGCAGTATTTCCGGCGGGGCCTATATTCAGAAACGGACCAGAGACATGATGTTGGTGACTCCCTTGATAAAATCCCTACCTTATTTTCTGGAAGTTCTGTGATAACATAAGTTCGAGTGGTAAGGATTCTATGGGCCCAATTCTTGAGAATGTAAAAAACACCAAGGCGGACTTGCGTCAGTCAGGGTAGCCAACTAACTCAGAGTTAATTTGACATTTCCATACATTGACGTTAACTCAGTGTTAACTCTGGTTGACGCAAGTGGACCTAACACATGGGCCAATAGCGGGAGCATGTAAAATGCTATGTGCTGTCGGACGAAATATTAGTGTAAATTTGCAATTTACTTCCCAATTTTTGTATTCTTATCCCTTCTCTACCACATTACAGGGCGACGACAGGGCTTCCAGACCACTCCGAGATCGACCCCCTCGGGCTGGTGAACGACGGGACGCCGTGTGGAGACAACCTGGTCTGCGTGAACCAAACCTGCACCTCCATCTTCCCCTTCATCGACCACACCAAGTGCCCCACCGACCACACCAACACCGAGTGTTCGGGCCGTGGGGTGAGTCCGCTTTTGACTCTACTTTTTAACCGAATTTAAATTTAAAAAGGAGAAAGATTCAATCCGTATGATTTGTTTTTTATACTTGTTACCTCTGAATTATTGTTTGAAAGGGTATACTTCCCGTGTAGTCCCAAAGTCCATAGCTAATCATATTTTTTTTGGTAATAGATTAGTTCCAAAAAAAAAGGCTTGAAAAGTCAAAAGAAAAAAAAAACTAAAGCTATGTAGGTACAATTAAAAAAAAAGCCTACAACCTCATAACTTCTAAACGACATAAAATGGCTGAACACACATTGGGGTAATTTGGTTAGCCCTCAGTGTCAGCTATCTAGATTTTCTCGCTTGACATCTATGTTTGGGCCACCCTGTATTGTCTGAATTTTCTCACGCTTCATAATATTGCCTCACGAACAACATGAACAAAAGCGAATCTTTTCTTAGTACAAACGGACATACATATTCAAGAATCTAATAAAAATACAGTAACCAAGGAAAGAATAAGATAAGTAAAAAATATCAAATTCTACATGACTTGGGCAACAATTTAAAAACTCCTCCCAACTTCGCCAAAAGGAATTCTCACAAACAGAATATTTTTAGCTCGAAGCTCGTCGAATATTCAAAGTATGATGTAGAGTATGTAGTTCTGAAGTTTGAAACGCGATCATTCCACAATGCTCCTCCACGTTAAAAGCTGCACAACTCGATTTGATAGGGTAACCATCGTTTGACAAACCTCATAACTACCAAGATTATTCTCAAAGATATCTCTATATCTCTCCCAAGGTTATCGTCCTATCTTGAACCCGCTTTATATTCTTGGACTTCAACTAAAAGCTCGAAAAGCTCATTATTTAGTTTGGCTGGTTCGTCTACGTCTACAATGTGCTAGAGCTGTGGCTTTATTCCGCAGATTATTTAAAAGGTGTTGTTGCATACTGGGCCATTTTTATTTTTATGTTTCAATCGGTTTATACTTTAGAACAGTGGTTCTTAACCTATGGTCCGCGGACCACTGGTGGTCCGCGGAGGCACCCGAAGTGGTCCGCGAAGCCACCCGAAAAATGTCTTAGTCATTGAGTGGTTTTGGAAGGCATAATTTTTTTTTAAACCGCTGAATTTTCGGGCGCGCTGCGCGCGATTGTCCTATTTACAACCAAGGAAATCTCTATTATAAAAAAAAGGGTAGCGCAATCGGTAATTTCTGAGCCCGCGCGCGCATTTATTACATAGTCTCAAATGTGAAGTCAGGTAAAAAAAGTCGATACATTTTCGAATGCGCTACGCGCGCATTTGTCCATCATCAAAGGTAAACTCAATGTATAATCTATAAAACTTCTGTCACACTAGGCACCTTTGTCCAATTTACAATAAAGGAAATATCTATTATGAAAAAGGATAGATGCAATCGGTGAATTTCTGAGTGCGCGTGCCCATTTATCCTATTTACAAACTCTCGGTTATTATTGCTAAATAAATGAAGGTAATAGAGTTGGTTAATTTTCGAGCGCGCTGCGCGCGTATTTATTACATATCAAGGAACTCAATGACGGATATAGGATAATCGATAAATTTTCGGGCACACTAGACACGTTTTTACAAACAAGGAAATCTTATGGGTAACATCGGTGAATTTTTGGGCGTGCTGCGCGCGCATTTGTCCTGATAACAAAGTATTTGTCACTAATATGAGTACAGTAAAATGACGATTAGAAAGAAAATAATTTCTTGAACAAAATACGCTAAGCGTTGAATAATGTTTTACTTATAGATAAAACAACACCTTATGAACTTAGATTTACGTGTATTACCCCCAAACAGTTGGTGGTCCGTGGCAAGACAGAAATATTGTCAAATGGTCCGTCATCACTAAAAGGTTAAGAACCACTGCTTTAGAAGGACCGGTCAATAACAAAGAGAATAATCTTCTGAATAGTACCTAATTCCTGAAATATTCTGTAGTGTTTCGTTCGTGGCGTAGGGTGCATGTTAGTGTGTGTTGATGAGTCTGTGACTTTGACAGCTGACAGTTCCACTATTCTGTGCACACGGCTCACCACAGAGTTTGCGATTTTGTCAGTGTTGAGTGTGTGTTGCATTGCAATCAAATGAAAACATCTTATACATGGAACCTAATGAAGATATTGGGGAGTGGTCATTAAAAGATGGTGTAGCATTCAATTAAAGTCCGTCTTTTCTGGTCCTTGTTTAATTTCAGTCTTAGCATGAGCTCCATACTATCGTGCAACAACACCTTATATACATTCTTAAATTTAAACAAGTGCAGAAAACTATCTAATCTCTAGTAGATTGTAGAAATAAAAATTGGTAAAAAAACTTTTTAAGTTAAACGGTTTTATGTTAAACATACATTGCAATGTTTAAGATAAATGTACTAAAAACCAAAAAATAATAAAATAGATACAGTCGTGGGAATTATAAACATATGCATAGACTAGACTAAAATAAAACCGTGGGGCACGTCAATTGTCTACAATCGTTGATTAAAATGTTTGTTTTGTAATGTTACACTATAATTAGGCAGTTGACGTGCCCCACGGTTTTATTTTAGTCTAGTCTATGCATATGTTTATAATTCCCACGACTGTATCTATTTTATTATTTTTTGGTTTTTAGTACATTTATCTTAAACATTGCAATGTATGTTTAACATAAAACCGTTTAACTTAAAAAGTTTTTTTACCTATTTTTATTTTCTAGTTTTTAGTTTTTATTTCGCATTCATATTCATATAGTACATTGTATTATACTGGTTGAGCACTTTCATTTGATACCCATATTGATGGGATCCATAAAACCTACGTTATCCGCCATTTTGTAGCGGCCGCCATCTTGTATTTAAATTTTTTTTAGTATATTGTATTCTGCTTGTTGAGCCCTTTCATTTGATACCCATATTGATGGGATTGATAAAACCTACGTTATCCGCCATTTTGTAGCGGCCGCCATCTTGGATTTCAATTTTTTATAGTATATTGTATTCTGCTTGTTGAGCCCTTTCATTTGATACCCATATTGATGGGATTGATAAAACCTACGTTATCCGCCATTTTGTAGCGGCCGCCATCTTGGATTTCAATTTTTTATAGTATATTGTATTCTGCTTGTTGAGCCCTTTCATTTGATACCCATATTGATGGGATTGATAAAACCTACATTATCCGCCATTTTGTAGCGGCCGCCATCTTGGATTTATAATGATAATGAATAAACATAATTGTATTGTCACCAAAATCCAAAGTGTATACAAAATTTCAGATTAATCGGTTGACAGGAAGAGGGTGAAATTTGAATTAGTAAATTTGACCCAAGAAAGAATAAAGAATAAAGAATAAAACAAACGGGGTGAGCTAAATATAAAACCGTTTAATAATAAAAAACAAACGTTGTAGAAAAAAACAAACCTTTGGGAGAGCCGCCAGTTATTTCTGATTTCTATGTTATATCATTTTAAAAGATTTCAGGTGAACTTTTTATGTGTTACATAGTTTGGCAATCAATTGAATTGTTCAGTATACTGCAGTAAACTTACTACTATATGTATAGTGCACGAAGCACTGTATTTATATCCAAAGCTTATTTAAACCTTGCTACAGACTTAAGTCCATATTTTTAACCAAAGCGGTCTCACCTTGTTTTCATATTCAATTGACGGAGACCGGTACACAACAACGGAGAAATTCCATCAAAACTTAAGCACAGCGTCACCCTACCCGGGGGTAGTTTTTAATAGTTTGAGTGCGCCCCCTACGCGGCGTGTTATTCAATTTTTGCTTACCGCTTGTCTGATGATGTCACTCACAAGTACTGGTAAAGTTAGGGGACACACTACATGGTGCAATCGAATTCTATAGCGAAACTTTAATTAGGCGGTCTACTGGTCTACAAACAACTTAATAGGTGGCAAACAAAATGAGCGAAAAAAATATCAGCTGTTACATACATAAAGGTAGACTCAGTTCTGCACAAAACGTATGAAACAACAGATATTTGTTTCGCTGAACCTTTTTTGCCACCTAGTACGCATTGTACTCTAAGAAGATAAAGAAGAGAGAGATAGAGACATATTGTCTCTGTACACCAAAAATTATAACCCAAAAAATTTCTTAAAAATAAAAACACAATTAGCGCTAAAATCTAGTCTTATCGCTAAAAGTAATCTCTTCCAGACAGCCTTTGAATAGACAGGACTGAAAGCGGAAATACAGGGCAAGGAGATCCGCAATGATATGGTAGAAAATATGAATACAGATGGGTTCATATATTATCATCATAACAGTCATAGTAATTACTTTGATGTTTGGTGTTAGGTACATATTAACCTTTAACAAAGACTTTTATTTTAAAATGGAGTGGCATGAAATAAGTATATATGCATGTACTATATATTTATTGTAACCCACGTAGTTTCCAAACTCAATAAAAACATTTCCCATTCGGTTAACAACAGAAAATATTGACACAATCGAAATAAAACAAAGTGCATTCTTTGATAGACAAATTGGATCGGCACACTTCGATTGATTTAATTAATAATAACAAAGAATAAACAATGGGGAACGACACCAATCAATCGTTGTGTCTATTTACATTGGACGCCGTTGCTATCGCTCCACTGTTCAAATAAATCAATCCTTTTACCTGACTATACGTACAGGGGCTTAAGTCTGTAACGCAATGGTGTCCCAGTAGAAGGACAAAACCGGGGTTTCTTTGTTTTTCTCCTACAACCAGCGAACTAATCCTCTAGAACTATAATCATAATATTCTTCTGTACTACAAAATCATTAAAAGATAAGATAAAGATAAAAGTATTTATTTAAAAACCACACATAAATTATAAAGACAGTTACAGTTTCAGAGATTGTAAAAATGGTAAGAGTGCAGAACAGTAGGTACCTAATGATTTTTCCGTTGGTCTCCACGCTAGATTTAGGAAAGGACCGACATAATTGAAGCCGTCAACTGGAAGCCCATTTTGGCACCATTGCGTTACAGACTCAGGCTTCAGCTTGCTACAGTCCATCCATAAACCAATCTTTCCCTCAATGCTGAAGTTCGTGACCATCACTTGATCTTAAAATGAATTCTACATGGTGTTTCAGAAAGGTCCTGTGGCACTGAAAGGGGTCGCTTACCTCACCAATACAAGCAACTTTTACTACACCCTGTATAATTCGCGATGCGTCATACGGATCAGCTCGTGCCTGCAGATGTTTTTTCGTAGCTTTGGCCATAATATCTGTCCATCTGGCGGGTGGTCTGCCTCGAGCCATCATGCCCTCCATCTTTCCCGCCATAACCAAACTTGTGCTTGGCCGGTTTTTAGTTGGCTTGCGAATCTACTTGCAGAAAGTTAAAGATGCCTCCCGCAAAGCAAATACCTGAGCTAAAGTTCTGAAACATAGTTCGCAGCTAGCGCCCTGATTCACTTACCTAGTTAGTTAGTAATAACGAGTCTAACGCAGAAAACTATTTTCAGCGCCACATTAGAAATGAATGAAAGTAGCGCGCCGTGAAATGCACAATTTTCACAGTTCTTTCAATTTTGTACCTAAATTGAGCAATTTTTGTGAAACGATTTTTGTTTCACGACAGCAAAATTGTATTGTTTTCATCATTCTAAACAACAATAAAGGTTAAGCAAAAAATTAAAAAAAAACTGTTTGTATTTGGACTTTCGTTAGGTTCGCGCGACGCCAAACTTAGCAGTGCGTTATAGATTGTTTACCGCGCTTATTTTTGGTGGCAGTCTCCCTTCGGTATCTACTTTAGATTTATTATGGTGGCCCTTTTATCGACGGCTTCGGTCATCAAAAAGGCATAATATATCCAGCAAACGATCGAAACCTAGTGCCAGGACTTATGTGCGGTAGGTCTTGCCGCCTCGGCTTGCGCTTCGGTACTCTGCGAGTGACTCGTGGGTGCCTCCTCTACCTTCTCTCCAGGAAGGAGCTGTAAAGTCGCTCACCACGCGCAATTCGTAAAACTGCTGTTCAATCCCCGCTCGAGAAGCAGGCTTCTTGCTCTCCTTGGCAAGCTCCGAAGCTGTAAGGCACGCTTATTTTTTTGGTGGCAATCTGCGCATTTTAGGTACGTTTTGTGTCATTGCAACCGGTGGCGCAGTGCCTGTGCAATAACTGCAAGCTACGTAAGCAATGCGCCGGTCGGGCCATGTAACCGGCACGGCATATTCTGGCGGCGGCGAGACATAACTCGATTGCGAGATTAGCGAGTCGGTGGCCCCGCCACCGGGCGTCTGGAATTCGATTTCACACGGTCGACCCCGCTGCCATGATACCGTGACCATCTAGACTGGATAGTGGATACTGGATACCTTATACAGATTGTCACAGCGAGTGTACGAGAAATAGATGTCATATTTGTGAGGACGTTTCCGTTGAGCAACTTTAAATTATGTCCGTGGAATAACTTTTTTATTATAATTTAAAAAACATGCCAAAAAGCATGATTATTTCGATGCAAGTAACGATTTTGTAAGTCAATTTATTTTGTTTTGATCAACTATGTGGATCATTATACTAAAACACAGTAGAAGTATTTAGTTGTTGTTGTTGAATTTGTGTGGAACATTATTTTTTGGTCCTCTTAGCGAAAAGCGAAAAGTTGTGGTGGCCTAGTGGGTAGAACAATGGACTCGGAAGCGAAAGACCCATGTTCGATTCCCGGTGCGAGCATGTAGGTACCTATAACTTTAATTTATTTCAAAGTTACGTATATTTGTGAAAATATGTAATCTAGTACCAATACCACACGCTGACCGTGAAGGAAAACATCGTGAGGAAACCTGAGCGTATGAGGCATTATACCCTGAACGCAAAAATCGTCAACCCGCATTGAGCACAGTGGTGGTGGTGGCACGTGGTGATTAAGCTCGAACTTTCTTTGAGAGAAGGCCTTTGCCCAGCTAGTGGGACATGTCAATTGTACAGGCTACATCTTACTTTTTATAGTCGCTCCAATTTTCACACGAATATCTAGCGTAATGTAGTCTACACTTTTCGAAGTCAAGAAATATTACATTTACGACGAAACTTGTCTGCAGGCAATGCGCTACGTTACGACATTGTATTTTCTTCAGAAATATCATTTTACATGACACGAGTGTCGGAATGCTCAAAGATATTACCTTACCTGCTAGCTACGAGTATCTCTGGCGGGGACGGGCCATCGTATCTTGTAAATAGACAAGTTTGCGCTCGTGTTTCGCAAAGTTGGGATTCGTCTCAGCAGTGTTCAGGTAAACTGCTGAAAATCTTGAACCTAAATAAATCTTGCCTTTGCTTGTGTACAAGGTGTTATAAAAGGTCGTAACTCTTTTTAAATATCGAATATTGTTAATTGAGCCTCGCGGACTGAGGGTTCCGTACCGCCATGCAATTTAAAATATAATTGTTCCGTTTTTCCTTTTGAGGTCCGGAACCTTTTCAGGGTCCGGAACCCTGAAAACAAACATTCAAGTTTATGTCTTGACACTGTCATATAACAAAAGATTAGAAAACATCTGTTATCCTTATGTTTCAAGAAAAAGTTCTAGAACTTCTCCTTTACCGTTCGTCGTCTACTTCCCTTGATTCTCCTTTACCGTTCGTCGTCTATTTCCTTTGACAGACGGACAAAAAAGTGATCCTATAATGATTCCGTTTTTCCTTTTGAGGTCCGGAATCCTAAAAAAAGCGTCAAGGGTAGAGGGGCTGGTATGTCACGAGAACCACCTTCTCCTTAATTTGGTTAACATCTCCGTGGCCTTCCTCTATCTTTTCTCTATCTAATGATGTAACATGTGGCCCAAAATATTTCTTTCTTCACATTCGACCCTTCTCAGTATCGATTTTCATATTATTCATTGCAATCGGCGAGCGGATTTACAGATTCACAGAGCAGATTTTGGGATTGCTACCAAATAGTGCTACGGTGGCGTAGCAAGGCGGTGCTACGTCGTAGCATTGCTACGACATGATGCCTTCAACTTTACTGCCCTTCGCGTAGATTTTTAATACTTCAAAATTTTTCACCCCCGACCAAAAAACAGGGTTGTTATAAGTTTGACCGCTATGTGTGTGTCTATCTGTATTCTGTATGTGTGTATGTCTGTATGGCTGTGGCACCGTAGCTCTTAAACTCTAGATGAGGTTTATTTTAATTTGAAATCATGTTTTCTAGCGAGTGTTCTTAGTTATGTTATAATTAAAATCGGTTTATGTATTTATGTGACATGCTAAGAAAATAAAATGTCAAGTTTTTTTTTTAATACTTATTTTAAGGTTCCATTGAATATGCTGTCCAAAATCTGTTTCCACGTGCGTGATATAAACTTGTTGAGTACTTACGCTCGACGAAGTTTCAATGCAATGTTTTATCGAAGTTCAGGCGAAAGTGCTTGTTGATGTAAAATAATTAAACTTTCGTACCGGGTTACCGGATGCTTCTGTTGTGGAGGAAAATTTTGGCATTCTACAGTATTTAAATGTGTTCAGAATAATAAAAGCTCCAACTCGTAGGTGCCTCAAATGTTTCTTGTTATATTAGGATTGCCAAATCGGGAAACGAAAAACTTGCTTGCTAGCATTTCAAATTGGATTTTGAGTGTGAAGATAGGTAGGACTTACCTAACATGATATAATCAACGCCATTTTTGATACAAGAAGGTAATCAAGTAAAGCAAAAAATTATTATTATTGGTAATTAACATAAATATCAAGCTTTTACATGTTTTACTGACCTACTGATAAGTATGAGCTTCTAAACACCTGCGTTGACTTTGCCATCCTTGGTTCTTCAGTGTAGTAATGTAGTAGTTAATTTTCCTTGCCGCCCCCATATTACCTGGAGGCGCTCAGTTGAGAATGAGGCTGCATCAAGGACTCGGCTGGAAGAAGCTAGAGGCTACCGCGCAAGACCGCGAAAATGGAACTCCCTTCTTCGAGTCTTATGTCCCTGATAAGGAATAAAAGACTATCATCATAATTTATGTCCATACTATTGTATCCTCTTGAAACCCGCGGCTTAGTTGGCTCCACACGTACTGACTTGTCTTTCCTGTGGGCTAGGCCGACCAAGCTGTCAGGATGGTATATTTGCTGGGCAAGCCTACTCTATCTAAAAACAATGTCCCAGGCACTGCAGCGCCAAGTGGTCTCCTCACCCATCTAGTGTGAGTGAAGGTGCCACTAGACGCTGTATAAATTATCTCGCCTTTATTATTGTATCCTTTTGAATAACCGTCCCCCCTCTGCCTCCTTTCAGATGTGTTCAAACGTGAACAAGTGCGTGTGCGACCGCGGCTGGAAGGGCCCGGACTGCTCGCAGGTGGACATCCTCCCCCCCTCTCCGACCCCTTACGTCTCGGAGAACGCCACCAAAGCCGCCTACAATATGACCAAGAAGGAAACCCCGTATGGTGAGTCGACACCGGTTGAGGAGAGCCCTCTGAAGTTGTTACAGGGATCACGGGTTTAAAAGTCGCATTTGGTTGCGATAGAGTAGTGTAGGTAATCGTATGAGGTAGTGGCCATCCCTGGTGTCAGAGTTATAGGCCGACCATAGGGCCTCTGATACGGCTTAACGAAAAAACTAAGGCCTTTGCATCTGCGATACAACACCATTGTTTTAGATGGAGTAGGCTTGTACTCTAAAGTCAATTTATCCATCGTCTGAAAATCGAAAATTTCATGATCTGTAATAATTACTAATACTGTTCATTTTGCCAGCGATTTATTTACTATTTTTATGTAACTATTCAGAATAAATCTATGTAGCCCACTTTGGACATTGACACAAATTCAAATGTGACTTATAAAAGCGTGATCCCTTTATTAGGCAAAAAAGCATTAGAAGAGAAGCTGTCCTAAAACCTATCAGTGATCTACGAAGATCTACAGATGATCTATGTCGGAAATGTAGACCATTTCTCACAAGAAGCCCCAATATTAGAGGATTGAATTGAACACAAATTAACACAATGAAAACCACGCAAAATGTATTATGTGCTAAATGTTCACTATTGCATTGCAAATGCACTGTAAAAACCCATATAGTAACATCACTGCCCATTGTGACGGTTTTCTCAAAATATTTCTTTAATTAATTACCAACTTGGCTTGTGGCAGAACTTCTGAAATTGAGTTTCCAACTCACAATTTGAGAAAAGCGGAATAATGAGGGAGAGACTAATTGACTCCTAACTTGTAAGTTAATTTTAATGAGTGAACTAATTTATATGATTTCAGGTTTCTGACCACCTTGTTACCTTTCCTAATCCGTATCAATCCACTGTTATCATGAAATGATGCCGAGCAATGCTTTCCGCAACAATATTCAAATTCAATCGTCTCGTACTTTTATCGGGTAGCATAACTGAGCACTTAAATCAAATATCTTGGCACCTAATTATTTTCAAAACGGCGAGAGCGTTGCTCGACAGCTGAGGCGGATCGGCGCGGGTGGCGGGGTTAACGCGCGCTCTCTTGCAGGTGATCGGAAGGATAATAAGATGAGCACCGTAAACATGGTGATATTGTTGCTAGCCGTCGTGCTGTCCGTATTCGTGGGGTTCGCCTACTGCGCATACTGCTTCAGGTAACGGCCGGTAACTCGGTGTTGTCGCACTGTGTATTGTCGCTCGTGCCTGTCGTGTCGTGTCGTGTTGTGTCGCCGACCGCGCCGGTCCCCCGCTCCCCTTCCCCGCGCGCGCCCCCTCGCCCCCACTGACCAGGCAGCGTGCGGTGCGCGCGCGCCTCCTTCCCGCGCCCAATTGCACCCACTCATTGGTTTCTCTTTGGGCGCAGAGAACTACCACGGCTCGAACACGGTGTTCCTCGTGGCGGTGCTCATGTCTGTGGTAGGGGGGGTATTCATAGTATTTGCCCTGAGCGCTCTCTGCTACAGGTCAGTCGTAGTACACAAAAACTTCTCCCTGTGCCTAAGGTTAGTGAGCAGAAAACAGACCAAAGGTAGTCTATAAGAAGAAATTTAAATCGTCACCTTCGTATACCTACTTGTATGTTTATTTAGACGTTAGCCTTGGTGTTTCTGTTGGTTTCTTAATTAATTAACGTCGATTGGTTGTTCTGTTTCTTTTGAAGATCCATCGTTTATTGTCGTTTACGTTTGTGGTCGTAGCGCTAGTGGCGTGGCGCGACGAGACGGCGACCGCTCGACGCGCCACTACTGCATTTGATCTGTGGTTCTGTGTCCGCGGCGCGGCCCGGGCCGCCGGCCGGCTGGGGTCGCCCCTGGCCGGTGGGGCCGCCGGCGGCCGGCCGCTCGCGACCCCGGCGCCCCGGGCCCCGTCGCTGCATGCTCACGCGGCCCGGCCGCACCGAAGGCTTTCCTCGTTGTACTCGAGCGACACCTTCTCGACTCAAACCCTTAAGATTCTGGGCTCTTGGATGTGTGCATTGGCTTTATGTGAACTGTGACTCGTTTTCGTTTCCTTTCTTGGTCGTGGCGGGTCGCCGAAGGGCACCGCGACCGCCCCGCGGCGACGCGCGCGTCTATATCTTCAGCAGACTGACTCGCGGCTTCTGGTTACCGACATACCGGCCAGTACCAAGGTCGCGCTAACGTTCAATGCGAGTTTTAAACAACTAGCACTGTTGTGCGCGGGTGATAAAACTTACTATGCTAGTCATCCCGCAGCGAGACATCTTAAAGTTAACGCGCAGAATAATAAAGGCTATCGCATTTTTGAAGAAGATATAGCACGCTCGATCAGTCTTCTGTCACCATCACTACACTCTGTCACTAAATTATCTATCAACTTTTGCACGAGAAGCGAATGTGCGATGCACGTGTTCTTTCTTCAAGCAGCTGTCTTCTAGTTAGAAACGCCTAATGTTAAGTTTAAGAATTCAACAGACTCTTTCCAGTACTAAAAACAAAGTTTCCGTTTCTACGCTTCTGTTCTCATGCTTACCTACTTCTCATGCATTATACATCTAAATCAACATTTGGTGACAGAAATGATTGAAACGCGGCTATTGAACAAGCTACTGGAAGGAATCTCAGCTAAGTCATTATGCTAAGATCTGAATTTCTATTTTCCAAAGTGATTTCATGAAACATCTTATAACTTCCCATGAGGAATGAAACGAAAAGTAAAATTAGTCCAATTCAAAATTTAAAAACTAAATGAATTTGAAAGATATCCAAAAGCGCCAGGTTTTTCTTTGCCAAGTCAAATGGTCGACACACTAGAGTTGATCCTGTTCAGTGTAGTCAAGTCAAGTCAGGCCCCTCGGAAGCGAAATCACCCGGCCGCGTCAGTCGCGAAGGTGTTCTCGATTCCGATATTAGAAAATTCAATTTTTATCTCGAAAACGTAATCGATTCATCTGAGTGGGACGTTCCCACGCCGCCTCCGCTAGGAAAAAGAGCACCGTGCCCGTGATATACGACCCTCCGTTCTCGAAGAAGCCCATCGCCAAGACCTTTCCCGGCGATACCACGGCCACCAACTCACAGGAGGACATCTCCATGGACGGTACCAAGATGGGACATGGGTTCAACAATACCTTTAGGTACGTTCTCGCTCTTTACTCCGTGCTAGGTCACTTGCCCTGGAACTGCGCCCGCTTGGTTATTCCTGATGAAAACGAATGCTTCAAGAGACGCTGATTGGTTGACATCATACTGAAGCTCATCAAAATTATAATCGATGAATTGGGAATCTTGATTTGGGACGTAATCTTAATAACCTTGCAGAAATGTAATGCTACTTTGCTGAAGAATAAGGCTGGTGTAACTTGTGTAGAGGAGGTTCTCTGGCAAAGTACATCCTGTTTCGGTCAGGTTCCATGGCAAGGGTGTGGTTGTTGTTTGTTGAGCATTGCTTACCCTCGTGCTCAACTGAATATTATAATACTGACTATACATATTATTCTTGATGTTTTAGTTCGGAGACTGTATTCTAAATACCTATACTATTACTATTACAATATCTTCTTCTACTACTACTTGTAAGATTACAAAAAATATGTTATGTTTCTCCTTTTTGATGGCTCTGGTCTTCTCAACTAAACAGAAATTTTTTGAGGTACGTTCCGTATGAAGCTTGGCGTGACTTAGATTACCTTCACCTCGCGTCACACCTGCTGGAAATATGATTTCACTCTCTCGCTCACACGATTTTCGCTTTTAATACTGAGTTACGCTTTTGTCTCAAAATGCTTTCATGAATGATGAAGGGGAATTGGCAATAGTTGCGTTATATTTTGTTACTTGTGTGTGGATTCGCATATTTTCGAGCACAACCTTAGGCGTGACACGCTTTGTTTTAACTTCTATCATTTCTTTCGAGTATGTATTTTCAACTATGTACTGTAGATATAAGACCAAATACAGGATCTAGAGTTTACCTCATTCATAGTAAACAACAGTCCTACATCGAAGCTGTTTAGTTAGCCATACCGAGTTTTTATTATTTCCGTAGTGGCCGCTATTATTAGCAATCAGGAGGTGACAAAACTGATCAAAATCAAAATTTAGCAATTCAAAGCATAAATAGATGACACAACATTATCGGCTACCTTATGTTTTCAAAATCTTTCAAATGCTCTTAAAGACTGTAGTTTAGTTGACACTGTAAATATCTTGTAGACTTGAATATCTGACTTTCAAAAGTAATATATTTACAAACCCTAATTACCTAGTACACAATAGCTTTATACGCTCTGGATTGACGTGGCTTTGTACTATTCCAGTAGAGGAGAGCACACATCCCGTGTGTTATTCAGGCATGGTAACCACATGGCAGGCGCAGCCAATACTAGTAGATACCCGTAAGTTATCGACTCTTCTTCGTGAAATCCTTTAGTCTAATCGTTGTGGCTCCGTATGATGTGATGTATTTTGTTGCAGAGATCATAAGCCGATGAAACGTGTCCATTCGGGCAGCGAGGATGAACCTACTCATTCTGGTAAGCACATTCGCGTTTGCCCCAAAATACGTGTGTACTACGGGATGAATATGATGTAATTTCTAAACAAACGAGTCTCTAACTACGATCAAGGATAAAACTAGATACAACATAGAACTCTGAAATGTGTCTGGAAAAATAGATGCCCAAATTGCCTTTGGGGGCTTATTTGCTCGTAGTCCATGAAATTAAAGTAAAACTGTATGTACACTAATGCAATAAGATTGACATTCGAATATTAGACGTATGGTCGAAATTGTTTCGTGTTTTGTTATGAATTGAAAATGTTTCGTATTGTTCTATTGCTGATATCTTTTGTTTCTGTGGGGACAAGTTTTTATTGTGATTTTATACGTAATGCGGATTCTTTAGGATTTAGTTCGGTGGTCTCTAATGACTGAACCGATCGCGATCTAGCAAAACTTAACAGCGAAAAGAGCTGCCACTACGAGCCACAATGGGAAGGTTGAACACGAAAATAGTTTGATGGCGAAAGGAAATATCAAAGGAAAGTGGCGTGCTCTTCGATCAAGGATAAAACTAGATACAACATAGAACTCTGAAATGTGTCTGGGAAAAATAGATGCCCAAATTGCCTTTGGGAGCTTATCTGCTCGTAGTCTATGCAATTAAAGTAAAACTGTACACGAATGCAATAAGGTTGACATTCGAATATTAGACGTTTCGACGGTCGAAATGATGTTTCGAATTGTTCTATTGCTGATATACAATGACATTCTAATTTGGAATGTCATTGCTGATATAATTTGTTTCTGTGGGGACAAGTTTTTATTGTAATTTTATACGTAATGCGGATTCTAAGGGATTTAGTTCGTTGGGCGTGCTCGAGATACCCGAGAATCGTCCCCCATCCAACAATACATTAACATGAGTCAAAATCAGTGCCAAATCATTGACAAATCAAAATGTCCACCCTTTTTTAGGTGAGGAGGAGATCGCCTTCATAGAGATGGCGAACCGCGGCGAGATCCAGGGCGCGATGAACAAGGTGCCCGAGAAAGGGATCCTGAAGAAGCACGGCTATGGCGCTGTCGACGGGAAGGACAAGTGGGGCGACGACAGCCAGTCGGAGCACCTGGAGGTCGGCTCGCAGTCCGACAGCCAGGAGCAGGCGGGGGCCGTGGCCGATATGGAGTATAAGTTTAAGGTGCATTATCCCCTGGAGTTATACGTAATTCTTATGTTTAAAAAAAGTTAGTATCCTGTGGCCATCGTGAGCGAAATGTTATAACAGCATTAGGCCTTCTCTCAAAGAGATATACAATACTGCCCACTGTGAATTGGATTAAGGTACATTTTCCCCCAAAAGTACAAGCTGGCACAGACTTTCCCTCAAACAGAGTATCCGGGCTTAGGTATTGACTACGCGGGCCCATTGTGGATTGGTACTTCTTGCCCTCGCCCTTCTTCAAAGTGTTAGAAAAATCGATATAACACTTAAATTAGACCTGATAGCTTCACGGATGAGGTTTCTGAGGTCTAGAGGCTTAACCATGATCTAGCTGCTGCATCCAAGATCGACTGTACGAGGGAATTCCTCTACTACACAACAACACTACCGTGTCAGTAATGTTATGTTGTGTACCACCGAACATGGGTGTTGTTTTGGTCAGTAACACCCGAGTCACGGACGATAGTTTGAGCAACGCTTGAAACTAAAAACAAGTTGTAATTTTTTTCAAAAAAATTTTTGATGCTTAAATCACCTTGTTCAAGTTGTTCTATAATAAACGCGACGTGCGGACACCCCAGCTTTCTCAAAGCGCGCGCGCGATGTTGCGCCCGACTCGCCGCTAGCGTTAGTGTAATAGTACGGGCGGCCACAATTTAATTATTTTTGGGTATTTTTCACTGACATATTTTTTTTTCTGTCTTCAGTGTCGTGTAAATAATCACCCCTGAGCCGGATGTAACTTTACAAAACAACACCCTGTATAACTACAAAACACGCTGATTTTGTTACACTGGTGATTCTGAGCTATATTTCAATTTTAGTCGCTGTAAAACCACAAAAAAACAGCGTGTATATGAATTTAGAAACAACCTATCCGCCACCACTCATATAACCTTAATGTTTGACTGTCACACTACTCACACTTAATTAACCGCCTGTCCGTCTGTCCCACTTGACTAACCGGCAATCCTCTCTCCAATTCCAGGACCTCAACGGGTACCACGAAGGAATAATAGTCGCCCTAAAGACGGCGGCGCAGCGCGCGTGCGCCGGCACCGGGTCAACCCACGGGTCCGGCGACCTCCGCACGCTCCAAGAGTACGAATACAAACGCGAACGAGCGCCTAGCGCCGAAAAAATCCACGAGGTCGAACTGCGGAGGCAGCGCGGCTCGGCCGTCGAGGAAGAGGACGAACCCAGCTGCGGACCCATCAGGATCAGGAACCTAGAGGACCTCATTAGGCAACTCGAGCACCACTCCAGTCGCCACATGAGCCCCTCCGGCTCGGAGGATCTGAGGTTATCGGAGCCCGAGACGGATCGGCATTACAGATTGGAGGACGCGCCTAAGTGAGTCTCCTTCCGCCAGCAATGGTAGGAATAGCATAGCGCCTGTATTACTAATTAAAAGTTACCTGTAGACGTAGTTTTGTCAGCTAGTGTAGGCAGTCTGTAGTCGGGGTAGCTCTGTGTTGGTCCGAATTCGGACGGCGTTGAATGACGTTGATATTGCTATTTTGATTTTAAACTTTACATTTTGTACAATATTTTTAAACATTTTTTTATTGATGTCGGTATAGCTGACTAGTTTCGGGCTCCAATCGGGAGCCAAAGTTTCACTTTAAATATAATGTATTAATTTATCATTTATATTAAATACGTACAAGTAGAAGCACGGAGTTAAATAATTTGTGTAGAATAGAAGCACATTAGTACCCCGTAAATAGTTTCCTGACCGAATTCGGATCGAGTTCACACTGCACATACCTACCCATTTATTTTCAAAGGATGTCACATAAACGTATTCTTCCGTTCGTTGCATGTCTTTATTTATAAGTAAAACGATAAGTCTAAAGAGTGAAATGACGTTTCTGTAACACCCTTCATAGTGTAGGTTGACAGCGAGTTTTTATTTCGGAGGACTTGTCTGAAAACATTTCATTCAGGTTCACGAGCTCGCCGCGTCAACTCTACGTAGGAGCGGTAGTGTAGCCATGCGATTTCTCTCTCTCACTCCCAGTAGCTGGCTCGTTTGTGACGGATTGTTTGTCTCTGTCTAACCCGCAGTCGCTGTCGCCGGGTGCCGAGCGCGGACGACGAGAGCCGAAACAGTTTCGGGTATCCTCGGTTCCGCAGCAGCGTGCGGCACCACGCCGCGCCGCTATATCCAGGGGGGGCGGTGCCCAACACGCATCCGTGAGTATTCTGTTCGACTAAGAAGAAGAAGTGCAATAATAATAGTTATTTGTTATGCAAGAATGCAAAATTATTGTTTGCGGCGAGTGCTTGTATTGAATACCGAGCTAGCGAAGGTTTCTAAAATTGAGCCACGAGCGTAGCGAGTGGTTCAAAAAAAGAAACCTGAGCGTAGCGAGGCATTCAGAAGCTCGAGTCGCAAATAATATTGCATTCGTGCGAAACACAAAACTTTTCATCTCACAGAAGCGAGGAAATGATTTTGTTAGCCAAGCGTGACAAACAATAGACATAGGTAGGTAGGTACCTACCACAGAGGTTAGTGAAACGAGTTTCCTTCTTTTTTGCTTCTTCACAAAGGAGTATGTGCCATTGCCCAGCAACGGGTTGTTGATTACAATTCGTGTCTTCTTGAAGTGTCATAAAATCAACAACCCGTTGCTAGGCAATGCTACAAGTTGAAGGAGTTCCTTATATTTTTTTTTATTTGGGCGTCGAGTTCAAATTTCGAAGCGCACAAAAATACAAAGCGGTTTAAAAAAGGATCTTCTACGATCGCATGTTTAAAGTAACAAAGTACTTTCCGAGCATGGGAGATGAAAAGTAACTTTATTTACGAATAAAAAAAAGTCATCACAACAATAATTAATATATTGGTATTTATATTTTGTATTTATATTGGTGTACAATAAAGAATATTTTATCTTTATCTTTATCTTAATTAAGCAGTATGTGTAAGTAGAACATACATTATTTAAAGTAGGATAAAAAGCTAGATCCCGATCGAATTCGGATCGAGTTCATATTTTCGGATCGAGTTCGTGGATCGAGCACCAAATGTCATCAACCGACGTCGGATGAAGATCTCAAGAGGAACTTCCTAAAGTATCTGCACAAAAGTTGCTCTCGACGATTCTGTATAAATAAACTTCAAAATTTTAATTCTTCTGGCGCTGTACCCCTGGTTGGGGTGGCCTCCTATATAAGTTTTCATTATGAGGCGGTTAGTTGATGCAGTCAACCTAACGCTTTTTTGCCTGCCTCTTGACGTCGAGCTTCAAAGTAACACGTAGATATAACCTGCTTATTTTACGACAAATTCTTGAAAATTTAAATTTTCTTGTATTTTTTTCTCCAGCGTACACGCTCACTCGCCGCACTCCCGCGCACCTCCCGACGACGATGCGTTGTACGAGACGGCGGACGCGGACCGGCTGCGGGACGCACCCGACAGCGAAAGGTAAGCTTCCACTTGGAACTACAGTTCCAATATAGAAGTCCAATGGTGGAGTTAAACGTCGTGTGTTAGCGCGGGCTCTGCCTGCAACCATACCACGAGTGCTTACTGTCACTGTCACTGAAAATGATAAGTTGGATAAACAACCTTACTACTATAGTATTAGGATACATGACAGACATCTGGCAGACGTCCGGCACAGCTTTTTCGCACTCGTGGTAGCTACTCTGGCTCGGAACAGATCAGAAAAATTATCAGTGGTGTGAAGGCTAGAGTCAACACGGATGGCGGCGCGGCTCGTGCTAACACGCGAGTAGTTTAACTTCACCTTAAGAGGGAATTATCGCAGAGAGTAATTGTAGATAAATGATTGTAGATTGTTTTACGAGGTGCCCCCTGCACGCTACGAATTGTGATTGCCCATATTCCTGTCACAAAACTTAAGTATCTATCGAATAACGACGAATACACTGCGATATTTTCCTCTTTGCGAATACTTATTTAATCGACTCTCGTTACAGCGGTGGTTCGATTTGTGCTCAGGAAAGATCTGACTGTACAGTATGATGATGCATAACATTCAGTAGCTAAGTCTAAATACACTGAAACTAATTTTATGGAATGTATCACTCTAAACTTAGGGTTAAACTGTGGTAAGATCTTTCTACAGCATCAGTAGATTAGATGAGTCCTGAAAATGATTGCAAGGCAATCGGATTCCAACTGTCACTCACAGTGAGTGTCCACTAACTGAGTTCTGATTGCAGAAGTATTACACTAACAATACTCAACGCCAATGCTCCAACGTGAGCTCTGAGGTCCAAAAAGGAAGGTATTCCCGTTTAAGTTTCAAACTTCTAAAAAAATATGTAACTGATATAACATCAGTTCACAAGCTTTAGAGGAGACATGATGATGATGATGTGTCCTCCTTATCGTGATTCGATGATGGCGACCTCATGAATTGTAGGGGGGAGTTCTACGGCGATGGGCGCGAATGTGGCTCGAGAATCAAAGTTGCTTGTATTAATTAGTTCAACAGTACCTACGACCGGTCCTAAAATTAACAGTAACAAAACTAGAAACTTGTTTGGACCTCGGAGCTCGCGACGAGACCGGCACCGCGCCCTCGACCGTTCCTCTTCCGAATCATTTGCCAGTGATGAATTTATTCAAGCTCAACGACAGTTAGCCCGGTGGGCGAGTGAAGACGCGGTGCCGGTGGCGGCCGAGAGAGACTACTGCCCCCCACCCCCCGGCAGCTCCAGCTGCGCGACGGTGCAGCCGTGCGGGCGCGACTCCGACACGGCCGCGTCGTCGTCGAGCGCACCCGAGGGACGGTTCCCCGAGTACAAGCACTGACGCTCTGCCGCTGCCGCGCCACTGAGCTCTGACCGCGCGCCGCCCGCCCCGCCGCCGCGTCACTGCTCCCGCGTCACCAGCGTCACACACAAACCCTAGCCTAAACCAACAAACCCTGTACCATAAAATACTCTATACTATACGATAGCTGTTAAACGTTAGCCACGACCCCCGGTCGTCGTCTAGATAGCGAACGCTTGCTCAAACGTCAAGATCGAAACGCAGCGCCGCGTACGCTCTATAATTACGGTAATATTCGATGTATCGAGCTCTGTTTGCACTGTTAGGGTAATCACATTAACGGATAGGTAACTGTTAGTAATGACACAATAAATCTTCTCACTTGTAGTTGAACTAATAAGAGTTTAGTGAATTGGAACGTAGGGCCGAGAGCCGCGCGCGGACTGATAGAGTCGGCCGGCCTGGGTAGGGCGGGCGTGCGGCGGTCGCCGGCGACGGTGTCGGCCGACCGCCCTTGTGAATAACATTATTATAGTTATTGTTAGCCAATCAGTTAATTGTAAATATTATTTAACTGTAAAGTACTAACTGCACTTTACATAAACGATTATGACTGAGCTATAGTATTTGAACATTTTAGTGATAACTGTTGAATGTAAGTTTCAAGTGGAGAAATGTATAAGGCCGCGCCGCTGGCGGGTGAGATTTGTTAGGTTGAAATTTTAATTATACTATAATTATCCATTTAAGACGATACGCTTTATGATTCTCTGTTCGGGTGGATGGAGCCCCCAGCGGCGGGCGCGTGTATGTCTAAACTAACTGTAAGTAAGACTTATCGTTGTATGGAGTAGCTAAGCTAAGATGCTGTGCGGTGCCGAGGTCCTGGCGCCGAGCTCCCTTCGGTTTCACTTCCAACCAACAGATAAGCTCAAGTAGCTTACAAATTAGATAGGTGATTAACAAATTGGGCAAATGGCAAAATAAAGATAAGCAAAGCTTTAATGTAATCGTCATCTTAGTTAGAAACTCTGTTTTCGTTGAACGTTAACTGGGCTCGGCGCACGTAATGCCATCATAGTAAAGTAGCCCGTAACGGTTTAATTCACGTAAAGGTTACCGGCTCCCCTTTTGATATGTTACAAAGTATTCTGAATATAAAAACCTGCAGATCCCCCGCCGCCGCCTCCATAAAAAAAATCATTAATTTTGGTTTAACAATAAGAGCCTCATTCAAATGCCATAAGTCGAAAAAATACCATGAAATGTGGCTGTAAAATCGTGTAAGATCAGTTGAAATGACAAGATTTAACCGGTCTTACACCAGTGCACTACCACGTTTCGTGGTATTTTTTCGTCGTATGGTAATTGAATAAGGCTGTAGAATATTACGACACCGAAATTTATAAAGAAAAATAAGAAAAAAAAAATATTTTTTATGGAGGAGGAGTTGGGAACTGCAAGACCTAGGTTTTTATATCCAGAATTAGGTACATTATAACATATCAAAAGGAGAACCAGAACTTTTACGTAAATTAAACCGTTACGGGCCACTGTACTATCAGGGACTCATTTGTGTTTAGTTGACCGGTGAGCCGACTTGATGTCGGTGACGTCACACGAGCAGAAGCTGGGCACCACCTGAACCGTCCCCGGAGAGTCTCGCGTCATCCTCCATCACCTCTCCGTTACAAAACAACGCCCAACTTCTCAACATTTGATGCAATTTACTTGACGTTCTTTTTTATAAAAAAAAATAAACTTCAGAACACCAAATATGAATGTGAAATTTACATAAGAATAATAAAAAAAATCAAAGATCGCTTTTAATATTTCACGATTTCAATTCAATTTCTTTCGAGCCACAAATTGTATAGCAAAAAAACTTTTGTCAGAGATCTCGACTCACCGTGCACCAAATAATTTTCTATAATAAGTAGTCTATAACATACACACATATTCTAAAGAAACTGTAATTGAGACTAAGCGTTATTTCACTTTTATCTGAATATATATGATATTATTACTATTATAATTGCATTGACATTAAAACGAATTTACACCGATTGACAAGATGTATAAAGATGTGTTATAGTTTTTCGTTCATTTTATTGTGACAATTTAGGAAGTTATCGTTTTAATTCGCGTTTACGCTAGGCTAGGTGGCGCTGCCACGGACGTAACTAGTAGGTAAACTAACTGATATACTAAAAATAATAGCCTATCATGTCGACTATTAATAGGTACACTTTCCTTGCAAAATATACCCATCAGTTCGACTATAGCCCCTACGCCATGCGCTTTAAGAACTGTTTGAGTATATTTTCGGTGATAGTGCGAAGCTAGCCATCGCTAAGAGCAGCGTCGGAATGTCAAGTAATTAATCATATAGATACTCGTTACATATAAGTAAGTCTAAATAGATACTATATCTCGTACAGGGTAGATGTGATCGGAATACTCTGTAGCTGGGTGCGACTAGTCGGCGGGATAAGCGATGGACAAAATGTGAACACCACTTAAATTATTACCAGCCAAATAATTTTAACACACCAGAAAAATTGTAGAGTAGAAAATAAACGTTTTCGAATAAGAAAACTCATGGTCGTCCTACACTTTGCTCCGCGCTGTCTCGCAGGCGCCCGTAGCGCGACGCCAAACTTAAGCTTGGCCAAAAATCTGCTGCTTTGCAGCTGTAATTTTAATGTCGGCACAATTATTAAGGAACAATACTTCCATGATTGGTTAGTTTCGCTGAACCAGGCTGAGCAGACTACGTCTCCTACTTAATTCGATTGGATTTTAATGTATTATTGTCTAAAGAAGGGACACTGGGTCAAAAACGTCCGCACAGTTGCTAGTCCCCATAACCTGTTTATTAGCGGGAAAATATAATACAAATATTTTTTTCGCCAAATAGAACGTACGTATTATTGGTCGAAAAAAAAATTGTTCCCGCAAATAAACCTCTTTTGAGGACTAGCAACTGTACGTTTTTTTTTTACAGAATAAGGAAGAATAAGGACACTGAACAATAATCACAAACATGACTGTTGCATGAAACGTACTTCTCTTCCACTAGTGTAGCATAGCATTAAAAAATCGGAATTCGTACTTTGTACACAGCTCACCCGATGAAACTCGTGGAGAAAGGAGAAAGTCATAGGTATTGCAATATCTTTACACCTTTACACCAATTAAAATTACATTACAATGAGAAAAATGCAAACCTCCTGCGTCACGATCAGTTGAAATAAAAAAAAAACATAATGTATCGAACGTAATTCTAGATTTAAAAATGTATTAAATAAAATAATTATCGGCTTTATCTTGCAATCTCACGCAGAGACTGATTTTCAGTCACTCCATTCCGAAAATAAACACTGCACAGTGCACCTTAAAACATGCTGAATCCCAAGTAAAGTTTTACACTCTCACATGAATAAGAAAAAGTAATAGGTAACTGGTGCAAAAGGTTGTTGTTGTATGCTAAGTTGTATCATAATGAGCCGTTTTCACGGCTGTTAAATTTCGCCTTTTCTGAAGATATTATTAATCTGTGAAAGCGAAATTTGACAGCCCCTTCCCGGTTCTTGTATGACCAAGGGCTTTGAATTCAGCTTTTAACTGTCAGTTGAAAACGGGCAATAATGGACGTTGAGTTCCTGGGTTGTGCTTATAGGGGACGCGTCGGCGAGTTTCACCCAGCAGGCGTCGCGAGCGCTCGTTCTCTCCCAAACCACGCTGTGTACCTAGCCCTCAAGGGTAGACGATAGCAACGTGGCGGGAAATTCAAAATTTTCACAGTTTTGTACATTTTGTAGCTAAACTGAGCTATTTTTGTTCAGCGATTTTTCGTTCGCGGCAATAACATAGTATTCTTTTCATTATTGTAAACAAAAGAACAACAATAATTCAGCCGATTATGTGTTCTGGTCTACGAAGCAGTGGCATTGCCCAAAAAACTTGTCGTAGATCAGAACACATAATCGGCTGAATTATTGTTGCTGTGTTGTTTACAATAATGAAAAGAATACTTTGTTATTTCCGCGAACGAAAAATCTCTGAACAAAAATAGCTCAGTTTAGCTACAAAATGTAAAAAACTGTGAAATTTTTTAATTTCCCGCCACGTTGCTATCGTCCCACCTTAAGGTCGGAAATCCCTTGCCAGGTTCACAGGTAGTTTGACAGCCTAAACGTCAATTGCGGACGGCGCCAAACATCGCCATTGCTCATGGTAGTGCCCTCTGTACCCTTATTTGCAGTTGCACGCAAGTTTCTAAGGCATTTTTGTACGACGACTTGTTCTGAAAACCCCACTGTGTTTGTATAAAACGGGTATGAAGAACTCATTGAAATATACTCTACCCTAGCTAGGGAGTTTTGCAATTTCAGACCTGCATAGATACCTGAAAATAAAGCTGAAGTTACAGCCAAAGTTACTAATGAAAATCATATTTCTGTCAGTCGCACTGGTTTGAAATTAAAAAGCTAGTACGTGTGTTTTAAGCTCAATAAAAAACTGAAAATATGGGTACAGTATTATGCCATTGGGAGTTATTGTTGTACAATATGCAAAGTAGAAAATAGAAACCGACAAACCGATAGGTGGACGAACAGTTAAATTATGCTATAATTAATATTTAAGTTAAGTACCTCGGAGAGGTTTTGCACAATATTGCTTTCAACAATAATTCCCTCTAGTAGAAGCCAACCAAACACTACCGACCTACTGATAAGAAACGTTAATATTAAGTGATATTATATGTAAAATAAAAATACGAATTTTAAACGAAGAAGAGACGTTGACGCGTTGGAATTTTCCGTTTCATTTTGTCCTTGTAAATATGTTTGCTCTATGATTTCATAAATGAATGTAACATATTATTAATGAGAAAATAGATGACACAAATTTTATTACTTTGTTTTATTTAATCCAAAAGTACATTAGACATCAAACTTACAATAAGATAAGTATATCTAAACGGAAAAGCAATAACTTCATCATACAGTCAGTAAACATCTACCGTTTCACTTAGCAACGTTTTCTTTTCACATTTTTTCCTCCACAGACATAAATCCGACGTATCAAGTTACCAAACACAATAGGTAAGTAAAACTAACAGTCAGGTTCATCAACACTCAAGCTCCTTCTCTTAATAAGGAACTTCGCAAAATCATCCTTCGTAGAATCAAAAGAAGCTATTTCATCGGCCTGTGCCGCCGCGGCAGCCTGCTGGATTTGCTCTCCGTAAGCTTTTACAGACTCTTTCTTTAACTCTACCATGTACTTGCGCGACTCCATGATGACTAAGGCGTTATCTCTGGCCATCGACCAGACACTCGGCTTCAATCGAGGCAGCACATTGTGACCCACGAACACCCCGTGGAACAATCCTTGAAACTGCGGCTTGTGAGGATAATGTTCCAACGCAGATAGAGACAAAAAGTGCACCTTTCCATAGTCTACATCAATGTAAGTGTCTCGATTTTCGCGCAACGCTAGAGGAGCTTCGGGAGCGTTCTCGGATATTTTCGCATCGATATTCGCGAGGACCACCATGCCTAAATTCTGATCGTTGATCAAATTTAAGGTGCTTGGGTCAAACCTCTCTTTGTTCTCAAGCTCGTAGAGCATTCTCATGATATTACGCTCCGCTACGTCTGTTGAACGCTTGTGATTGACTCCGTGTTTTTCACTTTTGAGCATTTCCTCGTCTTCGCAGGTGAGCCCGTAGCTTATGAAAGGAGAGGTCACTAGATCGCCTAAATATCCTCTGTGCAGGAATCGCTCACCACATTTGTAGACTCCAGCTGCTAAAGTCACGTTGGGGCGACACACTTCAGTCTCCAGCCAGGTGAACGCCACTCCATGTTCTCTAAAGTGTTTGTACTCAGGGTAGCATATCTGACTGGCCATTTCCTTCAAGCGCATGTGGTAATCCCAGTCGTACACTCCGAATCTGGTATCGTAACGTATGCCGAGAGAGTGCCTCAAACGTTGCTCCCAAAGATCGCAAGCGTTAAACTGGTTACTGTTCCCGGTTGTCCAAAAAGTCAACAACTGCTCCAGGTAGTCTCTCTCTCGGTATTTCATCTGCTCAACGGAGATAAAAGGCATGAGCATGTTCATGTAGTTCGGATTCGTGATCATGTTTATTAGCTGGCGGGATTTGGCGATCAAATACCTGGACGTGGAAGGGCGCAGGAGGAGATTTCCGTGGATTTCCAGAAGGCGTCTCGTTTTCTCCAGCAAACCAATTTGCGTGGTCTTTTCCAAGCCCAATGAGAGTAGTAGAAGCTGTCTGGCGACCAACTCGGGACAGCCATCGACCACGAAGATGTTCATGTACCTTCGAGAATGCCTGTAGGCTTGAGCTAAGGTCTTCAAGAGGTGCCTACCATCGCAACCTCCTATGACGAGGAAGTTTAGTTCGTAGGCGCTGTTGTCACCGTGGTTAAGATACTCCTCTTGAAGATCTAGGGCTGGACTTACTCCCCAGAACATTTTGACTGAATCTTTCCGCTTCAGATTTGTTGATATTTCAACCGCTCTCAATGCACAAATGACGTAGCCGGTTGCGAAGTGACACTATAAACAAGTGGAGCATAGCAACCATTGGCTTGTGCACAGGCTGTGGCTTGTGAAAAGGGTGTTGTCATGACAACGGGTTATTTATATTCGATTGGCGGGAATCTCGAGGTACTTCGAGGACGCTGCAATCTCGATTGATTAAACTTTTATCGATTTCCAACTCGACGAAATATGACCCAGGCATATACATACAGGGCGTCCCACGGCTATGCCACATGGAGGGGAAGTACCTTAAATATTGTAGATGGAACATTTTACTGAAAGAAGACATTATTTTAATTTTAAAAACAATTTAAACTGCATTCATAGATATTAAAATAATTACATGGTTGAACCGGGAATCGAACCCGTTATAATGAGAAAAATTATTACCCTGTAGTTTTATCATACCGATCGACAGGCTTCATGATAAGGATTATTTTTTGCTAAATAACATAGTGTCAGACATAAAAGGAAGACCATGAATTTTAACATTTACCTGGTAGTATGCAACCAATCGAGCCGTATCCTGAGCCGAAAGACGCGTAAAATTTGTCCATCGCAACGCGGCTGGCTGATTATAAAGAAATAATTCAAAAATGTGTTTCATTTTCATACTTTTATTCTTTTGTTACTGTGATTTTCATTGATAAATTGATTAATGTTGTATTAAAAATGTTAAAATTCATGGTCTTCCTTTTATTTCTGACACTATGTTATTTAGCAAAAAATAATCCTTATAATGAAGCCTTTCGATCGGTATAATAAAACTACAGGGTAATTATTTTTCTCATGTAACGGGTTCGATTTCCAGTTCAACCATGTAATTATTTTAATATCTATGAATGCAGTTTAAATTGTTTTTAAAATTAAAATAATGTCTTCTTTCAGTAAAATATTCCATCTACAATATTTAAGGTACTTTCCCTCCATGTGGCATAGCCGTGGGACGCCCTGTATATTCAAGGTTAAGCTACCTGCTAAAATACGAGTAAGTAAAGTTTTCTACAATCTACATCGTCATCAATCAATCTTTACACGCATAGGTTTGTTTGCTTACTTTAGAGGCTAATTTTAAAATATATTCGACCAGTATTCGACATATTCTCTTCAAATTAGCATCTTATATACGGCTGACCCTTTTTTGATAAAACATATCTAAGAATACTCGCAAATCGGTTCAACTATTTAGGAGCTACGGTGCCACAGACACACACACACTCAAACTTATAACACCCCTCTTTTTGGGTCGGGGGTTAGAAATACAAAGGTACACACGACAGCACGTCGACCTTTCACGCTAGCACTCTACTCGGTTACGGGCGACTTTACAACAAAAGTGTACTGACGTGCTGTCGTGTGCACTGTTACTATGAAATAAAACGCAATATATTTAAATTAACTTGGTCTATTTATAATAATAGTAAATGCCTTAGTGCTCCAGCACTAGATGTAAATACTTAAAACTTATCTAAATAATTTGTTCTGTCTGTACATTAATTTGCTGCAGCTGACACTGGTAGCCTCTTATACAAAATAAGACATCGGTGTACTTATTATGTAAAAAAAACCGTACAGTTGCTAGTCCTCAAAACCAGTTCATTTGCAGGAAAATATAATATATTTTTCCCTCTATACGTATTGTTGAAAAATAGATTGTTTATTTCTATTTTTCCGCAAATAAACTGATTTTGAGGACTAGCAACTTTACGGTTTTTTTATATAATAAGCACACGTACGTATAAACTAAGTACATAGTTACTCATGGTTTAATTAAAACGGTGGATAAATAGATAGGTACTTAGTTAGATTTTGGGAATGCGTCACATGAATAAATTAGACTTGATTGAATACCACCTTGACATGATAATTATCGGTACTTCAAAGGAAGATAATATACATTGAAGTAGATAAAAGCTTCATACAAAATCCAATAGTTAAAATATTTGGTAACTCTCTTTGCTGCTTAGAAGCGCTACGTCAAAAACGATAATAAATTATTACGGACTATAAAAGCGCTATTTAGTAGAAGAATCATAATTTGAAGGACTTGAGATCTAATCTAATACAAAAACACTTAATTTCTTTGAAGATATTCTTAGTAAAATACTGCTACACGTTTTACACAAAGTAAAATCTATTTTTATTAAAAATATGTCTAGCACCCAGTTCTGCTATTTTTTACCTACCTCTAAGCTCGACTCGAATAGTGTATA
Organism: Zelleria hepariella; assembly: GCA_949319315.1. NCBI lineage: Eukaryota > Metazoa > Arthropoda > Insecta > Lepidoptera > Yponomeutidae > Zelleria > Zelleria hepariella. The sequence continues at coordinate 8,272,649 of OX439384.1, forward strand.
ATCCGCGCGCGATGAGAATGAGATGGAACCTTGTCAAAGTCAATCGAAAACATACTTTATTTTACTTTGACAAGGTTTCGTCGACGCGAGTTTGCTTGGCGCGAGCGTCTCAGTTCCAAAAGGTCGCATCCCATTATCATTCCGCGCGCATTATAATAATTTCTTATACTTAATACTTTCATCATCATCGTCATCATCATCAGCCCTCCTCTGCCCACTGCTGCTGGGACGACATTGTCATTGCGGCGGAGGGTCCATGGATGCGAATGGCTAGGGACCGTGAGAGGTGGCGCGAGGGGAAAAAGGCCTTATAATACTTTACCTACATGTTAATGTCCTTATCACTATTTTTGGCTGTACATAAATAGACACTTCGAACAATCCATAATCACACTAAAGAAGACTAGAGAATCTAGAAAAGCGACACACGGAAGTTGGCAAGAACATGGTGAATATTTTAATTTTTCAACCCTATCGTTTAACCGATAGACTTGTATCCTTTTGTCAAGAGAATCTGGAATCGTCCGAAGCAGCCAGGGACCTAGGCTTAGATACATTGGCTTCAATAGTCGTCCCTCGACCACTGCCTCCCCTCCATCCGGCACCAGAACTCTTATTGTACGTAGACGAGGTGACAGGAACCTTGCGCGTCTGCTTGATCTTCAGCTTGTTCAACCAAAGATCCCTAGTCTTCTTATTGCCAACTATGAAAAAGATAAACAGCACGAAGCCTTGGAAGGTAGAAGTTATCGCAAACAGATACGCTCCGACAATGTTGGAAGCGAAAAGTCCGAATACCCAAGGAAGACCGAACAAAAATACTAAGAGACAACTGACGGTGGCACAGCGTAAGGCCTCATTCTGATCGCCGTGTCGTTGAATCCTCCTCGAAGCGAACACAGAGCGCACTATCAAAGCGAATAGAGTCCAGTTCGCTAATAGCATAAGAGCTATTGGCGCGTAAACGGTCAGCCACAAAGCCAGACCAGAAGGATAGCAGAACACCCCGGTTGGTGTCATCTCTTCGAATCTCCCCGCGTAAGAATGCGGGGCGACCGAGAGCAAAATCCCAATCACTGAACAGGGGGCGCCCCAACCGAAGGCTGAAGCCCTAAGTAATTTGTGAGACGCGTCCCTAGTAAACACTAACACTAATCTCCTATATGACAGAACAGCTGACACCAGCATCCAGCAAAACGCTGACAAAACTGAATAGTGCAACGCTACCCCGACCAACATACAAGGTATATTATACTCACGGAATTTAACAAAGACGACTATCAAGAAACACACGACTAGGAATAGGATAGCAATACATAGTTGGAGCCAAATTTTGTTGCTGAAGTCGCGTCTCCAGGATCTGAAGATAGCTGCCGTCAAACCTATCATTGCTAGACCGAATATTGACATGACACACCCAACTATGGATAGGATCTCGAGAGCTTTTTCGTTCGCTTCCGAAAACACGGTTCTTGGTACTAGAATCTCCGCGAAATGGGTGAGATGAGTGCAGCGGCAGGTGTCCAGCATACCCTGGTCCTTGGCCGGGATGAAGGTGCACCCTTCGGTGGACCAGACGCCGGTGCCGTCGTCGAGGAAGTGCCAGTAGGCGCAGGTGCGGCTGTTGTTGCGCTCGATCTCGCCCGTCATCGGGCGGAAGTGGAGGTCGATTACCTGGAGATGGGAGTTTGATAGATGACATTTTTTGATGTAATTCATTCATGAATATAACATGATAAATCTCTTATTGACCAGTTTCTCTTTGCCAACCGTGGTATCATCGGAAAGGTGAGAGAGGATAGAGCGTCGTAAAGAGAATAATGATTTCATAGAATTTTGTAGTCAATTAAATTGGCTGTTAGTTTAATGAAACCAAACTAAATACAAAATACTCGTATCAACAGCATTTTGACTGGCATCTGAATCCCCTTAGCGTTGTAGATCTGTGGTGATGTTCGGAGCTAAAGCGGTTTGTATTGATGGGTAGAAGGGATTTGGAGGGGGTCTAGAACTGAAATGACGAGAAATGTGTATCGAAACTAACCTCTCCATCCTCAAAGTGCGTGACATTGTCCACATTGACACTGAGCACCCTACTGTTGACGGCGTAGTACTCGGTGCCCAGTGTGGGCTGGAAGGCGCGGTCGGTTCTGAACACCACGAAGCTGATGCGCCGCTCCGACTCCGCCACGGATGCTGGTAGGTAGACCACCACCTCGCTCGCATTGGCATCCAGGTGCGTCGCGGTTAGCTCCTCTGGAACAATTGCAAGGGCATGGATGACACCATGGATGACACCTGGTCTCATAAAGTGTGTAAAAAACCGTGATGCATTACATTTGAAAGCCCGCCGTAACCCAAAAAGCGATATCATACAAAAAACATACAAACGATACAGAAACTTTTGCATGGACCTACTTCACAAACTTAAACACGAATACGAACGGAAATGCCTTGAAGACAACAGACGAAACCCCAAGAAGCTATGGGAAACTATCAAAGATATATGCTACGCAAAAAAGGCTGCCGCGCCTCCATCTGAATTACTGACAACACACGGATCATCACAAGAGTCGCTTAATGCCTGCAACGACTACTTCGCCTCAGTAGGGCGGAACTTGGCTAACCAAACACTAGATAAATTAAACACCACGGAAGAACAACTTGCAGCGAGTATCCCTACCGCAAATGGCACCGCAACTTCCTTTTTTATGAACCCTACAGATGAGCAAGAAGTCCATGAAACAATACAGAAACTTACAACCCAAAGCGCACCAGGCATAGATGGCATAAATAACCGCCTTATTAAGCAGATGAAACAATTTCTGGTCTCACCACTGACACATATATTTAACCTCAGCTTAGCAAACGGACAGTTTCCAGAAATTTGGAAAGTCGCAGCAGTCTGTCCTATCTATAAGAGTGGTCCGAAAAATAATCCTGCAAACTACAGACCAATATCGTTACTCTCGGTTTTTTCAAAAATACTCGAAAGACTAATAAGCAGACGCCTGACCGGATACCTGGAACAAAATCACCTGCTTAACGAAATACAGTTTGGTTTCAGAAGGGGCAGATCCACGGAGGACGCCGTCGGAGCCCTAACTAACCACATAGTTAGTCTGCTCGATAACGGTAAGGCGTGCGTCGGGGTCTTTCTGGATCTGGCAAAGGCCTTCGACACTGTGTCGACGAAACTTCTACTCGGTAAACTCGAGCATTTAGGAGTAAGGGGCGTGGCTCTGGACTGGTTTATCTCTTACTTGACTCAGCGACAGCAACGTGTTAAGATAGGCCAATCTATCAGCTCAAAAACTGAGATTGACTTCGGGGTCCCGCAGGGTAGTATTCTCGGTCCAGTATTATTTTTGATATATTTGAACGATATTCCCTCGCAGCAAATTAAGAACGCTGAACTTTACTGCTACGCAGATGACACTGCTGTAATGTTTGACGGCAATTCGTGGGAAGAAGCCTTTCAGCACGCGGAGAGTGGCATGTCGCAGTTAGGAGAGTGGCTCAGTACAAATCTGCTGACCCTAAACACAGATAAAACAAAGTTCGTCACTTTCTACAAAACTGAAGCCTCAGCCCCACCTCAAAGTAGAAGGTCTATACAAATCCATAGCTGCAGGTCCACCGACCCACCAAATCCTTGTCACTGCCCGCAGATAGAAATCACAGACAAAATCAAGTATTTGGGTATCACACTGGATAGGACGATGTCTTTCAGAGATCATATACACACTTTGTCGGGTAGGGTCAGAAGAATTGTTAACATCATGAAATTACTGAGGTCAAGTGCGGACAAAACTCTCCTTAAATATATATACACAGCTATTTGTGAGTCGCTAATAACCTACTGCATCCCCATCTGGGGTGGCGCAGCTAAGACCATAATGATAGAAGTCGAGAGAGCGCAACGCTTTGTACTAAAAGTAATGCTAGGAGTCAAGAGAATGCACCCCACAGATGAATTATACAAAGAATGGAGGGTGCACAGCGTGCGCCAGTTATACATATTAAAATCAACTGTGATTGCCTTTAAATCGATCTTGAACTCTCCGGACTATGAAAAGATAGTAAACAAACGTGTCTTTCGAGCGCCCTCTTCAACTCATAACACATGTTTTGCTAAAAAATTTGCAAAGTTCCTACAACCTTACCTCTTCAAAGAACTCGCAGATGATTGCAAATTAAGAGAATGTACCAACTCTAGAGAGGCTAAATCTAAAATCTCAGCTTGGTTGCTTGGCCGGAATTACGATTTTATAGAATCTCTATTAGTAGTCACAACGTAGAGAATCTGACACTTACCTGTTTAGGCTTTTTTCACTAATTGAACCGGTGAAAAGCACGAGTGAGGGGATTAATTAATGAGTGTGTATTAACTTATACATTAAATGTTAAATATTCTGTGTCATTTATTCGCCAGAGCGATATTTATTATCTGTTATTTATATATTTATTTCCCCCCCCCCCCCTCATCTCAATAGTAGTAATAAAAATGTAACTAGATTAAATATCAAGGTCATTAGATTAAGGTGTAAAGCGTAGTTAATTTATAATTTTTATTACATTTATTTTTAGTTTAACATTTAAGTAATAATCAGAGCAGCAAGAATCAAATAAACTTTATGTCAACCAAATTAGAGTACCTGCGATACAGGGTTTCCTAGTGCAGGGCTCACTGTTAATCATAAACTGTGTAAATCTTCCAGTAATAAATAAATTTTGAATTTGAATTTGAATTTGAGTAAAAACTATGCCTTGTCAACATCATGTAATTGGCTAATGTGTGACCCCTGAGTCATGGTCAGAGGGAGATGATTTATGTTCTATTTGATTTATGTGAAATATCTAACCAATGGTACATTCACTCAAGCTGGATGTGTGATCAATCAATCAGAATATTAATATTTAAAAATATTAATTTAGATTTCACGTTCAATGTAAATATTTTGTTTATTGCATATTAGCATTTGAGTTTGAATATTAGTGTCTAAACATCTATCGAGAGTTCTCTACGCACATACTTACCTTATAACTACAGGGTGCACTCTAAGTCGATAGCGGAATTTTAAGTAGGTTGTCTACCCATCACTACAAACAACTTGTACCAGGTGGCGAAAAAAATGGAGCGAAAAAAATATCAGCTGTTCCATACAAAAGGTCGACTCAGTACTGCGCCAAATGTAAGAAACAGCTGATATTTTTGTCGCTCCATTTTTTTAGCCACCAAGTACAAGTTGTTGGTAGTGATCAGTAGACAGCCTACTTAAAGTTCCGCTATCGACTTAGAGTGCACCCTGTAGTTCGAAATCCCCGAGATCCATACCTAGAAGAAAGCCGTTACCTACGATTATATTCCAGAAGACTCTTCGGTACCAGTAAGTATCTGGAAGGCGTCCTCGCTAAACAGATCGGTGTCTCTGGCTGCGATCTGCAGCATCAACCATCAACCATAAGAAAGGCGAGCCTTATTATAACCAGCTAAGCACCTTTTTAATTAGATGGCATTCTTTTGGCACTCATGGAGCTGTAGAAACTGCCCAGGGTTGTCAAGGGCCTGAGAGACTGGCCTTGATACTAACTAGATAAAAGACCTGACCTGAGCTCTTTTTTTCACTAGTGTCATTCTGACACTCCAGAACCTTATCATTCTTGCTGTGTCCAATGACCATTATAGAGTTCTCTATGTATACCATCTATCTAATTCAAACCACAGGTCCCTAGTCTCTCTAACGATGTCTTCAGATTAAGGTAATCATTCATTTGAGCTCCTCAACTCTTGCTAAGCCACGATCTGCTATCCCCTCTAAAGATTGAAGCTAGAGTATATGTATAGCAAGTTACCAGTAAGTATCTGGAAGGCGTCCTCGCTAAACAGATCGGTGTCTCTGGCCGCGATCTGCAGCCCTCTGACCGGCGCGTTGGGCAGTGCATCAGCCATCAGAAGGGCGATGTTGTTCCTCACAGCAGTGCCCATCCGCGAGCCGTTAAGGTCGGCCCGGGCGCCTAGCTGGTCGATCAGCCGCAGAAACTGCCCCGGGATATCCAGGGCTTCTTCCACTTCGAGTAGGTTGTCCACCTGTTAGAAGCAAAGAGAGGATTGGAGTTTGTTGAGAATGTTAAAGCTGGATTGTGAAAGACTAGGATACACTAGCACCATCAATGAAAAAAATCACAACATCTCTCAAAATAAGTTTTTGCAAAAAAAAAATACTATAAAATATTAGAGTAGGATCTGCTAGAAACTGATATATTTGGCGTTTTTTCTCAATCTTCAATCAATCAATCAATCAATCAATTCTCAAAATTGCTTTGATAGGACTTTAACTAAATTTTTATCTCGTCGTTGACTTACGTCGTCAAATGCATTCTGGATGTTTTGGAAATCCACGAAATGGGTATTATTATCCAGCAGCTGCTCCAAGTTGTCCATCACGTTTTGAAGATGCTCCTCTGGCTGTAATCCAATTGGTTTTCTTAACAAAATGTTCTTTCAAAATACTTTTTGAAACACAGGTTAGGTCAACCCTGCTGGTATAGCGTGACGATAACCATAGCGAGCTGGGACAGCGCAATACAGTCTATACTGGATGATCCATACTGTATTAGAATGTACTGTATGTATCGCGTACTAGCTTAATAAGGATCGTCGTACTTTATCAGCAGGAAAAAGACACCACACACACGATATCTACCAGCCTTTAAATATAAATATAAACAAAGTCTTTAAATATAATGCCATGCCGGATTCAAACCTGCTTTTTCCCTACGTAAGTACTCAAAGGCAAAATAAAAGCTATGAAAAACCATGAACAAAAGCCAACACGTATGATCTCATGCTATGATCTGCAGGCATACTAACCAGGGGTCTCGGTGGAATGGTGGTATCAATAGGACGCATCGTTGTCGGTTTCACATACGGAGGCCCGGTATGCAAAGATTCTTCGGTGGTATACTCTTCTGGAGGCGTGTTAACCGTTGTCACTGTAGGAGTATTCTCTGAGATCACACCCCAAGTGGTGATCGTTTCTGTTGTGCTGATTTCATTGAGCTCATAACTATTTGTATCATTGATATCGGTGACGCTAGATGTGGTGGTTCTCTCTGCGCTCTCGTCTGAATCGCTGTCTTGGTCAGCGTTTATGAAATGGATGGGGTTAGTCGCACGTGCCTGGAATGGAGTATGTTTTGTGGGTTTTTGGTATGATGGAGTGCTTTATGCACAGGACGCTATACTTATGACTGGTGGTGTGGCTACTGGATTTTTGGATTTGTTTCCTGCCCAGTCGTAAGTATAGCTACCTAATTGTTATTCACGGATGAAACTGTCGTGAAAAGACCTGAATATTTCTATATTATTAAATGCACGACTTCATATGAACTAAAGAGCCTAATGTTGGGGATTTCATATGGACTGAAACGAATTTATGCATTGTCTAATAAAGTATCATGAATGAGTCTTTGCTTCATGCATTTATGTTTTTTTTTTAAGTATATCCAAGTAGGCCATGCATGAACTAATACATTACACTTTTGCAACTACCCTTGGCATGCATACGCGAGAAAGCTTTTAGTCGACGCCAAAATATCTCAACTCAAGAAACGGACGTTTCAGCGTCAATCGAGACCTTTTTAGACGTGCCGACGGGGCTAGATCGAGACAAATGATCGCATTTCATCTCGCTTCAGCGTTCTATTATGCGAACTTAAGTATGCCCAAAATTGTCCTTCAAGCTAGATGCACTGAATACTGGTCCTTCATGCACTGAATATAGCGTCTAAAACAGTTTCCTTACCAAAGTAGCCTGGTTGGGCAGTACGGTCGGCATGAGCGGCTCGAGATCATCCTGCAGCTGCACGGAGCTGCTAGCGGTGACGGGCAGCTGTGACGTCACGGAGCAGTTGTCCGCCGCCGTCGTGACCCACTGGACGCCCTCGTTGAAGTCGCCCACGCAGGTGTAAATGCGGCAGTGGACGGTCGTGGTCTCGCCTGGAGAGGTGGGATGTGAAAATCTCGTGAGTGTCAACGTTACCAAACCCGGTTGGCAACCCGTCGACCGATTTGGCCCATGTTGAAACTTGTTTTTTTTGTCTCATTTCCCCGCCTACCAAACTTCATGATGTACCGATCAACGATACTGAAGTTATTCATGCATACGAACATTCATAGATACATTAAAACATACAAACGCTGCTGGATTGTTCAAGTAGACTCAGAGAACTTCTCTCGTTTGCCTCGCACGTTTAATTAAAATTGAATTGTTTACAGGAATAACGCTCATCAGCGTTCCATACATCCGTTATTAATGTTATTATCAATAGTATAACAAGTAATGATTACTGGCGCTAATTATGAGATTTCTAGCAATTATAATTATGTAGTAATTTGTATCCACGTCACCTTTACTCTTTGACTCGCGGATATAGAGTATGAGAATTGCAATTAAGTATGGCTGTAAGTCTTTGATCTACATACCAACACATAATTATTATGTGCTAACAAATGGTTTGTAAGTACTTGCATAAGTATGTTAAGTCACGCTACATACGGAGACGCAATCATGATGAGATGTTCTAAGCTGAAATTGAGCGTCCCTTTCACCGCAATGTCTATAAGTACATACAATAAAAACAGTTACCTACTAAGTAGGTAGGCATAGGCAATGTAAAATATTTTCAACATAATGGCCACATCTCGCCCTGCATACCTACCTACTAGTTATTTAGCTGATGCCAATATCTTAGATGGTATTGTGGCTAAAGACTTACAGCTTTACAAAGACTTACGCTGTACCTACGAGTACGTTACACACAGAAACCGAAGGCGGTTGTTTCATAGACTAAAGAAAAATCGCCTTCGGCTCCGTCCACGCCTTCGCTTTCTGTGTGTAACGTACTCGTAGGTACAGCGTAAGTCTTTGTAAAGCTGCTGTACAGTACAAGTATCGTACAGCGTTCAGTGGTACAGTACACTAGATGGGTGGAATGACTACTTGGATGCTGCACTGCCTGGGATATTCATTTTAATAGAGTAGGCTTGTCAAGCTTGTTTCAGTAAGTTAGGAATAGTTCGGCTACTAGGTACTCACCTAAACCCAACGTTGGGATACTGTCGAAGCCCTTACAAAAGTAAGCCGGCTTCATGAAGACCATCTCCAAACCCTCCCACTCGCCCGGCACCACAGCCTCCAAGCCAGTCTTCACTTGAGCGTGGAGCAAAATGGTCTTTCTGTCCAAGAACAGACGTTTCACTTTCAAGAAGTTGAACACGCTCTCCTTGGAACTTCCTCCGACGTTCTGCTCTTTGAACCTCTTGAGGATATCTTCGGTCTTCTCGCCATGCGTCAGCTCTGTGCCGCCGTAGACTTTGGCATATTTCGTTCTCAAGTAAATGTACTCGCTCAACTTCTCCGACCATTCCTTTAGTGGTTTCTCTAGGTTCTCCAAACTGTACTTTCTTTTCACCCTTATCTTGATGGTGTAAAGGTTCATGACCGAGGACTTTTCCCTGATGAACAAGGCCTTGTTGGACTCGCTAACCCTGAAGTTCTTGGAGTCGGCGTGGATGCACCAGTAGTATCCGTCTGTAAGGGGTTTCAGGACGAAGTCATTGGTATCGTCGATGCGTGTGAGCTTGACCTTGGAAGGGTAGAAGATGACAGAGTCACTGAAGCACCAAATTTTGTTCTCGTCCACTGAGGAGTCGTTCACTGTGAGGCCAAGCTGGTTGTCACTGGAAAGAGAGGAGAGCCATAAATTCATTCAATGAGTTGGTAACTCTGCTCAGAGGTATCGGACAAATTTTCTAATTTTATATCTATGAAGCTTTTGCCCGCGACTTCGTCCGCGCAGACTTATTTTTTTTCTCGTGAGTATTTCCGTTGTTTTGGTTATTCTGCTTTTCGGGGCGGAGAGAAATCCAACAAACCAAAAATCATGACAATCGGTCCACTCGTTCTCGAGTTATAAATGGTGTAACTAACACGACTTTGTTTTATACTTAAGAAAGATAACAACAGCGATCCCCTAATAATTAGAGCCTAATTAAATCCAGTAAGTTAACAATAAATAAGGCGCTAGCAAATTGATCAAAATTCAATTGAATATGAATGTTACAACAACGGGAATCTTGAGTTTTAACAGCATGACGTTTTATCGCAATCAGTTGAGTAAAATCGGAAAACAGCTTGATTTCTCTTCGGGGTGCGGCTGCATCAAACATTATCATTGTAAATCTGTTTAAAGCAGTAAGAACCGCGAAATATGAGCTGCCGGTTAAAGCTATGTAGGTACCTAAAATATCAGATTAACAAAGGGGTAAAAATTATATCACCGTAAAAAAATTACATAAAGAGAAGGACTGAAAAAGAGGAAATACTCGTAAACAATAAGACAAAAAAACTTACTTGTTATAGGAAACGTTCAAGCTGACGTTCCTCAAGTGGATACTCCGTTCGCAGATGACATCATAGAAGACATAGGAGCCGTTGACCAGGTGCCACGCGCCTTCCTGCAGGGCTACCAGCGAGGTGTCGGCGGCGAAAGACTCGTCACGGAAGTTCCATTCGGTATCAGGCACCTGAAGGTGGGAGAGGTTGCTGGTTAAGGTTGGACGATAGCAGCGTGGCGGGAAATTCAAAATGTTCAGTATTTATTTTATTTTGAAGCTAAACTAAGCAATTTTTTACCCGGCTACGCGAAGCAAAAAGGAGGGTTAAGATTTTAGCAGCGTATGTATTGTATGTGTGTATGTATGTATGTTTGTGTATATGTTTGTGTGTTCATCTGTTTCCTCGCAGAACCTAAACTACTCGGCCGATTTCAACAAATGAGGTGTCGTTGGATTGTTCTTCATTATTGTAAACAACAGAACAACAATAATTCAGCCGATTATGTGTTCTGGTCGACAGAGCAATGGCACTGCCCAAAAAACTTGTAATTTTTTGTAGATAATGTAATGGAAAACATTTTGGCTATTTATGGCTCTCGCTCGTAACATCAACGTTATCGCAAAAAAAAATGTCGATGACTGACAAAAAAAGGGAAAAATAGGAGTAAAACAAATTATTGCTCAGAGTGTTTCTACTTCTGCGGGTCTATTATGTAAAAAAACCACTCAATATATGAGCGTCAAAAAACTCGAAAATAGCCCTTATTGAAATGAACAATCTCTTTTTTGACATTTCAAAACCGTTATTTTTACGGTGGATATTTTAGAGAATACAGGGGCTGGTCCGAAGCGTACAATACGAAAGCTATGATCGTGCCAGATTTCAGATCTCCTGCCGACACGTAACATACCTACCAATAGTAGACATAAACGATCAGAGAAAAGTTAACGAACCAAAACTCGATCACCATAAAAAGGTACGAAGGTGAAGTAGGTTAGAAACCTTAATGAGTCAGTTAAAATTCTTTTGAATGTTATTATGAATAATAATTGCAAGATTTATTTGATTACTTAAGTATCTCGTTTCAAAGGAAGTTATTTATAACTTGTTTTCTAAAACTGGATCTAAATTCTTTGTTAAATTGGTCATTATCGTGATTTACAAATATTTAACCTCCTTTTCTTGTCCTAAGCAAAAGGTCGGATTGGGATAGTGTTTTTTTTAACTCAATATTTTACTCTTTTCTTTCTGATCATTTGATGAGCTCCAAAAACTGTAAGTAACTACTGTCCAAACTTACCACATTGTCCCCATCTTCCGGATCAATCCACAGCATGGTATCACCGGGTGTCATGACAATTCCCAACGGATCCGTCACGTTGCGATCATCTGACTCGTGCAGCAAAATATTATTGGCATACCGCCACCCTCTCTGTAAGAGAGACCCATTTCTCCTAGCACATAGCTCTTGCGCTTGGCTCCACGTCGCTCTAACCGTGCCGCCACCTACTCCGACCACTGCGGCCAAGCAAGTCGGCTTAGGACTCCAAAACCGCCAATAATCCGGCAACTCTTCACACCCTTCGTGCGACATGTCATCTAAATCGTCGTACGGCTTCACAAAGCAGTATCTGTAGTGTTTCTCGTCACACATTACAGCTTTGAGCCCATCTTTGGTCGCAATGGTGCATAGTTCTTCCTCGATTCCCAATCGACTATCGTATTTGATGTCGAAAGTAGTCGTGAGGATGTCACCAGTGGATTCTGCGTAGGACCAGTCAATGAAAGGACCTCCTGGGTACAAGGATTTGTATTCCGCCCACAGTTTCATGTCTGATTTGCTGAAGTCTTTCAGGTCTAACGCTTTGTATAGCTTGTAGTTGTAGAGATTGCCTGCGCAATCGTTGAATTTGTCGGTGAAAGACTCTGGGCCTTTTAGGCGGTGGCATATAGGGTCCTCTTTGTCTCTGGTGTAGGACAGGTTGAATCCCAAGGGGCAGGTGTGGTCTCTCCGTCGAGCCTCTGTTGAGGAGTCGTGGAGCCATATCAGCAGGATCACTGTAGCACTCAGGTTGATTATTTTTCTTTGGCGCAGTAGCATCTGGAAAATAATAAAATATCGTGGCTATATTTAATGTTCAAGTTTCAGTTGATTATGGCTTTACGGTTTACGGAGTTAGCCTACCTAGCCAAAATGATTTACTTGGACCCAATTGTGTAACGTTGACTAAAATTTCGTGTATTGGATGGATATAACGTCAAATTCAAAAGCATCTGACCCTACGATAGCATTTCAGCTTTGTAGCAGAAAAACACCATAAACTTTTTAATGCCAGATTTTAGCAAGCATTTAACCCCACCTATCAATAGATCTTTGTGAATCTCGTAAATGAGTCTGGCATTCAGACTGTTTATTTTGCCCCTTGTTTGATGCGCGATTAATGTCCCAACCACAAGGCGAAAACATCAACACTGCGGCTTTGGCTTTTATTTAAACGGGCTTATAAATAATGTGATGTGATGATGGGGTGAAAGGATGTAAGGTAGTCCTTTCATCAAAACGACTAATGCCCGTTTTCACCAACCATCCCTAATTTTGGGGGACCTTTTAACGCAAATTATCTGCGCCTGTGCAAGTCTAGTGGTCGTGGATGAGGGACCATACAAACTCAACTCACAAGCGTTGTGACTTGAATTCGTATGGACCTTTGTCCGTGACCGCTAGACTTGCGGAGGTGCAGATAATTTGTGTTAAGAGGTCTTTTAAAGTTAGGGGTGGTTGGTGAAAACGGGCATTACCTTATTCTTGAATACACTTTGATGTTACTTGTTAATTTTTATTTATTTATCTTGCATAAGTTATCTAGTTGAAGAATGTCGTATATCGCTCACTCAGAGAGACAGATCATGAGTGAATTGATCGAAATGCTTTATCGTTTCTACTTTACTCATTGCGTTTGACAAAACCGAATTCAAACGGTGATCTCTTCGGTTTTACTCATTTACCACTAACTCTATTCAAATAGAAAAAAAATACAAATCATGGCCCTCTGAACAGCCTAAAAAAACTCTGACACCAAACTGTTTTACAATGGCCACTACCTCGGGCAACACTTTTGATTTAGCCAAGTGTCAGCCGAATCTCTCCAAGTGTCGTATTCAGAAGAGAATACCCCTTATTATACCATATTGCGAAGCATTGTTTAGACGGCAGATTTGCGTTTATCTTATCAGTCTCGCTCACGTGTGTGTGTAAGTATTTATAATCAAACTGTCCAAGTGTGAGTGATACAGGATTATCCTAATCATGACTATCATCCACTTGAACGTCCCCCGATACGGTGCCAATAATTGGGGTCGATATTTAGGAATTTCGGTCGATATGTTCTACTTTGTAAATCTGCCAGATTTAAAACAAAGTTCAAATAAGGTCATCGCATCGCTCGTTAGCTTACAGCATAAACTTCCCACTAATATGGTAACACACACAGAATCGTGATAGGTGGAATGAGCATGAAGAGGCCTTAACTCAGCAGTGGGTGTTAACAGGCTGATGATGATAAATATGATATATCTGAAAGTTTGTAAGTGTGTGTGGGTTTGTTACTGTTTCACGCCGAAATGGCTGGACGGATTTAGATGAAATTTGAAATGGAGATAGCTTGTATAGACATCGGACTAACACATTTTCCCCGTATGCATCAGCGCGGAAAAGTCAGGGGCAAAAGTTATTTAACGAGCGAGCGAAGCGAGCGAAGTTCTCCGAGTCTACTGGAACAATCCGGCGTTTGTATGTATGTATGTATATGTATGCATGTATGTATGTATGTATGTATGAATGTTCGTTCGACGATAACTTTAGTAAATGTTGTCGGATCGTTATGAAATTTGGTAGGCGAGTAAATGAAATTAAAAGATTTTTTAGGTTCGAACATAAGCCAAATCGGTCGAGGGGTTGCCGAGATATGGGGTTGTTAAGTTTATATGGGGTCGCGAGTTCACAGTTCGGGGCGAACCACTAGTTATAATAGTAAGAAAATACAGCAGTACCATAGTACAGATTGAGTTTTCTATCATATTGGGCAATATACATATTTATCTAACTTAGGATCCGCGCAAAGACCGACTTGATTTTTCATGACTTTTTACGGTTTAGAGGATTTTAGAGGATTGCGTGTCGAGCGAGACCAATTTTTCTACATTTTATGTTATTGATGTTATGAATTATGCTTGAATTTCTTCGACATTTGCGGACTGTTTTACATCATCGAGATTGCCCTACCTCCCTGGCCCCTGAACCATTCATACATAGGGTTGCCAGGTCGTCTAACCTAATAGCCGGACAGACCAGCCAGTTTGGCCGGACCTTTGGATAAAAAAATAGAAGTTAAAAACTAAAACCCGACTACTAAAAGGCTTAAAACAAGACCTGTTTATCCTTAAAATAGACTCATAGATAATTAATCGTAGTCGGAGGCCATCGGTTTATCAAATGCGAATGTGGTGTCCTCCGACTACGATTAATTATCTATGAGTCTATTTTAAGGATAAACAGGTCTTGTTTTAAGCCTTTTAGTAGTCGGGTTTTAGTTTTTAACTTCTATTTTTTTTTGAGCTTTTTAGTAAGTCATTTTGGACGATCACCCAGAATAGAACCAAGGGCAAAAAAAAAACACATTTTGCAATTTTTTGTTCTATTTGTTATGTTGACGCTACATGTGTTATACATTTTTGAAAAGGTCTTTTAAAGCCCTTTCATTTGATACCCATGACGATGGTATCCGATAATTTTTATTTTTAGGTCCACCACTTTAGGGCGCAGCACAGCCGCCATCTTGTTTTTTTTCAAAATTAAACTATCCTATGTTACCTGGGTGATTAAGACGAATCCAACGACACCTCATTTGTTGAAATCGGCCGAGTAGTTTAGGCTCTGCGAGGGAACAGATGAACACACAAACATACATACATACATACATACATACATACATACATACATACATACATACATACATACATACATACATACATACATACATACATACATACATACATACGCTGCTAAAATCATAACCCTCCTTTTTGCTTCGCGTAGTCGGGTAAAAAAGCCGGACACCCTAAATTATTAAGGATTTTCTGTCTTACCAATAATACGACAATTTTTTTTTCATCTCCCACGCTCGGAAAGTTTGCTGTTACTAGTAACTTACAATCGTGTAAAGGCCGGATTTAAACTATCTGAACTTTTGTGCGCTTCGAAATTTGAACGCGACGCCGGGACAGTCTTTCCCGCGCCCTATGGTTTTGAAAAAGAAAAAAACACTGGCCGTTTAAGTAGATGCCAGATCCCGATGGAAAATAAAACCTCATTCATAGTTCGTTTAAACGCGTCTTTCAGCGAAAGCGATTGTTCGTGCCCATTCTCTATACAAAACTGTGAATGTAAATGGTGCATAAGCATCTTTTAAAAAGGTAAAGTCACGGAATAGAACATTCAGAAACGCGGTTTCTTCTTATAGTCTTTTCAATATTTTGTACACATATTTATATTTAAATACCAGTAAATAAAAAAAATGCTGCGCTTCTGTTTTATCAAATAGATAATTATGTTTTGGTTTGTTAAATACATTTTTTCAAACGATATTACTAATTTCATTTTTTATCTCCTACAAATTTTTAATTTATATGGTATAAGTTCAGAATGCACCCGGAAAAAAAAACATTCTTTTATTTACATTATTTTTGTGTCTGGATAAATAAACTTCAGGAAATTATTAATAAAACGAATGGTTTTAATACCAACGAAGCTCAAAACTTTAGTGCGGCAGCCGTAACTACAGTAAAATATGCTTTTAAAAGGAACTTATTTGACTCACCTGTTTTGCCTGTAAGTAGTTGTCTATAGAGTTTGTCCCGCTTGGCTAACAAAGTCATTTCCTCGCTTCTGTGAGATGAAAAGTTTTGTGTTTCGCACGAATGCAATATTATATGCGTCTCGTGCTTCTGAATACCTCGCTACGCTCAGGTTTCTTTTTTTGAACCACTCGCTACGCTCGTGGCTCAATTTTAGAAACCTTCGCTAGCTCGGTTTTCAATACAAGCACTCGCCGCAAACAATAATTTAGCATTCTTGCATAACAAATAACTATTACGTAAAACAGTGCCATCTAACGAACGACTTGCGTACCACTTAGAACAAACGGGACATCTAGCGCAGTGTTGCCAGGCCCATTATAGTTAAGGAGGCGAGGTAGCTAAATGGCGTAATTCAACGGCGCCGTCGAGACCTATCAAAATCGAAAGATAAAATAATTTCGAAAAGAAAAGCTCGTATGGCAAAAACCATTTTAGCGGTGGGTTTGGCGTGTACGGTTTTTCAAAAATGTAAACAAAAAGCAGTTACTTGGGCATTCTCGAGCGCGTCAGATATTCATACTACGTATGCCCCGAGTGCCTCTGATAACAACGGTATACTAATCTGCCGGTTTGCGTGGTGGGGGTAGGCATATAAAGTAGTCAAAAATGCAAAAAAAAAAAATTACTCGAGCGCGTCAGATTTTCGGAAGGGGTGTTAAGTAGGCCCCAAGGAAGCTCCCTTTAAAAAAACTGACGATTTCGGCGTGACGATAAGTTACAATGAATTTTTGAAAATGCAAAAAAAAAATGTTTTTTTGAAATACTCGAGCGCGTCAGATTTTCATAGGGGAGGTTTATCTCGGTATCCTGAAAGCACATTTTTTTAATCTGACAAAAATATTGGTGGGTTCTCTTAATCTGACCGAAAAAGTTTGAGTTTTTATGATGCTTCAAGTCAAAACGTTTTAACTTTGGACAAAAATGTAAAGAGACCTTTTTTGTGTAAAATAAAATTACCTTTTTTGTTTATTTCAACTTTTTTTTTTGTAAAATGTATCGTTCGCGACTTATATGCCGTAACGCGTTCTTAGGAAGACGAAATGGCTCCTCCACACTTCCGGTCATGCGGAAACCGGCAGATTTTGTATTTTTAGTAAGTTTTAGATTATATTCTTCAAAATAAAAAAAAATAAATCGCGCTCGAGAATGCCGGATTAACGTTTTTTTTTTTACAAGTTCGCGACCCTATAACTCGGCGGCGTCAAGGACTTATCGTCAGATTAGTTAAATTTAGTCTTTAAACACTAAAATCAACCCCCAATATCTTAATCTGACGCGCTCGAGTATTTCAGACTATCCATTTTTTTTTTTACTAATCTGATCGTCTATCCTAGGCGCGCGTCACTACATATAGAGCTAAATACTTTACAAGGTTGTTCTATTAGGTCTAAGGTATCTCTCATATCTTAAACTGCCACGCTCGAGTATTGCCGAAAATTCCCCTATTCGCCTCCCTAACTATTATACGAAAATCGGTTTTCAAAAAACGCTACCGAGGTGCGAGGTAAAGCCTAACAAAAGCCGGACAGGCCGGACACCGTTTAATTTGGCCGGACACTTGATCAAAAAGCCTACCTATGTCCGGCTTTAGCCGGACGCCTGGCAACCCTATTCACACATCGCACAAACTAGCTCGTTACTCGAAACGAGTGGCAACTAATTGACCGATAGCGCTGTCGAAGCATCGCGTCGCTATCGCCCTATCGGCTCTGCTAATTACGTTCAGCTCTCGATACTGTTAACTTTAGTAGCTGCAGGGTTGACTGGTACTTATTATACTAGTGGTTCGCCCCGAACTACGTACTCGCGACCCCATATCTCAGCAACCCCTCGACCGATTTGGCTCATATTCTCTTTGCCCCATTTACCCACCTACCAAATTTCATGACGATCCGACTTTTACTCAAGTTATCGTCGAACGAACATTCATACATACAAAAATACAAACATACATACATACATACATACAAACGCCGGATTGTTCAAGTAGACTCGGTGAACTTCGCTCGCTTCGCTCGCTCGTTCAAAAAGGTAGTTCTGGAGAGGGGGGTGGTACTTATTATATGCTTTTTTAACTATTTATTTAAGCAAAAAAATTCTTACAAGCAGTTACAAGATACGCTAAACTGTAGTAACAGTTTGTTGGCGAAGCGCTCTTATAGTTTTTTGATTACCTACTTAATTGTTTGTTTATATTTTTTACGGGCTTAATTAACATATCAGTACTTAGGACTTTTTAACTTGTGTGTGTGTGTGTCTGCAGACAGACCAACACGCGTAACTTAGCTGATACATAAGGTTGTCACCGCCATACGAGGAAGACTACAATAACAGCATGCCTGTGACAATACATCATCATCATCAGCCCACCCTCCAGCCACTGTTGGGTATAGGCCTTATTTCCCTCGCGCCAGCTCTCATATGGTCCCTCGCTTTCCGCATCCATGGACCCTACAATGGTATCGTCCAACCATAGGGCTGCTGGTAGGGGAGCACAACTTCAAGATAAAAGTTGTAACCCACTATCGGGTAGCGGCATCTCGCTTCACGCGGTTAAAGCAAGATGGCGATAGCCGATAATGGGATAAAACTTTTATCGTGACATTGTGCTCCCCTAGCAGGTCTTAGCACCGATCGCCGTCCAGTTTTTGGCCAGCTCATTTCTGTGCAAGATACACACAGGGTGTTGATTTAGTCAGATTTATTTCCATTGTCGTGGAACGATTTTACCAAATTAACACCTGGTATTTCGTGCCGCCGGCACGTTACGTGTCTAGATTTAACAAAAGAGTGAGAAACTGATATCAGAGCTTAACTGGTCACACTCAAACAAAGACGAAAACGGAGCCGCGTCATTTACTCAACACCTGCATTGTGACAAGTTTGTTTCCGAAAGTGTACTTCACTTATTGGTCTTTCTGCTACTCGAAATAATGTCAATCGCGACACTTCTATTTTCATCATAAATTAAACGACCATTCCGTTCAGGATCAGTGATTTTGATCAAGATTGCGATCGATACCAAGGATCAATCTACGACCTCCCAATCTACGACCCAATATTTAACTAGGCTTCGCCATGCGCCTTCGTCTTCGTGAGCATCTTTCAAAAAAACTTCCAGTCCCCGTAGCATGAATTTTATCGAGGCCGATTTATCCAACAAAATGGCGGTTTATCAGCATTTTTGACGTCTATAGTGGGTTATATATCGTTGAGAGCGATATATAACCCACTATAGACGTCAAAAATGCTGATAAACCGCCATTTTGTTGGATAAATCCGCCTCGATAAAAGTCATGCTCCCCCCGCAGAGACCTTTAAGGGTTTTTTTTTAAATCTAAATTCCCCTCTACAATATCAATACATTTCTATCTTCAGTGGTTTCGACTATGCGTTGTCTAACAGTCTGTGTTTTTTTTAAATATCGGGAAGTCAAAAACGAGCACTTACCTTGTAGTTTTTGCTTGTTCATGTGACCGAAATGTTGCAGCTACAGTCCTCCAATCGTCTTCGGTTTGCCAACATCATCGCGCGATTGCCAGGCCCATTAACAGTGGTTTTAAAAACTCGAACTTTGGCTATTATTCTGTTTGCTGTTGTTTTTATCGCCTCTCGTTTGAATCACTGTGATTACGCTGTATCCGGGGGCCTGCAAAAAAGCAACGATTGTCCCATTAGACGCTGCTACTGGCGTCGATTGCGTGATCGGTAACAATTAAGTAGCGACAGTTATTGACTGGTCGGAAGTCACAGAATGAGAAATGGTTGTATTAGCTGAGGATTTGCTTCTGTTCAGAATTTCGCTTGTTGATGTGTGTGTTAGTCGCACGCATTCATTATTTCTTGTCTTAATACACCATGGATTGTCTTTTTACAATCTATTAGAAAAAAACCTAGGTTTTAGCTCCAGACTCTAGCATATTATTCGTTAAAGGATAGCGCCACGCGCGACACCTCAAGGATGTGACCCGTAACACTTGGGATTTGTTAGCTGTTTGTAATAGCTAACAAATAACCAAGTAGTAGCAAAAGAAAGGTGGTTTGACATATGCCTTGGAGGAAGCAGTTTTAAGGCTGGAAGATAGCAGCGTGGCGGGAAATTCAAAATTTTCCCAGTTTTTTTACATTTTGTAGCTAAACTGAGATATTTTTGTTCAGCGATTTTTCGTCCGCGGCAATTACATAGTATTCTTTTCATTACTGTAAACAACAGAACAACAATAACTCAGCCGATTATGTGTTCTGGTCTACTACAAGTTTTTTGGGCAATGCAACTGCTTCGTAGACCAGAACACACAATCGGCTGAATTATTGTTGTTCTTTTGTTTACAATAATGAAAAAAAATACTATGTTATTGCCGCGAACGAAAAATCGCTGAACAAACGCCTCGTCTCTTTGGCGTATTGTGCGATGTTTTTATAATTATTTAATTTAGGATTTTCTTTATAATAAATTTAGGGAGAGAAAATGCTAAATAATAATAATAATAATGATTGTTTGTTTTAATAATAATAAATGAGGGTGTGTTTTGTATGTGTGTGTATACAATATTATGTGTAATATGAGAGAGATGATGTGTTTGTATGTGTCTGTGTATGAAGACTATGTTGTAGTGAAAACATCTGCCCCACTTCGGATGTATGTTTACTAACAAACTGCGTATGTCTTTAGGTAAACCGCAACACAATAATATGCTGGAATTTGAATTATGTCAAAGCCTAAGGAAGGTGTCAAAACACCACTAATACCCCTATTGTTAAAGATTTCCAACATATCTTTGGCAAACTAGTAATAAAGCCACAAAAATGTCACGCTCGAGCATATGCCGATAATATTGCATTCGTGCGATGTAAGATTGCATCTGCCTATGTTCGATTGCAAAAAAAAAACTGATAAAATCGGTATCACATCGCATTGACGGCAACCTCAGACGGCAGTTCAATTGTTTTGGATAGTAATACAAAACAATTGAACTATTGACCTACTTTTGTGTGTGATTCGTGATATTTTGAAGTACCATGTCATTTTTATGACACAGCAATACAGAGTATTGCTTAATCTCTATGGCCCGGTTTCTGAATTGAGAATTTTACTAAGTAAATACTTAACTATCGTTCCGTCACTTTTTTTTGTGAGAAATCCGCAGAGGCAGATCGATATTTAAGTACTTGCTTAGCGAATTTCTCAAATCAGAAGCCGGCAGTAAGGCTTTTGTAAAGCCTCTACGTTTTACATCCGACACCTAAGTCAATATTAAGTGCATACTTGAAAGCGAGACGTTAAGTGCAATGCACAGAGCACAATCAAGTAATCATAGTGGATGTAAAACAAATGAATGAACACACAAAGTCAAGCAACCGCTAGGTATGTACCTACTTAACTTGGTACATGGTAAATACTACAAACAAGTCAGCTTTAAACTTAAACATTACACATTCACTAGTTGTGGTATGAGTGTCAGACCCTTAATGTTATAGCAAACTGAAGCCGCATTTACACGAACTTAGTGAACTATGACGGAGCGCGTCATCATAGTAAACTAATGCTTCTGATTGGTGGTTTTCATTACAGCGCTACGTCACGTCAGTAAAATGGCGAATTAGAGCTTTAGCTAACTTTGATGGTTCAATTCATCATTACTACGACAGCACGTCAGAGTGTACACTTTTATAGTAAAGTCGCCCGTAACGTAACCTAGAAGAGGGCTAGCGTGTAACGGTCAACGTGCTGTCGTGTGTACTAAGACCGTGAAAACGCGGCTTGAGTATGGTTTCAGGCTGCAACCGTACCTGAAAATGTAAACCAAATAAACTTGAGCAACGAAATTTTGAATTTGGCTCGGAGCGAGCCGGGGTCTGAGTGGATGTAGAAACCGCGTGTGACCAGGGACCTTAGCCTGTAACGTAATGGTGCCAAAATGGGCTCTCAGTTGGGCTTCAATTACGATTTAAGTTAATGCTGTCGGTCCTTTTAATGTGTTTGTAGTACCTACAGCAAATAATATTCTGATTCTAATTCTAGATGATTAGTTCACTGGAATTTATTGCAGTGGCGATAAGAAAAAAACAAGATGGCGTCGTAGTGGAAAGCTCGCGGCGGTTTCGCCACAACATGCCCTTCCCGTTCTCCCCGTCTACACTAAAACTGCGTTTTCTTCTTTTTTGACTAAATTACAGCCTTGACGGAGACAAAACTCATTTTTAGATAAAATTTACTACTAATAAACATGCACTTTTGTTTTCAAGTTTTTCTCAAAAAAACAAAAAAAAATGTTTTTTTGAAATTTCGGTGTATTTTTTTCCCAAAAAGGGGTAGTTTTTAAACAATGATTTTGTGATGAAAATCATTAAATAAGCACCCAAACTGCATATAATTAGGAAGATTATGAAGTAAAAAACAGATTTAACTTACATTTACACCCCTTTTATGCACTTTTTCACCTCAAAACTTGAAACACGGGCGATAAAATTTTGACGACCGCCATTACGCAACACGGATTTGCAACTGACGATTTATCCGATGTTTGCCACTGTGAATCAAAGCTTGGAACCTTGCTAGCTGTCTCGTTTCATCGGCAATACATTTAAATAGGTCAAAAAGAGACAAAGGGAGGTTTGTTTATGCTTTTTTGACGAAATATGAGCGGGGAAAATGAGAGCTCGGTGGGGCTATCCACAACATGGCAAAATGGATGCGGAAGCTCGCTGCGGCCTCGCCACAACTGAGGGGATACGGAATAAAAAAAAATAGTTTGAGTTTTGAGTTTTGTTGTAGGAGAAAATAGAAGTAATCCCGGTGTTGTCCTTCTGCTGGGACGCCATCGATACGCCATTGCGTTACAGGCTAAGGCCCCAGGCTATGTCCGAAAACCGGCTACTGATTGCACCTACGGATGCACAAGCAGAGACATATTATATTATGCCCTTTTGTTTCTACATAAAATATTACTGTATTTGTTAGTACTATATTATTATGTTCGGGTTTAGTATAAGTGAAAATGTAAATTGTATTTTGGAAATTAATAAACATCTCCTATTCTATTCTATTCTACCATCTTTGCTAGAAACAATTATTGTATACCCACTTGCTGTATGGGTTGCAATTTTATCATAGGTACTGTCATCTTTATAACCACTTTAAATTCTGAGCAATAAGTAGTTTCATGTTGTGTTTTTTTTTTTTCAAGGCATAATAACTTTATTAGAACACAATTAAATACAAACTATAAATATGCGAACTAAAATAATAATTAAAATAAGCTAAGCTTAATTTAACTAAAATTAAAAGAAACTAAACTAAAAATAATATTTACAAGTAAAAGACCTGCCCCAGGTCGCTGTCCCGCGGCAGTGAGCCCAGAACGCTGGCGACGTTGCCTCTTTGGATGGCCAGGCTTATCCTCTGGCCGAGGTACGCGCCAGCCCTCTGGTCTCCCGAAGAGTCGATTAGGCGCGCCGCTAGGTCTTTGTACAGCAGGCGCGCCTCTGGGCCCCATGTGCCCATCGTCTCGACCCCAAACGCCGCAAATATGTAATTGGTTCCAATTGAACCATATTTGCGCCGCTTGAGGCTTTGTTGTGTTTCAATTTCCAAGTTCTTAATTTTCAAGACACGATTATGACTCTGGCACTTATATTCTCGTCCAAGTAGAGTTATCTACATAATTATTGAGTCGTAGGTAAGGCAAATAATTTTGTCTAGAATCATGGGAATCTCAGTGCATGTAATGTGAAATAGATCATAGTTATCAGACATGCATGCAAAAACACGTACGAAAAAAAGAGTTCCGAGGAAACGATTTGCGATACGGGTGTTAGTAAATGGTTGTTTTTAAGTGCCAACAATTTAGTTAAATAGCGTAAAGTCTATGTACCTAGCAGAGATACCTAGAATTTTATGGGCAACTATCAGAATCCAATAGCCCCACCCCCACAGATGATACCGCATATGATACCTACATTTTAGATGATACTTTTTGAAATGGAGCGTAAGGCCGGCCACATACCGACGGAATTTTTCCGTAACGGAAAAACGAATGGTGATTCCGAACGCAGCAACTGCATACAAATCTACGAAAATTCCGGACGGAGAAAAACCGTATGTGTGTGGTAGGTCCATAGACTTGTATGGAGTCACTGCTTTCGGAATCCCGATTAAATTTTTTTCCGTTCGGATTTCCGTCTGAATGTGGCGGGCCTAAATCTTACACTGCATATCGTTGGCTTTTCTTTTGTTTTGCTCAGACATCGCTCTATCTAAGCTACAACTCTGATCCCATCGAAAACTAGCTGCCCAACAGACTCACAAGCAGGCAGACAAGCCTTACTAAACCACGATTGAAGTAAAAAAAAAGTAAGATGTAGACTGTACAATTGTACATGTCCCACTAGCTGGGCAAAGGCCTTCTCTCAGAGAGAGAGTTCGAGCTTAATCACCACGCGGGCTCAATGCGGGTTGGCGATTTTTGCGTTGAGGGTATAATGTCTCATACGCTCAGGTTTCCTTACGATGTTGTCCTTCACCGTCACGATTGAAGTATTTAAACTTAAACTTTCGTGAGCACTAAACATTTTTCTATTAAATCACGGTTTTATTCACTAGTAGCCGACTAGTTTCGGTTTTCATTCGGAGACTTTAATCATCCTACACCGACAAAATACTACTGAGTAAAACCGTGATTTAATAGAAACACGATTGAAGTATTGCCACAAACGTGCTAATGTGGCATTGTATAAATTCGTCACACAAGTCATGTGCCGTAGGTTTTGGAGAGTCATTATAAATTCTGTCTGTTCACGTAAGAGTTGGCAGTAGTCGGTATGAGGGCTTTCCCAAGATTTCATCAATTGGCTATCACGAGCGGTGTGCTCCTTAGTACCCGACCCAGAAGGAGGATTTTGTTTTTCGAGTGTATGTATGTATGTATGTATGTATGTATGAAAACGGCTTGATGGATTTGAGCTTGAACTATTGTCACCTAACTTTGCTTTCGGAGGAATTTATTAAGGTGCAGATATTTAAATGGTAAAAAAAAATGTTTTAAAATAATTCCGGTCTTACGAAACCACGTAATGGTAAAACTCATTCATTACGGAAACTAAAAAAAACTATAAAGTAAATAAATTATTAAACTAAACAAAAAACTCGACCACAACTCGACTGCGTGAAAAAATCAAAACAAAAAATCCTTTAAATAACAAGAAAACGGAACTGCATTACAGTCTTAGCAGGCGGGACCAACCCCGTTTCAAACATAATGGTCCCGCCTGCTAAGGCTGTAATGCAGTTAGATTTTCTTTCTTATTTTTTGGAGCTAAGAATTTATTTATTGTGACGTTATATTCCAAGAAACTCCTTCCACGCGGCCAGAGGCAAGCCCATGGTTGACTAAGCAACGTGAAAAAGGCCAACCTTCGTAGACCAACGTCAACGAAACAGTAAAGTTTATTTACCCTATGAGACTGAGCTGCACCCAGCACTTATGTGTGACCTAGCTACATGAGCAGGGACTATAGGCAAAAGCAGAAAGAAGCGTTTTTGGTTCGGTTCTCGCACTTATGGCCCATGAAATACAAACTGCCTGGGCTACCATGTTTTTTTTTGGTGATGGCTAATGTTGCCATGTGCTTAGGATTTGAGTGGGGTGTATCAAATGAGCCGTTTTCAGCACAAATTTACAAAGCATTTCAAATGCAGTCAAATTTCGCTTAGCACAGATTAATTTTGACAGCCGTATTTCGGTTCTTCTATGCCCACGCCTGTAGGCGCCATTTATGAAATGCTTTGTAAATGCGTGCTAAAAACGGCGCATTTGCATGTGTCTATTTTGATAAAACCTTTTTCCACCAAAATGCGATAAAATGCTTGTTTTGTTAAAACTATTGCCGCTAAACGTAACTTTTTTATTTCTGCTGAAATCGTGATAATATATTGAAACTTTAGTCCAGATATTCGGCAAACTAGAGCTGGCAACACTCGCCAGTGACGACAGACCCCGAACCGAGGTCGCTGGGCGCGGTGATGGCAGCCTCCCAAATTAATGTTGCACTCGTGTTTTATGGAGGTCTGGTAGTAGCCCCTAAAATACCTTGTTAGAAGCTTTCTTTCTTTGTCAAATGTAGAAGGGAAACAGCAACGAATCTTTCACGTTTATCCTTATTAAGGGTGGATTTAAAGCTATAGATATTATTTATGTCATTTCAGTCTTTTTATATGAAAGGAAAACTCTTGGGATTCGACCTTCGGTTTCCCCTAACCTTACTTTACTTATTAATTACTTCCTATTTGTTTTCACAATCAGCTTCAGAAAAAAAGAGTTTTATGATTGCTGTTATTGTTATTGTATTGTGCGATGCGATAGTTATTGTATATTATCGTTTTCCTTTACGAGCGGGTGAGGCAATCAAACGTCGGTATCTATTTGTCGAGCAAATATTTATAGTTTGCTCTGTCGTATAGTTCCACTCGAGATGCGACAGCCCGTAAAAACACACTTTTGTTCATTCATCATCATCATCATAACACGCCGAAGCGCATTTTCATTCCTTTCTTTACTGTTGCATTGACGCAAAACGATTTGGAAGAAACGGGAATGGGTGTCATTGTCTCCCCGATGGTTTATTTCTCTAGACTCTAAATATTAGACTCTACCAAACAAACTTCGCTGATAAATATCTAGCAATGCTCTACAGGCTTGCTGGGAAAAACCGTGAAAATGTCGTATAAAATAACTCGTAACTTTTGTAGACACCAGCCAAAACTTGAAGAGGTCGAATGACTCAAAAATAATAAACAAGGTGGCGCCGAAGTAATGTGAATTTTGTTAGAAATTTTAAAAACAGCTCTACTTATTTTCATGAAAAGTTTATTTGAACGTGTAAAATGGATGACATTTAAGATGAAAAAATGATATCGCTCAAATTACCACCTCCCGAGTTTATGCACAAATTGCACTCGTTTAACGGCACTTTGAATTGTTGCTCGCAAAACAACGGGCTCCAAATAGGCGTTTTCGAGATTTATAGACATTTTCCTTTGGGGCTTTTTAAAATCTTGCGTTAACCTCAACAAACCACAAACCTCGTAAGTCTTGAAAGAAGAAATCTCCAATTTGGAACAACTATTCAAAATGCCCTAAAGTTCATCAACTCGGGAGGCGGTCATTGTTGTTGTCGGAAATCACATTTATAAGTTGACGTGTTTCAGGAATAAAGCTATACAAAATTGCCCTGTAAAATGGTATGGTAAATAAATAAATTAATAGCTAGGTAGATGAAATTTAGATAAACAGCTAGGTAGATGAATTTAGATTAATAGCCAGGTAAAATTTTGATAAATAGCTAAGTAGATGAATTTAGATAAATAGCTTGGCTGATGAATTTAGGCAGCAGTATTTCCGTAACTTCTTTAGTTTGGTGATGCAAGATACAAACATAAAATAGCTTATCAAACCTATCGTATAAGGCAGGTAGGTATAAGATTTATTGAGCGCACCTTAAATGTAGGTAAGTGAATCATACAATACATACAGAAAGGAAACTGACTGACAGCGATAAGATAGTGTATGTAACATACATATTATTGTGTTTCTCGAGAATATATATACTTCTCAATCATTGTGTTGAATTATGAAATAGGAATACCTTCCTAAATAAATACCTGATGGCAGAACTAAACTTAAACTGAAAGTCTGAAACAGTAAAGTAATAGTAGATTGTTTACCGAGGGAGTAAAGAACAATTTTAAGGCGTGTGTTTTTTTTATCTAGAGCGGAGCGAAGGATTCTAAAGTAAAAATTGTTTTGCTACCGAGGTGAACACTCTACTTTTGATCACTCTATGAGAAAATAAGTGATTTGCGTGATTGCGTCCGATACTCCGATACATTGTTCTCTGGATATTATAATACCACGGACTCTTAAAAAAATAGTGAAATAATTAGTGTATAATACCATCATTCTCACTAATTGAGGAAGAAACATTTTATTTTTATTTGAATTTGTAAACAAAAGAACGAAGACGGATTGCATTATGATGTTTTTAATTTTTTACAAAAAAAAAATATTTCGCTCGTGTTTGGTTTATTTTTTTATACCTACTGCCAGTTACTTGTCAGGTAGGTATATTAAGGTTAGTGAAATAAGTTTCCTTTTCCTTTGCTTTGACAGAGGAGTCTGTGGTGTTGCCTAGCAACGATAGAAGATAAGATGATAAAAGTATTGAATAACGTGAGACTCTCTCTTGAAGATCTGACCGACACATTTAAAAACTGGTAAGCCAAAAGCGTATGGTACTTTGATTTCTTGTATATTGTTCTATGTATATGTTTAACGAATCATTACAATAGCAATTAAAAGAAGATCGCCACAACCAGTCTCTAAGGACACTCAGTAATCCTATGAATTATTCAGAAACAACAAGGAATCAATCAAGTATCCATGCAAAATGCATGTGAGCTAAACACCGCGCTTTGTAGTTCTTTTATTTATGGTTGCAATAGTTTTATGTCTTCTTCCAAAGTAACCTTTCCATAATCGTATTTAATAGACGTGCCATATCTGTCCAGTCACATTATATACCTGCAAGAAAACTTTATAGCAATAATTTTATCCTTTGTGCGAATAATATCGCAATCTCTATATGGCCTGACGCCACTTGGAGCACAAAATAACTAGTGGTTTCCTCCAAACTGTGAACTCGCGATGTAAAACTTTTTGCTGACACCATTCGCGCAAGCGCGCGCTTTGCATATAAACTATACAACCCTATGGCCCGGTTTCTGAATTGAGAATTTTGCTAAGCAAATAATTTACTATCGTTCTGTCACGCTCTTTTGTGAGAAATCTGCAGAGACAGGACGATACTTACCCATTTGCTTAGCGAATTTCTCAATTCAGAAACCGGCAGTATATCTCGGCAACCCCTCGACCAATTTGACTCGTGTTCGAACTTAAAACATATAAATTTAATTTACCCGCCTACCAAATTTCATGACGATCCGACAGTTAAACATAGATACTAGATATGAGTACCTTATACAGAGTGGTCTCTTCACCCATCTAGTGTGAGTGAAGTTGCCACTGGACGCTGTATAAACCATCTCATTACGTAGATGCCAAGGCCTTAGTTTAGTTGCTCTAGCTTAGTCAATCAATAAAACCCGGTGAACGGATAAAATAAAACCAAAAAAATCGTTCGATAAATAATCAGAATACAGGTTAATTTACGGCCTTTGTATTAAATTAATCCTGAGAAAATAAGTGTCATTGAAAATCCAACCCAGTTAATTGGTGACCGGCATTCTGATGATTTTACGGATACTTGAGTACTTACGGCAACATTACAGGTTCTGGTTGGTGCCGTGAGAATAAATTGAACTATCAAACGCCCGGAGTTACAATTACGACGTCAACCTCGGTCAACCAAGACTTTTAATTAATTCATTAATAAGGTCCGGATGTAAAAAGTGTTATTTCATTTAGAAGTAGAAAATATAGCACATTGTATACGATATTCAAATCGTTAAGAAACTTAAAAACAACACGTATTTTTCGACGCACCTTTCTTTTCACCTAAAGTATTTAAGTATGTCTCTACAGATAAAAGAACAACAACCCTAGCCTCACCAACGCTTTCCGTACACGCGAAACTTAATTAAATTCGCTGATGATTTTCAACATCTTCCAGGTACTTAGATAAAGCATTTTAGTTCCTTCCACTCATTCTCTCTCCGCCAGTGACGAAAATGGTTTTTTCTTACGTTATTTGTTTCTACAATGTGTTAGTCTCTAGCACACCCCTTTGTCTTTTACTGACTTCTTGACAAATACAGTTTATCCAAACTAGAGACGCGTAAATACCAGCAAACGAAGAGTCTCATTGAAGTAGGTAGCCGTGCTGATATAAGGTCCATCGTAAGCTGGGTGACACGAACTCGTAAATATAAACTTTAGTAGATAGACTAGTTGTGCCCGCGACTTCGTATGCGTTTTTACACATTTGACATTTAATTTAAATTCGACTGTGGAGGAAAACTGAAAAGGAAGGTTTTTTTTAACCCCCGACCAAAAAAGAGGGGTGTTATAAGTTTGACAGCTTTGTGAGTGTGTCTGTATAAGTGTTTATGAGGGTGTGTCTGTCTGTGGCACCGTAGCTCTTAAATGGGTGAACGATTTGGAAGTTTTAGGTTTTTTTTTTTAATTTGAAAGCAGGTTTTCTAGCGAATGTTCTTAGTTATGTTTTGTCAAAATTGGTTCAGCAATTTATTAAATATGCTTATTCGAAGCTAAAATGTCGGGGGTATTTTAATAGTTATTATTTCTTAACTTGCGGTAGCAGGGCTCAAAAGAAAGCAATAGAATAAAATAGAATAAAAACCCTAATCTAAACAATACATTTATAAATTTAATAATAAATATGTATTGTTTACATTAAGGCGCTGGGCATAGTGAATTAGCCCGCGCGCAAAAAAAATGCACAAAAACGATTCCTGTATCAAATACACTAAAAAAATCGAAAATGTTCACATATCAAACCCTAGAATTAGGTGAGAGCTATCTAAAACAGCTAGTTTTGTGTTGATACCCATAACAGATTGCAAGATATTTTGTTAGAAAAAAAGTGCGCCGCCTATTTTTTTTCATCAAAAATATCTTCAAAACGTTTATGAATGTCAACACGAAACTGGCTGTTTCAGATAGGTCTCACCTAATTCTAGGGTTTGATATGTGAAAATGTTCGATTTTTTTTGTATTTGAGACAGGACTCGATTTTGTGCATTTTTCTTGGCGCGCGGGCTATTCACTATGTTCAGCGCCTTAAGGTATCGCCCGTGATAAGATACCAGGAAGCTTAGCATAAGAATTTATTAGGAAGTAAAAGGGTTTATAATATGTATCTCCCTCGACGTAGAGTGGGATAGATAAAGTTATAAGCCCATAGATAAGGTCTTACTCATTCTCATGCTAAGCCAGCAAGCAAAGCATACGGCTAATAACTCTGTCTATCCAGCTCAACAGTAAACAATAGTTATTTGTTATGCAAGAATGCAAAATTATTGTATTGAATACCGAGCGGTGTTAAAAGACCGCCAACAAAGTGGGAGACCACATACAGGGTGTTAAAAGACCGCCAACAAAGCGGGAAACCACGTATTTTCCTCATCATAAGGAACATTTTTGCCCAAGGAACTATGCCTGGGAAATCAACGGTTTCCGAGATAATGAGGTTCAAAGTCGGATTTTACAAAACTTTTTTTTTGCAGAAATGTATTCAGTATCTAGTTCTTAAGAATCCCCTGAAGCTCTGCAGCCCTCTCGCTCGCACTTTTCAACATTTTAATTGATTGTAAGAGAATGATTAAACTTTGGACGATAAAATATAGTTGCAGACATAGATAATAAAGCTATCGACATGTGGACACACTTTTGATTTCATATTCCTACTAATAAAAAAAAATATCACTGAACTTCGGTTAAAAGTAGTAGTTCAGTAATTTATTTTTTAAACTATAAATGTTAAATTTAAAGTATGTCTACATGTCGATAGCTTTATTATCTATGTCTGCAACTATATTTTATCGTCCAAAGTTGAATCATTCTCTTACATAAAATTCAAATGTTCAAAAGTGCGAGCGAGAGGGCTGCAGAGATTCAGGGGATTCTTAACATACCTTTTCAAGAAGCCATATATTATGAATATTTCTTACAAAAAACGACGTTAAAGTTGCAACCCGCAATGTATTCTAAACATCGGCACTTCAAGCTTAAGTAACATAATCTGATACCTACGCTTGCGCAATATGACTTCTGTGCGTTACACGTCCATTGCGAAAAAAAAAAATTTCAAAATTATAACCTAAAAAACCAAAATAATTTCCCAACAATAATTTATCGAAAAAGTAATTTGTTTTGGTGTCTAGTGGCTTTCGGGTCTGTTGGCGGTCTTTTAATACCCTGTATAGTCCTCATCATAACGATCATTTTTGCCCAAGGAACTACCTATGCCTAGGAAATCAACGGTTTCCGAGATAATGAGGTTCCAAGTCGGATTTTTTTTTCCGGAAATGCAATTTTTTTTTCGGAAATGTATTCTGTATCACGTTATTAAAATATGTTCTCAAGAAGCTATATCAAAATTATGAATATTTCTTACAAAAAACGAAGTTAAAATTGCAACCCGCAATGTATTCTGAACATCGGATAGCCTAGATTGTTCCCAGAACCAGGACTTATCACGGTCCTAAATTTGACTGAAAACTGTTCAGCGGTATTCGCGTGATGAGGTAACACACAGACAGACAGACAGACAGACAGACAGACAGACAGACAGACAGAAAGACAGACAGACAGACAGACATAGACCGATTTTTTTGCATTTTTGTATTCAGAATAGTTTACTTAGTAACCCCTGATAGTTTTTTTCTAAAAATATTCAATGTACAGAATTGACTTCGCTAGAGTTTTATTATAAGTATAGATAATCGGTACTTACTTAGATTAGCCTGTCTATAATCCGTGCCAAAACCGTCCCCGATATTTCATTCAAACAAGTTGTAGTTAGCGATCGCCAAAAAAGCCTAATAGCTTTCATGCCAGAAGCTATTCAACTTAAAGTCTAAATAACTCTACATTGAAGTACTTAAAGTAGGTAATCGAGAGGGATAACCCATAGAATTCTCCAAAATTAAAGTGGCTTATGTACACAAAACTCAAGTTTTCTTTTCACGCCAAATGTAAAAGTTATGTAAAGTTGAATCTTGTATCTTTGGCCTATTTTCGCAGACTTGACCTCCTTGGGGCTACGGCGCAAATTAAAGGTTGCGAGAGCCCAGTAATTACATTAATCGGCGGCCTTATTATTTCCATTTTCCATACAATAAATTATAGGCAAGTACAGTCGGCCACACGCTAGGATACCCCTTTTTGTTCGATTGGCGCCCTTATGCCGCGCGCGCAAAGAGCTGCCATGAGGTATCAGTGACTGTGGCCGACCGCACCAACTTGGTACACTCCACTTGAACGTCACAAAGAACCGTCTTTTCTGTAACTTGTTTAGCGTAAGATTTTTACACCCAGATTCAGCAAAACGTGTGATTAACAATGAAGACTTTCATACTACCATTCTTGTATTGTACATATGTATTGACTTCCA
The DNA here is from genome assembly GCA_949319315.1 of Zelleria hepariella. Lineage (NCBI taxonomy): Eukaryota > Metazoa > Arthropoda > Insecta > Lepidoptera > Yponomeutidae > Zelleria > Zelleria hepariella. The sequence continues at coordinate 8,306,119 of OX439384.1, forward strand.
TTGTTCTTTTTGGTTAGTGCCTCTCAGTAATAAAAACCTTGAATTCACTTAATAATTCTTTTTTACCACTTTTTGTTTTTTCTAAAGCACTAATCCGTGCTAGGAAATATTTTAAACATTTATAATAAGTTGAAAAAATTTACTCGGGACACGGCTCTTTTTTTCAACTTATTATAAATGTTTAAAGTTTCTTTTTTTTTTCAACTTATCGCCTATACTTAAGTACCTACCTATGTTGAAGAAGGAGTTTACCCATCACCAATTGCAAATACCTTGCGCTAAATTACCAAGTTGCCCAATGTCCTTTTCGCATGATATTGTGACAACATAGAAAATAACCATAAAGTTAATTTACTGCTGCTATAAATTATATTTACGAGCATGCGGTCACTAAGTAGTGGGTTAATTGTTTCTTTATTTGCCACTTTCATCGTAGTTAATGTAGGCGCACAATTTATCTGATCTGACGAAGCACAATTTGTGCACAATGTTGCAAGCAAATACAGGATAAGTACCTATAGCGGTGCAATGTAGACCTACTGAATATATGTAATTTTAGATACTTGCATTTTCTATTATAATTTCTCATTTTTCTGATTTCGTTCTTGATTGACCATAAAATGCAATGGAGATTTTTCCAAGTGACAAATTTTTTCCTTTTTTTGTCTTCTTGTACATTATTTCTTTTTTTGTCTTCTTGTACTTCTTGATATGAAATGAAAATTAAATTTAATGAAATGAAACCTAACCAAACTCATTCAATCAAATCATTAAATCTGATATTGAAACAAATTAGTAGCTTCTTTTTAGAAATATACGTATTTGCATGAATCATAAAAACTTTTTTAGTAAAAACTTCATGGTTGGTTTTTCTTTTTAATAGACATTATTTTGACAGTTGGGAAAGAGAACGCACGAGATCGGGAAAGGTAAAAAAAAGCACGAGTGTGTAATAGCCCACATCCCGAACGCTATACGTCCCTGCAATACGCCACTTTTTGAGCAACTGTATTAAAATAGTATATTTCATTACAAGTGTGGAAAGGCTGTCATTGCAAAGAGTTCCGACAAATGGCTACCCGAGCCGACGCGCAGCCGAAGGCGAGGGTTGACAGTCGGAACGAGTTGCAATGACGGTTCCGCACGTGTACTGAACGACTATTTTTAATACAGTTGCGAAAAAATGAAGCAATATAATTAAATAATAAAAACACAATAAACTCAACTAACTTAACATTTTTGACTTTTCCGGTAAAATGTTCTCCGAAGCATTTTGTGCAATTATACTGAGTTCCGGTGGTGTTAATTAAAAAAAACTAGGGTCGAAATTACTCATTTTGTGCAACAAACAACTAAAGCAAAGAAAATTTCTGAAAAATCTCAATGGCGCCAACCGTAGAATTTAAGCAGAGTTTTTTTTTCTTCACCCATTCTGGTAGGCAAAGGCAACTATGCCCATACAGCCAAGTCTTCAGTAGAAGTTTTTTATTGATATGAAATGAAAATGAAATTTAATGAAATGAAACCTAACCAAACTCATTCAATCAAATCATTAAATCTGATATTGAAACAAATTAGTAGCTTCTTTTTAGAAATATATGTATGTATTTGCATGAATCATAAAAACTTTTTTAGTAAAAACTTCATGGTTGGTTTTTCTTTTTAATAGACATTATTTTGACAGTTGGGAAAGAGAACGCACGAGATCGGGAAAGGTAAAAAAAAGCACGAGTGTGTAATAGCCCACATCCCGAACGCTATACGTCCCTGCAATACGCCACTTTTTGAGCAACTGTATTAAAAAGGTACTTACAACAACATCATCAAACTGTTAACACCACTTGAGTAAAGGCGTCCTCATGCTCATGCCGCCTCTCACGATCCTGTGGTAACCACTGTTTACCGGCTACTTGGGCTATGGGATATGTCAGCTGTTTAACTTACAACATAGAAAATGAAAATTATTGAACGAGCGAGCGAAGCGAGCGAAGTTCTCCGAGTCTATTTGAACAATCCGGCGTTTGTATGTATTTATGTATGTATGTTTGTATGTATGTATGTTTGTATGTATGAATGTTCGTTCGACGATAACTTGAGTAAATTTAGTCGGATCGTCATGAAATTTGGTAGGCGGGTAAATGATCTAGAGAGAATTTTTAAGTTCGAACATGAGCCAAATCGGTCAAGGGGTTGCTGAGATAAGGGGTCGCGAGTTCATAGTTCGGGGCGAACCACTAGTTAATTGAACGAGCGAGCGAAGTTCTCCGAGTCTACTTGAACAATCCGGCGTTTGTATGTATGTATGTTTGTATGAATGAATCTTCGTTCGGCGATAACTTGAGTAAAATTAGTCGGACCGTCATGAAATTTGGTAGGCTGGTAAATGAGGCAAAGAGAATTTGTAAGTTCGAACATGAGCCAAATCGGTCAAGGGGTTGCTGAGATATGGGGTCGCGAGTTCATAGTTCGGGGCGAACCACTAGTTTTATTGTGATCGATTGTATTTATAAATTTAGAAATGCATATAAATGCTTATATGTATGTTTTTTCATAACGTGGTTTGACATGATGACGTTACACCACAAAATACAAGCTTGCAAAAAATCTAACTAACTGACAACTACGTAATATTCTACACACTCAGGCATAAAAAATACTTGGAAATCCGTAATGCGAAACAAAGTGATGATACTTTACTATCATCGCAATAAAGTGAATTGCACAATAGCCATTATTTTCAAGAGGCATAGGCAAGGCACGATAACAAATACACACGACAGCACGTCAGACTGTACACTATTGTTGTAAAGTCGCCCGTAACGTAACTGAGTAGAGTGCTAGCGTGTAAAGGTCGACGTGCTGTCGTGTGTACCTATAATGGGGAAAGGGAACGCTATGAGCCTAGCAAATCATGTCCACGCTATCTCGATTACCCCGTAACACATCCATGCCATGCATGATTTATTAGTTCCTTGCAATACCTAACTAAATAGAGTCAATAACAACAACTACATTTGCTAGGAGAAGGTCTTCTTCACCTCTCTACTTATGAAACACGTACTAGCATAATCAACTACATACTGTCTATCTGTCTGTCTGTCTTTCTGTGGCACCGTAGCTCTTAACGGATGAACCGATGTGGATGCAGTTTTATTTATTTTAAAGCAAGTTTTCTAGAGTGAAAAAAAAATGTTTTATAAAATCGGTTTAGCCGTTTATGAGATATGCTTATTTGAAGCTAAAATGTCGGGATTTATTTGTTGTATGTATATTTGTTATTGTTTGAAAATTTTAAATTTAGAAGTTATACAATACAATAAACCCGCTGCCCTTGCCCACCCTTTAAACTCTACCGAATAAAATACTGGCGGTGAGGTTTTTCTGGGGGTGAATTCTCGGGTATGTCGCATTCGAGATTTTACGAAGAAAACCTTAGTAACAAATCTTGAAAGATTGCCGAGAATTAGCCCCCTGTATGCGTTGTTGAACATAAAACCCACGCTATTATTGAACGAGCGAGCGAAGCGAGCGAAGTTCTCCGAGTCTACTGGAACAATCCGGCGTTTGTATGTATGTATGTATGTATGTATGTTTGTATGTTTGTATGTTTGTATGTTTGTATGTTTGTATGTTTGTATGTATGAATGTTCGTTCGACGATAACTTGAGTAATTTTTGTCGGATAGTCATGAAATTTGGTAGGCAGGTAAATGAAATTAAAAGAATTTTTAAGTTCGAACATGAGCCAAATCGGTTGAGGGGTTGCCGAGATATGGGGTTGTTAAGTTTATATGGGATGAGAGAGGGCGCCACTGCTGCCTCTCAGTAACATTAAAATAGTGCTAAAAAGTGATTTTAAAAGTGATTAAATCGTAAATCTAATCAGTAAACAGTGAAAGCAGTGATAAAAACTAACAAAAGTGAAAATACAAATTCAAATAAAAATAAATACAAATTCTGTTTGGAAACAATATTGTGGATATCGGACGTAAAACTCAGTGGAAACAATAAAAATAAACTTTTACGGGTCGCGAAATAATCCGTAACAAGAACTCTATTTTAATCCAATAAATCCAAAAATAACCAAAGATTTTGCTAATTGCTAAGGTCCAAAGAACACCAGATTAGAAAATACAAAACAGCGCCATCTATTTTAAAAAAAATAGTTATTCTACTTCCTAACAGAGGGCGTGACATTTTTTTTTTATCAGAGCCATCTTGTGTTCATAATTATAAACCAAAAAGTCCTTATGCTCAACAATAGAGGTCGCTTTACTTCAAAACTACAAGAGAGTCCTATACAAAACTTAAAATGGAAGAAATACTAGATAAACTACAAAAAATTCAAAATGATCTAGAGGCACAAAAACTTGAAATAAGAAAAAGCGGCGAACAAGTTTCAGAAAACATTAAAAGAATGTTTAGCGAAAAACTAAAAATGCTAGAAGAAAAATCTGAAAATCTTGAAAAACGCATCCTCAAGGTTCATTCTGCGAGGGCACCATACACCAAAATACACTCGCAGTACTTTCCCGTCAAGTGGACAGGTCACGCCGACCTGATGCAATGTGGGTTCACAAATTGGGTCTACCACCTGCGCACACCACAACACAAAATGCACTCTGGTGGCTTTCCCGCAATGAACACAGGCTATTGTAGAGTTGGATGGGAGCAAATAATAGGGTTATGGGGATGTATATGGATGGACTGGGTAACTGGGCTATGGGCTTTGAGACAACGGTCGTCTGCCACTAAAATGTCTCAAGTAATTAAATTGGCAGACGGTGACTTGCTGTTCACTAAATGGGCCACCTAAATAAGCCACCGCTTATGGGTCTAACCCTGGACAGCAAGGTGGCAACATCGTTGTGAACAGCTAAGGGTGTCGAGAGGTGTGCGCCGCTTTCTACCCAGTGACTGTAGTGATAGCCACAGTCACAGTGCCAACTCGCGTCTTATGCATCTTTCACTTCCATCCTGCGAGCATATAGCTCTTGCGCTCCACTCTGGACGGCCGGTAAAGGCAAGCCAGAGGTGAGGGTCCCGGTCCTCTTGGATTCCAATCCACTCTTGTACAAAGACGACGTTATTATTAAGTTTATATGGGGTCGCGAGTTCATAGTTCGGGGCGAACCACTAGTTTATTAGTTTTATTACCATTACATTGTCCGAAGGAAAGTAGTCGCGCGCCTCATGCGACGAGCAGAAATCCACATTGGTCACGCGTGACAGCTCCAGTGATGATTAATATACAAAACGGAAGACTATCTCTTGATTGTAGAGGAGTTTTTTTTATCCGCGACGAAGGTGAAGGCGGTAATGAGATGGCAATAAAATTCCACGCGCGTTTTGATTTGTAGATTCGGTAGAGTGTCGCCGTTTTTTATCCTATTTTGAGGAGATTGAACTAAATCTTTATGCTACTAAACTTACCAATAAATAGCTAAAGCTTCAACGAATTCTCTTTTATTGATGAAGCATGCTTTCTCCATTGTGCGTTTTTCAAATACCTATGTAGAGTTTGGTGGAATGTCTTTTATGGGACCAAACAGTCGGATGTAATGGTAATGTTTATTACTTACAAAAAGAAATTGTTTTTTTATAATAAAAAAAAAATTAGTTGACAAATACCTAGGTTACAAATTATTATTTGAATTTATTATGTTCTCTTGGGTTTTATTAGCAAAGCAAACAACAATCATCACATAGATTATCTTTGACACAAAAACACGTTTCAATCTTAATAATGTGGAAAATATTTGCATACACTAGCACCTAGTACCTAGGTAGTAACAGGTTACGACTTACGAGATAGATAATGCATAGAGTTGACCTGAAATAGTAAACTGTAACTATTGCATTTTAGTAGGTACACACGACAGCACGTCAGAGCGTAAACTTTTGTTGTAAAATCGCCCGTAACGTAACCAAGTAGAGTGCTAGCGTGTAAAGGTCGACGTGCTGTCGTTTGCAACCGGCACATCAGGGTACGAGATACCCCGTCCACAAGCGCCGCCAATGAAAAAAAAACATCTTTTTGGATGCGGTTTTTTTAAACGGGCCGTCAACCTAAGAGAACCTACGAATAAATCACGCACAGGAAAAAAAATGCCACTTTTGACTTGTGCGGAATTTATTCGTAGGTTCTAGGATCTGGAATCTTAAGTCCTAAAAACAGCTGAGTCTGGGATTCTCATTTGACGGCTCATTTGTAGCAAAAAACGCATCCAAAAAGAAGATTACGTTTTTTTTTTCATTGGCTTGTGTGCTTTGTCCATCACCTTAAGATGGAAATAGAAAGTTAATATCACCAAGGCGCTTAGGCTGTAGGTAAAGCCTACAACACACACAAAACACCCTCCTTTTACGTTCGCCGTAGTCGGGAAAGGCGGAAACACAGGGTGCCTCCAGCAATAAACATAAAGCTTGTCCCTGGCCACGCCTCACGAATTTATTTACTTACTTACCGCTCATTTGCAAGCCGAAACGAATGTAAATAAACCTACCGAAACATCGCGTCTATTTGGCGGCTAATCTGGCTCGAAAATCTCTTAATTTGACCATTCTGTGGCCGTCCCATGGCCGTGAGACCGTTTATGAGGCTATAATCCAAGCCAAGAATCATGATGGTTCATTGTACAGTTACACTAGCTTTCCGCCCGCGACTTCGTCAGCGGTTTTCCCCCGTCAATTTCAACCCAAGCGGCCAAGCCGTTTAGTAGTTGACATACCGACAGCAGCGCCACCTACCGGGTCCAATTGTTTTTTAAATCAGTTTTAAATCATCTCGAAAACCATCAAATACCCATATAAAATTTCAACCCAATCGGTCCAGCGGTCCAAAAAGATAAGTACGGAAGGATAATTTTTACTACACGTTGTTGTCCTATTACCCGTTTTCCCGTAGGAATGAAGCATTTTCCCGCGGTAAAAAGTAGCATATTATACAGGGTGGCCCAAACATAGACGTCAAGCGAGAAAATCTAGATAGCTGACACCGAGGGCTACCCGAATCACCCCCATGTATGTTCAGCCATTTTTTGTCGTTTAGAAGTTATGAGGCTATTAAGGTTTTTTTGAAAAAAAATACCTCGCATTGGATTTTATTTTGTAACTTTTTTTTCTTTTGACTTTTCAGAGATTTTTTTTATTCTTTAGGGTCTCAGATAATTTATCTTTTACCAAAAAAATAATGATTAGTTAGGGACTTCCAAAAATTACCGCAATTTTGGTCCAAAGTCCAAAAATGTTGTTTTCGAGAAATCATCACTGAAATAGTTACTATGGAGAAAAAAAAAAGTAGAGGTCTGAAGGACTTTATTTTAATTTCAAAAACTTTCCTAAAGCCTTTGTGGTCAGAATAGACCAAAAAACCTGTCACTTTATGGGGCTTTTATTCAAGTAATTAGCGATCAAAGTCTAAAAACTGGAGTTGGAAGAAATTTTATTTCAATAGATTTTAATTTATTTTAGTTTATTTGGACAAAAATCATTGCAGGTAGGCTTAATATCGCCTGTCAGCATGGCCTGCATTCGAAATTCACGGAAAAATAAAAAAAAATCCTCATTTAATTTTCGATATTTTTTTAATATTTTTTTTTCTAAGTTTAATTCTCTCATTATTTTTTGTAAGTAAATTCAATAATAAAACAATTTAAAATTCAAGTAATGAAAAAAAAAGCACAAAAAAATAAAAATATTTTATCGTTATTTTTTCATTTTTTCCGTGAATTTCGAATACAGGCCATGCTGACAGGCGATATTAAGCCTACCTGCGATGATTTTTGTCCGAATAAACTAAAATAAATTAAAATCTATTAAAATAAAATTTCTTCCAACTCCAGTTTTTCAACTTTGATCGCGAATTACTTGAATAAAAGTCCCATAAAGTGACAGGTTTTTTTGTACTATTCTAAGCACTAAGACTTTGGAAAAGTTTTTGAAATTAAAAGAAAGTCCTTCAGACCTCTACATAATTTTTTCTCCATACTAACAATTTCAGAGACGATTTCTCGAAAACAACATTTTTGGACTTTGGACCAAAATTGCGGTAATTTCTAGAAGTGGTTAACTAATCATTATTTTTTTGGTAATAGATAAATTATCTGAGACCCTAAAGAATAAAAAATATCACTGAAAAGTAAAAACAAAAAAAAGTTACAAAATAAAATCCAATGCTAGGTAATTTTTTTCAAAAAAACCTTTAAAGCCTCATAACTTCTAAACGACAAAAAATGGCTGAACATACATGGGGGTGATTCGGGTAGCCCTCGGTGTCAGCTATCTAGATTTTCTCGCTTGACGTCTATGTTTGGGCCACCCTGTATGTTCATCAGGGATAATGTTAGCCAACATTAATAATGGTAAAATAATGGTATAATATTTTTTCAAATCGGTCCTGTAGTTTCGGAGCCTATTCAATACAAACAAACAAACAAACGATCAAATCTTTCCTTTTTATAATATTAGTGTAGATAAGATAGGCAGATTTTTGTGTGCCCATTCTGTAAAAAAATCCGCACTGTTGCTTTTCCTCAAACCCGGTTTATTTTGCGGGAAAATTGCTCTCATCGAATTAAACAATGTTTTTTTCGAAAAATAAAACTAAAAGATTTTTATTATAAACCGCAAATAACCAGTTTTGGGGACTAGCAATTGTGCGGTTTATTTTTGTTAAAGCTTTTGTTTTTGCAGCAGTGGAATCTATAATCGATAATGCGTAATAGTTACCACTTATCGGTGACTAAAATATGACCAACCAAAAAAACCAGGGCTTGTCACTTAAATACCAAAATCGGTTAGTCAGCAGGTTTTCGAATCAGCAACATTGTCAGAAAAAAGATTAAGCTAATTTGAGTGCAACATGAGGATACAACTTGAACCTGGGTATTGGTAAGGTTCGCTTCGCTAACGTAAAGACGTCACAGGGAAAAATACCAGTGTTACTAAATTATTGGAAGGACTTGTACACACGACAGCATGTCAGACTGTACACTTTTGTTGTAAAGTCGCCCGTAACGTAACCGGTAGAGTGCTAGCGTTTAAGGTTCAACGTGCTGTCGTGTGTACATTTGAACTTGACTGTAGGTATAACGTGAAACTGCTTGTAATATCACAGTTAAAGTCTACCGCAGAGGGCACCCAACTGGAACCCAGGAAGTTCAACGTGGGAAGTTCCACGCAACGGTAGTTGCTTTTTCCCTTGCACTATAACTTACCTACAATGGGTGCTGATGAAGGGTCAAACCCACAGTTCATTATACAGGGCGTCCCACGGCTATGCCACATGGAGGGGAAGTACCTTAAATATTGTAGATGGAACATTTTACTGAAAGAAGACATTATTTTAATTTTAAAAACAATTTAAACTGCATTCATAGATATTAAAATAATTACATGGTTGAACCGGGAATCGAACCCGTTATAAAGAGAAAAATTATTACCCTGTAGTTTTATCATACCGATCGACAGGCTTCATGATAAGGATTATTTTTTGCTAAATAACATAGTGTCAGAAATAAAAGGAAGACCATGAATTTTAACATTTACCTGGTAGTATGCAACAAATCGAGCCGTATCCTGAGCCGAAAGACGCGTAAAACTTGTCCATCGCAACGCGGCTGGCTGATTATAAAGAAATAATTAAAAAATGTGTTTCATTTTCATACTTTTTGTTCTTTTGTTACTGTGATTTTCATTGATAAATTGATTAATGTTGTATTAAAAATGTTAAAATTCATGGTCTTCCTTTTATTTCTGACACTATGTTATTTAGCAAAAAATAATCCTTATAATGAAGCCTTTCGATCGGTATAATAAAACTACAGGGTAATTATTTTTCTCATGTAACGGGTTCGATTTCCAGTTCAACCATGTAATTATTTTAATATCTATGAATGCAGTTTAAATTGTTTTTAAAATTAAAATAATGTCTTCTTTCAGTAAAATATTCCATCTACAATATTTAAGGTACTTTCCCTCCATGTGGCATAGCCGTGGGACGCCCTGTATAACCCGTGTCATTAAAGAAAACATTTAGGGTGAACTTCAAAACACTCGCCCTCTCGCTCTAATTAATACAGTCAAAACGACACAACGCTAGGTTTTTAACTCCGTCCTAAAGGTTATAGATCTAGATTGTCATTTATCCTACATATACATGTGGGATATTTTTTTTTTAATAGGGAAGGCTCTCCTAATACAGATGATGAGCTGTTTTCAGCACAAATTCACAAACCATTTCATAGATGGCGCCTACAGGCCATAGAAGAACCGGAATACGGCAGTTAAATCTCGCTTAGCACAGATTTTGACAGCCGTATTCCGGTTCTTCTAGGGTTCTAGGGTTAATATGAAATGCTTTGTGAATTTGTGCTGAAAACGGCGCATTTTGGTAACTTTTAGAATACCTGTTTTTTTTCAAATGTTTGTTCCCATCATGCTATAAAAAAAAACAAAAGTAAGAGTTAAAAAGGGTTCTCTCAATTTGCTGTCGTGTCGTGGATGAGGTGATTCATTCACGCATTATAGAGGTCAATTAAAATTGCGTGAACTCCTAACGTAAATTAGATTATCCAATGTGATGTTCCTGTTGTTGACTGGAATTTATTCTCAATTCTCTCCTTTTTGTATATTTTTACTTCTTCTGTTTGTTAGATACGGCGTCAAGCAAGCCACGTTCCGGTTCATGTGAGTGAAAAAAGAACTGGTTTCATGATTCCACTGTGACACTATCTTGCTGTCTTATTCACTTCTGCAGGCAATGAAAACGTAGAGTTTTAGGCTGTCGATCGTACTCTTCGATCAAGGATAAAACTAGATACAACATAGAGCTCTGAAATTTGTCTGGAAAAATAGATGCCCAAATTGCCTTTGGGAGCTTATTTGCTCGTAGTCCATGCAATTAAAGTAAAACTGTACACTAATGCAATAAGTTTGACATTCGAATATTAGACGTATGGTCGAAATGATGTTTTGTATTGTTCTATTGCTGATATCTTTTGTTTCTGTGGGGACAAGCTTTTATTGTGATTTTATACGTAATGCGGATTCTATGGGATTTAGTTCGGTGACTGAATAAGCACCTGAAGTCAGGGTGGCAAAAATTCAGGCTGATTTCAGGTACTACCTACCTTATCTATTTACTTAACAATAGAAATATCTCGTAAACAGCATGACGAACCAATGCAGATACCTACCTCAGCGTCTTCCAACCTTGGTTACGTAAAATCGGAAGGAAGTTTACTAGAGTGAATCATCTGTGGTAATCTTGTGGTAGTGCTTAGGCAAGCATACATTTTGTTATGGGCGCCTACAAAGAACTGATCAGTTACATAGATAAGACAAGAGGAACTTATTAAAGGTTTAAAAACAAACATATCCACAAGCCATTTTGAGAGGTAGCCAGAGGCGCCGAAGTGGACGTTATAGTGGAAAACATAAAATGATTTGGCCTAAATCATTTCATCTATGCTCCTTTCAAACTCATATAAAAGTAAAATGGAGCCGGTAGGTATGTAAATGTTCCACTTGTTCTCAGAGAGAGATCGAGCTTAATCAACACGCGTGCCCACTGCGGTTTGGCGATATTTTTCAACGACCGAGATAGCGAAAGAAGTTCTCCGAGTTTACTGGAATAATCCAGCGCTTGTATGTATGGTATGAATGTTCGTTCGACGATAACTTGAGTAAATTTAGTCGGATTGCCATGAAATTTGGTAGGCGGGTAAATTAACAAACAGAAGAAGTCGAGGGGTTGCCGAGATGCAATGCGCGCGCGCCTGCGCGAATGTTGTTTCTACATGTTCTACGCTATGTTGTTCTACGCTCGCGAGTTCAAAGTTGGGGGCGAACCAAAAGTTATATTTGAGTTGACTTCCTGGAGGGAAGAGGGCTCGTACTGGTCACTCTCATTCATATGGTTGAGTCGCTCTAATTCATTCGCCGAAACACAAAAAAAAATAGAAGAGTGTGGAGTCAACATCCGACGTACGGTCGGCCACAGTCACAGATACCCCATGGCTTCTCTTACCGCGCGCAGCATAAGGACGCCAATCGAACCAAAAGGGGTATATCCTAGCGGGTGGCCGACTGTACAAACGTTATCAATGATTCAACTCAAGTAAATACTCTACCTATAAAAGATGTGTCAATATCGATAACTGATAGATTTCTCGGAGGATTTGCACCGAAATGCTTTTGTCGGTTTATTGATAAGATTACAGATAGATTAGATAGGTACATAATTTTAACGATTCTATGCTATGGACACAGCAAGCGTTAGGCATTCAGCATTAATGAGCCGTTTTCAGCACAAATTCACAAAGCATTTTATAGATGGCGCCTACAGGCGTGGTCATAGAAGAACCGGAATATGGCTTTCAAAATTAATCTGTGCCAAGTAAGCGAAATTTTACAGCCGTATTCCGGTTCTTCTACGGCACAGACTTTCTATACAAGGTGTTACAAAAGTACCTAACTCTTTTTACAGGTAATAGCACCCGGTGATAGGAATCACAACATAAATTTTTTTTTTGCTCTATGACGTTCCGTTGATATTTTAAATTAATAAAATGTGAACGCTGTGGCGGGAGAAAAGTATTTTTTAAATATTGTTTTCATTGACTTTCACAATGTTTTAACAACTCACAGCTATGTAATTGCACCTACATAAACAAACATATTTTAAAATTTGAGCTAACACCAAAAACAAAAAAGTTATGATTTCTCATTGGCATTGTATAAGGCTAACTACGTTGAACCAATGTTGAAAAAAGAACCTCCCTTCAGAAGAAGTTTCTGACAAAATCCTAAGATGAGCTCATGCGCCATGCTCTTCTAGATTTTTAAGTGTAGGTACCCAACTCAATTTCTAGGCCGTTTTTGGCGGTTATCGAAAATTTTTTAGCTTAAAAGTAAATTTCGAAGAGGATAGAGGGTACACTTAAAAATCTAGAAAAGCATTGCGCATAGGCTCATCTTAGGATTTTTCCAGAAACTTCTCTTAAAGGAAGATATGATTTTTTTAACATTGGTGGCGCTAGTTAGCCTTATACCGAGCCTTAAATTATGTAAAATACTTACAAAAGAAAATTAAAATCATGACGTGGATGAAAATAAAAAAACTATTGAAAAAAACCTGATAATTTCATTGTGAGTCGCGCACGCGACGATGATGCAAAATGCCTAGGTGATAAGATGAATAAGGTGAATGACATGCATGATCCATTGTCATTACCTACTCATTGTACATTGATACACTATTGTAACATACCACAGCCAAAATTCTAGGCTTGGTCACTCATTGCTTGTAATTGTTCAGTTCATATTCTAATAGAAATAGGAGAGGTCATACAAATTTAAATATACAGGGTTTTAAAAGACCGCCAACAAAGCGGAAAACACACGTATGGTCCTCATCATGAAGAACATTTTTGCGAAAGGAACCATTCCTGGGAAATCAACGGTTTCCAAGATAATGGGGTTCAAAGTCAAACTTTTTTTTGGATTAACATTTATTTTCAAGAAGCCATATCAACATACCTACACAATTTAAAAAAAATACCGACTTCGCTGGTGAAAAGGTAAAAAGATAAAAGTGAAAAGGTATTAAGCTATTATTGCACTGATTGTGATTTGCTGCTGTCCATTGATCCGTTCTCCATCTCCGAAGTAGTTTTGGTGCCTTTCGGGTCTGTCGGCGGTCTTTTAACACCCTATATGCGTCCGTCCACGCATCATTTGAGTCACAACGTCTTTCGGGTCAGCTAAAAGTTAGTCATAATAGTCACCGTCAAAGGAGCGGCTCAATATTCTACTGATTGCTCACCGCGCATTATCACCAAATTGGCCGAAGCGTGCGAAAGAGTAATTTCCTTCTAAAGAACCTTGGCTGGGCGTAATGATCGCGAGTCGCGGCACTAAGTAGGTAGCAGCTCTTGGGCCGCTTTGTATTGCAAGCGGCATCCATCTTATGGCAGAATAAAATGGGAGAGAAGGACATAGAATGGTTGCCTGGCAGAGATCGCTTTTTGTGATTAGGCCGCCAATTTTTAGCTTACTGATTAGTTTTAAGAATTTCCTTGTGAATAATTTTGGAAGAGTTATCTATCTAGAATGGTGAGTTTTATTTATGACATCTAGACATCTCCAAGTAAAAATCTCATTTTGCGGCAAATCTCACATCTCCTATTCTCACGAAGTCCGAGATTTCTGCGAGATATTTGCCTTTTTCGCTCGACATGACTCGCGTGGTCGGGAGTAGCAGTCGATATCGAAATGACATAACATGTTACCTTCTAGACGTATCGAAAGCGAGATTCCCGAGAATTAGCCCCCTGTACGTGCAGCATGGTAAGCCCGAGATAGGCCCTTCTCTATGCAAAACTGTCAACTTGTCGGTCGGGCTCGAGTTGGCTCTACGCCAACATGGCGATGGAGACAAAAATACAACATTTTTATTAAAAATGACAATATCTACTTTCTGCTCGTCATGACCCTCGTCTATTGCCATCTGGAGTCCCGCCTGCCATGCTCGCACAATAGACATGGCACGTCTGTCACTCGAGTTCGAGAGAGTGTCAAAACGACCATGCTAAGCATACTGGGTCTCTCGCTTCCGAGTCCATTGTTCACCTACTTCAATCTCAAATAATCTCAATAAAGGCGGACACCTTTTGCTGCCACTCGCGATAGGAGTGCTACTTTGGGTAATATCCCGGCAGAAAAGCTCTTTACCCCTACGGGGGTAATTACCCCCAGGTTAGGAACCACTGCTTAGTACATAATACATTCTTCTGTTGCGTTCTTGGTGGTTGCGATACCTACATTTTGTATCACTACGGCGACTAAAAGGTAGATCGCTTAATTTTTTACCCAAAGGTCTGTCTGACCGTGACTTTACTTTCAATGAGAATCGGTCTGCCTACGTAGAACCTTTACGGTAGGCTAGCGCCGCTGTCGCTTTCATTCATTCATGCATGGCATGAAGCTCATGGTAATGAAATTAATGATGTAGTAAAATACTCAAGTAGTGCTTTGTAGAGTAAGGCCCGTAATATCAATCACAGTTAAAACTCAGACCTTAGATTAAACCTCGCATTATGTATGAAAATTAATCGACAGATAGGGGTTAAACTAGCCTTTTTGGTTTAAACAGTAATTGATATTACGGGCCTAAATAGGTATTTCATCGGTTACTGAGTTGAAAATACAGGTAAGTATTTTTAGTCTGGTTCATCTGAAGTAAGTAACTAATCTCACAACTCAGAACATTCAGCGTATTTCTACAGGGTGTTAAAAGACCGCCAACAGACCCGAAAGGTACGCGTACTATACATACACCAAAACAAAGTACCTTTTCAATAAATGATTGCCGATTTTGTTTTTTTTTTGTTATAATTTTGGCAGAGAAATCATATTGCGCAAACGTTGACAAAACTTATGCTACTTACGCTTGAGGTGCCGCGTATGTTTAGAATACATTACGGGTTGCAATTTTATCGTGGTTTTTTGTAAGACATATTCAAAATTTTGATATGGTTCTCTGAGAAGAAATGTTAAGTACCTACCTACACGATACAAAAAGATTTCTGCAAAAAAAAATTGACAATTCTGACTTTGAACCTCAGTATTTTGGAAATTGATTTCCCAGGCATAGTTCCTTGGGCAAAAATGTTCGTCATGATGAGGACAATACGTGGTTTCCCGCTTTGTTGGCGGTCTTTTAACACCCTGTATACGAGTTCGTACCTACAAGCGCTTTAAAACTTATTGTGAAGTGAAAAAAAACTAAGGCCTTTTTGCATCTACGTAATGAGGTGATTTATACAGCGTCCAGTGGCACCTTCACGCACATTAGATGGGTGAAGAGACCACTCGGCGCTGCAGTGCCTGGGACATTGTTTTAGATGGAGTAGGCTTGCCCAGCACCTATACCATCCTGACACGTATTGTGAAGTGAACTATGAAGTAAGAAAGAAATAATCAAACCGGCCATGCGCGAGTAGAATAAGATATTACCACCAAAAATTTACGTGTTCGCTGCATCTGGGGATTTTTGAGTCTTAGGTGGCCGATTTTCTGGTAATTTGGGTTGTTTACTAGGTTGTTTAAAAATAAATCGTCAAAATAAAATTGTATTTTGATCAAACTCACTCAATGAGACAGACAAGCTACAAGCAAGCCTAGTATGTTGCCTACTTAGTCTTCTTTAGTCTTCTTTAGTCGTCTTAGTCTTCTAAGCTTTCCCACAATTTATTTGAGGAAAAGGCAGGCACAAACTAGCAGAAACTACAAACAATTCAGGAAATATTTTCAACTAAATATACTTATTTAGTAAAACTAACTCTTTGATAAGCAATGCCGAGATAAAGTTGATTGTTTGCACGAAATGGTACACGTCAGACAGAACGTTACCGTTACCTGCGTAAGTGAATGACGTTTTTTTTTATTTATCTACAGAAGAATAATTTTTTAACGTTCTTATTTTTTTAGGAATCATTGTTTCCAACAATCCAACTTATGTAGGTACCTACATTAAAATAAATTTAAGTAACTATTTGCATAGGTATTTTAATGATAGATACAGCGTCCAGTGGCACCTTCACTCACATTAGATGGGTGAAGTCGCCGCTCAAACGCTGCAGTGCCTGGAATAGGTACGTAACTTATACAAGAGATTCTTTACACTTACTTGAAGTCCAATAAACAGTATCAACCAGTTCACTAAAACACTGAAGTCACTGAACTATAAAAAAAAAACAAATGTCAATCACAAGGAAGGAAAAAACAATTCACAAAGAGCACTTTTCTTTTTTTCCGTCTGTCAATTTTCGCGCCACGGCACGAGACGAAAAGCGCGAGAAGGAAGCGAGCGACGTACGCTCTAGCGCACGACTTTCCACAAACTAATTTACTTTTTCCGATAACATTCAGACAAAGCTGCTTGAGGCTTGAGATGATTGTGGCTGAACAGAAGTACCAAAAGCAGAAGTAAGTAAAATCTGCCTTCATTAAACGTTCATATTTTAGTGGCTCCAGTATTAATACGTGTAGTGTACCTACAGTCAAATATCAAAAATATTTTATATCCCGTAAAAAGTTTACTATTGAATAGTTTTTGCCATAATATACCAAAATAAAATCTTGCATTTTCATAGTTTAATAATACGGTAATGAAAATAAGCAAATAATTCAACTCAATCGGTCCAGTAGTTTAGGAGCAAATTGGCTGTGTGAAAGACTGACAGACAGACGCTCGAGTGATCCTATAATGGTTCCGTTTTACCCCAAAAATCGGGAAAACTTGCAGTCGTCCTTCTGTAGTTACTTGCTCTTAGTGACAATAAATGACAAGTGAACAAACCTGCGACTACGGATTGCTGTTTACTTTTGCACAAATGTTCGTGTAACAATGTACCGGAGCGTAGCTAGCTGATGATTGTTAATTCTGAATTTGTGTTTGATTTCTTTTTGTTTCGATAAAAATTAACTCTGATTTCCTCTTTGAGGATTTATTACAAGTTGGTTAAAAAATTCGCTCGGGAAACATAGGTGGGTTACCCTATTGCGTTCATATTGACGAAGTTTTTAAATATAATATTCTCTTTGCATTCGCATAATCGTGCGTAGATTTTATATAATAATGTTTATTCAAAGCTAAGGCTATTTTGTACAATAAAAATATACCTAAAATGCCTCTTAATTCATGAAACATTTAATTTTGTAAATTGCGCGCGACATATTGAAAAAGATGCGTAGAGTAGAAATAAAAAAATGTAGAGGGGCAGAACTTGAACCCGAACCTCAGTCAAATAACTAACTGACGCTCCAAACCGAATCAATATCGGTTGCATCAAATCAAATCATCAAATATTTTTATTGTGTCAGAAAAAATATGTATAACAATAGCTAGAGTCAACTCTGAACCCCAAACTAAAATAATTTGTGTCTTGGGGAACAGTGCTTCCGTTTTGTGAGAACTACTACATTTAAAATAATACATAGTGTACTTAAGGCTGCAAAATAGCAGCGTGGCGGGAAATTCAACATTTTCACAGTTTTTTACATTTTGCAGCTAAACTGAGCTATTTTTGTTCAGCGATTTTTCGTTCGCGGAAATAACAAAGTATCTTTTCATTATTGTAAACAACAGAACAACAATAATTCAGCCGATTATGTCCTCCTGCCCCTCTACCCTTGACGCATGTTTCCAATGCGGCCGCAATATGGCGCAATTTACAAAATTTAATATTTTACAAATTAAGACGCATTTTGTGTTTTTATTGAATAAAACCGCCTTACCTTTGAATAAACATTACAAAATATTTAAAATCAAAGCCTTACTATGCGAATTCAAAGAGAAATTAATTTTTAAACTTTTTCAATTGGATCGCAATAGCGTCAAGGGTAGAGGGGCTGACCTCAGATAACCTCAATGCAACCAAAAGTAGCAGGCATCGCCTAGTTTTCATTGATTGTAGGTACGGTCGGCCACAATCTCAGATACCCCATGGCAGTTCTTATCGCGCGCGGCATAAGGGCGCCAATCGAACAAAAAGGGGTCTGTGGCCGACTGTACCTACTCTACTAACTAATAACTCTAGCCTTTACAAAATAGTGGTCTCCAAAATAATTTTTAATTTTGTAATATTGTAATACCTATTAGATTCTAATAGGTAGGTACACACGACAGCACGTCAGACCGTACACTTTTGTTGTAAAGTCGCCCGTAACGTAACCGAGTAGAGTGCTAGCGTGTAAGGGTCGACGTGCTGTCGTGTGTACCTATCTAGAGCCATCGCCGAGAATTTTTGTATTATGCGAAACCGACTCCTTTATCGCTGCAAAAACTCCTGTTATAGCTCCGCTAAGATCTACTCTAATTTGAGTGGGTTTTTTTATTACCCTAGTACGCTTGAGCATTTTTCGAAAAAAAATAGCCGTACGCTGCAGTGGTCCTACTAAACCAAATCTTTCTTAGCTTTAAAGGGAGAGAGAGAGAACACGTGGGGCCCCCGGTGCAAATGGTTCGGCAGCAAAAATGTCTTTCTGCGTACTGTACATGCTAAAAGTGATCAATGACCACCATATCGAGTACTTCTGGGTTCCACTGTCTCCGAGGACAGTGGGAAGGTTATTGCGCTGTCGCGTTGCAGACTCCCAGCCTTGATGACGAGATTCTCCAAAAATAAAGAATATACTACTCTCTTAATAATATGGGAGCATAGACTTTGGGAGCTCCAAGAAATCCAAAAGAAATTCAATAGGTGTCGCTGCTAAAAAAAAGCTTCGTTGGTACCAATAGATGTCGCTGCTAAGAAAGTGATTGCTTGATATCAATAGATGTCGCTGTTTTATATTTGCAAGCTACTCGTCAATAGATGTCAGGGATGAAGGGATGTTCTTTTTACCCGACTACGCGAAGCAAAAAGGAGGGTTATGATTTTAGCAGCGTATGTATGTATGTATGTATGTATGTATGTATGTATGTATGTATGTATGTATGTATGTATGTATGTATGTATGTATGTATGTATGTTTGTGTGTTCATCTGTTCCCTCGCAGAGCCTAAACTACTCGGCCGATTTCAACAAATGAGGTGTCGTTGGATTCGTCTTAATCACCCAGGTAACATAGGATAGTTTAATTTTGAAAAAAACCAAGATGGCGGCTGTGCTGCGCCCTAAAGTGGTAAACCTAAAAATAAAAATTATCGGATACCATCGTCATGGGTATCAAATGAAAGGGCTTTAAAAGACCTTTTCAAAAATGTATAACACATGTAGCGTCAACGTAACAAATAGAACAAAAAATTCCAAAATGTGTTTTTTTTTTGTCCTTCTTGGTTCTATTCTGGGTGATAGTCCAAATAACTTACTAAAAAGCCAAAAAAAAATAGAAGTTAAAAACTAAAACCCGACTACTAAAAGGCTTAAAACAAGACCTGCTTATCCTTAAAATAGACTCATAGATAATTAATCGTAGTCGGAGGACACCACATTCGCATTTGATAAACCGATGGCCTCCGACTACGATTAATTATCTATGAGTCTATTTTAAGGATAAGCAGGTCTTTATTTATTTAACTTCGTTGGCTGCAGTTGGCTGTTCCGTAGATTTCAACACAACATTGTTGAATAGCGGAGACCTTTTTTCTGTAAACTCAATCCAACGTCGTTACAATTTGGATGTCTTGTCTATGGTTCTATCAACATGGTTGCTTGCTGGCTGGCTGTCATTCATTCCATTCAAGTCATTTAGTTTTTCGATACCAATTTGTAGGTCGTCATTACGAAAATTGCGATGAATTTACTTCTTTTGTAAAGTAGTCCTAGGAGTATTTGTACATTATGTTCTTCTTATGCCACATACTGAAGAGGCAAGTGTAAAACTGCTTTTTGTCGCTGCCTCTCATTGAATTGAGATCATCCCGTCCACTGTTGTGCAAAATATAGTTAGCATTGACCCACGGAGTTGTGATGGAAACTTCCTGCAGTGCGAGTACGAGACGCAAACGGACTGCCGTGGAGGGGTATAAATGAAATAGGAGTGAAACGGCGTCGTGTGGAGTTGTTGAAGGACTAGTTGATCCAAGATCTGCGATCGCTGGTCAAGATTTATGTGCGCGTGACGGTGACATGAGCACAAACAACAAGCGGCGCGGAGGAGCTAGCGGTTCCAGTTGTGCAGTGCCCGGCATCCCCGCCCTCGTGAACGCGCCCACCGCCATGTCTGCGGACCTCGCCTCGCTGTTCGAGTGCCCCGTGTGCTTCGACTATGTGCTGCCGCCCATCTTGCAGTGCCAGAGCGGGCACCTCGTGTGCTCGAGCTGCCGCCCCAAGCTGTCCTGCTGCCCCACCTGCCGCGGACCCCTCGGCAACATCCGCAACCTCGCCATGGAAAAAGTCGCCAGTAATGTAATGTTCCCATGCAAACACTCCAACACCGGCTGCACAGTCACTCTCGTGCACACAGAAAAAGCCGAGCATGAGGAAGCCTGCGAGTTCAGACCCTACTCCTGCCCCTGCCCCGGAGCCTCCTGCAAGTGGCAAGGGGGCCTCGACCAAGTCATGCCGCACCTCATGATGTCACACAAAAGTATCACAACACTACAAGGAGAAGACATAGTTTTTCTTGCAACAGATATCAACTTGCCTGGAGCAGTGGACTGGGTGATGATGCAGTCCTGTTTCAATCATCATTTCATGTTGGTTCTGGAGAAGCAAGAGAAGTTTGATGGACACCAGCAGTTTTTTGCGATTGTCCAACTTATAGGATCTCGTAAGGAAGCCGAGAACTTTGCGTACCGGCTGGAGCTGAACGGGCACCGGCGGCGTCTCACGTGGGAAGCCATGCCACGCTCCATCCACGAAGGAGTTTCCTCGGCGATAATGAACTCTGACTGCCTTGTGTTTGACACCTCACTAGCACAATTATTTGCTGATAATGGAAACCTCGGAATCAATGTCACAATTTCTATTGCCTGAGAAACCTAAATTGGTGCACCATGTTTCATTTGTGGTACAAATATAGCCAGTTCACTATTTGACATTTTATTGAAGTATATTATTTTTATCATCTCGAATAAAGATCACAACATTTATTCAATGGAATTAATTTTACTCCAAGTTGCTTTTCCATTAATTGAACATTGACATCAAGATCAAATATTCATTGGTACATATATTTATAATATTAAAAAACCATTGGCGATAGATAGCTTTATCATTCAACATCGGACATGAAAGCCAAATAAGATTGTGTCTCACTCGGACTAGGACTGTAAAATATTAATTGAAGAAGGGTGTGTTCATGTATTTAGTGTAAGTAGCAGAGATGAAGGTTTTGAGTGGATTACCTATTGCCTTGTAATTAGAATAACAAAATAACAAATTGTGAATTTGTGAACTCTCAGTTGCAGGACAGGCAGGCAAGTGATAGCTAAATTCCAAATATTGAACAAACTTTTGTAATTTTATGATATTATTTTGTTGATTGCATGAAATTGTAAGATTTAAGTAATTTTTGTTACCACACTGTTTAAACTTGAGTCATGCTCACGAGAAACTTGTCAAATTCAACAGCATTAGGGGTGAAATTGACATCTTTCTTGCTTCTGTGTGAAATGAGCCCTGTGTAACCGAGGGGTACTGAGGAACATTTTATGTAAGCTCTGCAGTAGGCTGAGCTTCCGCAGAGCATTACGTCTACTGCCAAACAAGTGATATGATTTACATATTATTTCAAACAAATAAGACATGTACATCCTGTGACCATGTGAATAAGTACTGCATAAAAGATTAAAAATATATATTGATGTAATTAATCCAATATTATGTAGTTGATTCAATATTTATTCAAAGAAATAAGTAGATATTAAATTACAATTTAGGTACCTTTTACCAGCGGCATAAGTTTCCTTTTGTTTTGCTAATTGGTAATTCTGTTGTTTTAGTTTTAGTAACGACATTTTAACTTTTACCATACTCTTAGCCCCATGTTACTTAATAATTGGTTTAGTCTTTTTATAATTCTTTTATATCCTCTTAGTTTAAGAAAAGTTCATTCTTTACCTACTAATCTTAAACCGAGAACGATTGTCTCCCCTTACAATGAAACTGGTAAAAGTTTATTGAAGATTATAGTTTGAATAAATTTTTGTAATGTAAAATAGTTGTTTGAATACAATGAAACTAAAATACCTGCCTTTGAAGTATAGGTAGTTTATTGTGATTTCAATTTAATAACGCCAATTCCATACCGATTGAAATACTTAAATAATTTGTAAACAATTTTGAATTGATCATATAATTTATTACATCGATATAAATAAATAATAGAAGCCTCACATTTAAACGGTACACTGGTGACCTACTTAGCACCTCAATATATTCCACTGACTACAGAATCACTATACATTCTCTTAGAAGCCAGAGATGGCTTTTTAACATAAATCACAGAAACTTTACAACTTATCACTACTCTGTGGCTGCAGAGGAGAGGGCAGCAGGCAGGCCGTCGTAGGCGAATCATTGTCGTCCAAAATCGATTGGGATGACCGATGCGATGGTCCTGACATGTTCTGAACTGGCGTTATTGGGCTGAATGGATCTCTGGTTACAAAGGCTTGATTGGTCGACGGAGCCATGTTGCTAAAGTCATGATTGGATGACAGGTCTCTGCGATAGCTCTGATTGGGCGGTGAATCGCTTACAAAAGCCTGATTAGTTGCACCAAAGTTCTGATTGGCAGCAAGTGGTACTTGCGAACTCTGAGGCACGAGTGGACTGAACCGTTCTGGCCTGTGAATAACTTCGAATGGATCGGACTGTCGGTTGGTCTTAGAGTCCAGCAGAGTAAATTCGTCGAAGGATTCTAGAATAGGACTAAAGGGGTCCCTTGGAGCTGCGGCTCGAGTCGGCGCAAAGGGATCAAAAGTCTTCTGTATCCCTTCTGGACTAAATGGGTCTTTTGGTTCTGCTTTTGGGACATCATCAGCAGCACTGTTCTCTCCGCTAAAGTCTGACAGATCTAAGTCATAGTTCACGTTGCCTAGACCGGGCGGTATCTGGTCCGATCCAAACTCATCTGGCGTGCTCAGTTCATCGAATGATCCAAAACCCAAAGGAGATGGCGTGAGGAGGACAAAGGAATTATCTGGTGCTCTAAAGTTGAATTTTTGGTTGGCTGGAAGCGGGGAATTCGGCGTCGATTCGTGATCTGTTGTTCCCAGGCCCAATATGTTAGTTTTCTCCGGTTCTGTAACTTCTGGCTGAACGAATAACGGTTGTGGAGGAGTTGGTGGAGTTTCTTCTGTCGGGATGACGACTTGCATGGCGAAGTTATCCTGTGGTTGGGTCGACAGGACGGACTTAACATCGATCAGGGGGGATGTTTTGAGATCTTTGAATTTGCCGAAGCGCGGCAGTTCCCTGCGGGGCTTGATCAGCAGTGGAGTCTTCGCGAGTACATCTTGCACTTTCTTCGTTATCTCTTTCTGTGAACAAAAAAAATATATTAGCATTTAATGTCACTTATGATGCGATGGCGACCCCGAGAGGGGAAGAGGTCGGTTGGCAGACCACCAGCCAGATGGTCCGACGACATAGCCCAAGTAGCCGGAAAACAGTGGTCGCGCCTGGCACAGGATCGTGAGAGGTGGCGTGAGCATGAAGAGGCCTTTACTCAGTGGCGGTACCTTCATAGAAGCCCAAAAGCCTGGCTTGCCCTAATATATCGCTCGATCAATACAAGTATCAAACATAATGTATTAAAACTCACAATATTACGCTGCTATAGTTTATACTTCGCGCTCTTAGCTCTTGTAATTTCGTACGTCAAACAAGAAAGGCACAGCCTTCTTTATCTCTCAAGCCGTGCTGTGCAAGTCCTGGCAACGTCGCCCGTGAACCGGTTTACGCAGTGCACTGTCTGTCAGAAGCCATTATGATAGTACGACCAAGTTAAAACTAATCCGAGTCTCACTAACTTCAACTCTGGCTGGAAACCATTAATTTTAGTCACATAATAATACCCGGCTAAATAACATGGCAGTTATGCTGTTTGTTTTTATACCATTTTTCTTGTAGTTTTAAGTTAGCTGGATAATACGTCATCTTCATTTGACGTAAGGATTTGTTTTGATTTGTTGGTGGCTGATATTGTGAGTGAAAATTAAGTGATTTATTAGTTATTCATTGCTTTAAAACAGCCTAACTTGACTTGACAGCTTAAGGTATGTTTTTAGAGTATTTTCATAGTTTTAGTTACGATTTGTAGTTACAATTTGATCCTAGAGAACCAATCGTAACACAACATTAAATTATGAATTTTGTTTCAAATGCCTCGCCGGTGTTGTGTGCCCTGCTGTAAGTCGAATTACGACTCAAGTCTAAAGAGAGAAGAAAGACCTTTATCTACGTTTTCTTCCCCACGGGAAAACGATTTATTAAGTCGCTGGAAAAATAATTATTAGATAGTCTTACAAGACAGGCAACCGGTTCACGCAGTCCTTAAATGCGAGGTTGCCAAACCTAACAGCATGGCTTGAGAGATAAAGAAGGCTGTGAGAAAGGTCATGAAACCGCGATGCGCCAATCAGCGTCGAGCGTTTAAGCTGCGATCGTTCATCTCACTCCCACGCGTCGGCTTTATACCGGGATTCTCTCTTCCCTCTTAGTTCAGTCATTTTATGTTTTTCACCTAAACTAATTAATAAAGTTTTCAAACTTGTGTTACATTATACCTTTGGGTGTAGTGATGAAAACCCACAACTCTCCCCCCCCTCTCCACCTGACGCTTCACCCCCCCTCACCATGAAAAAGGTCCCATTTTTTTGTTTGTTCAATTTTGTGGGAAAACTATAGAAGATACGGCAAAAGTGTCAAAGGCAAACATTATCCTTATAAAATTTTACACTAAAATGATCATACACATTTTTAGATAGGCTTGATGGTATTCGAGCTAGAGCTAGTTCTATTATCCAAAAACTTGGCTATGAGCAAAAAAATTTCGTAACCAGCCTTTTTGTTTCAAAATATTAAAAGTTATCATCATCATGATGCGATGATGGCTGGTGCATTCGTTCAGCGTTAGCAGACGGTTGGTCTATCCTACAATGCCCAAAGTTTTTGCGAGAAGACAAGGCTCACTTTACCTGAAAGACGTCCGTGGAGTTGGCCAAGTCGTTGGCTCGCGCTTCGATGTTTTGGTATTCAGTCTTCAACTCCTGGATGCTCGTGGTCAGCTCCTCGGCCTCTCGCAGCTCCGCGCAGAGCGACAATGCCGCCGCCTGGTGGATGGAGAAGTACTTGAGTAACGAGACGTGGAATCTCTCGAGATAAACTAACATACAGGTGGGGTGCTTCCCTCACTTAGATAGATTGATAGATAGAATACTCTTTATTGTACACCAAACTAATTATTTACATAAAATTTTCTTACAACTAATTAGTAGATACGTACAATGGCCGGTCTTATTGCTAAAATCAATCTCTACCAGACACTCTTTGGATGGAGATCGAGGATATAATAAAATAGACGGACGGAACACTTACCCAAGAGCTTCCCCCGATGGAGGCGGGCATCGACATGTAGCAGTCAAACTCCTCTTTGTCCATGCTGAGAGACTCTGCCGTCATGTTCTCAATGAACGACACCGCGCAACACTGAAATACAAGGTATATTGACATTCTGTTGACCAGTAGGGTACACCATGTAAAATCTGAGAGAATGCCTGTGCACAGCTAGTGGGGCTTGTATAGGCTACATCTTACGTAGCTCGTACAAAGAGTTTTAAAACAAAGACCACCTTGAAACAAAGCTTATTGGGATAAGGCTCAGTATGTGATCCAAATGGGCCGCGCTTACCAAGTTAGTGAAGTAATATCCGCCTTCGCCGGTCATCAGCCGCTGAGCGTTGCAGAAGCGGGTGACGAAGTTGATGTTGCTGATAAGACGAGGCGGGTTCGCCTTTAGGACCTGCAAACATAGGTACATTATGCGCGGAGCCAATGACACTGCTGGCTCTCGTTGCTTCACTTTCACGCAGGCTCCGACTGAAAACCAGCGCCGCGGATTTTGATTTGCAAGGTCCGTGGCATTACGCTGAGTTCGGGACCCTTTTTATTGTCATGACACATAGCATATTAATTTCTGTAATTTTGTTTGATTTTGCATGCGATCAATATTACATTCATTATTTTATAATATTATCAATGTAATTAATCAATTATCAATGTTACCCTTTATAATTATTATGTGTTGTGACAATTGAATAAATGATTTATCTATCTATCTATCTACATTTTACAGGCTTTAATCCCAGTGCAGCGAAAGATGCTAATATTTGTGACTGATAAATTATTTAAAACGTTTATTGTGCTACTTGTGCTGTAGATAGATAGATAGATAACTCTTTATTGGACACCAAAAATAAATTACATTGTTGGATGGACAGGACAGAAACGACGTGTTTTAAGGCCGCCCAAGAGCCTCTGACATGGCTTAACGATTGTTATTAATCAACAAAAACCGGGACCAACTGTTTAACGTGCCTTCCGATGCACGGAAGCGCTCAGATATTATTGCCACTAGCGGTCACCCATCCATGGACTGACCGCGCCCGATTTTGCTTAACTTCGCCAATCGATTAAGAATGGCTAGTCCAATTAGGCTGTGAGCGGCTCATACTGATGAGGAAAGACTCACAGTGAATATGAGCGCCGGTAGTAGATCGTCGGCGGAGGCGGGCGCGGTGTCGGTGGAGCACAGAGCGACCACGTGCGCGCAACACCTCCGCACACACGACAGCTTGCATCTCACTACACCCAGTGGCGTAACTAGGGTGGGGCAGCCAGGGCACGTGCCCTGGGCGCCATTTCAAGGGGGGCGCAAAACCGCAACACGTAAATTCAAAATAACACAATTCACTTCAAATTATGATTTTAAAAGGTAAAACCGGTGAATTTTCGGGCGCTCTGCGCGTAATCCCATTTACGAACAATAAGGTAAAATTGTAAAATTTTCGTGGGCGTTGCGTGCAACGTGCGTTCGTCCTATTTACGAACTATGGTAAGTAATTTCGATCGCGTAATTTAAGGATAAAATAGGTAAAATTTCGTCCAAGCATAGTGATTTCGTCCAAGCATATCGCAGCTTACAAAATGGGTAAAATCGGTGAATAATGCCGATTGCTTGTGAAATTTTGCGTGGCGTGCGATTTTTTTAATTAGTCTTGCACCGCCACTGAAAAAAGATATACGAAGGGGCGCAATTACGATGCTTGCCCTAGGCGCCATTTACCCACGGTACGCCACTGACTACACCTTTGACTTGCAGTATGGGTAGGAAACGATAAGATTGCAAGAGGTCCTAGAATGGGACGGCGGTCAGTGGGCTAGGATGCCAGGCCGCGACGCGACTTTTCTCTACGCTTACCCGCGAGATACTCGTTCTGTCTATGGGAAGTCATATAAATGTCATGTCTTCCCGCGAAACGAGTTGGAAGTCTACTCTATCTCTTCACTTGTAAGCTTGCTTTTGACACACCATATTCGCCTTTGACACAACAGAGAAAAGGTACATCCGCAAGAGAGTGAAGTCTACAAATACTTATCAGGCGCGGAGAGTAGTTAGCGTGTGCGACATATTTCACTTCGGAATCTTTTCGCACCGCGAATGAAGTGCGCTGCGCAAGAAAGACGGGTAGCAGACCGATGATCAGACGTTATATCCAAGTCGACAGAGGGTCCGTGGATGCGTACAACAAAAGCAGTGGGCGAATGTGGGCTCATACTGATGAGGATAGATGACTCACAGTGAATATAAGCGCCGGCAGTAGATCGTCGGCGGAGGCGGGCGCGGTGTCGGTGGAGCACAGAGCGACCACGTGCGCACAACACCTCCGCACACACGACAGCTTGCCGCCCGGCGACGGGGCGCTGTCCATGCCCAGCAACTCTGTAAAGGAGGGTAGCGATTAATACGAAACAAAATTACCAATGGGAGTAGACAACAATTCCTGCCCATAAAGGGCATACGACAATACGTAAACTTAAGGCTGGCGTCCACTAGAGGCGGATCGCGCCGCCGCATCGCAAGATCGCAACGCAAAAATCCGCCTGCCTGTATTTATATGACACAGCGTCCACTAGCGGCCGATCGAGACGAGGCGGACCGGCGGCGCATCGCAAGATCGCAACGCAAAAATCCGCCTGCCTGTATTTATATGAAACAGCGTCCTCTAGCGGCGGATCGAGACGGGGCGGACCGGCGGCGCATCGCAA
Source organism: Zelleria hepariella (assembly GCA_949319315.1). Lineage (NCBI taxonomy): Eukaryota > Metazoa > Arthropoda > Insecta > Lepidoptera > Yponomeutidae > Zelleria > Zelleria hepariella. Next base: position 8,334,905 of record OX439384.1, read on the forward strand.
GATCGCAACGCAAAAATCCGCCTGCCTGTATTTATATGAAACAGCGTCCACTAGCGGCGGATCGAGACGGGCGGCCCGCAGCGCAATAGTCCGCCGCTAGTGAACGCTGTTTCATACAAATACAGGCAGACGGATTTTTAAGTGGCAGCCGCGTCGACCCGACTCGACGTGGCCCGATCCGCCGCTAATGGACGTCTGGCTTTAGTCTTACGAAAATAGCCAAATAGAACAATAATAAAATAGCCTTCAATCGAAAGCGCAGCGCTATCGCTATTATGACCTATTCGAAACCACATGAAATCGCGTCGATGTGTCCGTCACACCTCGCTCACGTGCTTTTGTAAAAATACTGTGTGCTGTATAATGCTGTACCTATAGATGTGTTAGTTACCTCCATGTGTTAGCCCAGCTGCTGGTTTCGTTCTGCCGCCATATTGACGACGTCACCTAGGCCTACCAATAGCGCGGTAGAGCAGCTGCCTCGCCGCGAGCCGGTGTCGGTCCAGCTTGCAGTCCAGGTTTTTCTCGCAGCCCAGCTGCTGGATCAGTTCTGCCGCCATGTTGATGACGTCACCTAGACCTACCTCCAATAGCGCGGTAGAGGAGCTGCCTCGCCGCGAGCCGGTGTCGGTCCAGATTGCAGTCCAGGTGTTTCTCGCAGACCCAGCCCAGCTGCTGGATCTGATCTGCCACCATTTTGGTCTAGTGACGTCACCTAGACCTACCTCCAATAGCGCGGTAGAGCAGGGCCCTTAGCCTGTAACGCAATGGCGGGTCAATGGCGTCCCGGCAGAAGGACAAAACCGGGCTCTCCTCGTTTTTCTCCTACAACCAGAGAACTAATCCTCTAGAATTAGAATCAAAATATTTTTTACTCAAAAAAGCTCGTAATGTGGACATTAATTCGACAACCTTCTTTGAGCAAAGTCGGACTTGCGGGCTACTTGGATTAGGCGCCAGAAAAGTTGTATGGAATTTCATTAATGTCTTGTGTTTTGCGGCCAGAAAAACATTAATGTCGAGTTTTGTTTCATAAATAGAACTCAAACATCAGGTGCAAAAAGTATTTATTTAGAATTAGGCTGTATGGGTACTGGCAGTCGACACATTGCACAGAAAAAAAAAGCGCGGCCATATTGTTTTCGACTTTTCGCGCGTTGTTCGAAGTGATTTTTTTCTGTGTTTTTGTTGAAAAAGTGAACTCTCAAAGCGACGAATCCTCAAAATCAAGCGAAATTAGTAATTGGAAATTTATTGCCACCGAAGTCAAAAGAAAAATACAAGCAAGCTTACCAACAAAAAGTTTGCGGAATGGAAAATCGACAAAAAGTACTTAATCTACGACAAATGGTAAGCTAATTAAATTACTATGTTAATTACTATTCTAATTAATATTTTAATTACTCGCATTGTTTGAGTAAAGCACTATACAAGCCTTGGTCTGCAATGAGTGCGCTTCTGGCCACGCTATGATTGCCTCGAACTTAGCTTAGCTACGCTCTCGGCCCTCAAGTTTGGTCATCATTGCAGCCCTTGCTGTCCGCGCTATAAAGGCCTCGACCTTCGGTCTCGGCCTTCATTTCAGCTTGTCCATCAAGGGCTGCAATGCTGACCGCACTGTGAGGGCCTTGAGCTGCGCTACGCTGCGCTCTGTCGGCCATCAAAAGCGCGCCAGAAACGCACTCATTACAGATCGCGGCAGTAATGTACTATTGCTGTACTACAAAAACATTAAAAGGACAGACAGCGTTAGCAAATCGTAATTAAAGTCGTCACCTGACAGCCCATTTTGGCACCATTGTGTTACAGGCTAAGGGCCCAGCTGCCTCGCCGCCAGCCGGTGTCGGTCCAGCTTGCAGTCCAGGTGCTTCTCGCAGACCTAGCCCAGCTGCTGGTCCGATCTGCCGCCATGTTGATGATGTCACCTAGACCTACCTCCAATAGCGCGGTAGAGCAGCTGCCTCGCCGCGAGCCTATGACGGTCCAGTCCAGATGTTTCACGCAGAACAGCTCAGGTACCGGGTCAGTTCTGCCGCCATATTGGTGTGTAGATAGTGTGACGTCACCTAGACCTACCTCCAATAGCGCGGTAGAGCAGCTGCCTCGCCGCGAGCCGGTGTCGGTCCAGCTTGCAGTCCAGGTGCTTCTCGCAGACCCAGCCCAGCTGCTGGATCCTGTCAGACATGAGGCGGTCCGCGCGCTCGTCGTCCGTGCCGGTCGGAGAGAATACCACGGACGGCAATCTGGTTAGAGAGGGAGATAAAATAAGAATAAGTTTATTTGCGTAAAAGGTAATAGATACAGTGTTACAGAAGTATTTTATCTAGGTGTGGTTGATCAGGACAAGAGTTTAGCTTCCGTTGCTGTGCTAGACTAGAAGTCTGTATAACTGCAATCAGTGCCTATTCCCCACCGTACTCTCAGGGGTTCTAGTAAAAAACAGTAACTGCCGGTTTCTGAATTGAGAAATTCACTAAGAGCGTGACAGAGCGATACGTAAGTATTAACTTAGTAAAAATCTCAATTTAGAAACCGGGCCTAAGTTTTTCTTTATGTACTTAAATATAAAAAGATGAAACATTATCTAGTGCCAAAAACAAAACGTCACATACAAAAAAATATATACACCTAGCATTAGCAATGTTAAGCAATTCAGGGAGCAATGCTTAATAGTGGGTTTGCGAATTTAAAGCAACTACGAGTATTTTGTTCTCGACTGTCGTTGAGTGACCTACTTGACTTGAGTGACACAATAGCCCGCGCAATGGACAGATCTGTCTTTTATGCCATTGTTAATTCATTGTTTTTTTTTTATGAACCATATGGTTAAGCATAAAGCCCCTTATCTGTCTTATCCATAATGAATCAAGAGTCAGATCTGTCTTACCCATAATGAAGGGAAATGTACTCGTACCGGTTACCGGAAAATAAACGCTCGCGGTTTAGTTCATAAGGTACTTATTGAATTTAATATACCCTCCGCGTGCTGAGATAGCTTGATAACTTTATCTATTTCTATTAGAGATACGTTATATTAATAGATCTCCGATACGTAGTTAAAATTTTATTGCGATGCTTGTATTAGTACGAAAAGATTAAGATACTATAGTGCGTTTCACGAAAGAGTTCCCTGGACGAAACTCTTATTACAATGTAATAGAATTCCTTTGGGTTGAACAAAAATAGTCAATTTTTGTTCAACCCAAAGGAAACGCTCTGTAAGTTGTATAATTGAATGAGTGAGCGAAGTAAGTAAGTAAGTAAGTAAGTAAAAAGCATTTATTTGTTACTGCGAGCGTTTGTATAATAGGTCATAGGCTCCAGTACTCACTCGTGCAAGTAGGCCATGGCGTGTGTCTCGACAAAGTCCATGAGGAGCTCCTTGGTGTCAGAGTCGACGCTGGCGAAGTGCGGCGTCGAGTCCATGTGCTTCATGAAACGCTGCAACAAACGAGATTATTTTGTATAGCTTTTGCCCGCGACTTCGTGTTAGACTTAGTTTTTTTTTTCGTTATTACAATAAAAAATACCACGCACTCAGCGATAACACGCCTCACAAATGCAGAGGCGGTTTTCCCTTTAGTGCAGGGTGTGCAGCGTTCACGCGCGCAGGGTCTTATTAGTGAGCGCCCAGCGCCGCGTTCCGTGAACGGAATTAACGCTTCATGCATTTCAAATTCAAATTAGAAAATCTCTTAAACGGCAGAACCAATTTTGATAAATCATCGCTAGTAAACTTGCTTTCAAATATTAAAAAAAACGCATTTAAATCGGTTTACCCGTTTAAGAGCTACGGTGCTACAGACATCAGAAACACATGCACACACATAGCGATCTAACTTATTAACATCCCTCTTTTTGCGTCGGGAGGGGGTTAAAAACCAAGCCTAAGTTAAAAACAAAAACTTAAAACTAAACGAATAAGAAACACTTCTTGTTAGTAAAAACAGTCCCACCGCACCTGGTAGTGTCTCTGCACGCGCTCAGACATCTCATCAGCCGGCATGTTGTTGCCGGCACACTTGCACACGTCCACTATGAGCGAGGTGACGAACACGCGCGCCGAGCGCTCGACGTGAGCGCCCAGCGGCGCGTGCCGTGAGCGAAATGAGCGCTTTATGCATTTCAACTTAAAATTAGAATATCTCATAAACGGCTGCACCAATTTTGATTAAAAAAATCTAAGAACCATCGCTAGTAAACCTGTGTTCAAATACTTTTAAAAACGCATCCAAATCCACAGTGCCACAGACATCAGACACACATTCACACACATAGCGATCTAACTTATTAACATCCCTCTTTTTGCGTCGAGGGTTAAAACCTAAGCCTAAGTTAAAAATAACTAAACTAATAAGAAACACTTCTTGTTAGTAAAAATAATCCCACCTGGTAGTGTCTCTGCACGCGCTCAGACATCTCATCAGCCGGCATGTTGTTGCCGGCACACTTGCACACGTCCACTATGAGCGAGGTGACGAACACGCGCGCCGAGCGCTCGACGTGAGCGCCCAGCGGCGCGTGCCGTGAGCGGAATGAGCGCTTCATGCGTGCGCTCACGGCGGCGGGGATCTCGTACTCCGGCTGCTTGCGGTCGGCCGAGTCGCGCTCGTGGTCCTCTGGAAGGAGTTAATGGTGTTAGTTGAAGTATTAGAAATAAGCATTTAGCCATTCTTAACCGAATGGGCGATCAAACTTCGGCTGTCAGTTTATGGATGGTTGACCGCTAGTGATAAAGCGCTTTATGGTTATTTGAATAAATGTATCATAAGGCCCAATAGGACGCACAACTAGCGCCGCCAATGGATCTGGAATCCAAACCTTAGGTCCTAAAAATAGTTAAGCCTCGCGAAAACGCATCCAAAAAGAAGATATGTTTTTTTTTCATTGGCGGCGCTAGTTATGTGTCCTATTGCGTCTTAAATGTTTTTTCGACGATAACTTGAATATCGTTGGTCGGAACGTCACGAAAGGTAGGCGAATTTTTTTATTTTGAACTTGTGCCTATTTGGTCGAGGGGTTACCGAGAGACGTATGCCTCTTCAATATCTACACCTAAACCTTACTTAATAACTGTGGAGTGTGGCCCGGTTTCTGAATTGAGAATTTTACTAAGTAAATACTTGAGTATTGGTCTGTCACGCTGTTTTGTGATAAATCTGCAGAGGCAGAACAATACTTACGTATTTGCTTTATGAATTTCTCAATTTCTCAATCAGAAATCGGCAGTTAGTCTCTTACCAGTGTTAGACTTCTTGAACATGTTGAACTTGAGCAGGTTGTGCTTCTTGAGCGTCTCGCTCTGTCGCAGGCGCTTCTCCTCGAACTTGGAGAAGGACGAGTGTGACGTCAGCCGCGGGCCTGCCGCCTTCTTCTCGGGCTTCGGGAGCGTAGCAGACGACGACGCTGGACAGACCAAAACAAATTAAAGAAGTAAACCAGTCATTATTACCATGGGTTAAAGGTCTAATGCTGCCCGAAGATGACGATGACCAATAAACGAAGTTCAACAGACTTCTACTTGCACAGTCAGGCTGCTGGAGTATTTGACGGAGCTATGTAGGCGAAATGTAGGCACAACTAGCGCCGCCAATGAAAAAAAAAACATATCTTCTTTTTGGCTGTGTTTTTTGCCAAAAACTCTCCTGTAAGTTCTCAACGCGAGGCTTAACTGTTTATGGCCCGGTTTCTGAGTTGAGAATTTTACTAAGCACATACTTACGTATCGCTCTGTCACGCTCTTTTGTGAGAAATCTGCAGAGACAGGACGATACTTACCCATTTGGTTAGCAAAATTCTCAACTCAGAAACCGGGCCTATAGGACCTAAGGTTTAGATTCCAAAGTGGCCACTTTTGGCGATAAATGATTGCATTCGTAGGTTCTAGGATCTGGAATCTAAACTTTTAGGACCTAAGTCCTAAAAATAGTTAAGCCTCGCATTGAGAACTTGCAGGAGAGTTTTTAGCAAAAAACCCATCCAAAAAGAATATACAAGGTGTTACAAAAGTACCTAACTCTTTTTACAGGGTGTAACCTACTGGTCAACAGGATGTCAAATCTGTAAAAACAAGTTGAAAAAAACTATTTTTATTTTAAATTTGGTTGTGATCCCTATCACCGGGTGCTATTACCCTGTAAAAAGAGTTAGGTACTTTTGTAACACCTTGTATTATTATGATTTTTTTTCATGCCTACTACTGGGCCTTAACATGAGAAGGTGGCTTTATGTCGAAATATCTCGTTTGGAAGGTTGTCTACATATAATCGGTCTGATGGCCGAGTTGAATCCTTTGCAGGGTAGATACCATTATGCATTATTGCTGTTGTTTTTTTAGACATGAAAAGGAACATCCTGTAAGTTTTACATAAGTAGTATTGATTACCTTTTGTAAGTGTCAAGGTACAGGGTTCCCCACAAGAATCAGTGATTGTTATCTTAATGATGTTGTTAATTGATAATTTTGGAGGATGAAGGTGAAGTACATCCTCTGATAACTTTGATTTTAATCTTGTTTTACCATGGAATTCCTGTTATGTTAGTTTTATCAGCTACTTGAATCTGAGAGTTGCACAATTTAAAGAAAACAACATCAAGGTAAATTACTTATTGTAGTGTCACATCCTTCTAGACTCTAACTCAGGTCTATTAGAAAGAAATTATATTGAAAACAATGACATGATGTTAGTATGGTTGGTAACAGTCTAGCTAGGATACCCCATGGTTAGCATGTGCCTAACTGTAGCTATGTAGCTTAGATTCATATTAAAAAGGCCAAAATGATAAAATTTATTTCCTATGTGCCTAAGTTTTGGAGTCGGTAACTAACTTTTTTCAGAATTTAATTTAAAGAATTACAAAGCAGGTTTAATTGGTTTGGGTTAATTGCCTCAGGACGAAAATTCATTATTTATTCTGAAAATTTATGTTAAAAATATGGTTTTTATTTTGTTATGGAACTTTACCTACTTTTTTTAGGAGGCCAAAATTCTAAAATATCCTAACAACAAAATACGATTGATTGCAAAATGGCTAGCAAGATCTTATTATGATGTACGTAAGTATCATGCAACTGGGATTTACAAAGACAGACCTGTAAGAAATAGTACTATAGTATGTACACACGACAGCACGTCAGACTGTACACTTTTGTTGTAAAATCGCCCGTAACGTAACCGAGTAGAGTGCTAGCGTGTAAGGGTCGACGTGCTGTCGTGTGTACTAAGCTTTATCCAATTTAGATGATTTACGCAGCGTCTAGTGCATTTTTATAAATCGGGATTCAGACATTTTTGGTGGGCAACTGAGGGTTATTAATAAGCTTGTGCAATAAAAAATATACGAAAATAACGGAAATGACACACAGTGTGTGGTTGTACGGGGCGGGCAAACAACCATGCGTAATGCGTCGAGGGACCAATTCATTATGCAATTTAGAAGAACCTAAGTTAAAAAAATTGTAAAAAAAATTGTTTTAAGATATTGCAAAAATGCAAAAAGTATTTTTTGTATTTTAAGATTGTATTTTCCGGATCATACAAGTCAAGCACATCTTCGTCATTGTAAGGACAGGACAATCTTTTATTGGTACAAAATAAATCGAAAAAATCTTCAGATGAATTATTTACAAAAAATTTTGTTCAACGAAATGGTTTTAATGCAAAATTACTTTATAGTTCAATGAGTTCTAACTGGACCTTAGCAGGTGATTATGAAGGGATTCACAATTTAAATTGTCTTTACTTTCGATTGAACCATAACTTCAAACCAGGAATAGCTAACGCGACGGGTGCGGGCGGAGGAGTCGACCTATAACTTGACAGGAATTTTCGAACTTGCTTGTGCGGGCCATTTCAAAATCGTTTACATGGCCCACACTATAAGGGTGAAGTGACCACTCAGACTCGACAAAGTACAAGAAACATTTTCTTCAAAACTGTTCTGTAGTAGGTAATTCATTGGCAACAATTTCATAAGGCGAATATCTCATTTAAAAAAAAATGGTGGTGATTTGAATACAGTAATAAATGACTGTTCATAAAAAAGAAAAAAACATAATAAGAGAACACAATAAAATTCTTGAGTTACCTGCTCTCCGCTGCTTCTGCATGAGCTCCCGATGACACTTAGAACAGTACCCCTGCCACTGCGGGTTGCCGAAGTAGTCGCAGCCATTCTTGCACTTCAGCTCACTCTGGTCCATCCGCAGAGATGGCATCTTGGAAAAATTCATCGTCGACTTGTATGATCGCTTCAAATTCGGACCATACCACATTTTTTTACAATAATTTTGAACTTTAGACCCCATAAATTGTTTCAGTTGCCCCTAGATGAATTTTAAAGCTCTTCTCTCGAATAGAGTGCCGTTAGCATAGGCATGTGTGACAAACTCAACCCATAGTCGTTTGAAAGGAACGTAAGATACGGCAGTGAAAATAGAACCATTCATAGCTATTTGCTCAGACGGGGTATAACGGCCGTTGAACGACTTTCAGCGTTATATAGGCTACGCTTATCTGGTAACGCACATACTTGAGACTACATTATCGCAATGATAAGTAAATGAGACAATATAAAAATATGGTATGGACAGACTATTTTGTGAATATTGTCGGCAGGTAAGTAAATATTTGATGAGTACTTACTTTGGGTCCTTTGTGGGGATTCATTTTGCTTATCCAAGTAAAATGATAGGTTTAAAATGCAGCGCAAATATTTAGATTTTATTAAAATCGAAACAGCAATAAAATCAACACAACAAGTATTTTTGCAAGAAAAAATAAGTTTTCGTTTTGACGTTTCGTTTTGACATTTGTGCAATGACGTTTGTGGTTTTTAATCTCTGAATGGCTAGGTCGTTTAATTAAACAGCCTATACAACACGGACGGATAGTGACGGATACCATTGACTTTCCGACTAAAAAACTCCTTTATTATCAGATCATTTTAGTTTTGTTTTCCCTCATTTTCCTGGTTTGTTTTGCCTCATTCCCTCATTTTCCTGAAAGTCAGGTTAATTCTTACACCTGGCAACTTTTTCCTTGTAGGAAGCGAGTGATACCATACTTCATTCGTTGGCGGGTTCATGAAAAGTATGCTTCCATGCTGCAGATTAATTTTAACTGAAAAATACAAAAAGGTCTGGATGCTACAGGAATGAAAAATAATATTGAAAAAAAAAACACATTGCATGTGCATTGCATGCATTTGTCTGTAGGTAGGTATCATAGCAACCAATCCGTAAACAGCGAAAAAGCACGAAGTAAATAATAAGAGAAAGCAACTAAAATGGATTATTTGCAAATAAAAGATGGTCAATACACGAAAACTATTTATACAATGGTGAGTTATATATATAAATTACTACGATCTACGACTTACTGTAATTTTGGAGCTCATAAACCCAAAAACCCGTGCCAAACCTAGGCCAAACCAAACGGATATCCCTTATACCTACTTATCCTCAAAAATACGTTTAAACGGTCCTCAGGCATAGACTTACTACATCTAATTCTATGACCTCAGGTAGCCAACAAAATAGAACTACCTAGGTAAGTAGCTATACTCAAATTTAAAAAGGACAGCTATTGGGTAAACGGTCCTCAGGCATAGACTTACTACATCTAATTCTATGACCTCAGGTAGCCAACAAAATAGAACTACCTAGGTAAGTAGCTATACTCAAATTTAAAAAGGACAGCTATTGGGTGAAAGGCGATGATAGTGATCCTATAAAGTGGAAGCTACTGTCGAGCACACCATTTATTCATCACATCATTTCGTGACAACCCCATGATAAACATTAGGTACCTACCTAATTAATAATTGCATAACAACAAGGAAATCTAAAACTCCGATCTATCAGGAACTCGCGTTACATACAATCGTCGAACAAGATTTTCGCATCAAAATACCTACCTATACAATTTAAAAGATAAACGAAAGATAAGTACCTCCTACCATTCGTTGTATTCGCTAGAGAAACTAATTTAACGAGGTGTCGATAAGGATGATTAACGAATCAAATTGATTAGATTACAGATTTATGAAAAATGAACCTACTAAACTTGTGGCACCGCATACGTGAATTCGATGAGCGATGACGTCATTGGCCAGTAAAAATAAGGACCACGCGGGTGCCGTACACAACAATCTCGTCAAAAATAAAACACAGAAAACAAGGTAGTATAGGTTAGCCAGCCAGACACCAGTTTCCAATTTGATTTGTAGTATTAGGTACTGTCTGTCCTTAGAAAGAATGTTTTCTTGTAAATAAAGAATATTCCATTATTCTATTCTCCACCCAACTTTTCTTATACTTTGATTAATTTATAGGCCATCTGCCTCAGTAAAGAGGTTGTAGCACTAATCAAAAATCTTTATGAATTAAAACATCGTGAGGAGACGAGCAATCTATGGAACTCAGTCTTATACTCCCCACATAGACACAACCATACCGCGATGTAGGTTAGCATCAGCGCCACCTATTGATTGTCTTTATTAAACTAAGTTAGTCGGTATTGTACCCATCCTTTCCGTTATATCGGGTGGTCGGTCTCTTTTATCCGGTCGGTGGGTAGTTCTCTACATATTTTATGAAACTTTTGAAAATATCAACATCCCCTCCAAAGGGGATGATTATACTGTAGGCATATACCTACATTGAGTAAGCATTGCAAAATAAGGTGTAAGTAGTTGGAACCCTGCAGTGCATGACTAAGTATTTATAATAAGATGGTCGCCCGCCACTTGTAGGTATAGTTCAATCATTATAGTAGTTGTAGAGTGCGTGGGCGGGAACCTAAGCGATTTCTTCAGAAACCTATTCAGGGTGCGTAGGGAGAAAACATACTAAAAGTCCTGACGTCTAGGAGGTGAGCCGGAGGGAGGGGGGGGTGACAAAGGTCTCAATTTTAGGTTTTTTGCCAATATCTCTAAAATGGTGCATTGTAGCGAAAAACGGTCTAACATGAAATCAAAGCTTATAAAATTCTCTATAACTTTGATTCTATACAGTTTTTCCATATTCCCATCCGTTTTCGAACTACAAGCTCTGGAAAAGTAAAAATTTCAAAAATAGCCTTTTTAAAAAAATATTCGTTTTAATTCCATTTCTGTGGATATCTTTTTATTCTGTTAGGTCGTGAGGATCCTGGGAAATGTTCTTTTTCTCTGGTATCTTCTTTCTCGCCCTTCTCAGTGGTGAGTGGATCTTGCTTAGAGGGCTCTTAATCATCTTCATCGTCGTCCTCATCGATTTCCTCGCTAGAAAACACGCTGTTGAAGTATTTTTCTTGGCGATGAAGTGCAGCAGAACATTTCAGCATTGCTTTCCAGCATCCACATTTGCCACTACTTCTATCCTTGGAGCAGCGACAAAATATTGTTTTAAGTCTTCTTCTTAGCGTATCAATGGTAAAACCGATACTTAAATCTAAACTGTTTTGGCCCAGAATTTGGCAACCTGAATTGCGTCGTCACAAGCCGTCATGAGGTCCTCCTGTGTGCAGTTGTTGGGGCACGCAGGGCATGATGCAAGGCAATTGGTTTTAGTAAAAACTCGGACGCTGGTAAATCTTCTGTTGTTATAGGCACCAAGATATCACCTTCATTTTTCCATCCCCACTCTTGAGGGGGCAGCTCATTCCTGAGCCACTGCTGCACTTGGTGGTATAGAAGCTGGAAAGGTGTGCTTCCTCAAATGGTAGGGGGCACCAGCAAAACTGACCACCCTCAATCAGTACCGCTTCCAGTCATTCATGAGGTCAGTAGCAAATGTTAAGCCTGATATCAGCTCTCTCCAGCCACCTGAGAGCGCAGCTAAATATCATTCCTGGTGCACATACCACCAAGTGCAGCAGTGGCTCGGGAATGAGCTGCCCCTTCAAGAATGGGGACAGAAAAATGAAAGTGATATCTATTGGGTTATGGGCGACCAGTGAAAGGATTCAGATAATCAGCAGAGATTTTATTGTAGGTACGTAGATATAATTTGCGTTTAGAAATGGCAAACGACACGAGACAAGTGACAAGACAAGCTAACCTATAGGTAACATTTAGGTTTACCTCTTTATAAAACAGCCAGCCAGTTCTTGGCGCCAATAACAACAGAAGATTTACCAGCACCCGGGGTTTTACTAAAAGCAATATTTTGTCGCTGCACCAAGGATTAAAGCAGTGGCAAATGTGGATGCTGTAAAGCAATGCTGAAATGTTCTTCTGCGTGCCTTCATTGCCAAGGAAAATACTTCAACGGCGTGTCTTCTAGCAAGGAAGTCGATGAGAATGACGATGAAGATGATTTAGAGCCCTCTCAGCAAGATCCACTTACAACTGAGGAGGGCGAGGAAGAATATACCACAGAAAACGAACATTTGCCAGGACACTCACGACCTAAGAGGATAAAAATATATCCACAGAATTGGAATTAGAAACCAATATAAAAAAAAAGGCTTTTTTAAAAATTTTATTTTTCCAGAGCGTGTAGTTCGAAAACGGATGGGAATATGGAAAAACTGTATAGAATCAAAGTAATAGAGAATTTTATAAGGAAGTAAATTTTCAGGCTGCAATATAACTATTTGGTCAGCAAGAAATTTCAGCTTTTATTTCATTTGAGCAGCGAACAATTTTTTTGCCGGCAATAAAATCAAAATGATTCGCAATAAGTGGTTAGCAAAAAAATATAATATCGACAGCAAGAAATAACATTTTGTGTCAGCTTAATAATTAATTTGTTTGCGAAATAAATAAACGATAGGCAGAATAATTAATTGGTCGGCCAGATTATACAATTGGTTAGCTCAAAAATAATATCTGTAAGCTATAATATTGGTGGGTCTGCAAATTAAAGTATTGGTTAACAAATACATTAAAATTAGCTTCATTACGTTTAGTTGATGTGCGATTTTACTGGAAAAGCGGGTTACACGAGCGGCCAATGGCGTGTGGGCGGTGTCATTCGACGACTTAAGACTAACGTAATTTGACACTGATTTTTGCCAGTGAAAACAGAAGGTACTTGATGGAAAGAAGAAATAACCAAGTTTTTTCTTATTTGGCACCTAAGAGTTTTTTATCAATATTTTATATCGTTATTGCCAAATATACTTGTAAGTAACTATTTTTTATAATCAATACATGATACCTAGTTTCTACCTATGCTCTTTTTTTTTTTGTAAATAAAGTATTTTGATTTAAATATACAATTCACAATATTTTTATTTGCCTAGTTAACCAAATAAAATAACCGTAGGTTAGGTAGGTAATCATTAATTATTTAAATTATTTTCAATTAAATAATGCAGCACAGAAGTTGCGTACATTTGTTGCTGTAAGAACAATGTTAGTTCGCCTACCAAAAATAATTTTACAACTGGCCAAAACTGAATTAAATGTAGCTCACAATTTGCCTTTCAATTACATTTTATGACTGAACATATACTTAATTAGCTATACAACCAATTTTGGAGCTGCCCAATATGACATTACTTGCTGACCATTTTTTTTATTCTTGCTGGCCACTAGTTGCCGCTCAATTAGCTATTTTTGCCAATCAAAAACATTTTAGAGCCACCCAAAACCTGAATATACTGCCGGCCGTTTAAATCATACCCATTTTATAAGCTTTCATTTCATCTTAGAACATTTTTCGCTACAATGCACCGTTTTAGAGATATTGGCAAAAAACCTAAAATTGAGACCTTTGTCACCCCCCCCTCCCTCCGGCTCACCTCCTAGACGTCAGGACTTTTAGTATGTTTTCTCCCTAAGCACCCTGAATATGTTTCTGAAGAAATCGCTTAGGTTCCCACTCACGCACTCTATACCCTCCTTTGAGGGGTACCTTGACTGAACTAGTAGGTAGAGGCGCCTAAAGTCAGCCACCCCCCAGTAGTCGGCCATTGCGGGTTTAAAGTTCAATAACTAGTGTAGTTTTTATCATATAGCTTTATCTGTATTTTTCTATGGTTCATTGATTAATTAACGATATCTGTAATATTTTGTTATACTTTTACTTATTTGTGTTTATTAAAAAAACACGTTTTAATAACTTGCGATTCAGAATCACGGTCCGCCATCTTTTTTTGCTAGTTGAAGGGAGTCTCAAATCTTTAAGATTTTCGGTGTGTATTGTACTGTGGTATGCCATGTTTTATTTTATTCTCATTCTTTAATTAATTGTTGACCTCTTGATAACTTAAATAAACCCTTATTTGTGATATCAATTAAAAAAACAGGGGGCCGACTATTGGGATCAGTAATTTTATACAAATGCCAGTACTCGGCCCCCCGGCCGAGTTATGGAATTTCTGTAAATTTCCCGTAAGCAGCCCAAATTGACAGGTTGCACATATCTTTTTCTTCTGTATAGAGTTCACAAAGCATTGAGAATATTATTTTGGCAACAACCCAATACTCGGCCACCAAAAAAAATGCCTATTAGGTGGCCGACTTTTGGACCTAGTCTCGAAGAAATTTTGTCAACCCAGAAGTCGGCCACAAGCAATTGCTTTTTCATACCTTATATGGTGCGGCCGACCACTGGCTACCTCATGGAGTCATGGCCGACTTTAGGTGATAGGCGGCCGAGTACTAGAGAAATGGGTGTTTTTTTGTTTAACGCTAATTTTCTCCATCGCATTATGAATTGGAAGAATAATCGTTTTATTTACTGAAACCTAAGTAACCAGAGTTTCAATTAATATTGGTTACGTCCTTCTAGAACCTCCAACAACAGAAATAATGGACTTTGAAGTTGCATATTTCACTAAGTGGCCGACTACTGGTTCCTTTACCCTATAGATCCTTTTTTCAGAGTGGTATAATTGAATGATAAAGCTTCCGACAGATTAAACAGCCATTGAAATGACATCACTAACACGTGCCGTCCTTCCTACCAATAGTCTTTTATTCGTACCTATCTGTACCTGAATATCAAACAAAACTCTTGACCTGTATTGTATTCAACTAAGTAAGACTACGGCACGAGTCCACTTAAGCGTATCAAATAAGTCACAATTATCACCTAGATAACTAGGAGGGATTATTCACAATATACGTGCGCATTTCAATGTCCTCCTGTTTGTTTAGCAAATTCATACGTTAGCATTGTGAAACGATATTGACTAATCTATCGTACTTCATTTACCAGTAAAATTACAATATCAAAATATCGAAGTTTATAATTATCTGACTGTAGGGCAATCACTGGATGGTTATTATACTTTTACTTCTAAATACAACAATGCAAATACGAATATAAAGTTGCAGTTTGATGACCAGTAAGTAGGTAGGTCTTCATAACATCTTTTGTGACTGATATTTTATACCCAACCTCTATTTTTGCAGATAAAGGAGGCGCGATACGAGGACGCAATAAAAGCCCTCAACAATGCGATCAACTTTAATCCCAATCGAGCTGGGTTATCACTGCTTGGATACTGCTATTTTCGTACCCAATCTTTTGTCGAAGCCGCCAACTGCTATGAACAAATATCAGCTATGCATCCAGACGTTCCGGAATACAAATTACATTTTGCCCAAGCTCTTTACGAAGCATCCATGTTTGACGAGGCCTATAAAGTGACTGTGACCATCACTGCTCCAGAATTGGAAAGGAAAGTGATGAAATTGCAATCGGCTATCAAATATGGAGAAGAGGACACAGTCTCAGCTAAGAGCTTGGTCGATTCGTACCCACAGGATGACCCAGACAAAGATATAAATCTTGGATGTCTATTGTACAAGGAAAATCAATATGAAGAAGCTTTACAAAAGTTCTCGAGAAGTCTCAATGTAATGGGGTTCAATGCCCATCTCCACTATAATGTGGCTCTCTGCTATTTCAAGCTGAAAGAATACCCGCAAGCTTTGAAACATGTGACGCTTGTAATTGAAAAAGGTATCAGAGACCATCCAGAACTGGCTGTCGGAATGCAAGCTGAGACATCTGAAGTAAAATCTGTTGGAAACACGCTGACCCTTCACGAGACTGCTCTAACTGAAGTATTCAACCTTAAAGCAGCCATTGAATTCCAACTGAAGAATATGGAAGCAGCTAGAGAAGCTCTTAACGACATGCCCCCGAGATATGAGCACGAATTGGACGCTGTAACCTTGCACAATTTGGCTTTGACTTCGATCGATTCTAAACCGACAGACGGGTTCGAAAAATTGCATTTTCTTTTGCAACAAGATCCTTTTCCTCCAGAGACGTTTGCCAATCTTCTCCTTCTGTACTGCAAGTTTGAATACTACGATTTAGCTGCGGATGTTCTAGCAGAAAACGCCCAGTTTACATACAAATATCTGACACCGTATTTATATGACTTCTTGGACGCAGTTATAACAAGCCAAACGTCTCCTGAAGAAGCTTTTCAGAAGTACGAGGACATAGCATCGAAACATGCTGAACAGCTCAGGAAACTCACCAAGGTAGTGCAGGAAAGTCGGTCCCAGGGAGATAATGATCAGGTTAAGCAAGCGGTGGTGGAATATGAAGATGCATTAGAGAGATACATCCCAGTGGTCATGGCTCAAGCAAAGATCTACTGGGATATGGAAAACTATGGGCAAGTTGAGAAAATATTTCGAAAATCTGTGGAATTCTGCAACGAGTCCGATGTATGGCGTCTGAATGTAGCACATGTTTTGTTCATGCAAGAAAATAAGTACAAAGAAGCTGCCAGTTTCTATGAGCCTATCGTAAAGAAACAATACGATAATATCTTAGATGTAAGCGCAGTGGTACTGGCTAACCTGTGCGTCTCCTACATTATGACATCCCAAAACGAAGAAGCTGAAGACATAATGCGTAAAATCGAAAAGGAAGAGGAGCAGCAAATATTTGAAGACCCCCAAAAGAAGTTCTACCACCTGTGCATTGTTAATCTAGTCATAGGCACTTTGTACTGTGCTAAAGGAAACTACGAGTTTGGGATCTCACGCGTGATAAAATCTCTGGAGCCTTTCAACAAACGATTAGGGACTGATACTTGGTTTTACGCGAAGCGATGCTTCATATCGTTCCTGGAAAACCTGGCTAAGCATCTGATTGTGGTGAAGGATAGTACGATAAGGGAATGTCTTCTTTTCCTCGAAGGTTGCGAGACCAACGGACGTCGCGTCAGCACAGTGATTGAGAATCCTTTCCAAGATGAGGACGTGAACACCAAAGCAAAGCAAACAGTAACTTATGAAGCTCGTTTACTACGCTACATGTTCTATAAGCAAAGGAATATAGACGATTCTGTAACTATTAATAAGTACGAAGACTTGAAATAAATGCAGTCATCTTACCAGGTGGTATCAGTCTTTTATCCCTGCCAGATCTTCTCGCATCCCTATGTTTGAAGACGAATGGTCTTTCTTGGCCAAATGATAGTGAAGCTATAGGGAAATTAGGATCTAGTTCAGGCTCGTTGTCTCTGTGTTCACCCATGTGGTCATGGCCGTTTCTGTACCTAAGGAGACAATATATGGGTCCTTATAAAGTACATAATAGCAAGATGTAACACTTAATTTCACCACCACCAACTTACCTGTTCACTAAAACAAAATCGTAATCGATCCCTTTTAATTTGAACAGAAACTCTTTGAGTTTTAGTACCGGATCCGGCCATGGCAGGGCAGGAACCGTGCTTCCAGAGTATCTGTAAGTTATCCCTGGATTGCCGTAGGCTACTTGCTGACGTGGTAAAGGGTATATCTTGCCAAAGACCCTAAAAGTGTAACCAATAACAATAAGTAGATTCATATTTCCCGCGTTGTTTTTAAAGTATAATACAGGTAGCGTCACGAGTTATGTATGAGCGCTGGACGAAACTGGTGGGGATTTCTGCGCAAGTGTGTACAATCGCGCGCAAAATGTCTAATATCCACGCGGGATCTAAGACTGACGCTGAGCTGAACTATAGTTGAGTGAGATACTATAAAAATCGGAGAAACTGACTAAACTTAACGATTTAAAGTATTCTTTGCGGATTTTGGACTCATTATATTTTAAATGGTTTTCTATACAATTATTCGGACATTACGATAAAACGGGTGTACAATCAATGAAAAAATAATCTCAATCCAATATGTATTGTACTCAATAACTTTTTTGAATCTTTCTGAACCGTCTTTTTAAAACATTTTGTTTCGGCATTCTTTCTGCGAGGAAATAAAAAAGCGTTGTGTGCGACTGTACCCCGAGGCTAGAGCGACTGATCTACCAATCACGCGCCCGCGCTCGCCGGCGATCGCGCCTCTCCGTCGCCCCCCGCGTACCCCGCCAAACAGACCGAAAAAATTAGTTCTGCGCATTCAAGGTCAGCGCTCATAAAGTCCGTTCGCTTAGATAGTGTCGGTACACACGACAGCAATCTTGGTTCTTGGGATACCAACTATTTTTGGAGTATCTGTGATGGGCGCAGACATATTCATTTCAACAAAATGCTGATGGACATTAACTAGAATTTGCTTAATATTTTACAAAACCTTCGTCTTTTAATTTTTGGGTCATTCCAAGTTGCGTCTAGAGGCACCTCGCTGTCCTCCCACGGACGAAAAAACATTTTATCTACACGCAGCGATCGACACTCAATACAAAATATTAGTCAAAAGTCACAAGCACAACCTCTCAATACGACGCTTCTTTGACAAGCGGCGAGCCAAATTCACTGGCGTGTTTGCGCCGCGTCGGCTTCCTTTAATTTCTTTTGTGAAAAGCCGCCGCGCGCCAAGGCGGCAAATATCAAAGTGACACTATGATAGCGAACGGACTTTAACTCGTGACGCTACTACCTGTAACATAACCTAACAAACTTACTTGATTTTGGCCAAGTCACCTGTGAAATACTCTAATGATTCTTCTAGTTCATTGAATATTTCGTCTGCTACATTCTTGGTTATAAGAGCGTTTCTCTTTTTTTTTACCACAACACGTTTGACTCATGTCCGGTGGGTTAGAAGACGTATAACTTTGTTGTTATATAAAAATTGCTGATACTTGTGTGCTTATATGCTTCTTTAATTATCATATTAATCAGAAAAAAATATGACACTATGTTAATAGACTGAATATCTAGTTAAAAATCAATTGATTACTAACCATGGAAATGCACAATGTATGAAAAGTCAAATGTCCCACCTAACAAATTGTTCATTGAAACTTAAATATTTTTAAAAAGTTCTATGAAACCATCCCCGTGTTTTGGTTTTAAAACGTGTTGAGAAGTATAAAGATCCACATTTCAATGTCATTTTAAGGGATTTATTCGTGTAACTGAGGGAAAAAATCTATTTTATGTGTGTCCCGAAAAAGTTCCAAACCAGAGGTCAGACTTTGTGACCCACTTTAGAGCCACAAGAGGGTAAAAATTACCATTTTACTAGAACTTTTTCGAATCTGGCCACTCTACAGTATGCCACAGAAAGCCGCGATATTCGTTTATGTGTCAGTGTTGCCACTGGGACAAGGCCATAACGGCGCGTCTACCTTGGTCCTCTAAGCAACTTCAACTTTGTGACCAGGATTCTAGGTAAGTTGATTAGAATTGGTCACATGTTTCTATTGTAGCATAATGCTAAACTACCTGACACTAAATTAAGTCATAGTAACAGTGGTTACTTGTCTTGTAGTTCCAATAATATTTTTTTGAAAAAGTAACCGCACTATATGTGACAGTCCATTTTGCAACTTTTCTGTGGTCACGTATGCGACGGAATATTGAGTCACAAAAACTGAACTATTAAGGTACGCTTACATTTTAACAGCTCAAGAAAATGCCTCTAACATCGGCCAAAAAAAACAAGGCGCTAAAATAGAAGCAAAAAACAGAAGAAAGCAAGGAAGCGACTAGATAAAGGCCCAGATATAGGCATAATTTGCGCCGCCAATGAAAAAAAAAATCATATCTTCTTTTTGGATGCGTTTTTTGCTAAAAACGCATCCAAAAAGAAGATATTTTTTTTTTTACAATAATAGGTGTAAAATGTTTTCTAATATTTAAAATATAATGTGTTTGTGTTTTCGAATCCGTCATTTATTTAAACTTACTTTCTTTTTGATTAAAATATATTGCGTAGTAGAGATGGAGCCTTATAAGATCTTTTTTGTAACCAACGGCTTCTTTTTTGTAACTGTCCCAAACTTTTGTTTTTAGTAATTCAATTTAAAGTACTAATTTATTAATTTAAGATAATGAAACTTATTTTGAAACAAAAGAAATACTCAACATATTAGGAAAAAATAAGTATTTGTTCATACAATGATTATTTTTGAAGTTATTGAAAACTTTAACATAAATTTTGGTTGAAGGTTACAAAAAATAATCTAAACCCTGATTCTGAAACTATTTTCAAGTTTTCATGATCTTTTTCAGGAAATATGATTAAAATGGTTGATTATCTATTAGATTTAGATCATTCTGATAATAGGGACTGCGACTTTATAGTATTTTTCATACAGAGAAGGAGTCACAAAATTGGAACCCTTAATCTACCTCTATTTAGTAATTATTATTTATTTCCCAAAATCTTCATTAAATTGGAGTTTCTTATGAAAAATCCAATAATATATTAGTTAAGCGATCGGAATTCATACAGAAAAGGATCATATAAAGATATTTTTAATTTCAGCGAACTTTTGAAAGTGTGGTAAAAAATTTGAGAAATGCTCATAACGGCATAATCTAAATCGAGGCTTTCGTGTTTTATTTGCTTCCACGATATGGATTTCATGTCGATTTTCGAGATTGAATCCATCCCTAAAACTACAAAAGGTATGTTGTACATAGAAGCTTATGATAGGCAATTTTATGTTAAACTATGCATTTAAAGTAAATCAGCTTACTTACCTTCCTTTTAGAAACGTGCAAAGTTAGGCGCAAAACTCAATGACATTCCAATACAAATGGACAAACTGTTCCGTACAATAACCAAGTCGAAACATGGCACACGCTAATTTCACCCTATTATGCTTCGACTGACTTTTTGTTTCTACATTGCTGCTGACACTTCAAGCCCTCAAAATTTATTGTGTCACTAAGCGGAAATGTAAATCAATCACGCAGTTTGAAGCTACGTAAGTTGATTTTTGAAGTTTATTTGAATAAAGATAGCAGTGGAGTAGCAATAGCCTATTTTAGTTGTTTGTTATGGGGAAAAAAAACTGTTGCGGATATTATTTTAAACGGTTTATATTCAAAACTATGAAAAATAGGCAGGTAAGTATAATTTGTATAAAGCTTTTTTCCTGAAACATGTCAACCCCTAAATGTGATTTCCAACAAATGTTGTTCTACGACTTTTCGAATAGCTCGATAGCTTCTAGCAAAATAATAACAGCGAAGTTTAAAAAACCAGGTGATACAAATCTACTTATTTATCCAGCCCATAAATAAAGGCCACTTCTGGGCATAGGCCTCTTCCTTTTAACCCCAACCCCCTCGGTCCAATGCCAATCTCGTCCATTGTCCTCCCGCTGTTTTGACAATGTCATCGAGCTTTCGGTCTACACACCGACCCTCGACCCATTCTAGGCCACCATTCCGTGACGCCCTAGTCCACCGTTGGTACTCCCGCCTAGCCAGATATCTTCGACTTTCGTCTTCTGCCGAATGAAGAGGTTGAAGTATTTGTGTATCAATGTGGCGGGGCCTGGGGTCTGCGTCTAAAACGCATCGGTGCCAAAAAGGGCTCCCAATTGACAGCATCAATTACGATTTATTCATGCTGTGTCGGTCCTTTTTTTGTTGCAAGTACAGGAAATATTATTCTGATTCTAGTTCTAGATGATTAGTACGCTGGTTGTAGGAGAAAAACGAGGAAACCCCTGTTTTGTCCTTCTACTTATACTGGGTGGGATGCCATCGACACGCAATTGTGTTACAGACTTAAGCCCCTGATAGTTATATTATTTTAACTAAAGCCCATCATCTTACTCAGTAAATTGGCAG
Source organism: Zelleria hepariella (assembly GCA_949319315.1). NCBI lineage: Eukaryota > Metazoa > Arthropoda > Insecta > Lepidoptera > Yponomeutidae > Zelleria > Zelleria hepariella. Next base: position 8,356,849 of record OX439384.1, read on the forward strand.
ATCGAAATGTCATGTTAGTGAAAATGCCTGCCCCTTTTCAACTGACTAAGGATAGACCAGAACTGTGCGAAAAATTTTTGTCCTTAGAATTTTTACTTTACAAAAGGAGTCTCCATTGTTTTCTTTTCTGACTATGTTCTTGAAGCATCATTTTGTCTATCTCTTTCTGACCCGCGGGAGAGAAAGAAACAGGAACATTTGTTTACAATCAATGGTTTTTATTGAAAATTTAATAGTTTCCTCTTAATATTTGTACCTTTTCTCCTGTTATCATATGTAAATAATATTAATTAACCGATGGTAGGTCACACCATCTTTATTTCGCATCATCAAGGTGTTATTTCGGCACTTTTTTGTACCACATTTTGGCATGTTGTCAGCTGCGTAGTCATCAAACGTCTAATGAAAATATTGTGCTTACACTGAATTTAAGCACAATGTTGCAGTTACCTTTTTCGAGCGCCTATGAGTTGTCCATTTGTATTAGAATGTCATTGGCAAAACTAAAATTTTATAGCGGTATTTTTTTTACTTGAAAGCAAAATTTGGATTTAATCCTCCGCTACATACCGCAAAAATTCCGCCAAAAATACGCAAAAATACGACTCTATTAGCTCTCATCTCAACTGTCGGTAGAAGGCAAATTATTATAGAATTTACTTAGGTATCAATCAACAAACAATACTTCAACGTAAAATAATACAAAAAAAAATAAAAAGGGTTACCAGCTCTGGAAGCCAAAAATCCCAAAAAAGAAAGAAAAAGTTTTATTAGTAAGACTTATCCCCATGGCACTCAAGTGACGGTAAAGTAAAAGATTATAAAAGGGCGCAAATATAAATCATCCACATATCAAATGAGTAGATCTCCTCGGAGATTGCGGTGGGCTCCGTGGGTTAGCCGCAACTAAGGTCTTGTTATTTCGCAAAAAAGTTTGAAACGCCTCCGACCCAGTAAGGAACTTTTGATCAGCTATCTTCAGCCGTAGGTAGTCTGTTCTATTGTTCAATATTGCCCTGGAACTAAAATAAAAAGGTTTTTACTTTGATGACTAAAGAAGCAACGAACGGTATAAAATCTGTATAAAATCGAAACCCCCCGGACCACTTGGTGCTATAGGTTGTATGCTTGTATGTATAACCCGTGTCATTAAAGAAAACATTTAGGATGAACTTCAAAACACTCTCCTCTCGCTCTAATTAAATATTCGGATTTGCTTGGGCTTCAATTGTTTATTGTCTTGGTAACCCTTCTACCGCTCCGGGGCATATCTGATGCAGAGGATCTCCCTGGCGGTTCAGCGTAGTAACGCTGCTAGCGTCATGGGGACCTTTGGGTCGGATGTGGCCCGGGGTGGTTTATTTGAGTAGGTATTGGCTTATTGTTATTATTATTTTTTTCTTTGTCATGTTTATTGTATTTTATTATTGACATTATTTCTTTTATTTTTTGGATGAAGCATAATGTGAATTTTAATTTAATTATGAAATCTGGTGCATGGTTTTTAATTAGAATAAATTTAACCCTTCTTATTTTTAGGGTTCCGTACCCAAAGGGTAAAGGACCTATAGGATGTTTAAATTGTTGCCACAGACAGACCCTATTACTAAGACTCCGATGTCCGTCCGTCCGTCTATCCGTCTTTCACCAGCTCGCGTATCATGAGGCGGTATTAGAGACTATCTATGGGTTTAAAACTATGTTTCTCACTCTTTTGTTTGAAGTAGAGCGGGATGGACAGAGTCCTAACACCCTAACACCGTGATAGTTAGACATTTGAAATTTTCACAGATGATGTAGGTATTTCTGTTGCCGCTATATCAACCAAAACTAAAAAAACAGAATAAAATACTTAAATATTTAAGGGGGCTGCCACACAACAAACGTGTTTCTTTTTGCCGCTTTTATAGATAATGGTACGAAACCCTTCGTGCGCGAGTTTAGTGGTACAGTCGGCCACAGTCTCAGATACCCCTTTTTGTTCGATTGGCGCCCTTATGCCGCGCGCGATAAGAGCTGCCATGGGGTATCTGAGATTGTGGCCGACCGTACAGTCGGCCACAGTCTCAAATACCCCTTTTTGTTCGATTGGCGCCCTTATGCCGCGCGCGATAAGAGCTGCCATTGGGTATCTGAGATTGTGGCTGACCGTACACAAGACAGCACGTCGACCCTTACACGCTACCCTTCGTGCGCGAGTTTAGTGGTACACAAGACAGCACGTTGACCCTTACACGCTATGTGTACAGTCCGACGTGCTGTCGTGTGTACACGACAGCACGTCAGAGTGTACACTTTTGTTGTAAAGTCGCTCATAACGTAACCGAGTAGAGTGCTAGCGTGTAAGGGTCGACGTGCTGTCGTGTGTACAAGTGGTCCGAAGGGAATCGGAATGAAAGGGGGCTTATATCTACCCATTTTTTTACGTATCTAAGCTAAGTGCATATCTACGAGAAAGAAAAATAAAAAAAACTTTAGTTGTATGCACATACCGTTTGCCATCTAAAACACAATCCTTGTCACAAAAGACTGAATACTCTCGGATTCGCCGTATCATATCTCCATTATCATAATCAGCGTCGTAATTGTCATACTCATAAATCCTTTCAATGAGTCCATCGCGGTCTTTCACAGTCCACAAGTATTCACCGTGATGGCTTTTCGGTTTAGGCTTCAAAGATACAAATGGGATGAATTTCTCCCTCATTATTTCGGATTGTAGCAAAGCTGTGGTCATGGAACTCGTTTGGTGCAAATCGCATGTTTCAGAGATATCGGCGCTAGGTGTGTTTGGCTTTTTGAATAACTTTCTTATTTCATTTCGTATTTCGATACTCTGCAGATTTTCTTTGTTAAGCACGAGCTTGTCACAGAAATCCATTAGCTCCTCGTGTTTTGATTCATATATTTTTCTAACTAAGACCATAAGATTTTTATCAATTTCAAAATTTTTACGCGTTAATTTTTCTAAGCGAGTTTTTAGAGAAATATTTTCTTGATGAGAGGCCAACTGGAGATTTTGCAAGCTCGCAAAGCGCGTCTTGTAATTTTTTAAATCTTTTTGGGAATCTTCGATGAGTTTCATCAGTCTGTTTTTGGTCACTGTTTCAAGATGATTTCGTGCTTTCAAGTTTTTATTCTCTTGTGTCGATGTTAAAAGGAGTAGAGTCAACCTGTTCTTCTCCTCTACTATTTCTTCCAATCTTTTGATCACTAACATGTGCACCCATTTGTTGCTAAGCCCAGAGGAGTTCTTTTTGATTAAACATGATGCCATACTTTTCCCAACTTTCCGCGCTATGGATAAGCATCCTCGGATGGCAACACTGGAAATGGCGGTTACATTCAAATAACAAAACTTTGAACCACTTTGTAACCCGTTTAGGTGGGATTTTATATTAATTTCATTTATTTTATCTTTAGTGAGGAGATAAAGTTTTGAGTTCTGATTGACTATTGCAATCACAAAAGCTGCAGCTAGAAACATGGCGTAATATAGATAGGCAGCTTCTATTACTTTGTATTTACTGACATTGTTTTTCAACTTATTGTATTTGGAGCTGCTTATGTAATTTCTTTGAATATTGGAGCTATTGAGGTAGTCATTGTTGTCACGCTTAGTAACCGGAAGATCTGGAAAAGGGCAAAGTGCAAAATTGCTTATTGTGTTTGGGCATGTTAAATCCTATTTGTGGGGTAGTAACTTCTAATACCGCCCAACAGGATGAATAGAAAACACGAGTATGAATAGAAACACAACTGCAGCCACTAACCAGTCTGTTTTAGTATTGTTGTCCACTGTTTGATAGGTCACCAGTACTTAATTTTCATTTTGCCTTGATTCTATTCACACTCCAGTTTCTAATCACCCCGTTTTACGTTAAGGCACGAAAAGAATTTAATAGAAAACGGTTGCATGACGAACCTGGACTTCCAGTTTTGCCATGGGTCCGTATGACAAGACTAAGACTGCAGACTGCGATCCACATGGTGAGAGTTAAACCTAATAGCCATTTAAATGCAATATACATTATTTATAGATTTGATTTTTCTTTACACAGGCCGAATATCTCTTTGAAATCTCCATGAAACATAAATTTATTAGACACTATCAAAAATATCCTATAAAAATTGGCAGTAAATATGACATTTTTTTTTGTTTCTATAAGGTCATTGTTATTCAAAGAGGTCATCTACTTGCAGTTTTTTTATCTACAAGAGAAAAGGTGTTTGATCATAGAGTACAGCAAACTTCTGCTCGAGTATTAGTATTTTTAGACCACCATGACCCTACAGATCCTACCAGGGTCTAAAAACCACACAGAAAGTTGAAATGTCTGATTGTGATTCATTGATAATACTTACTACTTATTAGAACTCTTTAATTTAAATAATCGATTAAACTTAACCCTTAGTGCTAAGCGCAATAAGGTAACATTTCTTTGGTACCACTCCAAGTTGTAGTGGACGTGTGCTTTCCAATTCTTATCCAAGAACGCCTTGTAGAAGACACTCATCTCGTCTGCCGTGAGGCTCTGCTTGCCTTCAGGCAGGTTCTTCTTTAGGAACTCTTCTCTTTCCTGAAACAGAGATATAAAAATTAAGTATTAGTACAAGTTTACTTCAAAGAGTATGAAAAATGTGACTGCAAGGTCGCCATTGTCTACTGATACGTATTTCTTTAATTTCGTTTTCTGTACAAATAATAAGCAATACCGTATGATCTAACTAACAACTTTACTATCAATAGGCTATTGATTGGCCAGTTTGTTGATTGAAGCAGATGGCTATCAATAGTAATAAAGAAAGATTGATAGATTCAATTCATTGACAGTCCAATGCAATCCAAGATCATCAAATCAATAGTATGAGTGGCAGCAATCATTGATAGGAAGTTTTTCAGCTGCACTTTAGAACATAATATTATGCCATTGGTTCCAACAATCCACGAGTTCCTTGTTCCGTTTGGCAGGCTCAAAAAAGAAATAGCCAAGATGATTGCCAACCTCCGATAGGAGACGGCACTACAAGAAGAACCAGATTTTGTTTAGCGGTTGTCACATTATTTGGATGGTATGCTGAAAAAACAACCATGATTTTTCCTAATAGCCTGAAATTCGTAAAGCAGTTACCTGGAAGAACCTGGAGTTGTGTTGCGTCCAAAACACCTGATTCCATTCTTGAGTCTCAGCTCTCTTTTCACGATACAATTTCTCAAGCTGTGTCTCGTCCGCTGGCTGTTTAAATATTATCTTCCTCAAATTCGACACTGGATCTACGGGACCTATCATGTCGGTTGTGATCTTCTTAGAATTTGGAGTCTGCACTGCTGATTTTGAGTCTGGGGTTGTGCTTGTGTTCACTTTGGTTAGTAAATAGTGCATCTTGCGATTCGTTGCGTACACTCGTTTCGATAGCATGGTGGGTTTGCGTAATACTGTTCGTAGCGTCGAGTTGAGTTTAATTAATTTACTAACGATGATTATTACCAGAAAGAAAATAACACTTTATTTAGAAAATAAATGACATATGTAACTTATTTATGTATGTATTCATTCATTCCATTCATTAGAAAAAATCAGCTGTTTGTTTGACAGATGATAGGTATGTTCAGAAAAAAGCTAGAAGTCCGCCCGCCGCCGTCGTGAATTCGTGATCGTGATGCCTCATGGGGATGAATAAAAATAGAGTTTCATTGATTCTTCCCAATGAGCTCAGAATGGCTCAGAACAAATAAATCAACCAACGAGGAACAAAAAAATATTGGTATGAATTTGTTTTGAGTTTTTTTTTTTTCATATCAAAATTTTTCTGAACGTACATTTTATCTTTTATGTTGGTAGAACTTGCTTATCGCGTTCCTTTGCACACATCTCTCATTCACTTACAAATATTTAAAAAAAATACTTTTTTTATTTTATGATTTTATTATGTGTTTTCTTTCGTACAGTAACAACAACGTGTAAAGTTAAGGGACTTTCATTAATTTTAAAACAATCCAATCATGATTTTATTTCCAGACCCCTTGCAAAAAGTTCCCATACCCGTAACATGGAACGTTCTAATCAGGTTGGTTGGCAGCCCTGTCTTGTCGTCATTGGTCAGGCAGTACGGGCAGCATGGTAAGCCGAGATAGGCCCTTCTCTATGCAAAACTGTCAACTTGTCGGTCGGGCTCGAGTTGGCTCTACGCCAACATGGCGATGGAGACAAAAATTCATTTTTATTAAAATGGAAATTACTACTGTTTGCTCGACATGGACCTAATCTATTGCCATCTCTAGTCCCGCCTGCCATGCTCGCACAATAGACATGCATGGCACGTCTGTCACTCGAGTTCGAGAGAGTGTCAAAACGACCATGCTAAGCATACTGGAGATATAAAAAAAAGCTGTCAAGCAAATGTCAATGTCAAATTCGACCCGAGCCGAGTTCGAGAAATTATGTAAAGATTTTTCTATTAGTTTTTCCTAGATCATCTAGTTGAATATCGTCAAACAAACTTCAATAAACGACCTGGCGACACTCAATCAACTTAGGTTTAGCCGCCCCATACAAATCAAATCAAAATGAGCACAAAATCGAGCAGTGATGGCTATGCGGAGAAATTGGACATGTGTCTTACGGATGGAATCATCAAAATGGGTAACCCTATAATCTTCTTTAAACGATCCGTGTTCCTGAACCTAGGGCCACCCTCTCAGGGTATTAGGCCACATAATACTCCACCTGTGACCCAACATACTCAGCTCTACATTGAGAATATTTGTCTTCAAATTGGGTGCCTTGAAGTGTCGTTTTACATGCTTCATATTATTTCAGGAGGAGGGATCCTGTTAGGAGGAGTAACATCAGTCCTGTTCCTGAAAAGGCGGAGGTGGCCCATCATAGCAGGCATGGGTATCGGCATAGGGCTTGCATATGCTAACTGTGAAACTGCCATCAATCCTAAGAAATCCTAAGACAGTAAATGTCTTGATGGGTCTACAATAATCAGGTGGGCCTCTTGAAGTTTATCAGTATCCCCAGTTACAGTACTTATAAGCCTCCTAGTTCCTTTCCTTTTAGTATAATACAGTGAGTTACAGATAACCCACCAAAGGTTTTAAATTTAAATTATATTCATAGACAAATTTAATCTAAAATAAGTTCCCATTTAATCTAAAATAAGTTCCCCATGTACACTAGTCTTGATACAGTTTCTTGTGCTTATATTGACATTGGTGACTAAAAAACATCAATATTGTTTCAGATAAAGGACTTGAAACTACAAAATCATGTGCAAATAAAGTGGCATTTAACGACCAACCAATATAGCAAGTCCAGTAGACAATTAATTAGAAAATATTGTATTTCGTTTTCTGTACAAATAGTTATTTATTATCAATACTTTTGTGTTTCATTCACTACAGGTACATTCAATCTGAATAGGTTTGTCTATTGTTTTACCTTTTCCTGTAATTTTTTCACATCCTAATGTGAGTGAACTAGTCATTAGATTTCATACAAACTGTTAGATTCATTCAAATAAAACAAATCCGTTAATTAAAGAACAATATTTAATAATTTATTGTACAAATTCATACTGGAATTAAGACAGGATAGATGTAGAGGTTCTTACTTAACTTTAAAATAAATATAATTAATTATTTTAGTATTAGGAAAGCATAATCAACAACCCATATACAAACACCGAATATTGGTGGAAAACTTAACTATTAAATGGCAATAAACTTTTCCTAAGGCTTGGTTCGTGGCAAAAGGCGTATAACAGCCGAGCTAACACAAGACAATAGATTAATATTGATGCATTTGCAGCTTGCCACTCCCCACTATAACAGAGGACTACCAGTGGGATGGCATTTTCATGGTATATTGGTATGATTACCAAAACTGATATTGTTCAGCATTATTACAGGTAATTTTGTCCTCTTAGTTCGCTTTTTCCAGCAATGGCACATCACTGGGTACAACAACATTTTCATACTTTGTGAAACTTGTACAGTTTTTTTAACTCTTATTGAAAGCTCAGCATCCAAAAATCCATTGTGCACTTTTGAGGTTGCTAATGTTACAAGTTTATTAAACGTCTCAATAATAATAAGAAATACAAGATAACATTCACAAATAGATTGGATCCATATAAAATTTGTCTTTTTCACTAAAACAATTAGGGTTAAAAATGAGTAAAAATGCATTTTCTTGATGACATTATGCACGCTAAATACTAATGAAGTCAAAGTTATACATTTCATACAATTTACAAACGATAAGGAATTAACCATATGCACGTAAATGAAGAATAAAATGAACACAAAACATTATTTCTCAAAGAAAAAATCAATAAATGTATAAATCAATAAAATGCTTAAAATATTTTTTCTTAGCGTGTCGAAAGTATTTTCATTTTTCAAATAATGATTTCAGACAATGTACGAGAAAGTGAAATCCTTTTTCGTACGTTCATAGCACAGTCTATCTGTAGCTAGCCGTTAATATGTTTGTTTTTTTTTTGCAATAAAGACCATTTTCTTTCTTTCTTTCTAAAAGGTTTTAAGTTAATTCATTGCGATATTTTGCACAAGCACAAAAGCTCAATTGGAATAGCCTAAGCATTAGCCCTCAATTTCTAACAGAATAAAATTTTATACTTACAGGGTGTTACAAAAAGGTCCTGTTCGAATATAGGGGGTGATCTACAAAAAAGTAATAGAAACCGCTATTTTCACGCTTTCAAAACTGTTTATACCGCAGCAGACTTTAAGTGCAGCGCCTGTATAACCTGCATCCAGTCGACCAGAGCTGCATGAGCAGGAAGTGATATTATGTTTCTAGAATTTGTTATTTGCGTCATGTCCTTGTATTGCCGAGTTAAACGACCCCCTCAAGTAGTACAGGATCTTTCTATAACGCCCTGTTTTAGAAAACTTAATTATTTACACCTCCTATGGCTACTAATATTATTAATAATGTCTAAATAATCGCTAATATATTTTATTTTATTTGGTATAAAATTTGACTAGCAAAATGTTTGTTTGGGATTTTAATACTATCATAGTGTTATGGGTGCAGGGAAGAACCAAGCTCATAATGATATTCCGTCATGAAAGTGCTTTTGAGATTTTGACGAAAGTATTTATGATTACTTTTTAAGACGCTGTACATAGTGAATAGCCCGCGCACCAAGAAAAATGCACAAAATCGAGTCCTGTATCAAATACACGAAAAAAATCGAAAATTTTCACATATCAAACCCTAGAATTAGGTGAGACCTATCTAAAACAGCCAGTTTCGTGTTGACATTCATAAACGTTTTGAAGATATTTTTGATGAAAAAAAATAGGCGGCGCAATTTTTTTCAAACAAAATATCTTGCAATCTGTATTAGATATCAACACAAAACTGGCTGTTTTAGATAGCTCTCACCTAATTCTAGGGTTTGATATGTGAACATTTTCGATTTTTTTTGTGTATTTGATACAGGAATCGTTTTTGTGCATTTTTTTTTGCGCGCGGGCTAATTCACTATGCCCAGCGCCTTAAGGGCCCAATTAATAAACGCTGTGTCTTACTCAAAACTTATCATTTAATTTAACCCGATCGTCGTTGGTTAAGAATTACAACGCGTGTAGGATAAAAACAAAGGTAGGTATTTATATAATTCATTAGCAAGAGTCAGCATAGTCTGAATAAGATCTGTTTGAGAGAGGTAAAATCTTATAGAGGTGCAGTGAGCTCATGATTTATTCCAGGCACTGTGGGTCAATGATGTGTTTAAACATTAAAAAAAACACGTATTTATCCTACGAGTACGTACATAAATAGGTAGGGTGATGTGAAAAATCGTGAGTCCAATATTTCTGCAGCAACTTTTAATACTGTTTCTAATATTGCTATTACATTGTGACTTACGAGACGAACGTGAAAATTTAATCTAATGGATTAGATATAAAAATGTAAGTAGGTTACTATTTTATTAGCCAAAAATGTGATGTGTTTTAAACGCGGTATGTCCAGAGAGTTTGTATTGATAAGACGGAAGGTGGGTCTACAAAATAGACCTTAGCCTTACAACCTGAGCGCAATTATTTAAAATTCACCTATAATTTTGCTAATTCATTAACACCTACAGTGTAGGGAAATCATCAGTTCGCCTACCCGACGATGAGATAGGCACTAAAACTTATTATTTTACGTACACATTTTTTAACATTCCATTTTGTCAAGAGAAAAAGTAATAAAGTTTGACGTCACATAATTCTAGAATTTACCAGTACGTAAAAATGTGTGCCGATTTTTTTACATTACCTATACAATCAATAGTTACATAACACAAGAGGTAAAACTTAAATATAACAGATTAACACTTGAGAATTTAACTACTTATTGATATACGGTTCAACAAGTGTTAAGCTAGTTTTACTCCCTTTTACTTCCCTTTTACAAAAATTTACGGCAACGTCAAACATATTTTTATCAACAAAAAATTCTAACCTATACAGAAAGTATAGGATAAATCAGAAAGGTAGGTATCGACTACACATAGTATAAATTCGGCCATAAAATTATCGATTAATATTATTAAAAGTATTTAAAAATCACACTTTGATTTTGTGTCCCAAACGTTAACGATGTGGCTGCATGATCTTGTTAAAAATACTAATACAACAAAAAAATAAACCACCAAAACAGTCCATGTCAATTTCACACTTATTGTAATAACGTTTATGGTCGAAAATCTTAATGGCAATAAACGGGCAGTACGCTGTTACAAGAAGACAACAGAAACATTTGGTCTCGTTTGAAAAAAGAATAAATAAAACACACACCTCATATGATCCACTCACGGAACTGAGGTGATAGGAAAATAGCTCTTACCACGCTGAAATAAAACCGTTACTTGTGTGCAGGTTGGGCTCATTTTGTCGTCATGTCGGGCCAATAGTTAATGTAGTACCGATGGGTGCTGCCCTCAAACAGCCGGTCCAGCCAGTTCTCGAGGCCATCCAGTAGGTTCTCTGGAAAACACCAAACTTGTGATGAGCGCGTTTGCGTTTACGATTTCAAGATGGCGTCCAAAATGTATGCCATTGAATAAAACAATGAATGAAAACTTGTTGAACCATAGTCAATCAGAATAGAGGTTCAGTCAATCAAGGCAATCATTGCGCTATCTCGCTCTATTGAACTACCTAAAGACCTGAAGATTGGAGGTGGAGCTAGAGGAGAACCTACTCCATCTAAAACCATCTAAAACAATGTCCCAGGCACTGCAGCGCCGAGTGGTCTCTTCACCCATTTAGTGTGAGTGAAGGTGCCACTGGTCGCTGAATAAACCATCTCATGACGAAGATGCAATGTTTAAAGTTTAAGTTTATTAGTCCAAAAAAGAGACCTTAGTTTTTTTAAGGGGAGAAAAATCTATGGTATTATTTTCTACCCCGCAGTGGGAAAAGGTGGTCTTATAATCATCGCTCAGAATATCGCGCGTCTCTCTTTTGCAACCACGTTGTCACACCGTTGTGAGCTGTAAGCTGCGGGCCACAAGAGCGCAGTTACCTTGCAGCAGCGGCACGGGCGGCTCTCGCTCGTCTCCTGACTCGCCCGAGTCAGGTTCGCTGTCGAAGCCTCAGGGCCACAGTGTTGTGAGCTGTAAGCTGAGGGGCACAAGGGCGCAGTTACCTTGCAGCAGCGGCACGGGCGGCTCGCGCTCGTCTCCCGACTCGCCCGAGACAGATTCGCTGTCGAAGCCTCAGGGCCACAGTGTTGTGAGCTGTAAGCTGAGGGCCACAAGGGCGCAGTTACCTTGCAGCAGCGGCACGGGCGGCTCGCGCTCGTCTCCCGACTCGCCCGAGTCAGGTTCGCTGTCGAAGTCTCAGGGCCACAGTGTTGTGAGCTGTAAGCTGAGGGGCACAAGGGCGCAGTTACCTTGCAGCAGCGGCACGGGCGGCTCGCGCTCGTCTCCCGACTCGCCCGAGTCAGGTTCGCTGTCGAAGCCTCAGGGCCTCAGTGTTGTGAGCTGTAAGCTGAGGGCCACAAGGGCGCAGTTACCTTGCAGCAGCGGCACGGGCGGCTCGCGCTCGTCTCCCGACTCGCCCGAGTCAGGTTCGCTGTCGAAGCCGATGAAGGCGCCCGCCTCAGGGTCTCCCGAGAGCGAAGCGTCGTTTGCGCCTAAAGACCGCGCCACGCCGCGCATGCGCTGCAGAAAAGAAGAGCAAATTAATACTTGTCCGCAAGACTGGGCCTGTTGTGGAAGAAAACGTTGTTCCCTAGATTATAAGCGTCAGTTTACCTTGTGTGCCGTATTAGACTCCGGGTGCTTGGCGTGGTAGATACACAGATACTTCCGATGCGGGTTCAAAGCCAGCACTGTCCCAACACAGTTCCGTGCGTTCACACGCAGCTCGCGGGTTCCCCCGAGCGATAGTTGTAGCAGGCGACGGAACCACTCGATGTTGCGCTCCACCATTAGGTACGCGAATAGGAGGGTCTTGTTTCTGGAATTAAGGTGCGCTGTTAGTCTTGTATTGGAAGCCCAACCAGTATTGGATGCGTCAGCGGCAAAGTGAAATAACATTATAGAATAGAAACGTCGAAATGAATAAGGTAATTGCCTACTCTATTGTAGGCAAGTACATTTTAATCCCAGGTCATAAGTCACCGTTGGAAGAGTGGAAGACCGGTTACCCGTAAAACAGAGTTATTCTAGTTTGGGGACTAGGAATAATACTAGTTCACTACCTTAGATCAAATGTAAATCTTATAGAACAAATTTAAAAAAAAAACATTTCATTTCATTCATTTCATTCGTTTTTTCAAATGAAACTCTCCGCGATCGGGTAGTTGCGAACTAAATTATAACTTCATGGCAATAGCTGGTTTTTGGAGATTCTGCCGCTGGGTATAGTCTGTTTTTATAGCCGTCTCTCATGGCCTCCTTGCTAATAATCTCTTATGGCTAAAAATAATTAGCGTATTTATCCCGACGTTTCGGCATCAAATAAATAGACCTTCGCAACTAGCAAGAGGCTGCATCGACTGGACTCTGGCTGGAAGGAGCTAGAGGCTGCCGCGCAAGACCGCGAAAATGGAGAACCCTTCTTCGAGCCCTATGTCCCTGATAAGGGATAAAAGGATATCATCACCATCAATTAGCACAGATGATTTACACAGCGTCCAGTGACATCTCCAATCAAACTAGATGAGTGAAGGAAGTGTCCACTCGGACACGACCTTGCCCGCGACTTCGTCCTTAGTTTGTTTTTCCGTTATCACAATAAAAAACAGCCTGCAGCACTCAGCGATAGCTTCCCATTGGTGCAGTTTTGGAGATAACCCCCTACATACAAACTTTTCCTCTTTATAATATTAGTGTCGCACGAAGCTGACTGACATAGCCAACGTGATAGCGCGAAGAAAGTGGAAGTGAATTAAAGTAAAAAGTCATATTAGAATGGAGACCCAGAACGGGGCGTAGAAATGTGGGCAGGCAACCAATGAGATGGACTGACGACTTGGTCAAAGTGGCAGGAAAAGACTGGATGAGAAAAGCCCAAGACCGAAAAGAATGGAGTGCTATGGAAGAGGCCTACACTCAGCATTGGGTGGCGACAGGCTGAAGAAGATTAAGAAGAAGAATATTAGTGTAGAAAATAAACCTCACTCACTTGCGATAAGGCCACACAATCTTGTGGAACTTGGAGAGCAGTTGCACGCGGCTCTGCATGTCCACCAGCAGCACAATGGTGCGGCACCCCGGCTTGAGCAATCTGCAATGAGAAAATAGCTTTTTCATCTCCTATGCTCGGAAGGTTTGCTGTTACTAGCAACTTACAACCGTGTAAAACCTGAATTGAACCAATCTGCATTTTTGTGCACTTCGAAATTTGAACGCCCTTATTCTGCACGCCCCATGGTGTAGAAAAAGAAAAAAACACTGGCCGTTTCACTAGATGCCTTAAAGGTTCATAAAAGCTTCAGAAAGAAGAGCCTCATTTAGACGCGACTCTCCACGAAAGTGCCCATTTTCTATACAAAACTGTGAATGCAAATGAGGCCTAGGCATCTAGAGTCTCGGAATAGAACATTCAGAAACGCGGTTTCTTCTTACCGTCTTTTTAATATTTTGTACACTATATTTATTTTTTATAACAGTAAATTTTAAAAAATGCTCCGCTTCTGTTTTATAAAATAGATAATTATGGGTATGTTTGTTAAATACATTTTTTCAAACGATATAATTCAATTTATTTTTTATCTCTAGAAATTTTAAATTTATATGGTACAGTCGGCCACAGTATCAGATACCCCTTTTTGTTCGATTGGCGCCCTTATCGTATGAGGTAGTGGCCACCCCTGGTGTCAGAATTTTTAGGCCGCCCAAAGGGCCTCTGACAAGCATTAACGATTGTTATTCAACAACAACCGCAACGGTTTAACGTGCCTTCCGAAGCACGGAAGCGCTCAGATATTATTGCCGCTAGCGATCACCCACCCATGGACTGACCGCGCCCGATGTTGCTTAACTTTGCCAATCGATTATGGCCCGGTTTCTGAGTTGAGAATTTTACTAAGCACATACTTACTTATCGCTCTGTCACGCTCTTTTGTGAGAAATCTGCAGAGACAGGACGATACTTACCCATTTGCTTAGCAAAATTCTCAACTCGGAAACCGGGCCTATGAATGGCTAGTCCAACTAGGCTGTGAGCACTTCTATATTTACCTGACTAGTCCATTGTACTTCTCGGCCCTTAGCTCGTGCAGCCGCAGTTCGGAATGCGTTTCGTTATTGTTCTTCTTGGCGCCATTTTGCTGCCGTCTCTCTTCCTTCTGACGCTCGACGGACTCTTCCTCGACGCGACTTGGATTAGAAAATGCATAATTTAAGGCTGGAAGATAGTAGCGTGGCGGGAAATTCAAAATTTTCACAGTTTTTTACATTTTGTAGCTAAACTGAGCTATTTTTGTTCAGCGATTTTTCGTTCGCGGCAATAACATAGTATTCTTTTCATTATTGTTAACAACAGAACAACAATAATTCAGCCGATTATGTGTTCTGGTCTACGATAAGTTTTTTGGGCAGTGCCACTGCTTCGTAGACCAGAACACATAATCGGCTGAATTATTGTTGTTCTGTTGTTTACAATAATGACAAGAATACTATTTTATTGCCGCGAACGAAAAATAGCTGAACAAAAATAGCTCAGTTTAGCTACAAAATGTAAAAAATTGTGTAAATTTTGAATTTCCCGCCACGTTGCTATCGTCCACCCTTAAGTCAAGTCAAGTTCATTAGTTAATTCATATTAGTAATTGTTCTTTCGACACTGCAGTGCAAGCTTCACATATCAAGCACTTCATAAGAAGCTAGCCATACTCGAAAGGCACGCATACTAGACTAATATGAGACGTATGGTCGAAATAGTTTCGTATTTTTCTATTGCTGCTACCATTTGTTTCTGTTGCGACAAGTTTTTATTGTGATTTTATACGTAATGCGGATTCTATGGGATTTAATTCGGTAGTGTACTCACATGAGGTGTGCCATGAGGTAGCCCGAGGCTAGCACCAGCCCCACGGTGGCTAGCACGCTGAGCACGCTGAGCACGCGCTGCCCGCGCAGTGCACGCGCAGCTCGCTCCCACAGCTCACAAAGCCAGCCCGCTAGTCGCCACAGCGGACCCGCCGCCGCCTCGTCCACCAGCTCCTGTGACGGAAACAACGATCAATCGTTAGAAACTTTCTGGATTACATTTCGCATAAACAGATTACACGAAATCGAGCACGCGATTTTTGGGCACGCGAGCTCGAGATACAAGGATCCACAAATTTCGCAACGTTTTTTTATTGAAATTTTTGACATTTCAACACATTTCAAGCTCATGATGAGCACAAAATTACAGACCAAGACATGCGGCCAAGACGTCCGAGACTTTTCTTTTAAATAAATGCAAAATAAAAGGTTTGCCAAACAGCGATGGAAAGGAGTATACTCGGCTTTAAAAGAATTGACAGGGTCCGAAACACCACACTGCGATCCAAAACCAACATTGCCGATGTGGGCCTTTCGACGGCAAAATTGAAGTGGACCTGGGATGGCCACGTTAGCCGAATGCACCCGGATAGGTGGGCTAGACTTGCCACCGAGTGGGTGCCCAAAGGCGGATATCGTAGACGGGGCCGGCCGAGAAGAAGATGGCGAGACGATCTCGACAAATATTTGCCGGAGTGGCCGGAGGTGGCTCAGGACCGAAAAATCTGGGCTGAGAGGGGGGAGGCCTTTGCCCTGTAGTGGGACATAATACAAGCTACATAAAAAATAAAAAATAAAGAGTTTCAAAAGCCCGTCGGGTCGCAGAAATAAGCTAAAGTTCAAACTCACCTGCACATGTGTCTCATAAGGCAGCAGCTCGCTGGGCCTCAACAGTCTCTTGATCAGCGCTTCCAAAGCCCGTCTGGTCTCATTCAGCCGCGCTCCGTACTCTGCCACGTCGTCACACGGTGCGCGCGCGCACACGGGCCACGTTTCCTTCAGCCACTCGTATTGGACGCGCGTCGCGTCGCGCCGCCATATTATGACGATGCGATGCTCCATTTGACTCGTGTCGCTTCCTGTCGAGGGGATGTGGGAATCAGTGAAGTCGTAAGGTTTGGTGGGTCATCGGTACTTTAGTGAATTTGTAATTGAAGGAAAAGTGAAGAAAATATACAAAATATACAAAAAACATGACTGGTCGCCTCAGATTGGACACCGGGGCCGTGGCAGGCCAAGGCGGAAATCTTTTTTTCCGGGTTGGCAAGAGATGGCCCTAGATTGAAAGAGTGGAGGACACAAGGGGAGGCCTTTGCCCACCCACAGCAATGGGTCAAAAAAAACAGGCCACATAAAAAAAAGCCATGTGCGAAACTACAGCATAACCTTGGCATCTCTAATGAACTTTTAAAAGTAATGTGGCGTAACACTGGGAGAGGATCTCATCAACACTTTTGGGGAGTCTCGGACTGACAATAGGGCCAGACTAGTTCTGTTCATGTTATCAAACAAAGATCGCATGTTAAGAATACTTAGGATACACTTTTAACACTTACCTGTGGTCCCACTAAAGACTGTCGTCGTGGATAAATTATCACTGACCTGCCCCGGTATTCTCTAAAATATCCACCGTAAAAATAACCGTTTTTAAATGTAAAAATAATAGTTTAAAAAAACTAAAAAAACACTCTGAATTGTATTATTCTGTTAATAACTTAACTTTTATTATAATTTTAAACTCTTTGTAATAAAAAAATATTTTCTACTTTTTAGTTCGGTTAGCTATAAAAGCGTGTTTTTTTAGTTTTTTTAAACTGTTATTTATTTTTAATTTTTTAGTTCTATTTATCATTTTTTTGTAACTTCAGAAATTTCTAGTACTCAAACCTCAGTTGGCTCCTTAGAGTCTTTTGATCACTTCATGAAAGAGAACCGATTGGCATAAAAAAAATCTTGGTATTTTAGCATTTTTTTTGCTGACCGTACATTTTTTTCCAAAATCTGTGAATGTAGTTCATAATATCTCAAAAAGTTATGAAAGGTCTCCTAAGAACGTTTTCCTGTAACTATAACGGTTAAGATACCTGCCCTTACTGCCCCGTCTCAAAAATCCACCCTGTATAATGGCACTGTAGGGGTATAATGGGAAACTGTTATCAAATTATTGCATTGTCATTGGTCCTTGATACGTATGCAAAGTTTCAAATTAATCAGACTTCTGGAAATTGGTAAAAATTATGCTCAAAGAATAAAGAATAAAATACATACATACATACAGGCCAAGCTTATAAAATCGTGTTAAAAAAGATCGTTCATTTCAATAAGGGCTATTTTCGAGTGTTTTGACAGTCAACGGTTGAGTGGATTTTTATACCACTGACCTGATCCATTAGCCAGCGCGTGTATGAAGTCGGGCTGCTTGTGTGTGTAGACATAGGCGTAGTGCAGCCGGTCGGGCGCGAGCGCGCCGCGCGCTAGCAGGCGCAGCTGCGCGCGCGCCGCGCCGGCCGCCGCGCCGCCGCCGCATAGCAACACGCAGCAGAGCCGCCGCCGCGCCGCGCGCCACTCCACCGGGCACACTGTCTCAAGCACGCTCTGCGGACGAGCGAAGGGATCAGACGGTAGAGTAGATCTTCACATTTTTATGGGACCACATGGGACCGTTTTAAACAAAAAAAGAATCATCAAAATCGGTTCACCTAGAAAAAAGTTCTGAGGTAACACACAAAAAAATACGCTCCTTTTTGAAGTCGGATAAAAATCGGGGTGATTAGTTTGAACAGTTTACCTGCGAGGATAGTCTCGGTAGGGTAAGAAGCTGGTTTGCCTCGATGAGCTGCCGCAGGGTTTGTGTGGGTATCTCCGTCGTGCTCACCGTAGCAGCTGGCTCAGTGCTGTCCTCCTGAAAGACGAAGCTTTTTGAACGAAAATTCCGTAAGCACTGCACACGAAGGCGGCTGGAAAACAATGGCTAAAGAATAGCAAGGGACTGGGGAGGTTAGAGTCACAGAATAGACTTATACCCAACTGTGGGCTTCATTCGTAGCCTGGACACAAAGATAGAGAAACTAAATACTGCATATTTAGATAGACAATCTGTGAGACGTATCAATCAGAGACGTATGAACAAAAAAGAAGAAACATCAAGCAGCGAAGGCTGCCTCCTTAGGACACCTTTTAAGAAATAAACGTTATCAGCTGCTACACACCATAATGATGGGCGAAATAGAGAGGAAAAGAAGGCCAGGAAGGAGGAAAATTACATGACTGTGTAATATCAAGGAATGGACCCGAATCAAAAACGTTGAACAATTTATTCAGGGCAGCAATGAACAGAGAGCGGTGCAGGGAGTTGACTGCCTACCTCCAGTGATGGAGAGGAACTTCAAGAAGAAGATAGACAATCTGCAGCGCGATCTCTGTCTCTCCTTCAAGTCAAGTCCGAAACGAGACGACTATTCCTACTTGACATGGGATATTGTTATTCCAATGGATCAAGCCATTTTCTCTTTCAATATTTACTATTTGATGGTCAAGAAGCTTTACGAAGCAATAACACAGTCATTACCTTAAGTAGCACCATAGTATCCATGTCTCTCTGGATCTTGTAACGGTTCGTGATGTTTTCAGTATCGTGCGCTGTCGTATCCACGAATCTGAGGACGGAGAGCAGTATATTGCTGAATTGGTTTTCTATAATGCACAGGAAAGGCCAGCTCAAAAAGAGCACAGTCAACGAGGCATTCCAGATAAATGCTAAGAGAAGTGGTAATTTGTGGTTTTACAGTGCGATGCAAGCCCACAGGGTTGTGGAGCGATGTTGTTTTTTAAGCTCATTCGGTTTCGTATTCTGCTTCGATCAACAAACGATCGAAGGTATTCTGTGACCTAATTAGACTTACCCAAACGCGACTCTATCTCTATAGTGGAATGCAGTGATCAGGTAACGCAGGCGCATGGTGGGGCGGCCCTCAAAGATCAGCGCTTTGACCTTGTTGTCTTCGAAGTCACTGACGAACGGGTCCGCGCTGCCATCGTTGATACTCCGCACTAGCTTGTACGGGAACTTCCAGCGCATGAAATCTGTGGGGGATTGGGGAATGTGAGTACACGCAGTAAAGTTCTGTGGAGACATCGACTCAAATTTTTGTAAGCACTTGGTTTATTTATTTATTGATGTTGGCACTGGCACAGGCTGCGGCGGTGTGACATCCTCCCCATCTCTATAAACAAGACATAAAATTTGCAATTTTCCTTTTGGGAGGTGTAGGAACACTAAAGACGCCAATGAAGGAAATAAAATATCTTCTTTTCTGATGCACTTGTTGCTAAAAACGAGCCGTTAAATGGGAATCCCTAGGCTCAACTATTTTTAGGACCAAAGCCCTAGATTCCAGATCCTAGAACCTACAAATAAATCCCGCACAAGAAAAAACGGCCACTTTTGGCGTTGGCTATCCCGACACTCATAAAAGTAAGTGAAACTATTCTACCTATATTATTGGCCCGAGGTTCTAGTTCTAGGTCCTAAAAATATTTACCTCCAAGATTGATCTTTACGTTTGAAAAAAAAAATTTCATTGCGCCCCACGCTTTGTATTGTTTAGAATATGGGTGTTTGGTTCGGTGACAGTCTCCTTCGATCGTGATTATCTTACCCAATATCTTAGGCAGCGCCGACAGCGCCTCCTTATAGATGTAGACGTGTTTGTCGAGCACGAACGTGAGACACGGCACTCCGTGGATCCCCACCCGCCTGGCGAGGCTCGCCTCGTGTCCCGCGTGCACCTGTAACGACGATCACAATCACTACAATATGTACTAGATTTTCGGATAATGTATAGGACAGAACTTACAATCGGTAAAGGACATAACTTACAGACTGTATAGTATATAATTTACAGTCGGTATAAGACATAACGTACAATCCGTATAAGACAGAACTTACAGCCCGTGTAGGACGCAACTTACAGTCCGTGTAGGACAGAACTTGCAGTGGCCAGCGTCACGCCGAGTGGTTACAAGGCCTCGACCAGTCGTCGCCAGGAGACGACCGAGCGCACACAGTCGAAGCTCCAGTCAGTGTAGAACAGGACTTACAGTCCGCGTAGGACGTAACTTACAGTCCGTATAGGACAGAACTTAGTCCGTATAGGACATAACTTACAGTCCGTGTAGGACAGAACTTACAGTCGCCAGCGTCACGCCGAGTGGCTGCAAGGCCTCGATCAGTCGTCGCCAGAAGGCGGCCGAGCGCACACAGTCGAAGCTCCAGTCAGTGTAGAACAGCACTTACAGTCCGCGTAGGACGTAACTTACAGTCCGTATAGGACAGAACTTAGTCCGTATAGGACATAACTTACAGTCCGTGTAGGACAGAACTTACAGCCCGTGTAGGACGCAACTTACAGTCCGTGTAGGACAGAACTTACAGTCGCCAGCGTCACGCCGAGTGGCTGCAAGGCCTCGACCAGTCGTCGCCAGGAGGCGGCCGAGCGCACACAGTCAAAGCACCAGTCAGTGTAGAACAGAACTAGTGCGGGCGTGTGGACGCTCTTCTCGAGTATCGAGTTTTCGAAGTGGCTGAAAAGGAAGATTGAATAGGGCAATTTATTTAGTTATGTCTTTGTAGCAGTCTTTCTTTACAGGTTTCTGAGTTAAAACGAACGAAAACCATTCTTGTAGTTGATTGATATTTAAAATACAGGCTGTATGTTGCAAATTGCAATGTGTAGGCAGCAGCAGGCTCAACCAGGACCACAATAGCTGCAGACCGGCTAGAATGGAAGAAGAATGAAGAGGCATACATCCAGCAGTGGACAAATACATGCTGAAGAAGAAGAAGATTGTTTTATGTCTTATGTGTTATATGCTCTATTGGTGTGCCCAATAAACTAAAATAAAATATATGGCCAGAGGCTGTGGGGGAATGTGGATAGGGCAGACCACAAAGATCCCACTGAATGATAAGATGAGATATTTAATATATTTTAAAAACAAAAATAGTCCTAAGTGACATAGTGCAAAAAAACAGGAATCCAAAAAATACTTGTAACTTGAAAAGGATATCTTACCGCGCGGTTACAGAGAGTTTATGGAACAATGTGATATCCTGGTCCTGGGTGCGGAAATGAGTCCCGAAGAATTCCTCAAAAGGGCTGTTGCTGTAAAACATAGGAGAAATCACTTATTATGATAAGAAATTGTAATACTAGGGGTAGAAAGGAATGTAAAGTACAATAATACAAAAAGTTTATTTAACAAAAAGAAAAATACATTACCATGTGATCAATAATTATTAGTAAAATGGACACTTGTAATAATAGCCTCACTGTGTCAAGTGAGATAGGTACACCAACTTTACAGTGAAATACTGTAAGAAAGTAACAGCAAATACTTGTCTTGCAAATACTTGATTGTCACACACTCCGTTACAATAAGGTGTGAGTAGAAACAAGTATTGTGTTGGAGTCTAACATTTTTCATGCAAATCTTTTGCGGTGTGATGAAAAATGGGGAAAAGTTCTCTGACACATTTTTGGGACTTTTTCCAACAAACCACCTCACAGTGAGTGCCATGACTCATTCCATTCACAAGTCAGTGGTCGAAATTATAAATAGAGTTTGCATTTCCTTAGGAAGTCAACTAAATCTTTGGGATTCTTTGTATTTTACTACGAGTTTCATTCCGGTATGCTTGGCACGACTGGCTAAGTGGCCATATTGTGGTTACACCTTGATACACCAATGTCTGTCTGTACAGTTGGCCACATGCTAGGATATCCCTTTTTCTTCGATACGCGGCCTTATGCCGCGCGGTAAGAGCTCCCATGGGGTATCTGCAACTGTGGCCGACCATACCACTCTATGTAGATCAAGTCTCAGACAGAGATGTCATATTTAAGTAAATACGGTGCTGTGCTGTGATTGATTTAATAATATGAGGTACCTAGTGCTGCTTGGCAAGTTTTATAGGCTGTCCATGCTAGGCCTGCTGCAGAGCATGCAAACCAACAAAATATCTAGGATTTGTTGACATTTGTACAACAGTGTTTCAATGTAATGTTTCGATCTTGGTGTTTTTCGCTGGATTGACATTCTTTAAAGACTTGCGTGTACTTCAGGTGGAAGATTAGAACAAAGTGGAACAGATAGAAATGGTCTCTTTTGGTTGCGGTGGCCAAGATCCACTTCAGGTCGCTGAGCCAGCATAGTAAGTATTGGTGCAAATGATTAAACAATCTTTCTTACCTAAAACGTGCATACTGGCTGTAGTCATGCCTTTGTTTGTACAGATGATCATCTTCATTGGTGATGCCATACAAGTCATACGCCTGCCGTCTCTCAGTATCCGATAGCAGCTCGTAGGCTTGCTTTATTTCAACAAATCTGGCTTCTGCCGTTGGGTCAACATTTTTGTCCGGGTGCCTGTTGAAAGTTAGTTGGTAAGTTGTACCATCTCTGGTAGAACCTGGCATAGTAAATATGAGGTAGAGACTGTAACGTCACCACATTTGTAAATAAATATATGGGTTATATTTAGTGTGCAAGTTATTTGGTAGACACAAGACCTGCACGAGCCTTTATTGATGTCAAAATGGTATTCATAAGTAGGTAGGTGGGGCAGTGATGAGCAAGATGCCGACTAGCCAAAATAAGGAAATAGAGGAGTTCCCGATGGGGGGCCTTATCGAATAGTAGCTTCGAGCACAAAACAACTGCTTATAGTCACAGACTGATCGCAGATCCAACCAAGAATACAAAAAAAAAAAGTAGGTAGGTGGGTCTAGTGCACCAAATTTCGAATCAATAAATCATTGTTTTTCTAGTCATGGGCCCAGTGTATAAAAGATAAATAAGCCTATTATTGTTCTTCGAACTTTAGCTCAATAGCTGATGGATGAGCCGCATTAAAAGAGGCTCGTAAAACAACAAGCAATAAAAGTTAAGTGATTCACCCATTCTTTCATTCATTTCTGTATTTTATCAATCAACAATGTTACAAAAGCTGTTGAAATAAAGTTCAGTTTGAACAGTTTGAAGGCCAGAAACAGGTGTTTATATTAACGTACCACTCCTTAGCGAGTTGTCTGTAAGCCTTGCGAATCTCGGGCAGCGCAGCCTTGGGGTGTATGCCCAGGATCTTATACGGGTCACCGATCTTTTGCGAGGCACAGAGCACGCACAGCAAGGCCAGTGCCACCAGGCAGAGCCATCGTCCCGTCCACGCCTGGCATTTCCATTGCATTTTACTGAAAGACTTCGGAAACCCTCGCGATCAAAACCACCACATACTATTCATAGAAACAATTTCATAGCGACGCGTCGACACCGACCAAACACATGACTGCTGAAGAGAAATTAACACAGAATATCATTAAACTCTTATCAGTCATTCGTCCTAAAATAGAACCAGATGGGTGAAAATTTAGGAAATACGAAAGAAAATCTCACGAAATTCAGAAATGTCAAACTACGGCTGTTAACCATAGACAAATCGATATTTTGTGGAAAAAAAATCAAGGAAACTCGGAAGCCGTTCAGAACCCTGTTTTATAAAAAACCTCTCATCGTAGAAATATTTAATATTGCACATATTTGTGTTTCAAAATAGCTGTACAAACAAAATAATTGTCTCTGCACTAGGATAACATGGCAGATTGGTTGTTAGCATTAGTTTAGGGTAGATAAAAACAATGACATTAATAAAAAGAAACCTTTTTTTTCACCAAAAAAATAGTTTCAGAGTATCAAACAAACCATCGTTCATTCATTGAATGAATGATTCAAATTCATTGCTTGGCTGTAGTGTTGGTCCATAAGAAATAGATATCGATATGTTTATCGATAAAGGTAAATAAAGATTTATTATAAGGTTGAAAAAAGACGATTGGGACAGGCCTTGAACCCGCTACCTCTTGCATACCAACCATGTAGGCACTAGCTATACCAATGGACGACCCTTTGAGGGTCGCGAATATAGAAAGTTTCTTCTAGGATATGAATATGAGCGGGTACTAAATGAGAATATATTTTTTGTTTATTTTTAGGTGCTGTAGTTTTCGAGAAAATAATTCCATCATTTAATTCCATCATTCCGGCACCCACAACACAGGCCATGCCTAAGTGTGGGGGCCCCCAATGTATCTTCAATGTTACTTCACTATTTTTAAATAAAGACCTTTTTCATTTTTTCATTTTTTTCATTTCGCTCACTGATACAGGGCCCTTAGCCTGTAACACAATGGTGCCAAAATGGGCTGTCAGGTGACGACTTCAATTACGATTTGCTAACGCTGTCTGTCCTTTTAATGTTTTTGTAGTACAGCAAAGAATATTTTGAATCTAATTCTATAGCATTAGTATGCTGGTTGTAGGAGAGTAACGAAAAAACCCGGTTTCGTCCTTCTACCTGGGACGCCATTGATACGCCATTATGTTACAGGCTAAGGCCCCTGGATTGTCGACTACCGATTCCGTGGTGGTTGGCTTATACGCCCTTTTAGAATGAGAAGGTTTTCAGAACGAAAATCATGAATGAAAAACTCAACTGAGGTAAAAACTAAGAACGTAGGGCTATCTAGTTTAGCTTTCTCTTCATATACACCAAAGGAAAAAAACCCGACTGGACGGCAATTGAGTTACCGAGCCAAGTAACTGTCGATGCGAATTTATCTAACCCATTTTAACTCGTTTTACGAACCAATGGCGTGGCGCAATCTGATATGAAAAGTTTGCACTAATCTCTACCAATGTGTTTATTTCAAGCGTTACTAAAACTATCATCCTTGAGTTGGATGTCACTAACCAAAATAATACCCTTTATTGTGTCACTTCGACTTTCGAGCATGTATTATTATCTGTTTGGCTGAACAAATAATGATTATTTTTTGTTCGACGCCAAGGTGATGTTGGTAATGTTGATACAGACTTATCGTGCAAGGTTGAACCGTTGCATGTATTGTATATTGTGTTTGAACCAGGAAGCAATAGTTTTTCCCTTTTTTTTTCAGGCTTTATCGTCGATCCCGTAATGGTGAATTAATGTCGATAAACGTAACACAACACTATCAACAGCTGTTTTATTGAATGAATTATACTATCTGTCAATGTCAAGTGTCTGTCAGTCAGTTCAGTCGATCGACGTCAAATTATTTCGTTCATTCAAATTCATTTGTGAAACTGGGTTTCTGCATTTTAGGTTAGAGCTGTGCTAAAATTTCAAGTTTATTTATTATTTTTAATACTTTTCCGTGGAGGCTTATCTAAGTGCACCGAAAAGTCGACTATTTCTACCGTTATTTGTAAGTATTTACTCTATTTTATTCACTTTTGACCTAACTGTAACTTAGCTTTCGATGGTGTAACTTTTTACCAGCTTTTTCATCGTATTTCATTAAATTTAATAGTACCAAGCTTTTCTATGGAAATTGTTTATAAACATATTTCCATAATGAGTTTAATTCATTTAACAGCTACTACCTATATTCCGAAAGAAAACTTCAGTATCACGACGACGTGGGCAAAAAAAGTGAACTCTAATAATGATGATAAAAATAATTTATGACATCCCAACGACCACTAATATTAGTCACGATTACGCCGTGATATCACCACCTTCCTTTGATGTCCAGTTCGTACATATTATCTCTTGGAAAATGAGGAAAGTGAGAATAAATTATTTGCAAAAGGTTGAAGTAGGGAAATCTTAATCTTCCTGCCCGCGAAGGAAAATAATTTCCACCTTGATGCAAAATCCCACGCCAGGTGAAAAAAACCGGCCAAGTGCGAGTCAGAGCAAAAGTAGGTATAAAAACATGTTTGTTGTACGGTCCCTTTATTTTTTACTAGTTGTGCCCGCGACTTCGTATGCGTTTTTACACATTTGACATTTAATTTAAATTCGACTGTGGAGGAAAACTCAAAAGGAAGGTTTTTTTAACCCCCGACCAAAGAAGAGGGGTGTTATAATTTTGACAGCTTTGTGTGTGTGTCTGTATAGGTATGTGTTTATGAGGGTGTGTCTGTCTGTGGCACAGTAAATGCTCTTAAATGGGTGAACGATTTGGAAGCTTTAGGTTTTTTTTTTAATTTGAAAGCAGGTTTTCTAGCGAATGATCTTAGTTATGTTTTGTCAAAATTGGTTCAGCTATTGATTAAATATGCTTATTTGAAGCTAACATGTCGGGGGTATTTTAATTTAATAGTTATTATTTCTTAACTTGCGGTAGCAGGGCTCAAAAGAATGCAATAGAATAAAATAGAATAAAAACCGTAATCTAAACAAAACATTTATAAATTTAATAATAAATATGTATTGTTTACATTAAGGTATCGCCCGTGATAAGATACCGGAAGCTTAGCATAAGAATTGCTTAGGAAGTAAAGGGGTCAGGGCGTCCCACGGCTATGCCACATGGAGGGAAAGTACCTTGAATATTGTAGATGGAACATTTTACTGAAATAAGACATAATTTGAATTAAAAAAAAAAATAACTGCATTCTTATATATCTAAATAATTACATGGATGAAGCGGGAATCGAACCCGTTACATGAGAAAAATAATTACCCTGTAGTTTTATCATACCGATCGAAAGGCTTCATCATAAGGATTATTTTTTGCTAAATAACATAGTGTCAGAAATAAAAGGAAGACCATGAATTTTAACATTTTTAATACAACATTAATCAATTTATCAATGAAAATCACAGTAAAAAAAGAATAAAAGTATGAAAATGAAACACATTTTTGAATTATTTCTTTATAATCAGCCAGCCGCATTGCGATGGACAAAATTTTACTCGTCTTTCGGCTCAGGATACGGCTCGATTTGTTGCATAATACCAGGTAAATGTTAAAATTCATCGTCTTCCTTTTATTTCTGGCACTATGTTATTTAGCAAAAAATAATCCTTATCATGAAGCCTTTCAACCGGCATGATAAAACTACAGGGTAATTATTTTTCTCATGTAACGGGTTCGATTCCCGGTTCAACCATGTAATTATTTCAATATCTATGAATGCAGTTTAAAATTCTTCTTTAAATTAAAATAATGTCTTCTTTCAGTAAAATGTTCCATCTACAATATTTAAGGTACTTTCCCTCCATGTGGTGTAGCCGTGGGACGCCCTGTATATGTATCTCCCTCGACGTTGAGTGGGATAGATAAAGTTATAAGCCCATAGATCTTTCTCATTCTAATGCTAAGCCAGCAATCAAAGCATACGGCTAATAATTCTGTCTATCCCGCTCAACGGTAAACAATAGTTATTTGTTATGCAAGAATGCAAAATTATTGTTTGCGGCGAGTGCTTCTATTGAATACCGAGCGGTGTTAAAATACCGCCAACAAAGTGGGAGACCACATATAGTCCTCATCATAACGAACATTTTTGCCCAAGGAACTATGCCTAGGAAATCAACGGTTTCCGAGATAATGAGGTTCCAAGTCGGACTTTTTTTTTTCGTTATTTTTTTCAGAAATGTGTTCAGTATGACGTTATTAACATATCTTCTCAAGAAGCTATACCAAAATTATGAATATTTCTTACAAAAAACGAAGTTAAAATTGCAACCCGCAATGTATTCTGAACACCGGATAGCCTAGATTGTGCCCAGAACCAGGACTTATCACGGTCCTAAATTTGACTGAAAACTATTCAGCGGTATTCGCGTGATGAGGTAACACACAGACAGACAGACAGACAGACAGACAGACAGACATAGACCGATTTTTTTGCATTTTCGTATTCAGTATAGTTTATTTAGTAACCCCTGCTAGTTTTTTTCTAAAAATATTCAATGTACAGAATTGACTTCGCTAGAGTTTTATTATAAGTATAGATTATTATTTAATTTTTATTATTTGCTGGGTAATCCACCGTAATAATACATAATCTGTGATAATTTCAACTGGCTACCTTTTAAGGTTCCAAAGATACATTTATAGTTAGGACAGCAGCATAGGCAGAGTAATAGGGCCCCATTTGGCACTCTTCAGGTACGGAACGCTAAAAACAAAGATGGTATTATTATTACCGCTACCTTATTTTAGCAACAAAGGCCCCGCATGTTATTGGCTCCCATGTCTATGTAATTTTGCTTAAGTGTCCATACTTATATTTTATAGAATACAAATTATCATGACTGATAAAAATACCCAACTGTACTGATAAGATTGCTTATTATCTAATCAGGTATCTATAGTAAGATCATTTACTACATTTTTAGGCTTAATTTTTTGCTTAAATATCCTTTGGTATGTATGTCATTGTATTGAATAGAATACTGAAATAGTTCTTATGAGTGGCCTTATCAAAAAAACTGTTATCTTACAGGTTTCTTCATTGTTTAGAATCAGAATAAGTGTTAGCTTGCATGACTATTATTTTTATTTTTATCTTTCTACAAGTAATCAACTACTTTGTTGTCAACTATTAGTTGCGGGTTCAAGTCCTGTCCCAAGCAAATTTTTTAACCTTATAAAAAATCTTTAATATGTTTGTTCCCTAGCACGGGTTAGTGCTTTAGAAAATACAACAAGTAATCAACTGTCTGTCTTATCTCTTCTTACAATACAATAGTAGACTACCTCTAAAAATTTAAAAATGCCTAGACAGAAACATGATAAATATTGAAGAAGAAAAAACTCTTACTTTTTGACTTACTGTTACTTTGTTACGTTGTGCGGTCTTGTTGTTTTATTTATTCATTTTGATAAAATGTCACAAAATGTATTAATTGATATTCATAGATTCACATTATTTTTATTCAAAATTTTAAAAACATAATAGCCTGCTCAGAGTCAATACAAAGTCACATTGGATTGACACTGGATAGTCAGTATTAATCCAGTACTTTTATAGTCTTGTTTCGGTACATCTTTAGGAAACTGATTCTGCGATACATTGCTCTCCATCAGCGATATACAAGGTGTTGTTTTGTAAAGTTACACCCGACTCAGGGGTGATTAACACGATACTGAAGCAAAAATAATAATAATAGAATTCAATGAAAAATACCCAAAAAATAGTTAACATCCTCGATAAAACCACAGAACTATATCGCGCGCTATGAGCTCTTTAATCTAGGAATATCACACGCCATTTTAACGCTGTATCAACTTTTTGTGTTTTCCCACCATTATCTAGGTATTTCTTGTAGCTGATTGGTAATGAAACTAGAACGGGCAAACATCCTATGACGTCATCGTCAATATAACCGATCGCCGACGTTCTGGCGATCTAGAGTTTCTTTCAGACTGAAGAAGGTAGGTATATGGGTATAGCGATATTAGCGATAAAACACACAGTCATGGTGACAAAGGCTAAAACCGGCCAAGTGCGAGTCGTACTCGCGCACGAAGGGTTCCGTACCATTACCTATAAAAATGATAAAAAAATCACATTTGTTGTGTGGGAGCACCCTTATTGTAGGCATTGTAGCCCACGTGCGGCCGATGCCCTAGCTAGCTAACACTGTAATTTGACTGTAATAGATCTTTGCGCAGTTGAACATCGTGGATACGCGTAGTCGGTGCCAAGCTAGGCAGGGATCTAACAGGCGACCTGCCCCTCTACCCTTGACGCATTTTTCCAATACGGCCCCAAAATTTAATATTTTAAAAATTAAGACGCATTTTGTGTTTTTATTTAATAAAACAGCCTTACCTTTGAATTAACATTACAAAGTCTTAAAAATCAAAGAATTCAAAGAGAAATTAATTTTTAAACTTTTTCAATTTCATCGCAATAGCGTCAAGGGTCATCATTAGCTCAACCCCCAGTGGGTGTGTCTCTGACGCAGGCGTCGCAATTTAAATCCCATTTACTATAATATCCGACTCAAGGATACATGCGCTTGGCGCGTCACTCTTGAGTGGTAGATTATGATTTATTGATCGTTGTGAAGTGCGGTGCGGGTGTGATTCCTGCAGTGTAGATGATAGGTACAGTCGGCCACACGCTAGGAATCCCCTTTTTTTTGGATTGGCGCCCTTATGCCGCGCGCCCTAAGAGCTGCCTTGGGGTATCTGTGACTGTGGCCGACCGTACCTTGACTAGTTCTGCACATTCGGTGTTGGCAGAGGATGGTATTCGGTCTCTCAAGCACAGGGTATGCGTCGATTCCTTTTGACAGACGACGCTCGCATATAAAGTACCTAGGGACGGGTAGAGAGAAATTACCGAAATGTTTTCGTAAATCTGCCTAGCACCTTA
Source organism: Zelleria hepariella (assembly GCA_949319315.1). Lineage (NCBI taxonomy): Eukaryota > Metazoa > Arthropoda > Insecta > Lepidoptera > Yponomeutidae > Zelleria > Zelleria hepariella. The sequence goes on from OX439384.1 coordinate 8,387,605, forward strand.
TATCGCAGCTGACACCACATTTGTTAGTATCAGAAACAATATTACTTTCGATTTTTTAGTAGAAGTTTAAGGTCTGAATTCTGGTGGCATAGGATTTTAGCTCATCTATTCTCATTATACGACCTCTTCTGGCTGAAGCTTTCAAGTTTTTTATCTGATATGTCACATTCAGTTAAGTTCGCTGTAAAATGCAGCGCGAACTGAGTGTAACATATCCGTCGCGGTTAGGCTTGACCAATCGAGTGTATTGTCTCTTTAGTTGTCAGCGAAGTCTACGAAAATGAGTCGTAATAAAATAATTATTCTCAAATACTCACATAATTAGAATTACACATTTACTCAAGGTGAGCTAGAGGCAGCTCAGTCACGTTTCTAGTCGCCAGCAGTTTCATACACATTGTAGGAAGGTGGGAGGTCTCGGTACACGTCATCCTTTGCAGATTTGAGCTGCGTCAGCGCAAGTGACGCCACTGCTGACCGGCGATTCCGGCGAACGTGCGGCTTTGCGCATATTTGCGTTTGCACCATGATTTCAGCGAGATGTAGTTTTTTTGAGTTCCGGACCTAAAGAGGATAAACGGACCATTATACCATCACTTTGTTGTCCGTCTGTCTGTATGTCACAACTTTTTTCTCAAGAACGCGTGAAGGTATGAACTATCAGGTTGTAATTTATATCAAAATACTCAGGTCTGCAGTCGCTTGGGGCCTAAATAATCAATGTCATTGTCTGTCTTTCTGTCGGTTTGTCTATTTGTGGCACCGTTTTATCATAATTGGTTCAGCCTTTTTAAGAGATATTATAATGCTAATTTGAAGCTAAAATGTCGCGGGTATTTGAAATTTTAAAATTAGTAAATAAGGTGGCTTACGCCATTCTGGGCAGGCTACTTGCGGATTGCAAATAATGATGTTGAAATAATGTCTTATTTGCACCAAATACCTACACCAAATAGAATGTGCAAACGAGATAAAGCGAAACTACTTAATTAAACATTTACACTAACCCTACAACCAACCAGCCAGATAAATTACACTATTTTCTATACTATAGAAAATACATAGTGTGCTATAGAATGTATAGCAAACAATACATTGTATAATAGTTCTGAAGAAACTTTGAAACAATACGCTTTTAAATATTATAGTCACGCTACACAACAAGGTCAATAAGACCACATCAATATGTGGTTGCATGCAAGCATGTACCTAACATGCAATCTTACTTTCTTTCCTCGCTACCAGTGAACGGAAAACACTACAGGCACGGACCTAAAAAAAAGACGGACAGAACCTTCTCTAACCACCGGGTGAAGCAAGCAAATGGCTGCCCTATAAAGATGTGTGCGTGCTTTTGGGGTTGCCAGATAAATTATCCATTTGCTCACTTTTTTGGTCTGTTAGATCCATCAAAATAATGTTTCCTAAATATAAGTAGGTATAGGAAGTAATCTGATTCCCATTTTATTTGTATGTTTAATTTAAATGAAAAATCAATTCGTTACACAGTGTGAGTCTTTATTAAGTGCCCCTTTGGCATGGGTGAAATAGGAGCTAATTTAATCGACGAAAAAATAATTTTCAAACCGATTTGGATTGATTTTTGAACGAGCGAGCGAAGCAAGAGAGGTTCTCCGAGCCTACTGAAACAATCCGGCGTTTGTATGTAGTCCTCCTCATCATAAACGTGTGCACTGCATATGGTGCTAGAAGATGATGGGTTCCATTGGTTTTCATCTCTGCAGTTGCGTTTAATCTGAACCCAATCATCTTTTCTGTGTTTGTCTCGAGGAAATCTATAAAAAATCATAAAGTAATTATATAAGGTTATTATAAAGTAATTTACCTAAAAAACTGACAATAATTGTTTTTAGTGTCCGTTTTTTAGGTACGTAACCCTAAAAATGTATGACTTCATCTGATAATCACAAATTATGCAAAAATACAAATTTCCCCACTTTCAGGGAAATTTTCCCGAAGAAAAAACTGGGAACACTGCTGTCATTTTTATCCCGATTTATGACAAAAGTAAATAAAACTTAAATATGAAAATTTATCATGACTCCTCATAACTTACCTATTGTAGGAGATTCCTTGAGCCTTTTTAAATTTTTTCACATAGTTTTTGCAAACTTTCACTACATAAAAAGACATATTTCATGATTTTTGCTAAAGTCAAATAAGCATCTCACTAGCGCTGACGTCCGCAACGTACTGACAGCGGATTAGAGGCAGTGGGTGTATCTGTGTGAGTGCTGGTCGTGTATGCACACGAAATTAGAGGACCTAGCATGCTTCACACCTTCTCAATGCGACAATCCGTCTGTGTTTTTTATAAGTCTGTGACTACAGGGGCCTGAATCTGTAATGCAATGGCGCCAAAACGGGCCCCCAGTTGACGGCTTTAATTACGATTTATTGATGCTGTCGGTCCTTTTAATGTTTTTGTAGTACAGCAAAGAATATTCTGATCATAATTCCAGAGGATTAGTTCGCTGGTTGTAGGAGAAAGCCGAAGAAACATCTACTGTGGGACGCCATCGACACGCCATTGTATTACAGACTTAAGCCCCAGATCCGACTGATAAGATATCCGAAATCTGTTACAACGTCATCCTCTAAGATTAGGAATAGGTTAAATAAAAGATTCCGACAAATTTAGAACCTCCTCCTTTTTTTAAATAGGTTAAAAACTTCCTCTTTCTTCAACATAACGAAAAAAAAAACATCTTAAAAATCTAAAACCCTTTCGAACGTCCTGAAACTGCAACCCAGTCTTTAGGTCACCGGTGAAAATTTCAAACCACCTCTTAAGGCGCTATGAATGTCAACACGAAACTGGCTGTTTTAGATAGGTCTCAACTAATTCTAGGGTTTGATATGTGAACATTTTCGATTTTTTTAGTGTATTTGATACAGGAATCGATTTTGTGCATTTTTCGTTGCGCGCCGGCGATTCACTATGCACAGCGCCTTAATTAAACAGAACCAATATCTACGAAATTTTTGTTATCTTCATATATTTACATTTTAGGACATCCATCCACACCTTGTCTACCTAAAACTATTATTTCTTCAACAGAAAAAAAATTAAAATCTTTAAAAATAATTAAAGCACTTTAGCACTTTTCGAACGTCCTGCAACTGCAACCCTTCTTTAGGTCACCAATACCTCGTCTAACTAAAACTTCCTCTCCTTTTAAATAAACACTACCAATGTCTACAAAATCTTTCAAATAAATAATGCACTTTCGAACGTCCTTAAACTTCTATCCTTTATACATATTTTAGGACATCCACAAACCTCGTCTTACTAAAACTTCTTCTTCTCTCCAACAGAACCGAACCAAGACAACTCCTCAACCATGGACGCGCTATCGAACCTCCTACAGCCATACAAGGAGCTGGTGGGCTCGGTGGCCGGCATAGTGACGGTCGGCCAGATGTTCTCCGGCACCTTCATCTGCTACGACATCTACAAGCAGGGCCACACGCGCGGCGTCGGCATCCTGCCCTTCCTTGGCGGTCTTATCATGTACGTCTTTCTATCAGTCTTTTACAATGTTCAGTGCCACTCACACTAGTCAGGTGAAGCGACCTCTGATCCATTAGCGACCACTGGAATGCTAGACAACTGCATAACGACATCGAGACTCCAATAGACGCTGACACTACCCGTTAGAATCTAGATGGACGGATATTACCACCAAGGCTACGCAAAAACGCCTACACTAGCGCAAGGCATCCTGCCCCTACTTGTCTTTTAATGTACGTTTTTCTCTACAGTGACATTTCCATACAAAAAAATGTATCGTATGTTTCCACCCGACTACCGGCAAAATTGCCTATTAAGTATAGGCCTTTTCCAAACACGCCACCTCTCACAGTCCCTCGCCATCCGCATCCATGGACCCTCCGCCGACACAACGATGTCGTTCGACCATCGGGCCGGTGTTCTGCCCACCAACCGATCCAACCGTCGTCCAGGAGCCTTAGCCTTTAACGCAATGGTGCCAAAATGGGCTCCAAGTTGACAGCTTCAATTACGATTTATTAATGCTGTCGGTCCTTTTAATGGTTTTGTATTACAGCAATTAATATTCTAATTCTAGAGGATTACTTCTCTGGTTGTATGAGACAAACGAGGAAACCCCGGTTTTGTCCTTCTGCTGGGACGCCATTGACACGCCATTGCGTTACAGGCTAAGGCCCCAGTTCTTAGACCCAACTCTGTTGCTGCCCTCGTCCACCGGTCATCTTCCCGCCTCGCCTGGTGTCCTGCCCGTTTCCACTTAAAACTCGAGATCCTATCACCTACGTCGTCTACCTTCGTCCGACGTCGGATGACGACATTAGGTACCCGATCCACGATCCAGAGGTTTCTTAATAACACCAAAATAATTTTCCTTTCAGGGGAGTGCTCAACCTGCAGTACGGATTCATCCTGCGCGACCCCACGATGATCAACGTGAACTTTTGCGGTATCGCGATCAGCATCATTTATCTCATGGTCTACTTCCGCTACTGCAGTCAGAAAGTGAGTCTGCTTGATACATAGCAGGGTTAAAAAATCGATTACATCGAAATACGCCCAGCACAGTTTAAAAATAAAACTGCCAGCTGGCTTTTTTTTCTTCTATTCTAGACGTGGTTCGGTAATACAATACAAATATAATGCGACCTCATGCATTGATGATAGCACTGGTCTCTTTTGTTTTATTAATTTAAAATTTGGAACGTTAACGTTTCGCTTTTATTTTTTTACTGCACGGCGCGCTCTTTTCTGATTCGGTTTTTTTGACGTCGTATTTTATTGATTTCGCAGTGCATTCGCCAATTTGATTTAGGCCAAGTTTTAGGCATACACGTGTGTGTGCCCAGTCTGTTAGGTAAATCTTTGTTCTGTTCTATTGTTTTTGCTATTTGCTCTACAATCTTAACAAGTCGTTGTCAGCTTCTTGGTAAATGTTGCATTACTTTACGTTTTACAATTAGCACAGGTATTAGATTAGCCCCTGTTATGTTTTTACCGAGAATAGCCGATATCTTTACAGCAAGACAAATGCTTGTGACAAAATTCTATGCCTGCCATTTTAAGCCTACTAATCAAGTTTGGACTGAAACAAGGGCCAGAGAGCCAAAAAACAGATCCTGCTTTGCTTTACTAGAATAATATACGCGTAACGAGGATTCAATCCGTGCCACAGCAGGGATTGGGTTCAATGTTAAATACAAAATTGCGCGCGCGAGGTCACAAATTGATCTCCTACGCGTGTAAATGTCATGAGGGGTATAAGCCGCGCGGGATGAGAATGGGATGCGACCTTTTGGAACTGAGACGCACGCGGTAAACAAACTCGCGTCGAAGCAACCTTGTCGTAGTACAATAAAGTATATTTTCGATTTTTATATCGATTTAACGGATATATTTTCGATTGACTTCGACAAGGTTCCATCCCATTCTCATCGCGCGCTGATTATACTATAAGTAAGCGTGTTGCGTTGCACTAGGCACTCATCATTATATTTAAGAGTTATCCTCTTGTCGGTGCAGCATTCTCCATGGAGAATGCTGCACTAGGCACTAGGCAGCGAATAAAAACATAGTGAAGGTACCAGCTCAGCACGTCCATAGTGAACCGTATTGAACAGATATTGTGAATTTGTGGAAGAGAATACCTACATCATCATTTATTTTGTTGATGTTTTAGTTTTCCTCACACCATAAATAAATATAAATTTTAAAATTACTCACTAGGGTTCCAGCTAGTGGGGATATATTATGTAGATAGATAGGATACAGCAAAGCCGTATTTAGGAATAATCCTACAAAATTTATTAACAGGAGATTTTTAACCCACTCCTTTTCTTGGTGGAGCCATTAAACCATTTGCGCCTTTTCTTGATAATTTTCAACTTTACTTTAACCCTTTTCAGGTGACGGCGTGGGCGCAGATGGGTCTGGCGGGCGCGGTCAGCGCTGCACTCATCGGCTACGCACAGTACGAGAACCCTCGCCTGGTTGAACACCGGTTTGGGCTGATTATTACCGCTTTCCTGTTCTACCTCATCAGTGCGCCATTGTTTGGACTTGTAAGTGGCGCCACCTTTTTACATTTAACCGTATAAGGTCAGCCCTACACTCATCGGCTACGCGCAGTACGAGAACCCTCGCCTGGTTGAACACCGGTTTGGGCTGATTATTACCGCTTTTCTGTTCTACCTCATCTCTGCGCCATTGTTTGGACTTGTAAGTGGCGCCACCTTTTCACATTTAACCGTATAAGGTCAACCCTACACTCATCGGCTACGCGCAGTACGAGAACCCTCGCCTGGTTGAACACCGGTTTGGGCTGATTATTACCGCTTTCCTGTTCTACCTCATCTCTGCGCCATTGTTTGGACTTGTAAGTGGCGCCTTCATTCACACTAGATGGGTGAAGAACCACTCGGCGCTGCAGTGCCTGCGACATTGTTTTTGATGGAGTAGGCTTGCCATCCTGGTCAGCGTTGCCGTCATCGGCTTCGCGCAATACTCGATCCACCATCCAATATCAATTTATCGATCCATCATCCAGAGAATCTATGATTCAAGTCGAGAAACTGTAATTTCAACATCGACTCAAACTTCCTGTGACTTCATTCTTATCTTGTCTAATTTCCAGCGGGAAATAATCAAGAACAAGAGCACGGAAGGCATGCCTTTCCCGATCATCGCGTCCGGAACTGTCGTCACCTTCATGTGGCTGCTGTACGGCATCATTCTGAAGAGCGACGTGCTTATCGTGAGTACATTTCCCTATTTTATCAAATAAAAAAAAAATGTAAGATGTAGCCTGTACAATTGTACATGTCCCACTAGCTGGGCAAAGGCCTTCTCTCAGAGAGAGAGTACGAGCTTAATCACCACGCGTGCTCAATGCGGGTTGGCGATTTTTGCGTTGAGGGTATAATGCCTCATACGCTCAGGTTTCCTCACGATGTTTTCCTTCACCGTCAGCGAGTGGTATTGCTACTACAAATTCCTTTACCAAATACCTTTATCATACACGTTATTATTTACACGTGACCAGCTGGGTTAGCATAAGGTTGGGTTAGAGCGTACAGAGGCGTAGCATGGGCAAAATACGCCTAGGGCGAGCATCGTAATTGCGGCCCTTCGTATATATTTTTTCAGTTATTCAAATTAGAAAACTATTCTGCTACTTGTTATAAAAAAAGGACGCGGCGCGAATTTTTTACAAAAAATGACTTATTTTAATTACGTACGCGCGTGAAGTGCGCCCGGGTTTGTAATGAAAATTACAACGCGTTTGTAATTAAAATTGTTACTGTATTTCGAAAGACTCCACATTTATCTGTATTGTGACATAGTGTTCCTCGTAATGTCATCGTCCGGTCAAACACAATGGTTTCCTAATCATAGGGACAAGACAAGCAAAGAGTTTGATAAAAACAAGGACTTATGGGCTATTAATAAAACGGATATCTATTTCCGGGGTTTGTGTCGGCTTATGTTTTAAAATTGCGATCTATTGCTGTGCGGTCTCAGTATTATGATTTCCTCGATATAAAACCGTAAAAGCAGTATAGAACGCTACATATTTTGTGTGCCTACTTATTTAGTAGTTTTTTACACATTTAACCGTATGACGGGTATTCAATGGGTCTTTTATAAAATATCGCCATATCATTAGACGCCCAGGCAGAACTTGTTATGGCGTATTGTACGATCGGACGACGACGTATACAATGGGCATTGTCAAATCCTATTTTTTATTCTATAAATCGAAAATATATGTAGACAAATATAAGAAACTAATTTGAATATTTTCTTAATTTTTAATGTAATTATTTTTTTATTAATTATTTAAAATTTCTCAAAGTTTTGTGTATGACGTCACTACTGGCATTATGTACTAAGTTCATTGCATTCATTCATGCTTTAAAAAAATAAAAATATGTTGCCGTTTGACAAAGGTCAGTGTCAAGTCAACAAGAGTTGTGTGTTTGACAGTTGTTGTTGTTGACGAATGTATTTGTAGGCAATGGAACTACCGCATTAGAGCCAATGATGACGTCATCGAAAGAAAAATTAAGTAAACATTTTTGGCGATAAATATTAATAATCCGTTTTAATTTTACTTACTTAAACCCCTAATAGTAATCAGTATCCCTATTCCTCGAAAAGGTTTTCAATTTACGACAATCGATGCCTCCCTGATCAATGCCCATTGTCATTTTTATTATCTGATAAACTATTGAAATCTAATCATAACATATTGCTTCCTTAATTGAACTTACTATTGTGCGATATTGCGTAATAGTAGATATATACTTGATTATTACTGCCACCTACTTCCTGTGTATTCTCGGGTGATAACTTCTTAATTCTAATTAAATTACTACACACAAGAAACTGAAGTTTACACTATAACCCGTGTCATTAAAGAAAACATTTAGGGTGGACTTAAAAACACTCGCCCTCTCGCTCTAATTAATACAGTCAAAGAGAGACAACGCTAGGTTTTTAACTCCGTCCTAAATGTTTTCTTTAATGGCACGGGTTATACATTATATTCTGCTTTGGTACCTAAAAGTAACCGGATTATGCATCAAAGTAAATTTTACAATTTGGTCTACTGTGAGGAAATCGGCCTCCCTGGATAATGGCACTAGATCAGAGATGGATGTTATGTTTTTGTGTGCAATAAAGTATAAAGTGAAGTATCTTCAAAATCAATGGTTCCTAACATATATCTATATATATAAAAGGCTTAGGTTGACTGACTCATCACGCTACAGCCCAAACGGCTGAACCTATAAGTATGAAATTTGGACAAAAGTTGCGTTATACGGTGGAGGGTTCATTTAAGAAGCGATTTTTTTTTATTTAACCCTTAAGTGGGTCAAAATAGGGCTGAAAGTGTGTATGGGAATTTTTTTTTTTTTTGTCTTTTGTTCTTAAATCTTGATTTTTTGTACTTTTTTTTTTAAATGGCTTGACACCTATTTCAGATTTTTTCTCATTTCTATGTTCTTAAGGGTTAAAATGGGTGCCAAAGTTTTTCGATTTTTTTCATTAGTTACGATCGATGCTGGAACAAAACCGCTAATGCCACAACAATGAAAATTTGACAATAGGTGTAATTTGTAGACACGCTACGGGTTAAGACAGATTTACTTCAAGTTTAACCCTTAAGGCGGTAAAAATGGGGTCCAAAGTTTGTATGAAAAAAAAAAATTTTTTGTCCGGATTTACTTGCAACTAAGAATTCGTATATTAAATCAAAAATAATTTAACACCTGTTTTAGCTTTTTTCTAATTTTAGCAGTTTAAGGGTTAAACGAGGTTGAAATGTATGAATATTTTTCGTGATGTAGTGTCAACGTCGGGCCCAAACCGTTTAAGCTCCATTCCATTCAGTCGTTCCCTCAATGCTGAGGATCGTGACCATCATTGAAGTTGGCAGAGAGTAGAGTTCTCCATTGCGCTCTATCACTCGCGATGTGGATCAGTTTGTGCAGGTGTTTAAGCTACAACTATGAAATTGAAACTGCAGTAGCGTTTTATAGCAAAACTACCCACCATGAAGAAAAAAATATAATTTTAACCCTTCAAATGCCCAAACCGGGGTTCAAAGTTTGTATGAAATAAAATTTTTTTTTGGTCCGATTAACTTGAAACTTAGTATTTGTATATTAAATAAGAAACAATCAAACACGTGTTTCAGCGTTTTTCAAAATTCTGCCCACTAAAGGGTTCAAAGGGGTAGAAAAGTTTGAAGATTTTTCCTGATTTAGTATCAATGCCAGGCCTAAACCATTAAAGCTACAATTATGAAATTGAAACTGCAGTAGTGTTTTGTGGCAAAACTACCTACCATAAAGAAAATAATATAATTTTAACCCTTCAAATGCCCAAACCAGGGTTCAAAGTTTGTATGAAATAAAATTTTTTTTTGGTCCGATTTACTTGAAATTAAGTATTAGTATACTAAATCAGAAAAAAATAAACACGTGTTTCAGCGTTTTTCTCATTTCAGCCAATGAAGGGTTAAAATGGGTGGAAACGTTCTAGTTTTTTTCCTGATGTAGTAGCAATGCTGGGCCCAAACCATTTAACCTACAACTTTTAAATTGAATGTGCAGTTGCATTTCATAGCATTACTACCCACCATCAAGAAAAATATATAATTTTAACCCTTCAAATGCCCAAACCGGGGTTCAAAGTTTGTATGAAATAAAATTTTTTTTTGGTCCGATTAACTTGAAACTTAGTATTTGTATATTAAATAAGAAACAATTAAACACGTGTTTCAGCGTTTTTCAAAATTCTGCCCACTAAAGGGTTCAAAGGGGTAGAAAAGTTTGAAGATTTTTCCTGATTTAGTATCAATGCCAGGCCTAAACCATTAAAGCTACAATTATGAAATTGAAACTGCAGTAGTGTTTTGTGGCAAAACTACCTACCATGAAGAAAATAATATAATTTTAACCCTTCAAATGCCCAAACCAGGGTTCAAAGTTTGTATGAAATAAAATTTTTTTTTGGTCCGATTTACTTGAAATTAAGTATTAGTATACTAAATCAGAAAAAAATAAACACGTGTTTCAGCGTTTTTCTCATTTCAGCCAATGAAGGGTTAAAATGGGTGGAAACGTTCAAGTTTTTTTCCTGATGTAGTAGCAATGCTGGGCCCAAACCATTTAACCTACAACTTTTAAATTGAATGTGCAGTTGCATTTCATAGCATTACTACCCACCATCAAGAAAAATATATAATTTTAACCCTTCAAATGCCCAAACCGGGGTTCAAAGTTTGTATGAAATAAAAAAATTTTTTGGTTCGATTTACTTGAAACTTAGTATTTGTATATTAAATAAGAAACCATTAAACACGTGTTTCAGCGTATTTCAAATTTCTGTCCATAAAAGGGTTAAAAGGGGTAGAAAAGTTTGAAGATTTTTCCTGATGTAGTATCAATGCCAGGCCTAAACCATTAAAGCTACAACTATGAAATTGAAACTGCAGTAGTGTTTTGTGGCAAAACTACCTAGCATGAAAAAATTTATATAATTTTAACCCTTCAAATGCCCAAACCGGGGTTCAAAGTTTGTATGAAATAAAATTTTTTTTTGGTCCGATTTACTTCAAACTAAGTATTCGTATACTAAATCAGAAATAATTAAACACGTGTTTCAGCATTTTTCTCATTTCAGCGAATGAAGGGTTAAAATGGGTGGAAACGTTGAAGATTTTTCCCTGATATAGTAGCAATGCTGGGTCCAAACCATTTAAGTTACAACTTTGAAATTTGAACTACTGTTGCGTTTTATAGCAAAACTACCAACCATGACGAAAAAAATAACAATGTTAACCCTTGAAATGCCCAAACCGGGGTTAAAAGTTTGTATGAAATACATTTTTTTTGTCTGATATACTTGAAACTAAGTATTCGTATGCTAAATCAGAAATAATCAAACACATGTTTCAGCATTTTTCTCTTTTCAGCGAATGAAGGGTTAAAATGGGTGGAAACGTTGAATATTTTTCCCTGATGTAGTAGCAATGCTGGGCCCAACCCATTTAAGTTACAACTTTGAAAAACTACAGTTGCGTTTTATAGCAAAACTACCAACCATGAAGAAAAAAGTAATAATGTTAAGACGACGTACGTCTCACAACTAGCGCCGCCAATGGAAAAAAAATCATATCTTTTTTTTGGATGCGTTTTTAGCAAAAAATGCTCCTGCGATTCCTCAACGCGAGGCTTAACTATTTTTAGGACCTAAGGTTTGGATTCCAAGATTGGATTTCCTACGAACGCAATCGATTCTCGCCAAAAGTGGCCACTTTTGGCGAGAATCGATTGCATTCTTAAGTTCTAGGATCTGGAATCCAAACCTTAGGTCCTAAAAATAGTTAAGCCTCGTGTTGAGGAATCGCAGGAGCGTTTTTTGGTAAAAACGCATCCAAAAAAAAGATATGATTTTTTTTCCATTGGCGGCGCTAGTTGTGAGACGTACGTCGTCTTAACTCTAAAACGGCCAAAACGGGGTTCAAAATTTGTATGAAATTATAATTTTATTGGATTCAGATTAACTTGAAACTAAGTAGTCGTGTATTAAATCGGAAATAATAATTAAACACATGTTTCAGCATCAAAAAGGGTGGAAACATTTTAAGAGTTTTCCTGATTTAGTATCAATAACAATGCCGGAACCATTAAAGCTACAACGATTCAATGACCATTTAACTACAGTTGCGTTTTTAGCAAATCTACTAAGCATGAAGAAAACAATAATAATGATAAACCTAAAACGGCCAAAAAGGTTCAAAGTATGTTTTTTTTTTGTTGGATTCATTTGATCTTTACCAATTTGGTCACACACATACACTTCCACGCTGAAACTGCACGACGGATTTGGATGACATTTGGAATAGAGATAGCTTACAAAAATACACACCCATGACTCTATTCATGCTAAGATAATGGTGAAAGATGTACCCAGGCAACTTCTTATAAGTCTTCGCGGACGAAGTCGCGGGCGAAAAGCTAGTAGTTATATATTTTCATCGGACAATTTAATCATGAGAAGAATCTGAGAAATCTGAAAGGTACTTAACTTACTGCGACAAATGCTGTGAAATAAAATACAATATTTAAGTGGTCGCATGATCAGGCAGTGGAGAATGCAAAAGGAATTTTAGATCGAATTTTGCAGCATTAATAAATTTATTGAACAGATTGTTTCAACAAGATAGATGTCCAAATACAAGCCTATCAAAAATTTAATCTCAAAAATTGTGTCCATTACATTTAAGTTGTTTACTGAGCATTCAATTAAACTTTTTGACTTTGACTGTGATCCGTGAAAAAAAAAATTAACCAATTGGTATTACTTCGGCTCATAGACGCCCTGAGGGTACTGGAATTTTTTTTACGCTAATCAAGCGGTCATTAACATTTTTATTCCGTCACCGAACCATTTAAAAGACCAGAAAAAAGGGCATAAACAATGACACAAAATGACATTGGGCGTAAAGGATAAAACACCGAACTAAAAAAATGATTCATCATCATCATTTCTGCACTACTTATTAACCGATAAAAGTAAAGCGCACAATGCGAAATAACCAGCTGGTACGTTTATTATCTATGTAGTCCGGAGATATTCACAATGTATAAATTGAGTACTCTATCCGAAAAAAATATATCTTCTATGCTCAGATTAACGTTTTTTTTTTCTTCGACGGCGACAATGGTCTGGCCCCCTTGTTCTTGAACGTGGCATAAACGTACCCTTTAGCTATCATTATATTACGGACAGTAGTAGAAAGGGTCAACTCCAATCGGCCTCGTTGAAAAGGCCACACTCCAGGGAAGTCTTCAACGGGAAATGTCATGTTCAACATGCGGTAGCAGCCCTGAGAAAGATAAGAGTTTTCTATTAGCTTACATTATTCCTACCGAAGGATTTATAAAGGTCAGTCAGCCCTCTACTCTCGATCCGACCTAGGCGTCAAATATCTGGCACTAGTGCCAATTGACACTTCATAAAAATACTAGTGGTTTTAAGGCACAGAGTCTCGGGCCAAAAATCATTAGGGATCAAATCACACTTCTTGTATTACTAGCAGATCTCGCTAGCCATTCTTAATCGATTGGCAAATTAAAGCAATATCGGGCTCAGTCCATGGATGGGTGACCGCTAGTGGCAATAATATCTGGGCGCTTCCGAGCTTCGGAAGGCACGTTAAACCGTTGGTCCCGGTTGTTCTTGGTTAATATCAATCGTTAAGCCATGTCAGAACAAAACAATCTAAAAACAATCTCCCAGGCACTGCAGCGCCGAGTGGTCTCTTCAACCATCTTGTGTGAGTAAAGGTGCCACTGGACGCTCTGTATAAATCGTCAAATTACGTAGATGCAAAGGCCTTAGGCCTTAGTTTAAGCCATGTCAGAGGCCCTTTGGGCGGCCTAAAAACCCTGACACCAAGGGTGGTCACTACCTCATACGATTACCTACCTAGCAGATCTGTGGTTGTTTGGTATCGAACTCTGACCTTATGTTAGCTTACATCTTACTTTTTTTATAATAAATGTATAAATATAAAACAATAGTCAATAAAATAATAATGAAAAAAAACACATGTCAAAAAATGAAAAAATAGAAACAAAGTCACAAGTCACCTTAACCAAATAAACCACTCCGGGCCATCTCCGACCCAAAGGTCCCCATAACGCTCGCTGCATTACCACGTTGAATCGCTAAGGAGATACTTTGCATAAGAAATGCCCCGGAGCGGTAGTCATAGCCACGGTCCCTCAAGCGGCGCCCTAATTCCTTGATGAAGATCTTGCCCAGTTCACTCCAGACCCCCGACGTCACAAGAGCCAGAGGCACAAAAATATAGTTGCCCATGAGCGGACTATACTCCGTGCAATTTTTGTGGTTTTAAAGCCGAAGATATTTTGCTGCACTAGTGATTCTGAGCCAAATTACAAAATTTCATTCGAAAACGCGCGAAAAAAAAATTCACTTCTCCATACAAATGGTGTCGATTGGGGATAGCCGTTTGTATTGGGAAGTGTTTTTTTTTTTTCGCTTTTTTTGAAGTAAAATTTTGGAATTTGGCTCAGAATCACGAGTGAAACTAAATACCTTCGGCTTTAAAACCACTAAAATTCCACGGTGTATTTCTGAAACTTTTGACTCGCAGCAGTCTCAGCCGCAGCACCGGGAGTTGTGGGAATGTGTAAATTGAGAAAGGTACACACCGGCGGTGCAGGACACCTGATGCCTGCGTTGAAGACCAGCCGACCGATCAAGGGATCCTTTTCAAGCAAGTCGCATAACTTGTACTTAAACTCAATGAAGCCAGGCTTGTACTCGTTGTGGAGATACTCGCTGAATAACACGTGCACCTGGGTGAGGTTTGCTTATATTCTTTAGTAAGTCGAAGTTCGGGCTAGCTTTTAGTTAAAAAAAATAGGTAAAAATTTTTTTTAAGTTAAACGGTTTTATGTTAAACATACATTGCAATGTTTAAGATAAATGTACTAAAAACCAAAAAATAATAAAATAAATACAGTCGTGGGAATTATAAACATATGCATAGACTAGACTAAAATAAAACCGTGGGGCACGTCAATTCGGAAGGCAAAGTTTTTTGTTCGAAAGTCCGTTATTGGCTTAATCTTATCTTTAGACAATATTGAGAAACTAATTTCAATATTTTTTATTTTGGTTTAGTAATTTGGATTTTACAACGTTTCAAAGATACGGTTTTATGACGTCACGCGGCGGTCTGCATACTGTTGGCGGTCAATGCGGTCATAGGAACAAAACATTTTAGCGCATAAAAACAAAACTACTGGACCAAAATAAAAAATATTGAAATTAGTTTCTCAATATTGTCTAAAGATAAGATTAAGCCAATAACGGACTTTCGAACAAAAAACTTTGCCTTCCGAATTGTCTACAATCGTTGATTAAAATGTTTGTTTTGTAATGTTACACTATAAATTAGGCAGTTGACGTGCCCCACGGTTTTATTTTAGTCTAGTCTATGCATATGTTTGTAATTCCCACGACTGTATCTATTTTATTATTTTTTGGTTTTTAGTACATTTATCTTAAACATTGCAATGTATGTTTAACATAAAATCGTTTAACTTAAAAAAAAAATTTACCTATTTTTATTTTCTAGTTTTTATTTCGCATTCTGTTTAATTCATATAGTACATTGTATTATACTGGTTGAGCACTTTCATTTGATACCCATATTGATGGGATCGATAAAACCTACGTTATCCGCCATTTTGTAGCGGCCGCCATCTTGTATTTCAATTTTTTATAGTATATTGTATTCTGCTTGTTGAGTCCTTTCATTTGATACCCATATTGATGGGATTGATAAAACCTACGTTATCCGCCATTTTGTAGCGGCCGCCATCTTGGATTTAAATTTTTTATAGTATATTGTATTCTGCTTGTTGAGCCCTTTCATTTGATACCCATATTGATGGGATTAATAAAACATAAATTATCCGCCATTTTGTAGCGGCGGCCATCTTGAATTTATAATGATAATGATTAAACATAATTGTATTGTCACCAAAATCAAAAGTGTATACAAAATTTCAGATTAATCGGTTGACAGGAAGAGGGTGAAATTTGAATTACTAAATTTGACCCAAGAAAGAATAAAGAATAAATAAAACAAACGGGGTGAGCTAAATAAAACCGTTTAATAAAAACTATTTTTATTTATCGGTCCATCCGTTTCAGAGCAATGAAGCCACAACCAGCCCATGTATGGGGATAATCTAAAATAATCTAAATCTCTCAAAATCTCGATGTTGCCGGTCATTGTGTTGCAGACTTGCAGTCACATACAACGCGTTACAAAACATCCTAAGTCTTTTTACAGGGTGTAACCTACTGGTCAACGGAATGTCAATTCGGAACCCAAAGTTTTTTGTTCGATAGTCCATTATTGGCTTAATCTTATCTTTAGAAAATATTGAGTAACTAATTTCAATATTTTTTATTTCAGGTTCAGTAGTTTGGATTTTACAACGTTTCAAAGATATACGGTTTTATGACGTCACGCGACGGTCTGCATACTGTTGGCGGTCATAGGAACAAAACATTTTAGCGCATAAAAACAAAACTACTGGACCAAAATAAAAAATATTTAAATTTGTTTCTCAATATTGTCTAAAGATAAGATTAAGCCAATAACGGACTTTCGAACCAAAAACTTTGGGTTCCGAATTCTGTAAAAAAAAGTTGTCATTGTTAAAAAAAAGAATCAATTTTTATTTCATAACCTCAAAATTTCTAACTTTTTTTATTTTTAGTATCAGCTCAAATTTAAAAATATGTTTGTCTGGGTAAGTTCATTTGCGTAACTTTGAGTTGTTAACACATTGTGAAACTTGAAAGTCAATGAAAATAATATTTAAAAAATACTTTTCTCGCGCCACAGCGTTCCCATTTTATTAATTTAGAAATCAACGGAACGTCATAGAGCAAAAAATATATTTTGGTAGTAATCATCACCGAGTGCTATTTATTACCCTGTAAAAAGAGTTAGGATCTTTTGTAACACCTTGTATTGCAGAAAAATATTGACCGTTTAGAAGTCAATAGACATAGATACATACATATAGTCAAGAATAGTCAAGAAGACTCACGGAGACGTTGTTGTTCCACATTTGTACAGTCCTCCCCTCTACGTTCAACAAGTAGGGGCTTCTACGACCGTAACGCATGACACTGGCGGAGCACTCCACCGCGTAGTTGGGATTGCAATAAATAATTTCCAGTCGCTCCGGTATTATTTGGAGATTCTTGAAGTGGAAGAACGCACCACTTGAGAAATAATCAACTACTTTCGCCTACAAAGTCTCTCTTCAGCGTGAAAGAGTAACAAACATCCATCCATCCACCCATACTTACAAACTTTCGCAAAGTTGTTGTTCGGATCCCTCTCAACGCGAGTTATACTAGCAATAGTCCGTTTTTCTTCAGAAATTTCAAACAAGCAAACAGCAGAAATCCACAAAACCATTTAATATTAAAAGGTACTTACTGAAACCAACGCTGCAAACAACAGTAACTCCAATAAAATATACCCGAGAGTGGTCGGTCTCATGATTAGACCGTAGAGAGTGCAGTGGATGTATTGTGCAACCAATATGTACTCGGAAGGCAAATTATTATAATTTAAGTTGATTGAAAATAATGTTGGCTATCCTGTCATAATTCATTATACTATTTATTTGTTGGGTTGTTTGGTTATAAATAAAATTGAAATATTTTGATGATATTTTACAGTCCACCGTTTTATTATGATCTGCTTGAGCGTTATAGGAAGCAAATTACTTTCTAAATTGGTTTAATTATAATGTACCTACCTAAATGCACCATAATAACCTAAGTGGGCTTTTCTTTAGGTATTTTCTTTGTATTTAGGCAAACTAGTACCACGTCGCTAACAATAAAAAAAATAAAGATGAAAGATTTATTTCCGTTCGTGTCAGGAACTCAGGATTCTATAACTTCTGGTATACTTAAAAAAAAAAAAAAAAACAGCAAAACTTGTTGTAATAAGCCAAAGTAATTTTATTACCACTTAAGAAGGCGAATCGCACTTATTTATTTTAGAGTAATGCAAAGAAGAAGAAAAAAACGTTTATATTCTACGCCATGCCCGCATCATCGCCCAATGCATGATACCGGTGTTCCCTTTGAAAGTGCTAAAACCCCCTACACACTCCCAAGTCCCTCGCAATCAAACTCAAGCTTTGCCCCCGGCATCCTTGGCCTCCGGCTTCTTCTTGTCGAGGAAGGTGACGTGGATGTAACCTCTGACCATGACGTCACCGGCGACGGTGCTGATGTCGCCCTCCACCCGCGCCTTCTTCAGCGGCCAGATGCTCGGGAAATTGTCCATGGGCGTCGTCATGTTCATGAGACGTTGGTGGCCCTGCGTGCGTGCACATATTAATCAGTTGCTGGCAGAAATGGCAGAGACGTTGAAGATTCACAATTGGCTAGATCTTATTTCTGACAAGGCCGCTGATTCCAAAACCATTTCGAGGAATAGGCTCCCCTAACAGTTTGGAGTATTTTTTTTTTTTTTAAACCAGTATATTTTTAGATAAATTGAGAAAACCCAACGACTTTCATTAGACTCTTGTGAAGTCACATGAGAAGATATTTTGAACGCATCGGTATGTGACGTCACATTAACTGTATAATTGGAACGCATCCATAAGGCGAAAGTTCCTCATAGTAATACCATCCGTGATAAAAATCCCGGATTAATAGCGAAACTGAGCCAAAAGATTGAATCAATCGAAAGACAAAATTATAATTTGTATATGACCACACTGATAAGAGATGGAAGTTACCAAATAAAAACAGGAATGTATCGATACATCGATACTGAGAACAAAACACGGGTTTTTGAAAACTTTTATATTAGTATGAGCGTAGAAATGTCGTTTAGTGCTTTTTATGGTTCCGTACCCGAAGGGTGCGAAACGGGACCCTAATACTAAGACTCCGCTGTCGGTCAGTCTGTCTGTCTGTCTCTCACCAGGCTGTATCTCATGAACCGGGATAGTAAGACAGTTGAAATTTTCACAGATTATGTATAAAATGTTGCCGCTCGCTATAACAACAAAAACTAAAAAACAGAATGAAATAAATATTTAAAGGGGCTTCCATGCAACAAACGTGATTTTTTTGCTCGTTTTTGCTCGATATTGACAACGGCAATAGGTAGACTCTTGAAACATTAACAGAATATTTAGTTTTATATTCACTTTAAACATAAATAATTAAATTAAAATAAAAACAAATACTTAAGGCTCCCATGCCATTATAAGGTACATACGACAGCAGGTAGACGCTTACACACGTGCACTCTATTCACATGATACGTTATTAAGTATGGGAAAGTGTAAACATCTACGTGCTGTCGAGTATCACGACAGCACGTCAACCCTTAAACGCTAGCACTCTCTACTCGTATACGTTACGGGCGACTTTACAACAAAAGTGTACACTCTGACGTGCTGTCGTGTGTACATATTTTTTTGGTAGTTTATCATTTTGTGAAGAAGTAGGTACTTAGTTGTTTTATTGGCTTGTTAACCAGGGCCTTTAGCCTGTAACACAATGGTGCCAAAATGGGCTGTCAGGTGACGACTTCAATTACGATTTGCTAACGCTGTCTGTCCTTTTAATGTTTTTGTAGTACAGCAAAGAATATTTTGATTCTAATTCTAGAGGATTAGTTCTCTGGTTGTAGTTGGGCCCAGGGCCCTTAGCCTGTAACGCAATGGCGGGTCAATGGCATCCCGGCAGAAGGACAAAACCGGGCTCTCCTCGTTTTTCTCCTACAACCAGAGAACTAATCCTCTAGAATTAGAATCAAAATATTCTTTGCTGTACTACAAAAACACTAAAAGGACAGACAGCGTTAGCAAATCGTAATTGAAGTCGTCACCTGACAGCCCATTTTGGTATCATTGTCTTACAGGCTAAGGGCCCTGTTAACTAACTTGAAACGCAAACGAACGATCGTTGGCATTCGCCAATCCGACCACACAAGGTATTCGTTGGCCTTCGTTGGGCCAGTGTGTACGCAGCAAAAGACGTGAACTACATCGATGAAAGAGATCGCTGAAACTACCCATCTTTGTTTTTTATTTTATGTAAAATATCGACTTCGCGAAAATATCGATACTTTTATTGAACCCATCGATGAACGTATTTTTGACATCCCTACACAAGCATAGCTTTTTTGAACTGTCAGTCAACGTTTGATTGTGTTTGTTTACATTTTAACTTCGTGAGTTTTCCAGTTTTCTTTCTTGTACCATTAACTGGCTGTGCCTTTACTCATTGGACCTCAAGATCGTTATCTGCTATACATATGTGATATGTATGACTCGCGCACGCACATGGACACCTACATTTCTAAACCATGCCTACGACTTTTTGTTTTGGATTCAACTTGACCCCACCAACCGCAGGAATCTGCAGAGATGGTTCTGGTTCACAAACTGTTGACGATACCTATGGCAAGGCCGACTATCGCATGGTCATGATTGAAAATATGTAATACGGATGTCAGTAATAACCACAACATTGCTGAAATAAGAGGACGATAACATTGATGTAAGTATAGTTTAGTCTCCATAAAAACCCATGTTTGCTACCATCTGGCCACTCTTTCATTCCACTTCACTGCATGAAGTGCTTTTTGGCATACTTATAGCAGACAGGTAGTAGATAACCTATAGCAGGGTGAGATTCACGCTGGGCAAAGTGAATTTGTGATTTCATTTGTGTATTTGTTAGTATTAATACCCAATCGCTACTGTTGAAAGAAGAAATTGCGTGACAACCTGAGTGTCTAGTTATAGTACAAGATGTGCCACGAAAGAAGATACTTGGGACACCATGTGGTTTGGCAATGTATGTCTCTTTTGCGTTATGAGGTCATCAAGGTAGGGGAAAGAGTGTGAGAATGGCTCTTATATCGTGACATGTATGCATAGAGATTAAACATACTCACAAGCAAATTTTTTTTACAGGTTATGTTGTGATTCAAGCGTGAACAGGGCAGTTGGATATGTGGACATAAAAGGACTTGCTGGTAGACGCAGCATGAAAACAAATTATACCAGAGCATCAAATAGGTAGCAAACTTTAGTTATACAAACCTGATTCAAGGTGCTAAAGAATGAAAATAAACAAAATGTATACTAATCACAGTTTTATTTATAAGAAATCCCTATAAATATACAACGTGTTAAAAAAGGCCCTCACTCTTTTTGCAGGGTGTAACCTACTGGTTAACATGATGTAGATTATTTTCCCCCGTAACAGCGCTTACATTTTATTAATTTAAAAATCCACGGAACGTCTTTAGAAAAAGAAACATTTGGGATGTCATCCCGATCACCGGGTGCCCTGTAAAAAGAGTTAGAACCTTTTATAAGCCACAGTCAATGACTACCATCTCATCTAAACAACTGACTAGGATATGGTGTATACCACAGAACGTAGGTATTCTCATCGTCAAAACATCAAACTTATACATCAACACTTGCTCTAGTTTTCGTCTGTAGCACTGTTCTTTGCTTTAACTGTCCAAATTCTCTTCAAGCTGTAAATAAAAGAAACAATATTAAGTTATCATAATAATAAATAAAGTAATTTAGGAAATATTGAATGGTACCTATATTTTCTAGATTAAACATACTCACAAGCTAGATCAAACAAAAGGTAAAGTACCTATGGTTAATTAAGCTTCAAGGATGTAAACCACCTTTAGATTGAAGTTCATAATCTGTATAAAAGTGAACCATAGCTACAAAAACATACTTTGAACTTACATTACGATGGTCTTTGTAAATAAATATTTCTGGTATTTTGCATTAACTTTGAGGCAGCATTCCTGTTTCATAATTATTCTCTCTTAGCCTTACGAAACGAAGTGGAGTAGACAAGACATCATAGGATTTGTGCACGTCGAAATAGAGCAGCTCATTTTGATTCCGTAAACTTAGTCTGGCTGGGTCAATCAATGTCCAGGTAAATGGTGAAGAAAAGTCGAGGTCCATCCGTGAATCAAGCGTAGGTAATCGGGTATGCAATCAGTTAAATAAGGTCCAGTAATAATAGTAAAGATAACTAGATATCGAAATAAAATAAATTAAACACGAATTTACTTTGTCATGTCAAGTGACAGCACAGAATATATAGAAGTGACGGACAGTTTTTTTTTTTATGAATTAATTAACAGATTACGTTACGCTCCAATGACGCTGACGTCATATCCGGAAAGAACTGAGAAAACTTTAAAACTGCAATAAAAACCTAATAAAGCCACGTAATTTTTTTTTGTTCAAATTAGATCTCTGAAATGGTCCATTCTTTCGAAAAAACAGGAATTTAGAAGATTTATTTTTTTCTCGTCCTACCGAATTTCCAACTTTTTAATCATAAGAAACGTTCAGTAATTAAAAAGTATCGAGCTTTTCGAAATACAAGTGTTGTTGGAAGTGGACTTCATTCAGAAAAAAAGCTATTTAAAAACTGCCTTGTAGTAGCAAACATCGAAAAACTTTTGAAAATGCGCGGAAAAAACCACAACCTATACAAATTGTAGAGACGACCCAAGTGCAGCGGATCGATTCCGGTGCAAATGTTTTTTCTACAAATAATTTTGCACTGTATTTATATCGTCTGTATTAATTCACCTCTTTTATAAGATTTAAATGGTTCGTCCCACCGTCGGTAACTCTACCTCATCGAGTACTAGCAAAACGCTGTCTATTTTAAGTGCATGCAATGAAAACAGCATAGGTACTGCTTACAGCGAGCATAGATACTATCAGAAAACAAGCCTTACTACAGACTAGAACTTGATATCGTCATGTTGACGTAACGGAAAAACGAATCAGGAGTCCTTACTCCTAACGCAGTAACTGCATACAAATCTATGAAAATTCCGGACGGAAAAAACTGTACACAGGGTGGATTTTTGAGACGGGGCAGTAAGGGCAAGTACCTACCCTAACCGTTATAGTTATAGGAAAACGTTCTTAGGAGTCCTTCCATAACTTTTTGAGATAATATTATGAACTGCATTCACAGATGTTGGAAAACATGTACGGTCAGCGAAAAAAATGCTAAAATACATTTTTTTTAATTTTATTTCAATTGATCCTCTTTCATGTAGAGATCAAAAGACTCTAACGAGCCAACTGAGGTTTCAGTAAATTCTTTTGATCCCTACACGAAAGGGTATCGAATGGCATTTAAAAAAAAAAATGTTTTTTTTTCATAGATAATGTATGGGAAAAGTTTTTGTAAATTTCTGACATTTCTAGTACTCAAACCTTAGTTGGCTCCTTAGAGTCTTTTGATCTCTACATGAAAAAAGATCGAATGGTAATAAAAAAATAATTGGTATTTTACCATTTTTTTCGCTGACCGTACATTTTTAGACACAAAATCTGTGAATGCAGTTCATAATATCTCAAAAAGTTATGGAAGGTCTCCTAAGAACGTTTTCATGTAACTATAACGGTTAAGGTACCTGCCCTTACTGCCCCGTCTCAAAAACCCACCCTGTATTATGTGTGTGAGAGATCCATAGATTTGTATGCAGTGCAGTTACTGCGTTCGGAATCCTGATTCGATTTTAATCCGTCTGTATGAGGCCGGCTTTAAACTCACCGGTGGCAGCGGGCACTTGATGCCGGTGTTGGCCACCAACTTGCCCACGTAAGGGTCGCTGTTCACCATGTCGCAGAACTTGAAGTGCATCTCCACGAAGCTGCGCCGGTACTCATTGTGCAGGTACTCGTAGAACACTAGGTTGATCTGCGGGGGAGAGGATCTCTTCAGCTAGGTATAGGCATCATGGAATAAAACTATCTGCTCTTTTAAATAACGTACCACCCGGAGTTCTGCGTTCCGGGTTCAGAGTTCTGCGTTCCGCTTCTTTCTAATGTATGGGGTTGCTTGGAACCGTTCACACTGAAGCGGTCAGAATGCTGAGTTCTCGTGAAGCAAATCTGAGAACTCTGAATGCGGAACTCCGGGGCAGTGTGTCGGGCGCCTTAGGGCGACCATTTTGAGGCTGTTCGGAAAGCGCTTTGCATTTTCCACATCTTACAACATACATATTACCTGCATTTTGTAAAACACTTGTTAGAATTTTATAGAATTTTAGAGAAATTAAATGTTATTTATTGATATTTTGTGTAATTTTTTTGAAAAATAAATATTAAAAAAAAAAAATCAAATTTTATGTTTGTCTTAAAGAGTAGCTGCGGTGTTCTGTAAAAAGCCAAATTATTATAAAAATAAAATAGGCAGCCAGCTTGCTATTCCTAATTAGCCAGCAGCTAATCTTGGCTTTCGATAGTAGTAGTTCTTTCTGTTGTAGGAGGCCTTACCGTAACGTTGTTACCCCAAGTGGACAAGGTGGTTCCTATTATGTTGATGTAGTATTTGCTTCGCCGGCCGTAGCGTACCACCGAGATATTGCCCTCGGACACATACTTGGGATTCAGATATGTGGCGCTCGCGCGCTCCGGCACCACTTGAAGACACTGGAAGTATCAAGTCAATTTTAAAATCATAAAATAACTAGTGGTTCGCCCCGAACTGTGAACTCGCGATCCCATATAAACTTAACAACCCCATATCTCGGCAACCCCTCGACCGATTTGGCTCGACCCGCCTACCAAATTTCATAACGATCCGACCAAATTTACTCAAGTTATCGTCGAACGAACATTCATACATCCATACAAACATACATACATACATACAAACGCCGGATTGTTCCAGTAGACTCGGAGAACTTCGCTCGCTCGTTCAATAAATCTTTATTCATAAAGCAATTACAATGCTAAGTCGAAACCTGTGTTACACATACCCCGCACTTCCTCATTACATATTAAAGATGCTTATGATCGAGCACACGGGTTTAAACAAGGGTCCTATTAGCATGCTAGAAACAAATTTATCGGTGAATTTAAAATATTTATTATAAAAAGAAATAAAAAAAATAAAAAAAGAACAGGAAAGAATAGGTTAATGGGTATTTCCATTGCATGGCTAATGAAAAAAGTGACAGATAAAACCGGTCAAGTGCGAGTCGGACTCGCGCACTGAGGGTTCTGGTTGTACGACCTTCGGTGCATGAGTCCGACTGGCGCTTGACCGGTTTTTATTATTTGTTGGTATACTACAGGGTGCATTCTAAGTCGATAGCGGAACTTTAAGTAGGCTGTCTACTGATCAATACAAACAACTTGTACTAGGTGGCTACAAAAATGGAGCGAAAAAAATATCAGGTGTTTCATACATTTGGCGCAGTACTGAGTCGACCTTTTGTATGGAACAGTTGATATTTTTTTCGCTCCATATTTTTAGCCACCTAGTACAAGTTGTTTGTATTGATCAGTAGATAGCCCACTTAAAGTTCCGCTATCGACTTTGAGTGCACCCTGTAGTAAGCCCTATAAAATACCAAGTTTGATGTTGTATGTTTTACCGTTTTTGTGATAGGGCAAAAAGAATTAAAACACCCCCCTTAATTTGAATTAATTGTCGCGTAATCCGCCATAATAACACATAATCTGTGAAAATGTCAACTAGCTACGTTGAAATTTTCACAGATTATGTGTTGAATTAACCTGTTAATGTTCCAAAGATTACGACAGACAGACAGCGGAGGCAGAGTAATAGGGTACCGTTTGGCACCCTTCGGGTAGGGAACCCTAAATAAGAGTTGCTAATGATGTAAAATAATTATAAACCTCCCAGTTTGTCTTGTTGCTTCCGACTTATTCCCAAGAGTTCCTATGAATTATTATTAATTAGAGAAAGTACAAACGAAAAATAAATAACTCTAAAACAAACCTGTACCTATGGTTAAAAAAACAATCAATACTTACTGCAAAAAACCCAAGGAAAGTTAGTGAAATTAAACTACAGAGAATAATCTTACACATGGTCACGTTGAAATGTGGCCACACAAATGACAAATGAAGTGTCATTTACATTTTGATGTGAACACTCTGCATTTCGTTTTGATTACCTTATATTTATTTATGAATTTATAAATTGTCGACAGATAATTTTCGCTGGAGCTTAATGTAAATTAAAATAGCGCACTTACCATGGATGGTTAAACACTTTAAACTAATCTTGATGTAATAGGTATAAGGTCAACTTAATCCCACCCAAAACATTTAAAATGTGAAAATTTTGGAGCCAAGTTCATTGAGTGGTTATTGATTTCACCGACAAAAGAATTGAGATCTAAATGGGTGCCAAGTTTTTAGGTAATCCTGAAATTGACTTGTTAAATTTCAACAGTCGAATTAATTACACAAACCAGAAAATTTAGAATAAATAGAACCTCAAAAAATGATGCGGCTAGTTTTAACATATATATATTTTTTTATGTATTTGCCTGCAAAAACTAGCCGCGTCATATCTTGAGGTTCTATTTATTCTAAATTTTCTGGTTTGTGTAATTAATTCGACTGTTGAAATTTAACAAGTCAATTTCAGGATTACCTAAAAACTTGGCACCCATTTAGATCTCAATTCTTTTGTCGGTGAAATCAATAACCACTCAATGAACTTGGCTCCAAAATTTTCACATTTTAAATGTTTTGGGTGGGATATCAAAGCTTTTTGTAAAGAAATAAATATTATTAAAATTAATCGGGGCGGTATAACCTTCGCAGGCGGTTGTATTTTAATTAAGAACTTTCTTGTTTCTTAACTTGACTAGGATCTAGATTTATGAGATGCACAACGTCTAGTGATTTATCTCTAGATAGTGCAACGTAAGCCTGACCTCTGCTAAAGCTAGTTCTAATATTATGTAGAGAAGACCGGTGTCAAGACTTCTTGTGATTTGTGAATAATAATAGCATATTATGCTTAGCAAATAGGGAATTGTTACCGGTGAACATGTGCATTATTTAGTATCTGAAACGTGGTCTTGATACGTTCTAGCTCATAGCTAGTAAATTATGATTAAATTCAATAGTAATTTTACGAGCATTCTTGTTACTATCGACGTCCCATTATTTTTTTCTATTATTCCTATGGAGCCTTAAGATATCTCAAGTTACAACCTATTTCTACACACTTATTAATAACAACAACAATGTAATAACAAGACACCATTAATACAAATAGAACTTCTCCTTACAAACGCACTCGTTTAGCCGCACACACACAGCCTCATTCCGTTCCGCGTAAGCACACATAGCTCACATAGCCGCATTCTGAGGTGTTCTAAGGTGTACATAGAGCGGTTTCATTAATTCAAGTCATGATTTCATTAATTCAAGTAGTGACCTGTGTTTTCCATTTAAATAACTTATTGTCTTTTTTTCATGACACAACTCCTACTTACTTAAATTAAGTTAGTAAACTAAAACAACGAATGAACGAAGGTGGCTATATTTTACTTAGTCAGCCTAGATCACAAGAAAGACCAGCCAATACTCCACACGTATTGGCTAGTCTTTCCTGTGATCTAGGCTGACTAAGCTGTCAGGATGGTATAGTGTTGGGCAAGCCTACTCCGTCTAAAAATGTCCCAGGCACTACTGCACCGAGTGGACACTTCACCTATCTAGTGTGAGTGAAGGTGCCTCTGGTCGCTGTATAAATCTTCTCATTACGAAGTTGCAAAGACTTGCCTGCCAAATAGTTACACTATCTCGCTCGGTGCGATTTGCTATTAGAGTTTTGACAGGCGTAGTTTTAATAAAAATTGATTAATTCGCAAATATTTCAAATCGTAAAAAATCACACTTTTCGGACTTTTTCCTTTGGTTACATACAATTACCAAGCTGAGTGCCAATTTTCAACTTTCTAGGTCATCTGGAAGTGGCTTTTAGTTTTTTTCTATATGTAAGTGTTAAAAATGCCGATTTTTTGACATTAATATCTCAATAACCATTACATTTGTATTTATGAAATTTGACACTGTAGTTCATCTCAGGGGTCTCAATCAATGAGCCAAATTTCATGTGTTTATGTAAAATAGATAAAGAGTTATGAAGGGGTAAAAAGTTCGTCCAAATGGTTCGGGTAAATAGACACACGGTGCGTTCGCCAGTTTTTCTTGAGAACTTGGCTTGACACGCTACCGCGTGTCTAGATCAACGCAAAACCTGCGCCGCTAATGAAATCAATATTTTCTTCCTGTTCCATAATATTCATTTTCCAAGATATTGGTAGTATTATTTAGACTTGGGCCAAAAGCGGCCGATATACTAGTTTTTAGTCCTTCATCATTCCCTAATACTAGTAAATTAGTATTTTTTAAACTTTCGTGGTTTTGAGAAACAATTATTATTGTAAGAAAACGGGATTCTTACTACGATTTATTCGATATTTCGGCACCGTTACATGCAAAATCAAAAACTGAAAAGTCATAATGATTGATTACATTAATTTAGCTTTGCTGACCTTATGTTCTTTTATTTCTGCGGTACCATTATCATTACCGCAATTTTGCAGATGAGTATAATTATATTCTCGTTCACTTTAGATATAATATTAGCTCTGTACCTATTGATGACTCACTCGATTAACCTAATTCTAATTTGTGTACCTAAATCATTGATATAGCAATTTAATTTTGAACACTCGGACGGTGAATAGATAACGAAGTAAAACAAAATACTTATATTTTTTTATTCTTTATTGTAGTTTATTCAATGGTCAATAATACAGACTGATATCCTTAGTCTTGGCGATTCTAGTGTCAAAAAGGACAAGATGAACAAAGTATAGTCCAAAGTCTAAAGGGTCTCAGCAGAGGTAAATAAGTTGATGCTGCCAAGATCAGATGCCTGCCCATGTCCATTGTCCATTCCCTTTAGTTCAATCTTGATTTCTTCGATGGCTTGAGCACCTTATTCTTGAACTTCGCATAAACGTATCCTTGGGCTATGGTGATGTTGGTACCCGTGAGGCTCAAATATATATCTGCGCGCCCTTTCTCGAAGGGCCAGACATCCGGGAAATTGTCTGCGGGTACAGTCATGTTCATCAGGTGAACGAATTTCTGCGGAAGGGATTATTACGAATTACGTTTGTTTGTATCGGTAGATTTTGTAATCTCCGTACACGTTTACATCATGCGAAAGATCCACCCTTCCCAGCTTAGCATGCCGTTGACGGCAGTCGACGGCAGCCGTTAACGCTTGCAGTTGGCACGTGCCGTTCGTCTGTATGAGCCTTAACCCTTCCCGATCGAGTACTCAGCGAGCCAAACAAAATGTGCAAGTAGAGTGGCGTGAAATGTACCACTTTCACAGTTTTTTTAAATTTTGTAGCTAACTGAGCCATTTTTGCTCAACGATTTTTATCTCACAACAATAAAATAGTTCCTACTTATTATCGTTTTTATGAATAAACCACAAAACAACAATAATTCAGCTGATTATAAGATTTGATCTAAGTTCTAGTATTTTGGGCAATACTTACCACTGGTTTGTCGACTAGAAAAACAAATCATCTTAATTATTATTGTCATGAAAAAAAAAATACTGACCAAAAATATCTCAGCTTACCTAAAAAAATAAAAATAAACTGAAAATTTGGACTTTCCCGCCATGCGGCCGACCGACCGCAGACCGCAAGCAACGCCCACGTGTCAAATTGGTTAGAAACAGCGAGCGGAAGAAAAAAAACTAAGAACTTACTGGCGACAAAGGACAGACTAAGCCCGCGTTGACTAACAGCTTCCCGAAGTATATGTCTTCGTTGACCATGTCGCAAAGTCTGAAGTGCAAATCGATGAAGCTGCGCCGGTATTCGTTGTGGAGGTACTGGTCAAATACTATGTTCACCTGGTAAAGTAAACACACTTCTTATTAGTTAACTATGGAATCAAGTGCGTGCTCGTGTGTAACCTCGCTCGTGTCGTGGCCATAATTATCATAGAGTTTATTACTTCTTGATGTAATCATTTCATGAAATGGTTGTATTTTATGAAATTAAAAATATCCGCTGGCCACATTGTAGGTATGACCTGGCCAGGTCAATGACTAATCGGCGTTTGATTATAATTGTGAATGCATCGCTGCTTCAAGATGTGGTGAAACATTCATTGATAATATCGCAAAATGGTTACATTATCCATCGTTAGAGGCGCTGTTAGAGTTTTATTTTTGTGATGCATTATTTTAGAGTGCAGAAGTGCGCAAACTGAAGGAAATCACTTACTGTAACATTGTTATTCCACATGTGTAAAGTCCTTGCCTCTAAGTTGAAGAAGTAGGGGCTTCTACGGCCGTAACGCACGACTTTGCCAGAGCAGTTTACTAAGTAGGTTTTGTCACAAAAGCGGAACTCCAGCCTCTCCGGTATTATTTGAAGACTCTAAGTTTAACAAATTAACATTTTAGATTATTTGTGTATCAACTGTCATTACGTGGACTCGATTTAAAAATTAGAGTTTATTTGCAGACTAGGTTTTGTAGATAATTTGCAAATATGATCTTGGTCCAAGTACCTATCTCAGGATTGGGCAAAAGGTAATGGATTGCAATTACAAATTCCAATTACTTCTTGGAATTGGCAAATCCAATTACCAATTCCTCCAAAGTAATTGAATCACCAATTCGAACTACTATGAAGGAATCGGTAATTAGGTTCCTTAAATTCCTTCAACTTTTTAATTACTTTTTCTACTTTGATATCAGCTAACTTTTTTTGTTTACTTACGAGTAGATCATAGAGGGTCATGTTAGGGGATCATGGACGATCACGTCAGGCGGTCATAGAGTCATGTCAGGGGGTCATGGGGGTTCATGTCAAGGGGTCATGAGGGGGTCATATGGAGTCACGGGAGGCTCGGTTCGATTGAGAGATCATGTGCAAGTGCAACTGAATACTTCGGTACATTTCAAAGTAGGAAAAGTATTTAGAAATAGTAGAAGTAATTGGAATTTGAGGGAATTAGAATAAAAAGTAATTTAATTAAGTACATATAATTGAAAGTGATAGATAGCGTCCACTCTTTTAAACTACATGGGGAAATTGCAACGCATCCAGCTATCAGGTGGGTGTCGCTGACTGCTGCAGTATTTAAGACATAACAAGCAAAATAATAAATACTACTTACATTAAGATAACCAATGACGCTTAGAACAAAACATAACGAAAAGTTCAGTGTCCCAGACATGATCCCGCATGCCGATCGATTAGTGCAAGTGTATAAGAATCATTGAGTTTTATCAGATCCTAATGCATTGGCACCTAATGTATTAAGGAAATGATGACAATATCCGTAGGACGTAGAGATTGCCATGAATTGTGATTGTAGGTAGGTACCTACTTTGCCAAAATTATTATCCGTGAAGATCCGTGTAATTTTGGTTTAGCTAAGCCCACTGAAAGCGAAGCAATCTAAAACCTATCTAAATTCAAATACTCATCTGGACTGTGCCATATTAAAGCAAGCCCCGCTTCGGTGGACACGACGACAAAATAAATGTTTTTATCAAGTATCGAGAAGCGTCATCTTTCTCGACTAACTAAGGCCTTTGCATCTACGTAATGAGATGATTTATACAGCGTCCATTGGCACCTTCACTCACACTTGAAGGGTGAAGAGACCACTCGGCGCTGCAATGCCTGGGACATTGTTTTAGTTAATTTACTTAGTTGTTTTAGTTTTGCGAATTTCAAGTGAGTAGCAAAAAGAACTCTCTAACCGTGAAGGAAAACATCGTGAGGAAACCCGCGATTTTGTTGGCTCCACACTTATTGACTTGTCTTTCCTGTGGGCTTGGCCGACTAAGCTGTCAGTATAGTATAGGTGCTGGGCAAGCCTACTAGAACTAAAACAACATGGTTGTCGCCGTGTCTTGTCGTGCCGCCGGGCCAGACTCCAAATCGATACACATCCGAATGAAATCACCAGTATGCATCTGTCATGGTTTATTTCCAAGCTTATTGCCCCTCTACCCAGTTTTGTTTTCCTCGATGAAGCGGAAGTCGACGTAGCCCTGGATCAGAGTCTCGTTGGTAGAAGCCAGCGTCACGGTGCCTTGTATGCGCGCGCGCTCGTAAGGCCACTTTGACGGGAAGTCCATCTGGAAGCTCATGTTGCTTATCTTGTAGTAGCCCTGCAAAAAATAAGATGAGATGATGTTTATTCAGCTTTCTTGTTGTACATTACCTGTTACATTATCAAGGGAATCAAACAAGAACCCTGCTAGGGCGTTGGTAATTTAGCTTAAAAACTACAATAACTTACAACTAATTTACTTATACTTATTTACTACATAGACCCTGCTTAGATATGAAACTTAAGGTAGGACGATAGCAACGGGGCGGGAAATTCAAAAAATTCACATTTTTTTATATTTTGTAGCTAAAATGAGCTATTTTTGTTCAGCGATTTTTCGTTCGCGGCAATAAGGCTGGAAGATAGCAGCGTGGCGGGAAATTCAAAATTTTCACAGTTTTTTACATTTTGTAGCTAAACTGAGCTGTTTTATTGCCGCGAACAAAAAATTGCTCAGTTTAGCTACAAAATGAAAAAAAAACGGTGAAAAATTTGGAATTTCCCGCCACGTTGCTATCGTCCACCCTTAAGGTCTTTGCATCCACACCACATTTTTTTTCGTTAGTTCATTAGTTCTTTCTAATCAAAAAAAAATTACCTACTGGCCACCTGAAAACAACACTAAAAGTAATTGATTAGATTTTTTCATTTAGGTACGTAGATTAATATACCTAGCCT
The DNA here is from genome assembly GCA_949319315.1 of Zelleria hepariella. NCBI lineage: Eukaryota > Metazoa > Arthropoda > Insecta > Lepidoptera > Yponomeutidae > Zelleria > Zelleria hepariella. The sequence goes on from OX439384.1 coordinate 8,420,458, forward strand.
CTACGATCTATGTCAGGATAAGTCGGGGGTGACCGGCTACAACCTCATACGATATCATACCTATACATATGAATTTTATGAAATGGTCCACTGGAGGCGACCCGCAGCATGCATTTCTAGGTGCGTGACGCGAAGAAAGTTTAAGATGGTAGATGATGATGATTTTTTGATAGATGTAGGCAAGCCCTGCAGCGGACCTAAAATAAAAACTGTCAACTCATGTAAAGTGACATACCGCCGGTAAAGGGCAGACGAGGCCGGCCTTGGCGAGCACTCGGCCCACGTAGGGCTCCTCGTTGATCAGGTCGCACAGCCTGTGGTGCATCTCGACGAAGCTGCGTCGGTACTCGTTGTGGAGGTACTCGTAGAACACCATGTGCGTCTGAAAGTTACGATAAGATAAGATTTATTTCAGAAAAAAATAACATAAAAGACCTTATAGTATACTAAGGTAAAGGTACCCTGCTCCCTAGTTACCTCAGTTGTATTACACAGGGTATTATTTTCATTTGAACCCGGCGAACGAAAAAAACATGGAAGCATTTCTTCAAGCTATCCTATCCTCTAAAATCGGCACACGCATCTATCTACTCGCGCAGAGAGCTTTGTTAAAAATATTTTAAACCAATAAGAAAACTAGAAACTCCGTCATTGGTAGATAGTTTTCAAAGTCAAACTGACGTCTTCTCTAAGTCAGGTTTATCGAATTACATACCTACCTAAATCGTGAGAGGAACCATCTGTAGACTCCGCCCATACGAGAACCAATATGCATTAGGTAATTTCTCAGGGCTAGTGAGATCTCCATGTTTTCTTCTGCTCGCTGTTTGAACCTAATTTAGTCCCAACTTAATATTATTACATCTATAGATCGTCGGTTAGAGCAGGCCTTAGAAAGGTCATTACTTCAATCTAAAAATCATTACCCAACACGTCCAACAAGAAAAAATAGTTATTTGTTATGCAAGAATGCAAAATTATTGTTTGCGGCGAGTGCTTGTATTGAAAACCGAGCTAGCGAAGGTTTCTAAAATTGAGCCACGAGCGTAGCGAGTGGTTCAAAAAAAGAAACCTGAGCGTAGCGAGGTATTCAGAAGCACGAGACGCAAACAATATTGCATTCGTGCGAAACACAAAACTTTTCATCTCACAGAAGCGAGGAAATAACTTTGTTAGCCAAGCGGGACAAACTCTATAGACAACTACTTACAGGCAAAACAGGTGAGTCAAATAAGTTCCTTTTAAAAGCATATTTTACTGTAGTTACGGCTGCCGCACTAAAGTTTTGAGCTTCGTTGGTATTAAAACCATTCGTTTTATTAATAATTTCCTGAAGTTTATTTATCCAGACACAAAAATAATGTAAATAAAAGAATGTTTTTTTTTCCGGGTGCACTCTGAACTTATACCATATAAATTAAAAAATTGTAGGAGATAAAAAATTAAATTAGTAATATCGTTTGAAAAAATGTATTTAACAAACCAAAACATAATTATCTATTTGATAAAACAGAAACGCAGCATTTTTTTTATTTACTGGTATTTAAAAATAAATATGTGTACAAAATATTGAAAAGACTATAAGAAGAAACCGCGTTTCTGAATGTTCTATTCCGTGACTTTACCTTTTTAAAAGATGCTTATGCACCATTTACATTCACAGTTTTGTATAGAAAATGGGCACGAACAATCGCTTTCGCTGAAATACGCGTTTAAACGAACTATGAATGAGGTTTTATTTTCCATCGGGATCTGGCATCTACTTAAACGGCCAGTGTTTTTTTCTTTTTCAAAACCATAGGGCGCGGGAAAGACTGTCTCGGCGTCGCGTTCAAATTTCGAAGCGCACAAAAGTTCAGATAGTTTAAATCCGGCCTTTACACGATCGTAAGTTACTAGTAACAGCAAACTTTCCGAGCGTGGGAGATGAAAAAACTAATTTATTTCGGGTTGATGGCAAAACTAGCGATCATGCTATACAGGATGGTCCAGTAAGAGATGCGACAACGTTCGGGAGCTGAAAGATTGGGCCATTTAATTTCCAATAAGATTAGCGAATTTTCATCATAAAAATCTCACCGTTTATGAGTTAATTTAGTTTTAAAGAAAAATTATATTCTTTCTTCGCTCAGGCTTTTGCCTGCTAATAACTCTCTTTCTTTTTATGATTAGTGTTTGTTTATGGAATTAATAAAAAAGTGTCTCGTAAATAAATTATAGGTAAGTGTAATAAAGTAATTTTTCTTTTTTTCTGTCATTATCATCATCATAATCCTATTAACTAACACCCACTGCTGAGTAAAGGCCTCTTCACGTCCACGCCACCTCTCATGATGCTGTGCCAGACCAGACGCAACCAGTTTTTTCCGGCTACTTTGCTTTGGGCTATGTATAGCGCAGTGTAAGTGGAATCTCAACTCTACATAGATGGATAAAATGACTGTACCTACGTATACTCAGACTCAAGAGTGTGTGACATCTTTGTAGGAGTAGGCGACATCTCGGACAAAATATTTTCGGACACATTGTCCGAAATGTCACTTAAAAAAAAAAAAGATATGTCACTTTATTATTTTAATTGAACGAGCGAGCGAAGCGAGCGAAGTTCTCCTAGTCTACTGGAACAATCCGGCGTTTGTATGTATGTATGTTTGTATGTAATATGAATGTTCGTTCGACGATAACTTGAGTAAATATGGTCGGATCGTTATGAAATTTGGTAGGCGGGTAAAAGAAATTCAAAGAATTTTTAAGTTCGAACATGAGCCAAATCGGTCGAGGGGTTGCCGAGAAATAGGGTTTTACAGTTTATATGCAAAGCGCGCGCGCGCCTGCGCGAATGGCGTTAGCAAAGTTACACGTATTATGTAACTGGGGTCGCGAGTTCATAGTTCGGGGCGAACCACTAGTATTTTTGTGGTGACATCTCGGACACTAACAAATAACGCTGTTTTGTACAGTCGGATAGAAAACTGCCTACGATCTTATTTATGAGGTGACTAATAAAAATGTTACAAACCCACATGCAAATAATATCTTGTGTACTCATGCAGTCATCAACATTAGCTCTCCCCCGCAAGTGTGTCGCTCGCGACACACATTTTATTTCATCAATTTTATGTTAGCATATCTTAACTATATTATGTTGACAATATTTGAATGTTTTGCCTCGTGTACCAACGTTTGGCAATCTGCCCCCGCGTCTCATGTCACTGCGCAGGTAACAAAGGCTCAGCACAGCCAATAAGTCCCACAGTGTTTTATCAAGACGTAGCGTAGGGTAGCGTTAAATCAAATCATTTTGATGAAAAAGTTCTAGGCTTACATAAAGTGGTAGGAGGATCACCACAACCTCAGTTCTCACACCATTACGCGGGGTTAGTTAGGAACAAAATGTTGTGAGAACTGAGGTGATGATCCTTCTAGCACCTTATGTAAGCCTAGTACTTTTTCATCAAAAATGAGACGAACGCGATCTGAGTGCTTAAATTCAGGCTTTAACTGTCAAGGCAAACGGCTCATTTAAGCCGCTTCAGCTATCCTAAAATAGGCAGCTGTGGTAACGCTATTTCTCTGTGTACTATATTTTAATACTTTAGTATCTGACTGTACGATACAGGTTCAAATCTATACTTATAATAAAACTCTAGCGAAGTCAATTCTGTACATTGAATATTTTTAGAAAAAAACTAGCAGGGGTTACTAAGTAAACTATACTGAATCCAAAAATGCAAAAAAAACGGTTTATGTCTGTCTGTCTGTCTTTCTGTCTTTCTGTCTGTCTGTCTGTCTGTCTGTCTGTCTGTCTGTATGAACACGATAAACGCGAACACCGCTGAATAGTTTTCAACCAAACTTAACATGGTCGTAACTCACGTTTCTGGGAGTAACTTAGGCTATCCGATGTTTAGAATACATTGCGGGTTGCAATTTTAACTTCGTTTTTTGTAAGAAATATTCATAATTTGGATATTGCTTCTTGAGAAGGTATGTTAAGAACGTGATACTGAACATATTTCTGCAAAAAAAAATTAAAAGTCCGACTTTGAACCACATTCTCTCGAAAACCTACATTGCGGGTTGCAATTTTAACTCGATTTTTTGTAAGAAATATCCATAATTTTGATATGGCTTCTTGAGAAGGTATGTTAAGAACGTGATACTGAACACATTTCTGAAAAAAAAAAAAAAAAAGTCCAACTTTATTATCTCGGAAACCGTTGATTTCCCAGGCATAGTTCCTTGTGCAAAAATGTTCGTTATGATGAGGACTATACGTATACGTTGTCTCTCGCTTTGTTGGCGGTCTTTTAACACTCTGAAAATGTTAGTTCTACAAGCGTAGCATAAGGCCGGGTTAGAGCGTATGTATGGGTTTAAAACAATAGGTATCTCACTCTTTTGTTTGACGTAGAGCGGGATGGACAGAGCCATAGATACGCTCTAACCCAGCCTTATGATGCTTGCTGGAGGGAATTGTGAGTGGTTTTCGGTGGAGGTCGGACAAAGTTTATCCATGTTAGAAATGTAGTACTGTTGCGTCGCGGTCGAAATGTTCTGGGTTTGAACCCACGCGAGGTTGAAATTTTTTTTTGTGCCTTTTTTAAAATATTTACTCTACTGAGCCCAACTTGATATTAAAAAAATATATTTTGTTTGCCGTAGAGCGGGATAGACAGAGTTATTTGCGGTAGATACGCTCTAACCCAACCTTATGCTTTGCTTGCTGGCTTAGCATGAGAATGGGTAAGACCTTATCTATCGGCTTATAACTTTATCTATCCCACTCTACGTCGAGGGAGATACATAATAAACCCCCATACTTCCCAGGCAATTCTTATGCTAAGCTTCCTGGTATCTTACACGGGCGATACCTAATCTAAACAAAACATATTTTATCATAAATGTATTGTTTAGATTAGGGCACACACACACAGACAGACACACAGACAGGCACACCCTCATAAACACATAAACAGACACACACACAAAGCTATCAAACTTATGACACCCCTCTTTGTTGGTCGGGGGTTAAAAAAACCTCCCTTTTGAGTTTTCCTCCACAGTCGAATTTAAATTAAATGTCAAATGTGTAAAAACGCATACGAAGTCGCGGGCACAACTAGTGGTCAATATTTTGAGAGTGTCCGAGATGACGCCTCAAAAATATTAAAAATACAAAGTGACATTTCGGACACTTTGAATTACGAAAATATTTTGTCCGACATGTCGCCTACTCGTTTTTAGATGTGCCCGGCGGGAGAGGATACGAACCGTGACATTATTAGCCCACGTATGTTTGTTGCGGCCCTCGCCGTTGATCAGGTAGTTGCCTCCTCTGCCGTACCGTCGGATAACGAGAGTTGCCATGTCCATGAACTTGTGGTTTATGTAGGTGACGTTGCCTCGCTCCGGTATTACTTTTAGGCTCTGGGGGCATAAAATGTAAGGGGGCTAAAATAACATAACATATATATTTTTTTATAAATATTTTTTATGTTACTTTAATACGTTTATTACCACCCCTCGTACAAGTGGTAGCCACAAATCTGAGTTTATAATTTTTATCTTAATACGAATAATATCACCCCTCGTACAAGAGGGAGCCACAAAACCAGAGTTTAAAATTTTTGCATACTTTAACCTCAAAACCCCAAATCTACCTATCTATCCAGGCAATGTAAATTAATCATTTCGCCTTCAAGCGTAAAAAAAAATTAAAAATCTATAATAAGCCAGATATATTGGAAGAATCCCATCTGATCTAATACAATAAAAACGTATCCCATCAAAAACATAAATGTACAAAAATCCAAGTCTCGCTTCCACCGTAAAAAGTTTTGAGATGACCATGTAAAGCCAAGTCAGTTTTTTTACTGAGTATGAAGCACGTATTCGTTTCAGTTAGTGTGAAAACACCTGTTCAACAACTTTGTCATACATTGTTTCCTAATTAGTTACCTACCAACATTTAGTGACTGTATCAATATCAAACATATTTATTTCTGAAATGTAAATAGTGACTTGGCAATAGCACGGCAATAACTTTAATAATAATTTATTAATATATCAAATTATAATTATTACAGATTTGTGCTGTTGCCAAGTCACTATTTATATTTTAGAAATAAATATGTTTGATATTGATACAGTCACTAAATGTTGGTAGGTAACTAATTAGGAAACAATGTATGACAAAGTTGTTGAACAGGTGTTTTCACACTAACTGAAACGAATACGTGCTTCATACTCAGTAAAAAAACTGACTTGGCTTTACATGGTCATCTCAAAACTTTTTACGGTGGAAGCGAGACTTGGATTTTTGTACATTTATGTTTTTGATGGGATCTCACTTCTTTTTGTACGTAGACCTCCGTTTTTTTCTTCTCGGGTGATATTTCTTGCACATAAGCTACGGGTTTTCTTAAAGCCCACTCCCTATCTCTCTTAGTTTTCTCAGAGGCTTTGATGTAGCAATATTGGACAAGTCTGGACGGCAAGTGCCTCTAAGTCGGATACAAAGCGACGGTCGCCTTAACGTTGTAGTTTTCACAATTGCCGTCGAGTATAGGTCAGCATGTAAGTGTCTCCAGGCTCGTCATCACACGTATAAAGTTGCATCTCATCCCAATGCGACCACGTACGCAACAATAGCACGCCTAATGGCATGCGACGACTCAATGTTCCCATACATGGATAAGGAATGGAACAAACACGAACCATCTCAATGTATGGGAATAACTTTATGGTTTCCTGGATGGATGGAACCATCCATATCCATTGCAATATTCATTCATTCGTAGTTTTACGGTGAGTGATGTGGCTTTTAACTTAGTGTAACACTGAGCTCAGAAATTATTGTAAAAGACGACATTTTATTCTCAGAAACTAGTTGGGAAAATTCCTGGGGAATTTATAGGCGTGTTGTAGACATAACCATACCGCGATGTAGGAACTTAGTGGCGCCATCTAGTTGGAAGTGGCAATATTCATACTTTTATTATTTACCGATCGGAAATAAGTTCAGGGGGTTACTCTAGACGCTATTGCGTTCATATTGACAAACCTTCTAATTTATTAATTTTTAATTCGCACTGTCATGTTTTGATTTTAAATACTTCGTAATGTTTATTCAGGCTATTTTGAGCAATAAAAATGTGAAATGCGTCTTTATTCGTAAAATATTGAATTTTATAAATTGCGCCATATTGAAAAAATTGCGTCACGGGTATTTTTTTTATTGCATTAAATTAAACACTTTATAATAACAGCACGCTAATACTCGTAGTAGCGCCTTCCAGTGGTGAAAAGAAATATGAATATATTTTTATCGATTTTTATCACTTTTGTATGGCAGTATAATTTTAATATTTACAAATCGGAAATTGTCGTGAACATTTTTTATTTAATTAATTAAATACTTTATAATGACAGCAGGCAGATTTTCAAGTAGTGGCGCCATGAAGTAGGAATATTTTTTGTCATCGTCTTTGTAAGGGTATAGTAGGTATGTTCATAAATTTCCGATAGTTATAAGTTTTAGCTCACAGTTGTATTTTTAATCTTTAGTGAATTTCATCTTCCATTGTGATTTTGATGTCAAGACGCAACCCTAGATGGCGCTAGTTGTTGCATAGACGCATACATTATTTTTATTTCTCTATATATTATAAAATACTAATCAAGAATATATTCATAGTGCATAATTCACTTAATAATAACCGCATGCAAAATTTCAACTCCATACGCCTACTAGAAGTACATTAAAAGTCATGATGGTGATGAGTATGTCACCCACGTTTTGACCGAACTTTGACTTGAGATATTTCATTATTAAATGTAGGTACAAACTTGTAATTTGGAGGTCTAGGTAGGTTCCGTGAGAACTGTTAGTAACCGAAATTTCAGCTTTCTAGCTTTACTCACAACGAAGATACAGGGGGGTCAAAAGTGCTGCGAGTTGCTTCGAGAAAAGTATGGTACGGGGTGCCTCTGCTGAGCTCGACTTGGCGGCGGCACTCCGTGCCGCCAGATACCTTGTTACACCTTGTATTATGATAGCGCAGCGTTTTGCACAATTTTACAGTACATAACGATAATTTGTACTCACATATACCAATCCAAAAACAAATAGGACAAAAACAGCTATATTTGCGCAGGGCATGGTAATTCAAAAGCGACACTGAACGCAAATAGTGAAAACTTTATGAGGTACCTTCCTCTATAAAGTACATTGAACCAATCTCTTTATGTTTAACGTTTAGCTTAATTTTATAAATAGCTAAGCGGTTCCGTTTATCTCATTGTTGGAAAAACAAATCGTACAATTCATTATGTTGCTTGGTACGGTCGGCCACCATCTCAGATACCCCATGGCAGTTCTTACCGCGCGTGGCATAAGGGCGCCAATCGAACAAAAAGGGGTATCTGAGACTGTGGCCGACTGTACCTATGTATAGGTAGTATTATTTTTTATTTACCCTTTCCGCCACCAGATTCATATAATTTGGACATAAGTAGGTGCCTATGCTGTGTTTTTTTTTTTTCGGAATTTTTATTCGTTTCCTTTGATATCAAAGCTCAGTTGGTAAGAGCGCAGGCAAGGCCGAACAACAAAAATTTAACTATCGTTTAGTTCGTTGACAAAATCTTATTTTGATAACTTACTTTTCCACATGATGCTAGAAAACCTGCTTTCAAATAAAAAACTGCATCCAAATCGGTTCACCCATTTAAGAGCTACGGTCTACGGTGCTACAGGCAGACATACACACTCAGAAAGACACACATAGCGGTCAAACTTATAACACTCCTCTTTGGTCGGGGGTTAAAAATTAGTTATCAATATGTATTAACCTGTATCTCTCTTTGTTCTTAGCTCCAGAACGTGGTTGCGTTCGGCCTCTGCGCAATCCAGATGGCGCTGTTCGCCATCTACCCCTCCAAACCCAAGGCCAAGCCGAGCAAAGGAAAGGACAAGGCCAAGAAGGCCGAGTAAGGGTTACGATAGCGGATGTTATGGTTGGTTTACAGGTATTCAGGGCGAAGGTCCGCAATGAGCTCAAGTTTACAAGGTTTGTTGTATGGGAAACTAAAATGTAAGGCGACAAAAAATGGCGCCAATGACGTAAGAATTCGACCGCCATTTTGTTGGGCTAGTGGCGCCATAGCTTCCTTTCATTTCTACCGGTACAAGCGACATTTAATTAACTCTGGGCTTATTTTGTCCAGTCCAAGGGGTCAGCCTTACAGGTAGAAGTCCACTAAATGAATAAATGATACTTTACTTTACTTTACTAAATACAACCTTGTAGGTAATAGCGGATCCAACCCAGTTTATCTTACCCAGCTCTTATAATAAGGCTCGTGGATTGTCTTCCTAAATCAAAATGTACAACGTTGTAGTGAAATTGTAAAATGTATACGGGGTGTAAAGATGTATATTTTTGTATAATATTAGCTTTGATAAAAAAAATATTTTCGCACATTCTACTTAGCTATGATGAATCAGAATCCGAGTTTTTTATTCAATATGCAATAAATAAATTATTTACATTGAACGTATGAGGTTGGATCGTTCTAATAAATTGTGCATTGCGATATAATTTTTACTATTTACTATAAGTACTAATATTGAAATATTTTCTGAATCGTGTTAATATTGTTTAAATATCGGGCGAGAGTTTGTTTCACCCTGTATACTGTATATTTTTTCTAAATGGTATACTTGTGTATACCATTTAGAAAGTCCAGACCAGCATTAAGGGTCCGTATAAGGCTAACTAGCGCCACCAATGTTGAAAAAATCATATCTCGCTTCAGAAGAAGTTTCTGACAAAATCCTAAGATGAGCTCATGCGCCATGCTTTTCTAGATTTTTAAGTGTGGGTACCCAACTCAATTTCTAGTCTTAAGCTAAAAAATTTTCGATAACCGCCAAAAACGGCCGTTTTTGGCGGTTATCGAAAATTTTTTAGCTTAAAAGTAAATTTCGAAGAGGGTATCTACACTTAAAAATCTAGAAAAGCATGGCGCATAGGCTCATCTTAGGATTTTTCCAGAAACTTCTTCTAAAGGAAGATATGATTTTTTCAACATTGGTGGCGCTAGTTAGCCTTATACGGACCCTTAAGGACACATTCCATGTTAATTTGACTGGCAGATCAATGTTCTGCTTAATGCTTTTATTAATTAATTGTGTTTTTGTTATTACTTACAATAATAGAACAAATAAATAATTGTTATATTACATACACGACGTTCTTGATATTGTTTCAGTTACTACAGGGTGCACTCTAAGTCGATAGCGGAACTTTAAGTAGGCTGTCTACTGATCACTACAAACAACTTGTACTAGGTGGCGAAGTGAGTTAGAGTGCACCCTGTAGATTAAGGCCGGCTACACACGGCCCTAAAATCAGTGGCGATATCGGGACAATCGTGAGCTCGCCCGAACCAATTTCTGAGTTGGTACGATTGAATGTACGATTTGCCTACACAGGATTGCCTCTGATTTTAGGGCCGTGTGTAGCCGGCTTTAGGGCAAAGTAAAACACCGAGCATGTGTGATTGATGATTATGATAGCCAATGACATTCTTTATAGCAGAACTTTTTAAAATTTTTAGCAAACTGTGTTTTTTTTTCTTTTGTGTTGATACTTCTTGCTTTCTGACAGAATAATAGATTTTCAACGTCTTTCATGGAAAAATTAATTTGATTGATATAATGTAAATAAATAAAATCATCATCTGGAAAAACATTTCATATCTAAGTATCAAACTCTTTTGAAATTTCTACAATTCAATGAAACGTTCAGTTTATTATTGGGGACAAGAAAGGCTGAAATAATTGTAAGAGTCCTAAAAATAGAAGGTAAGTAACTTCTTCCCATTATGTGTAGGTACACACGACAGCACGAGTGTACACTTTTGTTGTAAAGTCGCCCGTAACGTAAAGGAGTAGAGTGCTATCGTGTACCTAAGGGTCGATGTGCGGTCGTGTGTACAAGCATTATTATTTTTAAATCGTCGCACTCAGGCAAGTTAATTTATCAGGCCGATATTTCGCGCGATACTTGGAAAAACTTTTGGACCACGCAAGTAATTTCAAATAGTTCACGCATATACCTACAGCGCATCTACAAGGTGTTACAAAAGTACCTAACTCTTTTTACAGGGTAATAGCACCCGGTGATAAGGATCACAACCTAATTTTTTTTTCTCAATGACGTTCCGTTAATTTTTAAATTAATAAAATGTGAACGATGTGGCGGGAGAAAATATTTTTTTAAATATTGTTTTCATCGACTTTCACAATGTTTTAACAACTCAAAGCTATGTAAATGCTCCTACACGCACAAACATATTTTTAAATTTAAGCTAATAACAAAAACAAAAAAGTTATGATTTTTTTTCAATTTTGAGGTTATAAAATAAAAATTGTTTTTTTCAACTTTTTTTCACAGATTTGACATCTTGTTGACCAGTAGGTTACACCCTGTAAAAAGAGTTAGGTACTTTTGTAACACTTTGTATACTACGTAAGGAAAACTATACATACTTAGATTTTTTGTGTAGTTACCACCTAGGTATACCTGTTATACCTACCTGTTGGTATAGCATTTTTGCATGTGGCCTAATGTAAGTACTTAATTTTATATTGTGTTGTTTATCGCAGCTACAATCCAATGTCTGCGTTGTTTCGGTCGTTGCGGCTAATCAAGCTACCAAAGCAGCGGCTTTTACTGGTAAATATCTCTATTATCTTTACAAAATCTATATCACTTCAAATATGTCCGCTGCATGACCTCTTCGTTAGGTACAGTCAGCGACCGCCATTGCTAATGGTAGCTCTTATCGCCCGTCGCGCGCAAACCCGAGTCAAACAAAATAAGTTGTCGGTTGCTGACCGTACTTATACAGGGTGTTTCAGAAAGGTCCTATGACACTGAAAGGGGTCGCTTACTATGGGACAAGTTCGAAATCTCGAAAAAAATTACAAGTTTCCTATACTAAAATTGGATACCTACTGCACCAAAAGTAAGGAGCAGAAACTTTTTTTTTTATGATTTCTTACTTGGTCCCGTAGTAAAAGTTGCTTCTATTGGTGAGTTAAGCGACCCGTTTCAGTGTCATAAGACCTTTCTGAAACCCCCTGTAGAATAAGGGAATTTCTGACAGCTCATAAGTTGTAGTTCCAAATTTGTAACTAGATGTCGCTGACGAGACATGTTCTTTTTTATGCCAGTTCGCGCTCGTTGGCCTTTGTACGGTCGGCCACAATCTCAGATACCCCATGGCAGCTCTTATCGCGCGCGGCATAAGAGCGTCAATCGAACAAAAATGGGTATCTGAGACTGTGGCCGACTGTACATACGTCCAAACACATTCAGCTAATACCTGAATTGTGGAGCAAAATGAAGTGTTTCCGGATTTACCATTCACTCATACAAGAATATTAACAAAGTCGTGCACTTTTTCATGTACAGTGTAAAATGGAATGACGGCTACGACAATGAAAGATGAAGTCACAGAGCAATGAAGTGAAGAAGTATTTTCGCTATAGTAAGCACTAATTTACTTTGTGATAGAAAACATGTCGTATCAACGCCATCTGTCACAGCTTTTAGAACTATTTTTTTATTTTTTTTAGCTGTCAGAAAATCCCTAATTTGATGTTGCATTTTTTGAGGTCATGTAGTGGACGCACCTGTGATTACTGTTAATAATACATGTATCTTCTGTTCACAAGTGTAAAGCGAAACACAGTTCGTCGAAGGCCGAGTCGTTCCTGAGCGGCACCAACGCCAACTTCCTGGAGGCGCAGTACCTCGACTGGGCCAAGTCCAGGGGAGCCATCAACTCGGTTCGTGTGACGGCTTCTTAAGAATGCCCTACAAGCGTAGCATAAGGCTGGGTTAGAGCGTATCTACATACTGTCCGTTAACTCTAGAAATTAAATGGCAACAATTTTTCATAGTAAATCCGAAAAGCGGTCGGCTTTACTATGAAAAATTGTTGCCATTTAATTTCTAGAGTTAACGGACAGTCTGTATGGGTTTATAACTATTAAGCACCTCCTCCCTATTTTGTTTGACGTAGAGCGGAATAGACAGAGTTATAAACCCATAGACACGCTCTAACCCAGCCTTATGCTACGCTTGTAGATGTCTTTTCATAAATATGACAATCTGTAGAAAATCTTGTCCGTCTAATGGACCCAGTAGCGCCTGGTACAAATTAATGGATTCGAAAATCGGATAAATAGATTGATTCTCTCGCAGAAAAGACATTGCGTGAAATAAATACCGTGTACGGCGTGCAGACCATAAGCCCTAAAAGTTCACGATTTATTTTTTTCTTTTTCCAGACTTGGGATGACTTTTACGATAGCATCAATGGTCCAGCATTGAAGATTGAAGAGTTCGAAGATGAGTTCAGTCCAACTACTGTTCGTGAGTAGCAAATTTTGCTAATTTGAAGCGACTAGGGTGGTATTCCAGAACGCTTCGGTTCAAACTAGAACGCTACTTAAACTCTGTTTAAACTCAGTTAAAACTAGAACGCTACTTAAACTCTGTTTAAATTCAGTTTAAACTCAGTTTAGTAGTCGACTGTCGATAAAACAGTGCATGTTTTGATTTGAATATCCCTCCCTTCATATCAAAAAATGCACTGTTTTTACCCGACTACGCGAAGCAAAAAGGAGGGTTATGATTTTAGCAGCGTATGTATGTATGTGTGTATGTATGTATGTATGTGTGTATGTATGTGTGTATGTATGTGTGTATGTTTGTGTGTATGTTTGTGTGTTCATCTGTTACCTCGCAGAGCCTAAACTACTTGGCCGATTTCAACAAATGAGGTGTCGTTGGATTCGTCTTAATTACCCAGGTGACATAGGATAGATTAATTTTGAAAAAAACCAAGATGGCGGCTATGCTGCGCCCTAAAGTAGTGGACCTAAAAATAAAAATTATCGGATACCATCGTCATGGGTATGAAATGAAAGGGCTTTAAAAGACCTTTTCAAAAATGTATAACACATGTAGCATCAACATAACAAATAGAACAAAAAATACCAAAATGTGTTTTTTTTGCCCTTCTTTGTTCTATTCTGGGCATTTTTGGGTGATCGTCCAAAATGACATACTAAAAAGCTCAAAAAAAAAGAAGTTAAAAACTAAAACCCGACTACTAAAAGGCTTAAAACAAGACCTGCTTATCCTTAAAATAGACTCATAGATAATTAATCGTAGTCGGAGGACACCACATTCGCAATTGATAAACCGATGGCCTCCGAGTACGATTAATTATCTATGAGTCTATTTTAAGGATAAGCAGGTCTTGTTTTAAGCCTTTTAGTAGTCGGGTTTTAGTTTTTAACTTCTATTTTTATCAACAGTCTAAACCACCCTAAAGGTCTATTCCATGAGTCGGGTATCACTAACCAAAACCTAAGTTACCTACTTTTTGTTACCTAATCAAGGAATCTTAATCTTTGACGGGCAGTCTTATTGTTCCAGCCATGAAAAAAAAGGAAAAGGCCGAGGATTCTAATTCTTTAGAGAAGATTAAACTTCATTTGGCGGTCCAGAACCTCATAAGATCGTACCAGGTATGTATTCATTTACCTACCGCAGTATAGTTTATTCTCTTACATAAAATAACAAAATGTGTTTGGTTACAAATTGTTGTTTTTTTTTTTACCAAAGTGCCAATTTCAGCAAAGAACAAAAGTAGTTAGAAATTACATTTAGAAGTTGTAGTGTTTCAGGAATAAACTATTTAAAAATTACCCTGTACAAGTTGTTGATTAAACCAAATCTGTGAGTTTTTGGTGTACCTAGAATAAAGTTTTCTGTACCTATCTATAAAGATTTCTATAAGGTTAATACATTCGCTCGGGACTGGACTTGAACCCGCAAAATCTTTATAATGTGCACGGCTTAGTGCTTTAGAAAATACAAAAAGTGTTATCTATCTGTTTCTTACTGTTGTTGTGTTACTTACTTACTTATCTTCCCTCACCACCAGTGCCGCGGGCACCTGCTTGCGAAGATCGACCCTCTAGGGCTGCAGATCGGCGCCCATCTTACTGTTGTTGTGTTACTTACTTACTTATCTCTCTCACCACCAGTGCCGCGGGCACTTGCTGGCGAAAATCGACCCTCTAGGGCTGCAGATCGGCGCCCAGTTCATCGTCAACAACACCACCATGGGCACCAAGGCGATGGAGTCGAAAGTCGTCGCCCGGGAGCTGGGCACTACGCTGTGTTAGTATGAGATCGACCCTCTAGGGCTGCAGATCGGCGCCCAATTCATCGTCAACAACACCACCATCGGCACCAAGGCGATGGAGTCGAAGGTCGTCGCCCGGGAGCTGGGCACTACGCTGTGTTAGTATAAGATTGACCCTCTAAGGCTGCAGATCGGCGCCCAGTTCATCGTCAACAACACCACCATGGGCACCAAGGCGATGGAGTCGAAGGTCGTTGCCCGGGAGCTGGGCACTACGCTGTGTTAGTATAAGATCGACCTTCTAGCGCTGCAGATCGGCGCCCAGTTCATCTTCAACAACACCCACCACCATGGGCACTTTTTGGTTCCTTTTAAAGCATCATATTACTACCTACGTAGACTAACTAAGTACCACTTTAGCTATCAAAATGGCGTGTCGTATTTCAGGTGAAAAACACATGGACACAATGTTCGAGCTGCCCGATAGAACAGCCATTGGTGGGAAAGAGCATGCGCTGACGCTCAGGTAACATAAAGATCATGACCGTACTAAAAAAAAAAACATATGCCTCGAATTTTATTGGAAAGGGATCCTCCTTTTTTTGAAGTCTATGAAGTGCATTAGAGCTGTCTTCAAAAACAGTCAAGTTTCTGAAGACAGCTCTAATGCAGTAGCTGTACTAAATAGGTATGCCCTAGGTCTTTAAAACAAATTACAATTTAACAGGCTAGACTAGACAGCCATATTAAAGCACAGAAGCAGTGACGGTTTTGTTTCTCTCTCAGAGAGATCATCCGCCGCATGGAGGAGGTCTACTGCGGCCCCATCGGCGTCGAGTACATGCATCTGTTCGACCTAGACCGGATCAACTTCATCCGAGAGCGCATGGAGAAGCCAGGAGTCATGGACAAGTCGCTCGCCGACAAGCGCGACATCATGCGGCGCCTCACGAAGGCCGTCTAGTGAGTCACCAACACTATCCTGCAGCAGGAAGTTAAGGGGGGGGGCTAAGGGGCCCAACCCCCCCCCCCCCCCCCAAAAGCATCTGAGACCCTCTATAAAAATAAATGTTGTATACTTTGTAATCTTGAAAACCTACGCTCATTGGGTTCAAGCCCCCCAAACCAAAATCCTGGATCCGCCTCTATCTGCAGCCCATGTATTCTCTAAAATATCCACCGTATAAATAATAGTTTTAAAATGTCAAAAATAAGATTGTTCATTTCAACGAGTCTTTTGACGCTCAACGGTTTAGAAACTAGAGGCGCTGGTGTATTACGTAAAAAGTCCGCATAGTTCTAAGTTGCCAAAAAAGATGTCGATTGGTGTTGTGGACTAATAACTGTTTGCGATTACGTAAGAAAAAACAATACAGTGAAAACTGATAGTGATGTCATATTCATAAAATCATATCGATATTTACCTAAGTGACATTTGTCTATGAGCGTATCTGTAGCTACATCCGAGAGCTCATGGAGAAACCAGGGGCCATGGACCAGCCACTTGTCGACAAGCGAGACATCATGCGGGGCCTCACGAAGGCCGTCTAGAAAGCTGCTTGTTGTAGTTATGCTAGGGTGTAAAGGCCCTTCTGTATCTCTGGAGGTACCCTAGACGTACAGAGGGCCTTCACAAAGCTACGCCATGCCTTCCTGTCCTCAAAAACGCTTCTGACTTGGCTCCAGCTTAACCCGACAGCTCACAGTTTGGCCCTCTAGGTACTCTTCGGTGCCACCATGTAAACGGGATGTCCACGGTTTCTTTTGTAAGCTGCAGGGGATGCACAGAAATCAATAAGGCGGTAGCCGGTAGCGAGATAAAAACGTTATCGATGCAGCCGTTCTGCTTAGAACAAACTGACTGAGGCCCGGATTCTGAATTGAGAAATTCGCTAAGCACCTAAGTATCTTTCTGTCTCTGCAGATTTCTCACAAAAGAACGTGACAGTAGTAGTATTTACTTAGTAAAATTCTCAATTCAGAAACCGGCCTGTCTGTCCAGAACACGTAGCTTGCATAATTATTTTTATTTTGTTTCAAAAAGTGTAAAACGAAACGTTGCAGCCTGGAGAAGTACTTTGCGACCAAGTGGCCGGCGGAGAAGCGGTTCGGACTGGAGGGTGGCGAGAGCATGATCGCGATGCTTGAAGAGATCGTGGAGACCAGCACGCTGCACGGCGTCGAGTCCATCGTCATCGGGATGCCGCATCGAGGTGAGAGCTTGGCCAAACAAACCATACAAATGTGAGGAGAATTGTAGATAGGTAGTGGCCACCCCTCGTGTTAGAGTTTTTAGGCCGCCCAAAGGGCCTCTGACGTGACTTAACGACAACCGGGACTTCGGAAGGCACGTTGAACCAACGCTTTAACGTACCTTCCGGAGGACGGAAGCGCTCAGATATTATTGCCACTAGCGGTCACCCATCCATGGACTGACCGCGCCCAATGATGCTTAACTATGCCAATCGATTAAGAATAACGTCTTTAACTCCCACCGACTCCCTTGCCTTGATCCTATCTAACCTCATCTTTCCAGTGGTATTTAAAGTCTTCAGCCTCTTGTGTACCCACCGCCCGATCCTCTCCCATTATTTGAAAGGTAAAATCACCTAAAACTAATGGGACGAATTCAGGCAGCACAGAGGGCATATCGGACCAAGGACTATTAACCGACCAAAAATCAGTCCTCCAAACAACGCTGGAAGGCTGAAGAAAGCAGACAAGCGACTGGTAGAAGACCACGAAGAACAGATACCTACTATAGGGGTAACAAACATCTCTGTTTGGAATGTCTTCAAGCAAAGACCGACTTAAGACGCATTGTATTTTGTCAGGTCGTCTGAACATGTTGGTGAACGTTTGCCGCAAGCAGCTAACAGACATCTTCGCACAATTCCAGGCACTGGAGCCGAAGGAGCAAGTTAGTATTCCCAGAAAAACTGTGTTGCATCTACGTAATAAGATGATTTATACAGCGTCCAGTGGCACCTTCACTCACAGACTACATGGGTGAAGAGACCAATCGGCGCCGCAGTGCCTGGGACATTGTTTTTTTTTAGATGGAATTGGTAGCAATAAGTGTGAGTATTGTGAATAATTATTGTACTCGTCTCGTTTCAGGGGTCCGGCGACATCAAGTACCACCTGGGCACGTACGTGCACCGCTTCATCCGGCAGACCAACAAGTACATCAAGGTGTCCATGAGCGTCAACCCGTCACACCTGGAGGTGGTGGCGCCCGTCGTGCAGGGCAAGACCAAGGCTGAGCAGTTCTGGAAGGGCGACAGTAAGGGAGACAAGGTCTGGCTTCCTAGAAAATGCAGCGTTTTACAAAAGTTCCTAGATAGATAGAATACACTTTATTGTACACACGACAGCAAGTCGACCCTTACACGCTAGCACTCTACTCGATTACGTTACGGGCGAATTTACAACAAAAGTGTACCCACAGTCTGACGTGCTGTCGTGTGTACATAAAAAAAAATCTGCTAGGTATTTACATATAATTTTCTTACAATGGGCGGCCTTATTGCTAAAAGCAATCTCTTCCAGACAACCTTTCCTACTGGGGGCTATTCTCGGGAATCTCGCATTCGACACATCTCGAAGGAAAAACCTCATATCATTTCGATCTCGACTGCTCCCGACCACTCGAGTCATGTCGAGCGAAAAGGGCAAAAATCTCGCAGAAATCTCGTGCCTTTTCCTTATGTGCCGAGGATGACTTCGTCAGAATAGGAGATGTGACATTTCCCGCCAAATGAGATTTTTCCTTCGGCATGTGTCGAATGCCAGATTCTAAAAAAAACATGCCAATTTTGGCATTTTGATAGTGCATCTAATCCGATGTCACATCATCATCAGCCTGTTAACAACCACTGCTGAGTAAAGGCCTCTTCATGCTTTCGCCACTTCTCCCGATCCTGCGCCAGGCGCAACCTCTGTTTTCCGGCTACTTTGGCTATGTCGTCGGACCATCTGGCTGGTGGTCTGCCAACCGATCTCTTTCCGATGTCTACTAATTGACAATGTCCCGTTGCAGTGTATGTCGATAATAATCCACGGCGACGCGGCCTTCTCGGGCCAAGGCGTGGTATACGAGACGGTACATATGTCCAGCCTACCCGCCTTTACCACCCACGGGACCATCCACATCGTTTGCAACAACCAGATTGGCTACACCACGGATCCGCGCTTCGCCCGCTCCTCGCCTTACTGCTCAGGTAATAGAGCTCAATTTGCGCCTTCACTACGCACGGGACCATCCACATCGTTTGCAACAACCAGATTGGCTACACCACGGATTCGCGCTTCGCCCGCTCCTCGCCTTACTGCTCAGGTAATAGAGCTCAATTTGCGCATTCACCACCCACGCGACCATCCACATCGTTTGCAACAACCAGATTGGCTACACCACGGATCCGCGCTTCGCCCGCTCCTCGCCTTACTGCTCAGGTAATAGAGCTCAATTTACCACTCACGGGACCAGCCTCGTCGTGTGATGAGGGGGTGATAAAATGATCTCCTTTACCTCAACTGCAGAATTTTCTCCCTGGGAAATGTGCGATGCCTTGGAGATACTGGGTAAGGTTTCTTCTTCTTTGTCCCCATTAGGTACAGTCTGCCACACGCTAGGATACCCCTTTTTGTTCGATTGGCGCCCTTATGCCGCGCGCAGTAAGAGCGGCCATGGGGTATCTGTGCCTGTGGCCGACCGTACTTCTCCGCAGTCTTCAATTTATTTCTGTCCATGGCTGGAATGGACGGCTCTGGCCTGGTTTCTGCTGATGTTTTACAATTTTGCTTGGGGTCCTACACGGATAGAGTAAACAGTAGAGTCGAATCAACTAGCATAGGTTCTTGCTACTCTACCAGTTCCAAGTATTCTTCTAGTTTTTTTAGTACAGTCAACAGCACGTAAACCTAGACTGACTAACAAGACTGAATAGAGTGCACACTTGTAAGGGTCGACGTGCTAAAAACTGGGTTAAAACCAATGAGCGTAGGTTTTAAAGATAAAAACTGGGCTTGAGCCCGTTAGCCCCCCCCCCCTACATCTGCTACTGGGGCAAGGTGTCACCACACTACACTAAGTATTTATTAAGCCGTCGGTGATTGACTCTACCCATGTATCTACAGCTTGATTGTACGTTTGTGTGTCGTCAGACATCGCGAAGTGCGTGGACGCGCCCGTGTTCCACGTGAACGGTGACGACGCTGAGGCAGTGTCGCACGTCGCCAAGCTCGCCATCGACTACCGGTGCACCTTTAAGAAGGACGTGGTAAGGTTCCATTTCCTTTACTCACGTATGTAGGTACCTGGTAGTCCACGGTCGCAAAGGACTTGGAGCGAGGCCAACTGAGAGAAACGACAACCTGGGACAGAAAAACCTGGAGCAAGAGAACGAGGAGAGATGGAATAAGGCAAAGACAAAGAAGACGTATGTAGGAACTTCATCATCATCATCATCAGCTCACCGCTGCCCTCTGCTGGGTATAGGCCTTTTTCCCCTCGCGCCATCTCTCGCGGTACCTCGCCATCCATGGACCCTCCGCCGCCATAACAATGTCGTCCGACCATCGAGCTGCTGGTCTTCCCACCGACCGCCGTCCAACTCTTGGCCGCCACTCTGTCAATGCCCTGGTCCACCGGCCATCCTCCCGCCTCGCCAGGTGTCCTGCCCATTTCCACTTGAGACCCGCGCGATTCTATCACCAACATCGTCAACCTTCGTTTGGAACTTACTGAAGCCTTTCTTGACCGTCCGGCCAGTTTTGCTAGGGGGCTACTGCGGCACAGGAATGTAACCCCCTTTATCACCGAAATACTTAAGTGCTTTTTACTCAAAAACGCTCGTAATGTGGTCATTATTTTGACAACCTTCTTTGAGCAAAGTCGGCCTTGCCGGCTTCTTGATTAGGCCTTTTCGTTGTTGTCGTGTTTTAGCGGCCAGAAATTTCCTTTGAAAATCCCTTGACGTCATCGGTTCTATTTTCATTTCCAGGTGTTGGATCTGGTGTGCTATCGCCGTTTCGGACACAGTGAAGAGGACGAACCCATGTTCACGCAGCCCTTCATGTACAAGAAGATTAAATCCCTTACCACCGGTAGCCATCTACATAGAGCCCTATGGTCGCTCGCCTTCTTTTGCGCGAGGTCCTTATACTAGCCATAGTCTAGTCAATATGGCTGGTTATGGGACCTCCACTGCACTAGGATAGGCGTGACTGCTTTCTATTGTAAGAGGAAGCCCACGGAACGACAAATAAATTAATCAATTTGTTCTGTAGGTACCTACCCATTTGTTCGGACCTTCTGCCTTCTAATTGGAGTTTTGCACTTTTTTTTAACAGGTCGGCTATCCCCGTGTAACGGAGACCTTTTTTTAATGACCGCTTAGGAATTTTCTAATATCGGAATCTTTATTTATTTTTGGAAGGCTAACAGCTTTAGAAACACATTGTAGATACGAAGTTTAGAAACAGAGAGCCAATTAGAAGCCTTAAACTGCGCTTATCTCTCCCCCTCCCCCCTCCCCCCTCTTTCTATCTTTCGCCCCCCCTCTCTCTCACGAACAAAAACATGTCCCATATCACATAGTCAGTATGGTCGCTTCTACCATCTAGTGTTATCTATACTGCCGTAGGTATCAGAGTCGTTTCATTGTCCATTAAGAACGACTTAAGTAAAGGATTCGTTCTTAATGGACGATTAAACGACTCTGAGTACCTACGGCAGTTAGTGTATAAATCTAATAAGAGAATCTGAATGTTCTCTTTCACACTCCAGTGGACCAAATCTACGCGAACAAGCTAAAGGCGGGCGGGTTCATCACGGACGCGGACATCAAGGCGTGGCAGAAAGACTACATGGACACTCTCGACAAGCACTTCGAGCTCGCCAAGAAGGTCACCAAGCTCAGCATCATGGACTGGGTCGACACGCCCTGGACCGGCTTCTTTGAGGCTACCGATCCAAAGAAGGTTGGCTCATACAGCCGCGTTGCCTCTCACTTTTCCCGCGCCCCGTCTCGCTCTGGGTGAAACAGCTATAGAAAACAGTGTTTCACGCGCTTGGCCGTCACTGAGTTCCCACGGTCCTGAAGGGGCCTCTTAACACCCACTGCTGAGTAAAGGCCTCTTCATGCTCACGCCACCTCTCAAGATCCTGTGCCAGGCGCAACCACTGTTTTCCGGATACTTGGCCTATGTCGTCAGACCATCTATAATTCTAGTGGGTGCATGGTCTGCCAACCGATCTCTTCCCCTCTCGGGGTCGCCATTCCTTAATGGACTTTGTCCATCTGCCATCGGTACGTCTGGCCATGTGTTCTAATAATAACTCAGTCTCTAATAAAGGCGAAACACATAGCAAGTGTTTTACTTGGCTCATTCTACCACTGCGGCACGCTACATCGATACCTATACTAGTTTTTATGCTACTGCTAAATACAGTTGGAAAACGTCATCTTGTTTTGCGCAGGGAATTATAATTATAATAAACTTCACAGGTACAGGAGACGGGCATCTGCGAGGCGACACTCAACACGATTACGAAGCACTTTTGCAAGCCACCCGACCTCTACGCCTTTGAGCTTCACAAGGGCATCGTCAGAATACTGGCCAACCGGGAGAAACTGGTAAAAATCTCAAATTGTGTTCATTAGTATTTGTCTAACTACGTCTGTCTGAATCGTTAACGTGCTTAAATAAAGTCATGCAACCTCGCTGTGTCACGCGCTTTAGAATGTGCGTAGGTTACCTTATCTTAGAAGGTTGGAAGCGCTCACAGCCTAGTTGGGCTAGCCGTTCTTAGTCGATTGGCAAAGTTAAGCAACAACGGCCGCGGTCAGTCTATGGATGGGTGACCGCTAATGGCAATAATATCTGAGCGCTTCCGTGCTTCGGAAGGCACGTTAAACCGTTGATCCCGGTTGTTGTTGATTCATAACAATCGTTAAGCCATGTCAGAGGCCCTTTGGGCGGCCTAAAAATTGACACCAGGGGTGGCCACTACCTCATACGCTTACCTACCCTACCTTACCTTGCGTGGCTCGCTCCGAGCCTCTGACGATCCTTGAATTGCAGGTGAAGGAAGGTGTAGCGGACTGGGCGATGGGCGAGGCTCTCGCTTACGGCGCGCTGCTGAGAGACCGCGTGCACATCCGCTTCACCGGGGAGGACGTGGAGCGAGGGACCATGGCGCACAGGTTTGTTCACTAGGCGGACCAGGACTATGCAGAGCGAGGGACCATGGCGCACAGGTTTGTTTACTAGGCGGACCAGGACTATGCAGAGCGAGGGACCATGTCGCACAGGTTTGTTCACTAGGCGGACCAGAGCTATGCAGAGCGAGGGACCATGGCGCACAGGTCTGTTCACTAGGCGGACCAGGACTAAGCAGAGCGAGGTACCATGGCGCACAGGTTTGTTCACTAGGTGGACCAGGACTATGCAGAGCGAGGGACCATGGCGCACAGGTTTGTTCACTAGGTGGACCAGGACTATGCAGAGCGAGGGACCATGGCGAACAGGTTTGTTCACTAGGTGGAGCAGGACTATGCAGAGCAAGGGACCATGGCGAACAGGTTTGTTCACTAGGCGGACCAGGACTATGCAGGTTTAGATAGGCACAGCGGACTGGGCGATGGAGGAGGCGCTCTGCTGCGAGACCGCGTCCACATTCGCTTCACCGGTGAGGACGTGAAGTGAGGTACTATGGCGCACACGTTCGCTATCTTTTTTTTGACAGTTTGTCCTTTAGTCCTTTATGACGGTGTACCTACCTACTTACCCTCATCTATATACTTACTGTCTAAAAGAAGACCTATGCCTACCTAGGACACTAAAACACTAATAAGACCACCCCTTTTGTTCGCCACTCATCCTTATTTAGGCTCAACTACTGCCACGCCACACACCTGAGATCCTCAGCGTGTAGCATTCAGGCCGGGTTAACGATTGAGAATGTTGTTGCAGACACCACGTGTACCATCACCAGGGTGTGGACGGCGCGACGTACCGCGTACTCGACACATTGTACCCCGACCAGGCGCGGTACAGCCTGCACAACAGTTCGCTCAGCGAGTTTGGTGAGTTACACATTGAGAATGTTGTTGCAGACACCACGTGTACCACCACCAGGGTGTGGACGGCGCGACGTACCGCGTACTCGACACATTGTACCCCGACCAGGCGCGGTACAGCCTGCACAACAGTTCGCTCAGCGAGTTTGGTGAGTTACACATTGAGAATGTTGTTGCAGACACCACGTGTACCACCACCAGGGTGTGGACGGCGCGACGTACCGCGTACTCGATACGCTGTACCCCGACCAGGCGCGGTACAGCCTGCACACAGCTCGCTCAGCGAGTTCGGTGAGTTACACTTTCAGCCTTCAGAGCGAGCCTCATAAAAAAGGTTTAGATAAAGCGGAGATGCGGAAAAACTGAAGTAGGTAAATAAAAGGCGGCAGCATTGAGTCCGCGCTGCGACTTTTCGTGTGAAGTTGACAGTAAAAGACATTGGATTTTATATAAAATTTTAATTGAAATGTCCATTAAGCAGATATTACTCAATCTTAACGCAGGCAGCCATAAACTCAAGAAGAAATTACGATAAACTCCACTGGGACGTCTCTTCTATGTCTAGCACATGGAGTCTACATTTTAGACATTGTTCCTCTAGGCATCAAAGTAAATTTTTACACACGACAGCACGTCAGACTGTACACTTTTGTTGTAAAGACGCCCCTAACGTAACCGAGTAGAGTGCTAGCGTGTAACATTTTACCATTTTACCTAAGCAGGTAAGGTACGGTCGGCCACAATCTCAGATACCCCATGGCAGCTCTTACCGCGCGCGGCATAAGGGCGCCAATCGAACAAAAAGGGGTATCTGAGACTGTGGCCGACTGTACCTAAATAGGTAGATAAGGACCTACCAATATGTATAGTGGCATGTGGACAGAGTGTAATTTTCCCGTGCAGTCCAACCTCATGAGCCTACCCAAAACCCCTTCTCCAGGCATCCTCGGCTTCGAAGTGGGCTACTCGTACTCGAGCCCCTACCTGCTAACGATCTGGGAGGCGCAGTACGGAGACTTCGCCGACACGGCGCAGCCCGTCTTCGACACTTACATCTGCAACGGAGAGAGCAAGTGGGTCTGCCAGTCCGGGCTGGTCGTTCAGCTGCCGCACGGGATTGATGGAGCGGTGAGTGCACACTCTTCAGGGCCCTTAGCCTGTAACACAATGGTGCCAAAATGGGCTGTCAGGTGACGACTTCAATTACGATTTGCTAACGCTGTCTGTCCTTTTAATGTTTTTGTAGTACAGCAAAGAATATTTTGATTCTAATTCTATGTAGAGGATTAGTTCTCTGGTTGTAGGAGAAAAACGAGGAGATCCCGGTTTTGTCCTTCTGCCGGGACGCCATTGACCCGCCATTGCGTTACAGGCTAAGGGCCCGTTCTGTCAGGTGCAGTTCTGGGAGGCGCAGCCCGTCTTCGACACTCATTTCTTCAACGGAAACAGCAAGTGGGTCTGCTAGTCCGATCTGGTCGTGCAACTACTCCAAGGGATTGACGGCATGGTGAGCGGACACATTGTTTTAAGAGGCGCTGTTCTGGGAGGCGCAGCCCGTCTTCGACTCTCATTTCTTCAACGGAGAGAGCAAGTGGGTCTGCCAGTCCGGGCTGGTCGTGCCGCTGCCGCACGTTAGTGGACACATCATTCTGGGAGGCGCACATCTTCGACACACACATCTGTAACGGAGAGAGCAAGTGGGTCTGCCAGTCCGGGCTGGTCTTGCAGCTGCCGCACGGAAGTGACGGTGCGGTTAGTGGACACATTGTTTTAAGAAGCGCTGTTCTGGGAGGCGCGGCCCGTCTTCGACACTAATTTCTTCAACAGAGAGAGCCAGTGGGTCTGCCAGTCCGGGCTGGTCGTGCAGCTGCCGCACGGGATTGACGGCGCGGTAAGTTGACACGTCGTTCTGACGGCGCTGTTCTGGAGGCGCACGTCTTCGACACATACATCTGCAACGGAGAGAGCAAGTGGGTCTGCCAGTCCGGGCTGGTTATGCAACTGCCCCACGAGATTGACGGTGCGGTGAGTGGGCATTTCCATTGTATCAGTGTATCAGAATCCCAGAGGCCAGAGGCCTTTGAAATATTTTGGCGATTTTCATTAATGAACTAAGTACATAGCCAAATGGTTTGTCTTCGGAAGCATGGAAGCGCTCATTTTGATATTTCCACTAGCTGTCACCCACCCATGGACTGACCGCGCCCGATGTTGCCTAACTTGGCCGACCACCACACAGGATGATTAGTTCCTCATTGCTTTGGGCGCCACTTAGTGTTCCAAGATTACCACATAAAGCATAGGCGCGCAGAGCAATCGCGCACTTTAGCACAGCGTAAAGCGATCTTTGACGTAACTTTTTGTTAGGTACCTACAAGCGGTGGTAGTGTTGGCGCGATGACAACAAGATACGTTCAATACATTTCGAAGTAGTAAAGGGTCACTCATTGTAAAAGAACTAAGTATGATTATAGTTCAACATGTTTGTCATAATGTGAAGGGTCCGGAGCACTCGTCGGCGCGCGTGGAGCGCTACCTGCTGATGGCCAACGACGACGAAGACCACATACCGAATCTGGACGACGAAGAAATGGCGCGTTAGTTACACTACTTTATCTAAGTACTTATTTTTACCCGACTGTCCAAAGGAACTATTAACTAAGTACCAGGCACTGCAGCGCCGAGGGGTCTCTTCACCCATCTAGTGTGAGTGAAGTTACCACTTGACGCTGTATAAATCATCTCATTACGTAGATGCAAAGGCCTTTATAAGACACTTAAGGTAAAGCTTGTGGTCTACTTACCTACGTTACTGTTTAGGTTAGGTATGTCTAGACCCGTGCTAGAACAAGTGAGAGGTTCTTCATTAGAATCTCTGTGGAGGTGGGGCAGCATGTGAGCGACTTGCTAGGATACCCCATAGTAACTCATATCGTATCCGTCATAAATGTGTCAATGGAAATCGAACACTATGGCCCGGTTTCTGAGTTGAGAACTTTACTAAGCACATACTTACGTATCGCTCTGTCACGGTCTTTTGTGAGAAATCTGCAGAGACAGGACGATACTTACCCATTTGCTTAGCAAAATTCCCAACTCAGAAACCGGGCCTAAGGGGCGTCGTGTCGCTGATTGTACCTTCCTACAATTCCACTTGTTTTTTGAGATATTCGTTGGCTCTATACAGGGTGTTAAAAGACCGCCAACAAAGCGGGAAAACACGTATTGTCCTCATCATAAGGAACATTTTTTCCCAACGAACTATACCTGGGAAATCAACGGTTTCCGAGATAATGAGGTCCAAAGTCGAACT
This sequence comes from Zelleria hepariella, assembly GCA_949319315.1. NCBI lineage: Eukaryota > Metazoa > Arthropoda > Insecta > Lepidoptera > Yponomeutidae > Zelleria > Zelleria hepariella. The sequence continues at coordinate 8,448,097 of OX439384.1, forward strand.
TTTCAAAACATTTTTTTTTCCAGAAATATATTCAGTATTTAATTCTTAACATACCTTCTCAAGAAGCCATATCAAAATTATGAATATTTCTTACAAAAAATGACGTTAAAATTGCAACCCGCAATGTATTCTAAACACGTCCATTGCGTTACACGTCCATTGCGTGATAAAATAATTTTCTAAATTATAACTTAAAAAACCAAAATCATTTCCCAGCAATAATTTATCGAAAAAGTACTTTGTTTTGATGTCCAGTATGCGTGGCTTTCGGGTCTGTTGGCGGTCTTTTAACACCCTGTATAGTACTGGTGTGTATCTGCTCGCCGGGTGTGTATTATTGTGAAAAATTACAACCACAAGATCTGTATTGTGGCATGGTGGTAAATGGCACCACCATAGGTACTTAAAAAAACTAAGCCTTTTGCATCTACGTAATGAGATGATTTATGCAGCATCCAGTGGCACTTTCACTCACACTAGACCATACTTAGTGTGACAGGATATTTCTATTCTATAACACCTTGTATTTCAAGTGAACCAGCTCCGCGACTGCAACTGGATCGTAGCGAACGTGACAACGCCGGCGAACTACTTCCACCTGATCCGGCGACAGATCGCGCTGCCCTTCCGCAAGCCGATCATACTGATGATGCCCAAAGTGGGCCTCAAGCACCCCTACTACCGCTCGCCCTTCAAGGATTTCATGATGGGGACCAGCTTCCAAAGGTCAGCCTACTGCTCCCTAACAACCTGACAGATTGGCCCTTAAAAACAGCCTAAGCCAGTCTTAGTACGAGTAGCTAGTCCAACTTGATGGTCTCCTAAAGTCAGTCTTATAAACCCTCATTTGTCCCTCAAAGCCAGCCTACGCCAGCTTAGTATCTCTCAAAGCCATCCCATTTTCCTAATTTAAAGCCAATCTAAGGCAACTGCTTTGTCTTCCAGGGCAATCCGAGAAGACGGCCCCGCCTCCAAAAACCCGAAAGACGTCAAGAAACTTATCTTCTGCAGCGGCAAAGTGGCTATAACCATCGACGAGCTGCGCAAGGAGAAAAAGGTACCTAATTATGTTTGTAATTTTTGGATCAAGTCAAGTATTTTTGGCTGCTATATGGATTTCGGAACAGAGGGCGCCCTAAAACTATCTGGCGTCGATCAGTACAACAGTCTCAGATGAGCATATCCGAGCTGGAGATGAAGGCGCAAAATCGGCCAGGTTGGAAAACTGTTTTGAGAGCCCTATTAGGGATAACAGGAACTGATGATGATGATGATGATATGGATGTCGTGACATATGAGGAGGTGAAGGAACTGGCCTGTGACCGGAGTGCATGGAGAGTATTGGAGAGTGCTCCATCGTCAAGAGTCCAATGATGATACGGTCCGTATGAAAGACTGAAAGTGCCTACATAAAGCTTCTAAAGGAGAATTTTTTTGTAAAGTACGTAAGATTTGGCTGCTGCTGTTGATGTATTTGGGGCAAATTCTCGGGAATCTCGCATTCGACACATCTCGAAAGAAAAATCTCATGTCATTTCGATATCGACTGCTCCCGACCACTCAAGTCATGCCAAGCGAAAAGGGCAAACAAATTGCAGAAATCTCTTGCCTTATGTCGAGGATGACTTCGTGAGAATAGGAGATGTGACATTTGCCGCAAAATGAGATTTTTTCCTTCCAGATGTGAAGAATTTGAATTTGTCCCATGTGAGTTTATTTTTAGTAAGGTTTTATTTTGCTGTTTTCCTTCGTGAGGGGGGAACCCGCGCCTTAGTTGGCTCCACACGTATTGACTTGTCTTTCCTGTGGGCTAGGCCGACTAAGCTGTCAGGATGGTATAGGTGCTGGGCAAGCCTACTCCATCTAAAACAATGTCCCAGGCACTGCAGCGCCGAGTGGTCTCTTCACCCATCTAGTGTGAGTGAAGGTGCCACTGGACGCTGTATAAATCATCTCATGCGTAGATGCAAAGGCCTTAGTTTTTTTTTAATTTGCTGTAAAGATATGATTGTTTGTTCCCAGGTGGAGGATAAGATTGCGATGTGCCGCATCGAGCAACTGTATCCGTTCCCGTACGACATCGTGCTGCAAGAGTACAGCAAGTATCCCAACGCCAAGGTCGCGTTCTGCCAGGAGGAGCACAAGAACCAGGGCCCGTGGATCTTCTGCAAAGTGCGCCTCGAGAACCTCTTTGAGAAGAAGATTGAGTGAGTTTAATTTAATTTACCTCCGATTTCTGAATTGAGAATTTCACTAACCAAATGCTTAAGTATCGTTCTGTCTCTCCAGATGTCACTCAAAAGAATGTGACAGAACGATACGTTAAGCATTTGGTTAGTGAAATTCTCAATTCAGAAACCGGGCTATACTGCCGGTTTCTGAATTGAGAAATTCGCTAAGCAAATGGCTAAGTATCGTCCTGTCTCTGCAGTTTTCTCACCAAAGAGCGTGAAAGAACGATAGTAAAGTATCTGCTTAGCAAAATTCTCAATTCAGAAACCGGGCCTTAGAATGTTAGTTGGTGTCCGCTGAAAATCGGCGTCTTGGTTGGTTTCTACTGACCATGGCGTAAAGCTGAGCGGAGGCCATTTTGGTGCCTACCAAAGTTACAATGTAATTTTAATTTTAGCTTTTAAGAACAATTTGGTACCAACTACCAAATGAACGTTTTACTTACTTAGGCCCGGTTTCTGGATTGAGAATTTTACTAAGTAAATACTTAAGTATCATTCTGTCACGTTCTTTTGTGAGAAATGTGCAGAGACAGAACGACACTTAAGTGTTTGCATAGCTAATTTCTCAATTCAGAAATCAGCAGGTTAGTGTTTTAGTACAATACGTGCCACGAAACATGAGACTTGAGACACCACGTGGTATGCGGAGTGACGTTTTAGGGGTATGAGGTCTGAGCGCGGGAAGGGACCGGGCGTCATCGGGCGGCCAAAGTCTCTTCTTTCGTGGCGCGTATTGTATCAAGCAGGTAGATGAAAGGGCCATACACACCTACACCTACACCTCCAAGGAAGGGTCCAATTTCTTGTCTGGGTCGGCCTTTTCGCAGATGTCGCTAGCGTCCCTGAAGGCATTTTATCCCTTCGACGCATTCAACGGGCCTCTTGGCTATTAGCTATCATGGTATTTTTTTATTCTCAGATGCATCTCGAGACCGCCCAGCGCTGCGTCAGCCACCGGCATCAAGTGGATCCATCAGAGAGAGCTGACCAATCTAAAAAATTATATTCTTAAAATGTGATTGTCACGTTTGGGTTCAGTTTTGATAAAAATATATTGTTTCTTACTATTTTGTGGTTTATTTTTTCGGACAATAGATGGGTCTGAACCGAGTTAGTTTTTCTCCATTCCCAAAGTGAAGAAGAACAAAAATTTGTTAGCCACCGCCATCTAGTGTCGATGGTCGATATAAAACTAGTGTAGTTTTTTATCTAACAACGCCATCTCGTGTTGAGTAGATGAACCTATATTTTTTTTTTTAAACTGGCGACACTGGTTCAAATAATTTGACGTTTGTTTTTGACTTTATTTTGTTTTTTCTTTCTTTTGTGTTGTGAAACTGTGGTTGTGAATCGAAATGTCGTACTTCGACTTCTTTACTCAGCAAAAGAATATAACGCACAACAATGAAGCTGTCCGGGGTCTTTGTAACACGATGTGTCCTCAGGAAGAAGTCGACGTGTGAGTAAACCCTCAGTTCTGGGAAAATAACCTGTACACGAACCGTCGCTTGAAAGTTAACTTTTCTTTGTAACCCAATATGTTCTTCTATATTCCTTGCTTTAACTACGAAAACTTGTAATTAACGTTGGTTTCAGTCGCACAAAAGAGCGCCTTGTTCATATGCTGGAGGTGGTGAACGACGACAGAAAGTTGGTGAAAAGTTTTTGTCGATCGGCGGCTGACTCGACTATGGCCATTCCGAAACTACTACGACCCTTTTCTGTGCTCAAAGAAACTGTACAGTACTTGCTATTTCAGTAAGTTTCCCATACATTTGTCCTATTTAACTGACCATCAATGAGTTAATGGAATCCCTTTTATAAGATCCGTATTATCAGTCAAACCAAAATCTAGTATATTCTCGCGCGATGAGAATGGGATTGAACCTTATCGAAGTCAATCGAAAATATACTTTATTTTACTTTCAAAAGGTTGCTTCGACGCGAGTTTGCCTTTCAGTTCCAAAAGGTTGCATCCCATTCTCATCCCGCGCAGTTTATAATAATATCAGTTGTTAAAGCGCCATCTATACGAAGTGCTCGACACCTGAGGTGATCCATGGATGAGATGGTGCTATGATGACTGATGTACCAAGAACTTCCAGATCTATCCACGGACGGTGGCGTGGCGCTAGTAGCGCACCCTATATAAGTAAATCCGCGAGCCCCCTCGCTCTCTTCGATCATTTGGTATACCTACCAACAACACCTTGTATTTTATATTTTTAATAAATTCAATTGTTTGTTCCTGAAAATCAATACAAGCTTCATTGAAACTCCGCCCAGTCAGATCCCTGAAATTCAAGAGCAAAAACATGGACCTCCAGAGCCGAATATAATTGGATGAAGATCACCAGCATCGGAAGGGTCTGACCTATCGTTCCACATCCTCATCCTCGTGGTTTCAATTCTGTGCTAAAACCTTTATTAACCGTGTTCAGGTATATCGTGTCGAAGAGCCGACGTCGGTGCGCATTTCATCGCCACGTCGTAGTAGTCATTGCTGTGCTGTTTGCAAGAAATCGTGAGTACCCTTATCTTTCTCATAAATCGCCAAAATGTCCGACAAAAATGTAGCCAATTCATTACTCTCACCTCAACGTGCAGCCACGACTGATTCAAATAATCAGATTCGTGAGCAACGAGGCACAGTCAAGGGTGGACTGACTCTTTTTATAAAGTTTTTGTCTTCCTTCGAATCTAGTGAACTCTCTGAGAGGCAATTGTTAGAGGTTAGGTTACACCGCATGTCAGATAAATCACTCATGACCGGGTTCGATACCCAGCAAGAAGCTCTAAAAAGCTCCGCAAAGAATATTGAGTTGATTCAGGTAGGTAGGTACTTAATCGCGAGATTTTAATAACAGCTACTACGCAGCAATGGCAAAAGCTAATATGTTTTTAGGGAAAAGAGTTAGTGCAACTCGTGATTTATCTAAATAGGTGTAATTGCTAGTTCGTCGAATAAGTTGCTATTACTATTCACCCCACTTTCGACGTATCTTACGATAATGTGCTTGAATTTAGGGACACTTTTCTACCCATGATCCATAATACTAAATGTGCTAGCTAGAAATGGTCAAGGTCAAGTCTAGTCTCCATCTATTTCATACTCGAAAGTGCCCCAAGATAAATCAAATAAACCTAGACCGAAAATTAAGAGCTTTGTTTTAACTAAAAACCACAAATTTTCTAAGCGTAGTACCCACGTTGGCAAAATGTGCAGCCAAAATGTGTCTGCTTTGTATGTAGAAATCAAGAATCTATGCAATAATATAATATTTCGGTAAAGGTCACTCTATAAAAATATTATCATGGCAGTGCCGCTATTATAACCTAAAACATAACAGCGTTTACATGGTGAATTTAGCAGGAATAAATAGCGCATATTATCTGTCCCTGCTCAGTCATACTTATTCAGTGCAAAATAATCCCATCCACTAGTATCGCATTGCATGTTTCGTCTAAGGTGCAGACTGTCATGAAAATCAGTGTTAGTACTAAGTAGTAGGGTGAGATTACACACGCATTAGAAACCGTATTATTAGGTATCTACTATCGACTGCAATAATTAAAGTGCTATTATGCACCGATAGTAAATATTTCAGAGAGCGTGCATTGTTAGATTACGGTAGCTGCCAACATTGCATCATAACTAGAGCTTTAACTAAAATAAATAAACGCCTTACCAATACAGTCCACTTATCAAATCTTTGGAGTAGGTAATTCGATAGTGCATCGTCCTACACGTGCTAAATTGTGCTTAAGTATATTTCGAAATCGAGATTATTAAATAATCAAATCTTTGTAGTAGCTAATTCGATAGTGCATCGACCTACTCGTGCTAAAATGTGCTAAAATCTCTAAATGGAGATTATTAAAATTATCAAATCTTTGGAGTAGGTAATTCGATAGTGCATCGACCTACTTACACGTGCGAAATTGTGCTTATAAATCTCTAAATGAAGATTTAAAAAAATAAAAAAATAAATAAATAACTTGTTTGGTTTTGTCTAACATAACGTCCATGGTAATCCTTTAGGTATAAATCCCAAAGCTATCGCCATTCCCAATAACATTGAGTTGGCATTAGGTATCTCAAAATTATGTAGATATTTTAATCGGAGCTAGTCACTTTTTGAGATTTATTACTTGAAGGTAGTATTCGTTTACCTAGCGGACCGTGTTTGCAACTAACAAAGTTAGGCTGGATCGTATCCAGACCGCTTTACGGTAGTGATTTGCGCATGATTATCAAACACACTGTAACTTCATTCAATAATGTGCTTTGTTTGATTGAATAATATTAAATACATTCTGAGAAGTACTCAAGTCAAATGTGCTGACTGAGTACTCCCCAGAAGAACGTCTTGCAAAGAGCATATTGTCTTAACGTATAAAATAACTGAAAACGGGCGATTTTCAGTTCACATTCCACAAAAGGAATCAGCTGATACTTTAGGTAACAGCTACAATGTAGCGAGAGACCGGTTCTTACCTCTCGGTCGCACTCAATACAAATAAATAAATTAATTGGTGAAGATAGCAAAACAAAACTTGCAGATATATATAAAAAGTCACGGATGTTTGTATGTCTGGATGTTTTCCTTTAAGTAAATATAATTTAATTCCCCTGATTGTGTCAGATGTTACATAATTAGGAGGATAGTGCAAACTAGTTTTTGTCCTTAGGTGAAAACTATGATCTGGCAAACGTTAGGTTTAGGATGGTAGAATAATTTAGACGAGCTTCATTTACCTCCAAAATAATTATAGACAAGTCCAAAGTAACCAAGAGACAGATTTGTCTATAGTAGCCTTACAATCGTATCCCTACGTAGGTATAGATAAAAATCCAGTGTCATATTTTTCTGATGCAAGTGAAGCCGAGCTTGGAGCTTGTTGGGTTTTATTCGTAGGTACGATCAGTTCGATCGGTTACGCACTTCAGTCAGTCTTTTGTGCTCAAAGACACGCTTTGCACCGATCAAACCGGTTAGTATACCACGGCTTGAGTTATGCAGTGCGCATATCAGTGCAAATATAATAGGAAAAATCATGAAATCTTTGCGTATTGAGTTTGAAAAAGTAGTATTCTGTGCAGATTCAACAACTGTGCTTGGGTGGCTACAAATGCCAGCCCGTTCGTTGAAAAGTTATGTGCACTTTTCAATGTTTTGTGTTGCAGAAATTAAATTAAATAAACGAACTTGCAGGTAATGCTATTTTCTTATACATTAGTGAAAAAATAATACCGCGAACATCTTATCGCGCGATTTTTGTCTGGATGAGCTATCCTAGTGCGACTTGTGGTGGCAAGGTCAATAATTTTATTATTTAATACCGATTGCAAAGTTGATGAACCTTTACTTGTGCTGAAAACAAAAGGTTAGTGAGAATATTTATTGACAGCAACTTTGACGAGATCGCAATCGGATGGCTCACCTGAACCTTTGATTGTGAAAGATTTTCCTCATGGAGAACACTTTAGCGTGTTTTCTTTCTTGTCCTACGTTTTATACACGACGTGCGTGGTAGGAAAAACTTATCTGAGCAATTAACCAGATCATTGACAATGGAAGAGCTTAGAAAATAATAATACAATGATTTGCATTGCCAGACTAGATAGTGCAGAAGGAATCTTTCCCCCAGAGAGTTCACAGATTTATTACACATAAATAAAATATGATAGTGCATCAAATAAAATAAAATTTAAAGTCTATAATTGATTGTGCCTTTGATTACGAAATAGATTTTTAATTTTATGTATCATCTTGGCGGTTTGTGAGGGGCAGGGGTCATTGTGAAATTTTGCAAGCATCACATTACGCGCGTTATAGGGAATAATTCTCATTTAATATACGCGGAGTCCAGTACGGTTTTAGCATAGATTGAAGCCGTCCTGAGCTCCCGTCCTATGTACCCAATGTCCTCAGACCCCAACTACTTGTCATCGCCGACGCCAGCGCTTCATCCTGGGACGACCGATGACAGCGCCTGCCTGCGATGAGACGTCACAAGTACCTACTCACACACTATCTCGGTACCACTGAGCTGAGCAAATCCGACAACAGTTTGGAGAAGATGGTCCCGAGAATATGTAATCTGAGCTACAACGGCGTGTGAAATGGAAGAAAAAACCATGGAGACTTTCAACCGAATTCCATGGTCCTAATGAAGGAATATAAATATGCCGCCGCTGAAAAGGCGCATGGGAAGAATTTTGTCTGTGTTCCCAGGTCAAGACGGTGTTTCGCGGATCACGAAGCTACGCACAGATACAGGCGTCGCACAGAGGGCCTTCTCAAAGGTCTGTCCTCTTCCCGTCTCTACCCCAGACCTCTCGGCCAGCAAGGAACCACAAGCAGCTTCCAGTTCAGCGGCAGAAGACCAAAGATGTTGAGAGACGTGCCTCTCAACGCGGGGGAAAATGTTAAAGCGCCATCTATACGAAGTGCTCGACACCTGAGGTGATCCATGGATGAGATGGTGCTATGATGACTGATGTACCAAGAACTTCCAGATCTATCCACGGACGGTGGCGTGGCGCTAGTAGCGCACCCTATATAAGTAAATCCGCGAGCCCCCTCGCTCTCTTCGATCATTTGGTATACCTACCAACAACACCTTGTATTTTATATTTTTAATAAATTCAATTGTTTGTTCCTGAAAATCAATACAAGCTTCATTGAAACTCCGCCCAGTCAGATCCCTGAAATTCAAGAGCAAAAACACAGTAAATCAGATAATGTTATATTTATTCTTATTTGCAAACTTATACCAGTGCTATACATCAGCTGTTATTGTAGGTCTGACAAACTGGTTATTTTTATGCTAAATACAAAAAACCAATATAAATTGACCTACATCAGATAGTTAATGAGCATTTTAACTTCAGCAACCTTATTTCTGGTTTATTAAAATAAATCGTAACTTTATTCCTCAGAGTAACCCAGCGAACCGATGTACCGCTGGGTGTGGTCTACGACTTTGTGAATGACCGTCTGAGGGCAGTGAGACAAGACATGACCATACAGAGACTTCCTCCCGAACAGAATAGGATTCTGCTGGAGCCTATGGTGCGGTTCTATGTGTATTTCGGATACAGGTCAGTACTTTATTTAAAAAACCAAAGTGTGCAGTAGGACGGGAGTGACAGGTCAAAGACTGAAATTGCCTCTATTCAACGTCTGGACTTTATCAAATTGATTTCTGTTGGGGCATGCATAGTGAGTGAGTGATTGAATCCAAACCCTTTCTCTGGGACAAGGCTTATGCCCAGCTAGCGGGAAAGTAGGACAGCCTATCTTTTTAATAAACAGTATTCTGTCTATCTTTTTTACTTTTTAGCTAAGTAAATAGAATCTGACAGAATTTTATCTAAAATTAAATTAAGTGAACTTATCCCATTAATTTATTTACCTTTCAGGCTATGTGAATGCCCAATAAAAGACTTCAACGCAGTGCTCAAAAATAAGTACCTTCTAGAATGTCTGAAATGGTTCCTGCAGTGCTCAGATGTGCTGGACAAGTCCGAACACAATGAAAGTGTAGAGAAGCTCAGTGGCTTCTTGTCTAACATGCAACTGAAGAACTCTGGCCATAAGTTGACATGTGACAGAGTGCTGATGGAAACACTGTACATTGTGTGCAATTTGCATGACCTACATCCTTTATTCAGATACTTAGGTCTATCTGAGAAACTGAAAAAGTAAGTGAAAAGGAGTAATTTTTCTTGAAAATTAATTTTTTTTTGTTGTTACATTTTTTGTCATAATGTGGCATGCATGAGTAAGCAAGAAAAAGCCTTTGCTAAGCAGTGGTTGGCAATAGGCTAATGAATGAAATTTATGAAAACTGCTAGGAATAAGCCTTTCTTATGAAACTGAGTAAATACAGCTTGGATAATTTTATTATTGTTTTCCTTTTTTCAGCAAGCCAGCATTGAAACTGGCCTACCAGTTGGCAATAGCTAACATGCAAGGGAATTTCATCAAAGTTACTAAGTTATCCGAGGAGATGTGTCCTCTAACGCTGTGTGCATTTTACATTCACTTGCCAGTTGTGCAACAGTAAGTTTCATATTTTCATTGTTATGTATGTATGTTGTGTGCATATGATGCAAATAAATGTTTTATCTATCTATTCACAAATTAAATGATCTAGTAAGTATATGCCTCTACTTGATTTGCTCCTATGTCTGGAGTTGGTTTGTGTCTAGTGCAGAAATTATCATAATGTCATTTTTAACTAACTCTTATACTTTGGGGTTTCGAGATAAAATAACAGTGGCACTACATAAATGCATGATGTTAAGTGGATGAACTTTCAACAATGTCAATGTTTTGTATTCCAGGAAAGCTCTCCAAACTCTGAGTCACGCATACAGCAGCAAATTTCTCACAGTACCGTGCGCGACGCTCAGGCAATGGCTTCTGTTCAACAGTGATGCCGAGGCCATTGAGGCGTGCAAGCATTATGGACTCAAAGTCGTGGGCGATAGGACTATCTTTGCCAAAGTGGATTTCAATCAGGAGCAAACCACGGTAAGAAAAAACAGAGCTGAAATAGGACTAGACCTACTGCAACATTCCTGCCAAAAATTGGTAGACCGTGTTTCACACCTCCCTATGGGTGATTTTCTGAAAATGGAACATTTCAAAAAGCCCGAAAAAGAAGTCTGTTCAGCAATTTAAAAATTTTACTGTACCTAGATGCCCACTATAAAATCGCCAACTTCGGTTGCTAATCTTCAATGCAAGTATCTGCATAATTGTAACATAATATCATAGTTTATTTTATTATTTCTTTCAGCTTCCGCCAAAGAAGAGTCCCTTGTCAGAGAAGTTGTGTCGCCCCCTAGACGATATTCTCACATACAACATCGAGTTGTAAGTTTATATTTTGTATCATTTATCATAGCGCATACAATCATGTACCTTACTTCGTTGATCTCGTTACGAATAATATTTTAATCCTAAGCATTGTTGATTAGTTCTACGAAATAAAACATTATTATATTTTCATATAAAGGAATCCTTTATTTATTTACATAAGAAATTCTCCTAATTATGCAATAACTAATTACAACGGACAACAAAATCTAGCTAATAAAATAGTAAATGGTTGCATGACTCGTTTCGTTTGTTGAAACTTGTGATAACATGACAAAAGTATGTTTTATACATTGCTTTGATTACCAAGAATCTTACTTTATATTTCATAATAACTTTCAGAGTTTTAAAACTGATTGATCATGTTAAATTATTACATAGTTAATCTATTTTATGGTGGGCCTTGTGGATGATACATGGACATGTTTGCTATTTTATAACAACACAATTAACCTCTCGTATTAATCACATACCATCTTACACTAATGAGTGTGACTACTATAAAAAAACATTACTAAAATAATATTAATAATAACATGTAGATGATACATTAAATTCTTCCTTTAGTGGAGAAGGTTTACTTCGGTTTTCTTTTATAAATAGACATGTAGTTATATCTCAAAGGTTTCAAATGAAAAGTACGAATGGTAACTCGAGATAACATTTGAGCATGCAAACTAACATCACATTGAACTAATACAAAAATCACTAACGCGTATCAAAGCAGGAGTGAAGAGCATATAAATACAGTAATAAATACAAATATGTATGTAACACAACAACATAGTACAATAATTTCATTGGATTTCATAAGAATGTCCCTTCCAATAAAACATTTAAATATTTTAACAATTTCGCAGTTGTTTGCGAAGGACCTTTTGGATCGAAAGCTTTTGTTGATTCCCGTCTAAGTGCTTATTTTATTCACCATATAATGGTAGCACCATGGTGAGAAAGGTAAACGCTAACAAAAACAAAATAAAAAATAATCTACAAGGTAACGAACAACCAAAATGATTAAAACAATGTAACAACACTTTAGACGCAGTCTCTACGTGATTTTTTACAAAAATGAAAAAAAAGCTCAATAAATAATGTTTAAAACGCCAACCAAACTACTTACAAACAGTTATCGCAATATCCGTCTTAACAGACGTGCTGGCTTCTGTAGAGCCACTTATTTTGTCATTAGTTATATTAGATACTGTCATGATAGCCAACACAAGTACTGTAGAAGTCGTCGATCAAGAAAAGATGTACGAACGAAACAAGCCATCAAATCGACCTATAGTTAGCTGCGATCTTTGCAATAGATCAGAGAAACTCCAATATTCCTTGAAACATGAATAATCTCGTATTTTCCCACATCAGCCTACGACTATTTAATATTTTCCTAAGTTTTGACCGTGCCGTGCAGAGAAATGAACAATATCTTATCAGTTTGAACTCCAAGAAAATCTGATTTTCATCATCAGCCAACACTGCCACTTTCTTTTGTAAATAAATAAAAGTATGTACTCGTTATAATCAGCTGCTTTCAATCCGGTCGTAAACAAAGGACTATCTGTAAAAACGATCACGAGTCCCCGACAGATTACCATAAAAGCTAATACAATTCAGACTAAACTTCGCTTACCTACGTCCTTCATAAGAGTTTATAGGTAAAGTTATTAAAATAACTCTGTATTTAATTTAATATTTTTACTATTCTAAGCTGAGATAGAGATATCTCCTACTTACTTAACTTGTTCGGAATCATTTATGGGCCACCGAATATACAACAGAGTTTTGCTGCTTGTCATTTGAAGAATTCAGGAAAGACAGCCTGAACAGAAATTAAAGATTCCCAATCTTTCGATTAGACAGCGTTCAGCTGGATTGTATTTTATCGGATACAATATCTAAAAGGAAGTTGGATGGTATTCTCATTCCCATAACATTCTAGTCAGTTAGCCTTCACATTTCCTTCTCATCGCGCCACAGCCGACCCGAGCGCTGGTGCCTACTTTGGCCAACGGCTTGACCAATCAACGCCCTTTACAATTTTACATTATAATTTTTTTTAATAGGATAATTTTATTATTCGCTTGAACTACAGTCTGTCCATTAACTCTAGAAATTAAATGGCAACAATTTTTCATAGTAAATCCGAAAAGTTGTCGGCTTTACTATAAAAAATTGTTGCCATTTAATTTCTAGAGTTAATGGACAGACTGTAAGTTGTGACACCAATATGGCTTCAAGAGTCTTCAACGATTAAAAGAAACCGACTACAGAACTCGTTTACTAAACTAACACCTAGGGCGTAAGTCTGTAACGCAATGGCGTCTCGATGGCGTCCCAGTAGAAGGAAAAAACCGGGGTTTCCTCGTTTTGCTCCTACAACCAGCGAACTAATCCTCTAGAATTTGAATATTCTTTGCTGTACTACAAACACTTTAAAAGGACCGACAGCATTAATACATCGTAATGAAAGCCGTCAACTGGGAGCCCATTTTGGCACCATTGCGTTACAGACTCAGGCCCCAGGTATGTCACATCTATCCGACGGCACGGTCCAACCGACAGAACTGAGGCCTTACCTTCGACCCTCTAGAACTCCATATTGAGTCTTTCAACGGAGTCTATTTCATAATTTCGAGAACCGGTGGTTTCCCGGTGGCTTGCTTCAAGCCAGAAGACCTTGCCCCAGTAGCATGGCATCTACAGGGTGCACTCTAAGTCAATAGCGGAACTTTAAGTATTTTATCTAGTGATCAATACAAACAACTTGTACCTACTAGGTGGCGAAAAAAATGGAGCTAAAAAAATATCAGCTGTTCCATACAAAAGGTCGACTCAGCGCTGCGCCAAATGTATGAAACAGCAGATATTTTTTTTAGCTCCATTTTTTTCGCCACCTAGTAGAAGTTGTTTGTAGTGATCAGTAGACAGCCTAATTAAAGTTCCGCTATCGACTTAGAGTGCACCCTGTGGACAATTGTTTTTATCGAGTATTCAATATTCACTATTCGACGGCGTTTTAAAAACGTTACGAATCAGATAGGATTCGCAGTGCCAGCGACTTTAGTTCGCGCGCATCATGCTTATATTACACGTAGATTCAAAACCGAAGCGAATGCTTGGAAAACGCAACAATGGCTCACTAAATTATGAAATAGACGCGTCAGAAAATAGTTCAACAGGGGCTGTACTCTACACACGCACCTACCGGTGCCGGGGGCTAGTTGTGTTTCAGGAAGGCATCGTCGAAAAGCTCGAGCTCGTGGCACAGGTAGTTGGCCTTGTTCCGCAGCTTCTTGGCGGAGGTCGAGGCCGTCTCCAGCATCTGCGTGGCCTTCTTCACCTCGCACAGCTCCTCGTCCATCTCGGTCGTGGCCTCGTTGATGAGGCGGCACAGGCGCGCGAACAGCGTCGACAGCTCCCTGGAAGGATAACGGGCGTATGAACCCCAATGCATCCCAGGGCATCCCATTAGAAGCCGTCGAGTCTGTAACGCAAGCCCCGGTTGTGTTGTGATGATAGGGAGTAATATATGCTGAGAAAGATTCAGATGTTCAGCTCCACCAAAGAAAAAAAAACATTCTCAAAAAAAAGGTTTTGCAAAAAGTAGTTTTACATAAATTACAATTCTGGCAGCAGCGATACAATGCTATAGCTTTTTTTGTATGTGACGTGGGAACAAAGGCAAGAGCCCACTCGCGCCACGCAGTGTCTAGCCCGAGACCGCACGATTCACGTCAACAGTGAGGCTTTATAAGAGTGGTTGACCGCGCCGCGCCATTTCGCTTGCTCGACCGTTTTCTCACTAACGTTTACATAGTGGAAAGAAGGTAAGCACCCGCGCCGCATGGTGTCTTGTTGACTCTGCGCGTTCGATCGAAATGGGCTACTAAGTCGCGCGACGCCCGGGAATACTGCATGGAGGTTTCGAAGTTTCGAGAAAAACGCGTCCAAAGTTTTGAAAACCTTAGTAAAGTTACGATGACGTAGTTTATGCTTAACAATATCTCATAAACGAATTAAGATAT
The DNA here is from genome assembly GCA_949319315.1 of Zelleria hepariella. Taxonomy (NCBI): domain Eukaryota; kingdom Metazoa; phylum Arthropoda; class Insecta; order Lepidoptera; family Yponomeutidae; genus Zelleria; species Zelleria hepariella. The sequence continues at coordinate 8,463,256 of OX439384.1, forward strand.
CGATAAACGGGTTATTGATCCAGATACATAACGTTGACGCGATTTAGAATATGTATCCAGTCAGCTAAGAAAAAAGAAAATGGCGAAAGTGTGAAAAGTTCGAGCTTCCCCGATTCCCTTTCTAAACTAAAACTGCGTTTTCTTCCGATTTGAACTAATTTTCGCAAACAATGTCGAGTGCGTTGTTTATGGTTAGCACGACAGAATAAGTAGGTCCTATGATTGTGACTGATACTTACTGCTGCACCTGATGGCTGCAGTTGGCGGAGGTGAGGTCGACGATGAGCCGCAGCTTCTTGCTGGCGTGCGCCACGTACTGTCGCTTGAACACGCGCTCCTGCGCCTTCGCCGTCCACGTCAGACGCTCGTACGCGTACAGAGCGCCGTAGACCGCACCCGTCACCGCCACGATGCGCCAACCGACTGTCTTTAGGAGCTGAAAAAGGTATATAATAAGTAAAGTGAAAACGTCACGATTTCGCGGCTTATGTTCGTCCACTTTCTATCCGACAATATATTTTTCTACACTTAGCATTAATCTCTCATTTTACTATCTCAATTTTTTTCAACACCTTTAATCCTCCACGAAATCTGCTTCACCAGGCCTTTAAATTTCTGGCCGTCTCTGGACCTTCTATCCACCGATAATGTATAGTCAAAAACCTCTTAAGAAGCATCCATGAATGAAAGCAAATTAATTTGGAATGGATTGGCCCATTGAACGAAAGTAGCAGCCCGCCCATGGTCGGTACTTACCAGTCCTGACAGCAGTAGCCCGCCCATGGTCCCCTGGCTGGTGAGCGCTCCGAGAGCGAAGCGCGAGACCATGCTCCACTCCTCAGCGCTGAGCGGACCGACTACTACGGGTCCGTTGGTGGTGGGTCGCGGAGTCACGGCGAGCGTGTTCGGCACGTTGCTTATCGTCGCTGGGATCTGGAGACAGGGAAATGAAAATTTGTAAGCTACTTTAGGGGCTATACTTTTTAAATACCTACCTATACTTTTTAAATGATTTATAACTTGTTGTTTATTAACTTTTTTACAGACTTAAAACAAGGAGTTCTCAATTCAACGCATACGTTTTTTTAAATATTTTGCCAACGCTTCGAGACCTTTTTAAACGGTTTTATTTAGCTCACCCCGTTTGTTTTATTTATTTATTCTTTATTCTTTCTTGGGTCAAATTTAGTAATTCAAATTTCACTCTCTTCCTGTCAACCGATTAATCTGAAATTTTGTATACACTTTGGATTTTGGTGACAATACAATTATGTTTATTCATTATCATTATAAATCCAAGATGGCGGCCGCTACAAAATGGCGGATAACGTAGGTTTTATCAATCCCATCAATATGGGTATCAAATGACAGGGCTCAACAAGCAGAATACAATATACTATAAAAAATTGAAATCCAAGATGGCGGCCGCTACAAAATGGCGGATAACGTAGGTTTTATCAATCCCATCAATATGGGTATCAAATGAAAGGGCTCAACAAGCAGAATACAATATACTATAACAAATTGAAATACAAGATGGCGGCCGCTACAAAATGGCGGATAACGTAGGTTTTATCGATCCCATCAATATGGGTATCAAATGAAAGTGCTCAACCAGTATAATACAATGTACTATATGAATTAAACAGAATGCGAAATAAAAACTAAAAACTAGAAAATAAAAATAGGTAAAAAAACTTTTTAAGTTAAACGGTTTTATGTTAAACATACATTGCAATGTTTAAGATAAATGTACTAAAAACCAAAAAATAATAAAATAGATACAGTCGTGGGAATTATAAACATATGCATAGACTAGACTAAAATAAAACCGTGGGGCACGTCAACTGCCTAATTATAGTGTAACATTACAAAACAAACATTTTAATCAACGATTGTAGACAATTGACGTGCCCCACGGTTTTATTTTAGTCTAGTCTATGCATATGTTTATAATTCCCACGACTGTATCTATTTTATTATTTTTTGGTTTTTAGTACATTTATCTTAAACATTGCAATGTATGTTTAACATAAAACCGTTTAACTTAAAAAGTTTTTTTACCTATTTTTTTATTTCAGTGGTTGTGGCAGACTCGTGCAAACCTAAGAAAATCTTAGTTAACCGATGCCACAAAAACAGCTCTTCGAAGTCAGTATATGCGGCGGGTTCTTGAGCGCAATCTTGTTGGTGTTGGCTTTGGAAGCACTGTATGAGCGCCGCAATTCCGTACGAGAAGCGGAAGCGCCGTATGAGCGCTACAATTCCGTACGAGAAACGGAAGCGCTGTATGTGCGCCGCAATTCCGTACGAGAAGCGTTAGCGCCGTATGAGCGCTACAATTCCGTACGAGAAACGTAAGCGCTGTATGAGCGCCGCAATTCTGTACGAGAAGCGGAAGCGCCGTATGAGCGCTACAATTCCGTACGAGAAACGGAAGCGCTGTATGTGCGCCGCAATTCCGTACGAGAAGCGGAAGCGCTGTATGGGCGCTACAATTACGTACGAGAAGCGGAAGCGCCGTATGAGCGCTACAATTCCGTACGAAAAGCGGAAGCGCCATATGAGCACCGCCAGTCCGTACGAGAAGCGGAAGCGCCGTATGAGCGCCGCAATTCCGTACGAGTAGTGGAAGCGCTGTATGAGCGAGGTTATCACGAGAAGCGGAAGTGTCAACAACTCACCGGAATACTCCGTGCAATTTTAGTGGTTTTAAAGCCGAAGGTATTTTGTTGCACTGGTGATTCTGAGCCAAATTACAAAATTACATTCCAAGGCGCGCGACAAAAAAAAATCACTTCTCGATACAAATGGTGTCGATTGGCAATAGCCGTTTGTATTGGGAAGTGTTTTTTTTTTTCGCTCGTTCTGAAGTAAAATTTTGGAATTTGGCTCAGAATCACGAGTGTAACTAAATACCTTCGGCTTTAAAACAACAAAAATTTCACGGTGTATACTGCAGCGGGTTCTTGAAGGCAATCTTGTTGGCGTTTTTGCTCTGGAAGAGCTGTATGAGCGCCGCAATTTCGTACGAGAAACGGAACCGCTGTATGAGCGCGGTGAACACGAGAAGCGAACAACTCACCGGCGTGTACTGCGGCGGGTTCTTGAGCGCGATCTTGTTGGTGTTTTTCCCCTGGAAGCGCTGTATGAGCGCGGTGATTCCGTACGAGAAGCGGAACGGCGGGTTCTTGAGCGCAATCTTGTTGGTGTTGTTGCTTTGGAAGCGCTGTATGAACGCCACCATTCCGTACGAGAAGCGGAAGCGCCGTATGAGCGCCGCAATTCCGTACGAGAAGCGGGAGTGTCAACAACTCACCGGGGTATACTGCGGCGGGTTCTTGAGCGCGATCTTGTTGGTGTTCTTCCCCTGGAAGCGCTGTATGAGCGCGGTGATGCCGTACGAGAAGCGGAACGAGAGGTCCTCCTGGAAGTCCGCGCAGAGGTTGTCACAGTTGAGCCGGTAGAGCACCTCGAAGGGTTGCTGGTGCGGGGTGATGTAGTTCGCGGCCGCCGCGCGCTTGTGTGCCGGCAGGATGTTGTACATGCGCTCTGTGGGCGAAAGGGATCGTGTTAAATAAAGTAAAAATAAAAAGGTATTTATTTCCGTGAACTTAACAGTGGTTACTGCGAATCCCACACTAGTCGAACCAGTATCTTGGGATTCAGATAAATTGTGTCTAACACGTTCCAATATTCTAGTATCTTAAACTATAAATTAAAATTAAAAATAATACAAATCAGAAAATAATCTAAAAAATAAAATCGAATGCAAATAGTTATTGTAAATAGTTCAAGTTCAAAAGCTTTTATTGATTTTTTGTGTATACAAAAACTAGTAGAAAATATAGAGAACTCTTTATAAACAAAGTAAAAAAAGTTTAGATCGGTGGTGGCTCAGGACTGAAAAATCTGGGCTGAGAGGGGCGAGGCCTTTGCCCTGCAGTGGGAAATAATACAGGCTACATAAAAAAAAAAGTTTCGTTTCTTTATTATACTAGAAACAAAATGGTGGTTGTTGAACCCTAACTTCCAAATTAGCCAATGTTAACGGCTCATGGAATATTTTTTTGTAAACTCAAGTGTACGGGCAAACTTTTCGCAATGCAGCGAGCGCTTGTTCCTGGTGTCTCTGTCACACTCACCAGCCATCTCCTTCTGTGCGGTGTCCATCTCATGTCCGATGTCCGAAGAAAGCCTCTTCTTCAGCCTAGAGCCAAGCCCCGCCTCCACGTGTCTATGCAGCGAGCGCTTGTACGCTTCAAGCGCCGCGCGCTCGGGACGGAACTCCGTGTCGTATTCGTCGATGAGCGCTGAGAGACGTCGGATCTCTTGGCTCAGGGTCAGGGACACCTGAAAGGTTAATAATAATTATTTATTAAGGCCACACTTCTTTTAGACCCATCCAATAAATGGCTTAAGACGACATACGTCTCACAACTAGCGCCGCCAATGGAAAAAAAATCATATCTTTGTTTTGGATGTGTTTTTAGCAAAAAACGCTCCTGCGATTTCTCAACGCGAGGCTTAACTATTTTTAGGACCTAAGGTTTGGATTCCAGGATTGGATTTCCTACGAATGCAATCGATTCTCGCCAAAAGTGGCCACTTTTGGCGATAATCGATTGCATTATTAAGTTCTAGGATCTGGTATCCAAACTTTAGATCCTAAAAATAGTTAAGCCTCGCGTTGAGAAATCGCAGGAGCGTTTTTTGCTAAAAACGCATCCAAAACAAAGATATGTTTTTTTTCCATTGGCGGCGCTAGTTGTGAGACGTATGTCGTCTTAAATATAAACAATACATATTTTAAGACGCTTAGGAAAACTTCCCTCTAGCGACGTAACCCGGCCAGATGTCCTGACTCAAAAAGACATTTCCATAGGAAGCAAGAAGTCGAAGTCTGTAGGATTTATCATCTTTCAGGCCCGGTTTCACATTCTTTTGTGTGACATCTGCAGAGACAGAACGATACTTAAGCATTTGGTTAGTGAAATTCTCAATTCAGAAACCGGGTCTCAGACTCCAGGCGATCAATGCCTAAGATCGAACAGTATCTTTGAATCAGTGCCTTGCACCTTTCTTTCTTTGTGGTTACGAAAGTTTAAGAGTAAATGTAATTGCATAAATACATTTTACAGCACGAACGATAGGCAAATGAGTTCGGTAGGTCACTCTCAAGGTTTTGGGCAATAGCCTCTTCATGGTAAATATTGTCTCATTTTCATAAATAGACGTAAACAACCACATTACATTAGCCTGGAACTTGTCCAAAACCAAAGCAGTTATTTCATTTACACCATTAATGAGAATGACGCAACTCTCAAATCAACAGCGGCATTTCAGAAACGCCCGGCAATAAGCACGTTTACACTTTAGAACTAAAGTTGCTAATGCTAAGCTTAGCATACCCTCGAACACGAATCCAAAGCACCGAACTAAATCCCATAGAATCCGCATTACGTATAAAATCACAATAAAAACTTGTCCCCACAGAAACAAATGATAACAGCAATAGAACAATACGAAACATCATTTCGACCATACGTCTAATATTCGAATGTTAACCTTATTGCATTAGTGTAAAGTTTTACTTTAATTGCATAGACTACGAGCAAATAAGCTCCCAAAGGCAATTTGGGCATCTATTTTTCCAGACACATTTCAGAGTTCTATGTTGTATCTAGTTTTATCCTTGATCGAAGATCCAAAGGTTCTAAATCACTCATATTTGTAAAGAAAATAATACCACGACTGAAATCTGTAGTCGTTGTACTGTAGTGATATCAACCTTATCTTCACGCAGTTAAGAGTGAGGTTACCTTGTGTTCGACACTCCCGAACATTCGCGCAATCTTTTCCTTCATCTCGCGAGTGACGGACGTCAGTTGTTCCTCTCTGGAGGTGAGCTGCTCGCCACCGTCAAGCATTCTGTTTTGAACCTTATCTTTAAGGGATTAAGAGTGTGTTTACCTTGTGTTTGACACTCCCGACCATTCGCTAGATCTTGGCCTTCATCTCACAAGTGACGGACTTCAGTTGTTCCTCGATGGACGTTAGTTGCTCGTGAAGCATTCTGTTTTGAACCTTACCTTCAAGGAATTAAGAGTGTGTTTACCTTGTGTTCGATACTCTCAACCATTCGCGCGATTTTGTCCTTCATCTCGCGAGTGACGGACGTCATTTGTTTCCCGATGGACTTTTATTCTGTTTTGAACCTTATATTCAAGGAATTAAGAGTGTGTTTACCTTGTGTTCGACACTCTCAACCATTCGCGCGATCTTGTCCTTCATCTCGCGAGTGACGGACGTCAGTAAAGTTGTTCCTCGATGGACGTAAGTTGCTCGTCAACGTCAATCATTCTGTTTTAAACCTTATCTTCAAGCAGTTAAGAGTGTGTTTACCTTGTGTTCGACACTCTCAACCATTCGCGCGATCTTGTCCTTCATCTCGCGAGTGACGGACGTCAGTTGTTCCTCGATGGACGTGAGTTGTTCGTGAAGCATCCTCTGCTTCTCCACTTTGCTCGCTTTCATGTCGGTCGCTTTGTTGTACACCTGGGAACATAGAAACCACAGTAAATTATTGTATGTCAAAGCTATTAATTTAGGAGCTATCCAGTGGGATCCTTCGGTTTTTATATAAGTGCCGACTTAAGTCTCACTTACTTTAGGACACACACTACGCACCATGATATTAACTTTTGTTATAAAATTTTACTGTGTTGTACTTTACTTGTTAAGTTAATGTACTAAGATCAATGATTATCTTCGCTATCACTGTTTTTTTTTCTGTTTGTGTTTTGGTTTTATAAATAAAAGTTTATCTATCTATCGATACAGGATACATGGAGACTGCGTTGCTGAATGCAGCACCTACAATACTCAAAAGAATACACAAACAAATCGAATAAAAGTCTATGAATGACTGATCGTCGATAAAAGAACAAAACAAAATCTATCGATATATCTTATCTACCTGCTCTAGCGCGTGTATGACGTCAGCGGCGATGCTCTTCCCGCGGCGCGAGTGCTGCGCGAACTTGGTCCTTACGGCCGACTGGCTGATGCACTCCTCGAACTTGCGCTCAAAGTCCAGGAACTCGAAGTAGCGCACCTGATGCCCGTCGGCGAGGATCGGCGCTGGAAAAGAAAACTATAAGTTTAAACTGGCTCAAACATTGATGCTTTGCCTAAAACTGAAACAAAGGCGAAAAATTCGCAGTTTTTTTTCTTCGATTTATGACATTTTGGGCGCGTTCGGCGCTCGAGGTCTCAAACTTGGGACTAGACCAACATCATAAACAAGTTATCGAAGGTGTGCGGCTATAACATACAATATAGACAAGGTTATCCGGCAAAGATTTAGGTTTCCTAAATACTAGGTTTTTGCAAATTAAAAAAACTACCGGGTATACTATTGTTCATAACTAGTTTTTTGGGCATCGCACTGCTTTGTCGACCACAAGACAAAATCAGCTTAATTTTAGTTGCTGTGCCGTGAACGAAAAATCGCTGAACAAAAGTAGCTCAGTTTAGCTTAGAAATTTAAAAAACTGTGAAAAAAAATAATTTCCCGCCACGCTGCTATTGTTGGACCTGGATAAATGAGTCACTCACAGGAGACAGGCTTCTCTCTCTCGCGCATGCGCGTGAGCAGCGCCTCCTTGGCCGATATAAAGAAGATGCGCTCCTCGGCCTCCTTGACGCTGCACACGCGCAGCTCGCGCGCCAGGAAGTCCACGCAGCGGTTCGCGTGCTGCGTCCGGACCTGCGTACGAATACCATTATAATAATAACTTTATTTAATTTAGGTGTTTACAATTGCCGGCATCAACAATAGGTTGGGAATCATATGAGGTAGTGGCCACTCCTGGTGTCAGAGTTTTTAGGCCGCCCACAGGGCCTCTGACGTGGCTTAACGATTGTTATTAATCAATAAAACCGGATTTACGGTTTAACGTGCCTTCCGAAGCACGGAAGCGCTCAGATATTATTGCCACTAGCTGTCACCCATCCATAGACTGACCGCAGAGGATGTTGCTTAACTTTGCCAATCGATCTAGAATGACTAATCCAACTACGCTGTGAGCCTTTCAACAATAGAACACTATAATTTGATACATGATTCTTCAAATTCAACAAATATTGCAAATATCTCAAAATCGAACACTTTCAGAGATCTTTTTTAACTTAAACTTTTGTAAGCACATTTTGCATATTTACACATTTTGCCCAGCGGCTGATGGCGCGCAGTCAGAGGCTGACCATGGCGTCACAAGCGGCGCCTCTGCTCCATGACTAAGATCTCTGAATGAGACCAAAACTAGTCGACTATCCCGACATAAATAAAAGTAAGTGAAACCGTTTACGAAATACAAAACTTTCAGAGATCCTTTGGCGATTTTATGGAACATTTTGTGGTTCAATATTGTTATACAAAACGTACTTGACCTATGACTGTATGAGAAACACAAGAGTTATAGCTCGTACCTGATCCAGGTATTCGGGCTCGGAGGCGGAGGCGTCCCATCGATTGTTCAGAATGAATATGTTCGGTTGCGATATCTTCGTCGACACCTTGTGAAAGAAGTTCTTTTCCTGAAAGAGAAAGCATAAAACTGTTCAGGTGTGAAAACACCCCGCGTCGATTAGCGCCATCTTGCTCTAATTCAGCCATACTCAAAGTGTGTTCCGGGGAACCCTAGGGTTCCGCGATACCCCCTGTAGGGGTTTCGCAAGAATTTAGATAAAATATTCAAAACACCTCTCTTTGGTAGACCGTTCTGACGCGGCGTATCACGATTCACGAGGAGCAGCCGAACTTAGTCATAGTATAGTACATACAGCCTTAAATACATACACTCGAAAAACATAACCCTCTTTCTGGGTCAGTCGGGTAAAAACTATTGTTTTATTGTAGGGTTCCGTCAAGCATTTCGCTTTCCATAAGGGTTCCGTCACCAAAAAAGATTGAGAACCGCTGCTCTAATTCATTTCGTAAAGTAAGACGGCGCTACTCGACGCGTGACGAAAACTTTCGTGGATGCACTACGCTCCCGGCGCAGAATCAGTCATGAACTCATGGCCGCAGGTTTTCCGACCCCTGAATAAATGAATGAATGAATGACGCGATTTTCGGGTTGCTCGAAACCAGTTGTGTAATGCTTCAGACTATGTTCGCCTGTGAGGTGTTTTAGTTTTAGGTACTCCGGTATTTTGTGGCCATACGAATAAACAAAAACTCACAGTGACCATGAGCGTGGACTCCGAGTTGGCGACGAGCACGAAGACGTCCGCGTCGAGGCAGTACTTGTCGATCCACTCGTCCAGGTTGGGCGTCACGTCCACCCCGGGGCTGTCCACTAGTACCACGTCGTCTCTCAGCAGCGCGCAGAGCTCGCGCGGCCAGTACACGTGCACCAGCGAACACTCCTGGAGGCGCGACGCGCAGAGCGCGTGACCCAGCTGGCCCACAGACTGTTGGGACAGACAAATTGGTCAAATTGGACAAATTGACCAACCGCGATTCGATCCGTTCGAATACAATAATGTGTGAATATCGCGTCATTAAAAGTGAAAATTGGTATTTATTTATGGCATGTATTTCAATTATCGTTTTATTTTGCAAAAAGAGCAAGCAGAAAATCTAAATGGTCATCTTTTTTAATGATTGATCCTGCTTCTTTGAGACATAAAATAAGCATAAAATTAAATCAAATCAATTGATATTTTAATTTGTTTAGAAAAACGCAAAAAATTTTGAGATGTGGAAATAACGTCTGATAGTTACTTGTTGGGCCCCAAAGCTAAGAGAAATGAGCATTAAATATCTAACATTTTAATACTATAGCGCCTCGTCTCTTGTGTCTTGCGTCGCGTCTATAAATTTTTATAACAGTGACAGCGTCCACGCCACCGCGTCTTCGCCCCATGCCTCTTCCATGTGTCTGGCCCCTAAAGCGCGAAACATCAGCTATTGATGGACCAGTGCTACCAGTGGACCACGACCGACCTGTCAGCAGTAAAAATAAGATGAAGATAAGCAGCTCACCTGTACATTCTGCTTCTCGTCAGACCCGTCGGTGCGTAGGAAGGACTCGTCGGTGTCAGATCCCTCCACTTGCAGGAAGCAGTTGGTGGTGTGTCCGATGCCCGACGGAAGGATCTTGTCTCTCACTCTACTCTATCACCTGTACATTGTCTTCCATGCATCGGCTCACCTGTCACCAGCTCTGATACCAGCTCACCTGTACATTCTGCTTCTCGTCAGACCCGTCGGTGCGTAGGAAGGACTCGTCGGTGTCAGATCCCTCCACTTGCAGGAAGCAGTTGGTGGTGTGTCCGATGCCCGACGGAAGGATCTTGTCTCTCACTCTACTCTATCACCTGTACATTGTCTTCCATGCATCGGCTCACCTGTCACCAGCTCTGATACCAGCTCACCTGTACATTCTGCTTCTCGTCAGACCCGTCGGTGCGTAGGAAGGACTCGTCGGTGTCAGATCCCTCCACTTGCAGGAAGCAGTTGGTGGTGTGTCCGATGCCCGACGGAAGGATCTTGTCGTGTAACATGGCGTTGATCACCGTGCTCTTGCCGTTGCTCGTCCTGGAAGTGTGCATTCACTTTTAATGATCCGCGAATTCAAAATGGGTTGAATCGCAATCAATGTGGTAACAATAAATATGTATATGGAGCAGATAGGGAAAGCTGGTTTCTTTTAGTTATGGAGTCCAAGATCCACTTAGGGTCGCTGAGAGAGCAGCAATGAATTAATAAATAAGGCTATAATCGGCTATAAAGGCTATAATATTTGTTTACCACCAAAATTTACTATGATGCGACCCTTCGATTCTGATAGTAGGTAATGGTATCTACATCCTAAAACTCGCCACTGCCACGATTGCGATTTTGGATAACTGTTTTACAAGAACTTACGCAGCGCCGTAATATTTACGCGCCGCACACCCGGAGTTCTGCGTTCCGCTTTCTTTCTAATATATGGGGTTGCTTGGAACCGTTTACACTGAAGCGGTCACATCGCAGAGTTCTTGTGGAGCAAATCTGAGAAATCTGAACGCAGAACGCGGAATTCCGGGGCAGTGTGTCCGGCGCCTTAGTGCTGAGAAAGGCCGCAGCGAGTTGCTTTCAAAGGCGTAAGCCCTCTCTGTAGTCAGTAGAATCGCGTTTCTTTCGTCATTTTGTGGTCCAATATCATCCTAGTACACACGACAGCACGTCGAGGCTTAAACGCTAGCACTCTACTCCATTACGTTACGGGCGACTTTACAACAAAAGTGTACAGTCTGACGTGCTGTCGTGTGTACTACAATGAAACTAAACAACTGGGCCCTTAGCCTGTAACGCAATGGTGCCAAAATGGGCTCCCGGTTGATTCGGTCCAGTGTCGGTCCTTTTAATGTTTTTGTAGTACAGCAAAGAATATTATGAGTCTAATTGTAGAGGATTAGTTCTCTGGTTGTAGGAGAACTACGAAAAAATCCTGGTTTTATCCTTCTACCTGGGACGCCATTGATACGCCATTGTGTTACAGGCTAGGGCCCCTGAACATGAATGATGTCACTGATCAATGACCATTCATTTGCGGTCAGAAGTAATTATGCGTCACGCGCCACGCGCGTCGCAATGGTCAACACTACCTAATACCAGCGGAAGCACTCACTATACCTATCTACTTGTATGTAGGTATGTATATCTATATAAAAGGCTTAGGGTGACTGACTCATCACGCTACAGCCCAAACGGCTGAACCTATAAGCATGAAATTTGGACAAAAGTTGCGTTATATGATGGAGGGTTCATTTAAGAAGCGATTTTTTTTTATTTAACCCTTAAGTGGGTCAAAATAGGGCTGAAAGTATGAATGAGAAAAAAAAATTTTTGGTCTTTTTTTCTTGAATTTTGGTTTTTTGTACATTTTTTAAAATGACTTGACACCTATTTCAGATTTTTTCTCATTTCTATATTCTTAGGCGGACTTGCGTCACTCAGGGTTAGCAAACTAACTCCGAGTTAACTTGACATTTCCATACAAATTTTGACGTTAACTCAGAGTTAACTCGCTAACTCTGGGTGACGCAAGTGGACCTTAAGGGTTAAAATGGGTGCCAAAGTTTTTCGATTTTTTTCACCAGTTACGATCAATGCTGGAACAAAACCGCTAATGCCACAACAGTGAAAATTTGACAATAGTTGTAATTTGTAGACACGCTACGGGTTAAGATAGATTTACTTCAAGTTTAACCCTTAAGGCGGTACAAATGGGGTCCAAAGTTTGTATGAAAAAAAATTATTTTTTGTCCGGATTTACTTGCAACTAAGAATTTGTATATTAAATAAAAAATAATTAAACACCTGTTTTAGCTTTTTTATCATTTTAGCCGTTTAAGGGTTAAACGAGGTTGAAATATGTGAATATTTTTCGTGAAGTAGTGTCAACGTCGGGCCCAAACCATTTAAGCTACAACATTGAAATTTAAACTGCAGTAGCGTTTTGTAGCAAAACTACCCACCATGAAGAAAAAAATATAATTTTAACCCTTCAAATGCCCAAACCGGGGTTCAAAGTTTGTATGAAATAAAATTTTTTTTTGGTCCGATTTACTTGAAACTTAGTATTTGTATATTAAATAGGAAACAATTAAATACGTGTTTCAGCGTTTTTCAAAATTTTGCCTACTAAAGGGTTAAAAGGGGTGGAAAAGTTTGAAGATTTTTCCTGATGTAGTATCAATGCCAGGCCTAAATCATTAAAGCTAGAACTTTGAAATTGAATGTGCAGTAGCGATTTGTAGCAAAACTACCCACCATGAAGAAAAAAATATAATTTTAACCCTTCAAATGCCCAAACCGGGGTTCAAAGTTTGTATGAAATAAAATTTTTTTTTGGTCTGATTTACTTTAAACTTAGTATTTGTGTATTAAATAGAAAACAATTAAATACGTGTTTCAGCGTTTTTCAAAATTTTGCCTGCTAAAGGGTTAAAGGGGTGGAAAAGTTTGAATATTTTTCCTGATGTAGTATCAATGCCAGGCCTAAACCATTAAATTAGAACTTTGAAATTGAATGTGCAGTAGCGTTTTGTAGTAAAACTACCCACCAAGAAGAAAAAAATATAATTTTAACATTATTACTTTTTTTGTCATGGTTGGTAGTTTTGCTATAAAACGCAACTGTAGTTCAAATTTCAAAGTTGTAAGTTAAATGGTTTGGGCCCAGCATTGCTACTACATCAGGGAAAAATCTTCAACGTTTCCACCCATTTTAACCCTTCATACGCTGAATTGAGAAAAATGCTGAAACACGTGTTTAATTATTTCTGATTTAGTATACGAATACTTAGTTTCAAGTAAATCAGACCAATTTTTTTTTTAGTTCATACAAACTTTGAAACCCCGGTTTGGGCATTTGAAGGGTTAACCCTTCAAATGCCCATACCGGGGTTCAAAGTTTGTATGAAATGCAATTTTTCTTTGGTCCGATTTACTTGAAACTAAGTATTTGTGTACTAAATCAGAAATAATCACGTATTTTTCTCGCACGAAAGCACGTGTTTCAGTATTTTTCTGATTTCAGCCAATGAAAGGTTAAAATGGGTGGAAACGTCGAAGATTTTTCCGTAATGCTGGGCCCAAACCATTTAAGTTACAACTTTGAAATCTTAACTACAGTTGCGTTTTATAGCAAACTAGGTACCAACCATGAAGAAAAAAGTAATAATGATAACCCTAAAACGGCCAAAAAGGTACAAAGTTTGTATTTTTTTGTTGGATTCTTTTAATTTTTTTTACCAATTTGGTCACACATAACACATACCCTTCCACGCTGAAACTGCTCGACGGATTTGGATGACATTTGGAATAGAGATAGCTTACAAAAATACACACCCATGACTCTATTCATGCTAATTTGATAATGGTGAAAGATGTACCTAGGCAACTTCTTATAAGTCTTCGCGGACGAAGTCGCGGGCGAAAAGCTAGTGTAGAATAAAACCATTAGCAAAGGTAATCTCAGCTGCCAGTATTTTGATTGCTTAAATGTTTTTAGCGAAAAAACTTTCAAGCAGTCGAGAGCAGTTTTACAGCTCGCACTCGCGCTTTGGAATGAATTCGATTTATTTTCGGACACAAGGCAACACGAAGATTCGGTCATTTCTATTTAGACAAATAGGGAGAGTCCAGAAAATACTGGATCTGACTAGCAAAGGAAAGAAAAGAGAGCTGGTCTGGAGGTTTAACAGACTGATTATGGTGTCGGTCTGTCCTGTTTAGCTTGTGATCTAAGGCCTATTTTTGCATACCCTTTTCGATATTGCTAGGTAGTTAAATTAGGCTGTGAGCGCTACGTATTAATTACTACATCTTCTACAGGATATTATTTAGTTGCTACATATCAGGAAACGGGACTCTAACGAAGAATCACGTGATTCGAGCGAATTGTTAGTTACCTTCCAAAGAAAGCGACCTTCATGTGATCCCTCTTGAGCACTTCGCGGATGGCCTGCACCTTGTTGACATAGTCCTCGACGTTGGTGACGTCCTGCGGCGTCGCGATCGCGTTCTCGCCGGCCACGGCTGCAACCGAACACACTCAGCTGAATAAAGTGCTAGGCAAGACAGTCAGGAGGCAACAAAGGTCGCAAATGCGAAGCAACGGCACGTGCAGCCAAGCGTTTAGGCGTTGTATTGAGCGCGCATGCACTTAAATGCACGCTGAAAACACTGCTACACCTCATATTCATATATTCATATAAATTTATTGTATATCGTGTAACAGGTTATTTTCAGGTGGTAAGTATTTGTAATTAATTATATAAGTGAATTACACGACTGAATGAATTACGAGTGAATTACAAGCCTACTCCATCTAAAAACAATGTCCCAGGCACTGCAGCGCCGAGTGGTCTCTTCAACTATCTAGTGTGAGTGAAGGTGCCACTGGACGCTGTATAGATGCAAAGGCCTTAGTTTAGTTTACACGACACCCAGTTAGGGCACTACAATATAACAAAATTGTCTGATACAATCAGGACGTAAAGATTATAAAATTGAAATTCTTAAATTACAGTAGACACAACACTCATTTCAAGGAAAAAATACATTGCTTATTATTAAATTTTGTTCTCAATACCAGTCTAATAATATTTTTTCATTTCTGAGGACTAGCAAAGCAACTGTGTGGTTTCTTTTTACAGAATATGCACACAGGTCTATAACTGATCTGTTTAGAAGTATTGAGGGAAGAACAGATCCACGCTTATAACAACGCCCTGCTGCACACACCGTCATTCTGAATTTGCGACCTTTGTATTCCCTGTGGATGGTTGACTAAGCTGAGGGGATGATCAGTAGTGGGCATGGGCAAGCCTACACCATCTAAACCATGTTCTATCCTAGATACTACAACCCACCTCCGTCCTTTGTAGAACAAGATCATATGGAGAAGACTGACTTTTTTATAAGTAGCTATTCTTTCTTGTGTGATAAAAGAGCTGTCTAAAAATGTTATATCAACATAGAGATAACTGAGTGATTGATATCAGATTATTGTCTAGAAAATAAATGCACAAAATCTTGTACATTTTGTCTTCTTCTGTTGTTTGTATTTATTTTAGAGTGTAACTCCGATATAACTCCGAGAAATACAGGTATCAACACCATATTGTGTGGGCGGGAAACATTACACATCTTATGCCAAAAAACTCAAATACAAGACACAACCAATATCAACATCAAACCCAGATACTTGTATAGGTAATCAATAACATTATGGCTTCCTTATTTTTATGCCAAAAGGAATTCCAAAGTAATATATGACATAACCACAAGAAACTAATGTTTATCCTATAGTTTCATACTAATGGTTTTTTTTTGTTCTCACAACAATCAGCTGCCATTAAAATTACGCCTTTGCATCTACGTAATGAGATTTATACAGAATCCAGTGACACCTTCACTCACACTAGATGGATGAAGAGACCACTCGATGCTGCAGTGCCTGGGACATTGCTATTACAGTAATGACAAGAGATTTAAAAAAAAAGGTAAAAGAGTAAAAGGTGTTTTTGTGATCACTTTTTAACGATGAAGCTATACTTAAATCCACAAATCCGGTGTATCGTTTGACAGACATAACTGTCAGATTCTAGAATAGGGCAACATTATTCTTATTCTATTTGACAGTTATGTCTGTCAAGCAATACTCTGGATTTGTGGGTTTTAGTATAGGGATGATTTTTCTTAAGTATTTATGAGCCAAGACAGTAATTCCTTTTTTCAGGTAAAATGTAAAGAGTATAGAAAATTGCCTATATAACATTGATGTTACTTACTTTCTAACCATTGAAAGGTAAAAGGGAAATTAATTTTGATCAAAATGTTCATCAAATAAGAACTCAAAGTAAAGTAGTGAATGTAGGTACTCACCATGCATGAATGTGACTGCATCCTTGACATAGTCATCAATCTCCACAAATATATCATTGATCTTCTTCTTGGCCCTCACAAATATCTGGAGCGGCGAGTCCACATTGGTCATGTTGACGCGAACATTCCCATTATTCAGCGTGGCAACATTGTGCGGCCCGTCGCCAGCCATCATAGATATAGTGCGGTTAACATATGCAGCCATACGGGAAGGAAAGACGCACGGTTGACTTTAGTTGAGCCTTATCCAAGACAATATTGACTTAATATATCACACGAGGGCTTCCACCACTCACACAGAACATGCAGGGCACAACTGCAACAAAAATAAACAGGCAAGTGACTAACGGCAACTAAAAACAAGTGACCACTAGAGACTAGTGCTAGCTATTAGCAGATCAGCTTGGAAAGAACGTGTCAGCTTTTAACAAGGTCTGTAGAGCTATGTAGGTACTTAGAATAGTGTGAAACATTACTACATACAGTTCAAAGTAGTGAAGCCAGAAGCTTTAGAGGTTATGTTTTTGATAGAAACAGTGAAGAATACAGACAGAGAGGCACAAGACCTTATTAAACGGAATAGAACTTAAATCGGACAAAAGATAAGACAAAAAGCTTGAAGTAACGGTGAAGAGTAAAGGCACCTTATCATCATCTCGTTGCATCATCGAAGGTATAGCTCATCCCTTGGGTCCCGAAGCGTGAAAATTGTAGCACAATCAGAAATTATAGGAAATTATTATAAGCAACACCTTTCGACGTAAAACAACTGACAGCCGCTAAATATAAGTCAAATTGATTGGTTTATCAAAAATCTCAAAGTTGAAAGGGTGGACTGAAAGGTATCCGACTGAAATATGAAGAGATAGTTGTATTCCATCTTACCTGTGTTTTAGTGGAACATAATTAGCTTTGAAACCAATACAGTGGGAAAACCAAAACCTATTTATTTTATTTTCTTTTCAGCTAAAAATTTTATTGCTCCTTCAGTTTTTTTTTCTTTTTATTTCAGTCACAGATAAAAAAGATTCGTTTCGATTATCCAACAACTTTTGAATAAAAATTCTATTGCCACTAAATGGATAAAGTACATGTTTGCTTCAAAAGTTTAAAAATATTGTTAATTTTTATTTTCAGTGTCTTTTCACATATTACTTCCATGCTTCGAACTAATCAGTCTAGTTCAAAATAACAAAACGCAATTTTCTATAGTCGGCCATGTTTGCGGTGCGTTTTATTTATGCTTCAATTATTATTATTTTTGAAAATCAAAACTCAAAAATCTGTTGTATATTTCATTTACTATCTTGATTATATTTATCTAAACAAATAATCAACGAAATACGATGAATGAATCTCAAAAATACTTTCTCGATACTTTTACAATACACTTTCTATAAGCTTACAAGGTGCGATATCTAAACGTTTATGTTATCTATCTGTCAGAACTCAACAGACAGATTCAGCGACTTTTTTTTTATCTGTGTAGTGTGTATGGTGGCTAATGGCGGATGCGGATTGTTTGCATTTTTCAATTTTTGATAAATTCGAGTCACTTTTTATGTGCTGAATTGAAAGTTTTTCTATATTGAACACGATAAACTAAAGTTATAAAATACTAAAATGTCTCGTTCGGTACGTGCTGAGACGAGAAACCGTGTCAAAGATGACATCAAAAGGGTCATGCAAGCCGTGGAAAAAGTTCGCCATTGGTAAGACATCTTTGCGAAAGCCTCTAAATATTTTATTCCACTTCTTCATCATGTTCTAATTTTACTAGGGAGAAAAAATGGGTGACGATTGGCGAAACCACTATGAAAATCTACAAATGGGTTCCGATATCGACAAACGAACAAAAGAAAAAACACGCGGCCAAACTTGAAAATAAGGAGAACACATTGACACCCAAGAAATTGCACGACTCGTCGAGCTCAAACTTCGGCATGGCTGAAGACTCCAACACATGTAAGTGTCAAAAACGTTATTCGCCACAAACAAAAATTAAATCTCTTTCACAACATGTACGAATTTAGAATTTCCACCGTTCTTGCGATAATGATAAATTGATAACATAGGACCGCCCCTTCCTCGCCAACCCTTGTCTGAAATCGCATTACAGGAACTTGGTAGAGCAAAACAAGAAAATGAATCCCAAGAATATAAATATTATTTTTAATATCTAAACCAGCTTCTTCTATCCCATTCCAGGTTTCTCAACTGTGAGTGACTCCCAGGGTCCCACCGAGTTTAACTCCAACAACTTCTCAGAGGACTCAAACTCCCAGAGCAGTGGCACCACCACCCCGGCCAAACGGTTAAAAACCGACTGAGGCCTCGCAAGGAAGTAGGCCCAGTGCGAACACAGAAGGCAGTAGGGAGCCAAAATGTAACAAAGCTTGTTTGGATAGGCTTAGTTCTCGCTGGTTGAGAATATGAAGTACGTAACTATTGTGTGAGCTATGCAGTTGAACCCTAAACTCTGTTCACAAATACCACGCAAACATTATCACCACCATACAGTATAGCAATAATAATATTTTGAGATGAACTCTTAATTTTGTGAATAGGGTTTAGTTGCCCTCATCAACAATTTTCAGTGATTCCAACACGCAGTTCGCTTCATTATGTGGTCATTCATCTTATTGGTACAGTCTGATTCAAACTTTATGAAGTCTCCAAAGTGAGCTGCGAGAGCGATTCCGCGCGAGTATGTACGGTCAAGGCGATAATGATTGTATAAGGAAACTTGAAGTGAGTAGTCAAGTTTTATAAATATTTTGTATTCAAAGTGGACACCTATAAAAACTTCCTTGCTTGTGGATGGCTCTTTCTCGAAAGAGATGTCGCTGTCTTCTTCACTTGAATCTAATTCAATGTTGGGGTCAGATTAATTTTCCCTGACATGATATAATTATTTCCTCTGTAAATTCAATAAAAGTTAATGTAATGGTAACAGAAACAGTCGGCAATAAAAAAACAAAACAAGGACACCGAAAATCGAACCAATAGGAGCTTGGCTGTACTTTGACTGAATGCTGTGCGGACACCCAAAATATGTTATTGCGAGCAACCTTGTGACTAGCTTCACAGAGTTCATAAAGTTTGATTTGGACTATATGGCTGTTCCATCTCATTCAAAATATAATGGCAAGCAATGCAGTTAATCAGTATTGATTAATCCTTTCTAAAATGATGGAAACTCACAACTTCAGTGCAACATCCTCCATCACTGCTATCCCAAAACTGACCATTGCCAATTTTATGTTTTTGACTAAAGTTTGTTGCGCTCTGCCATATTTGCTGAAGTGCCCGCTGTTGAGACTAAACTGCAAGTGTCATAAAGAAGTTTTAAAACTATAATGTGTATGTGAGTTGTTTACAGAAGTGTGCTTGTTATTTATGCATTTATAATCGTTGTCATTATCAGCTGATTACGACAAAATATTGAATAGTAAGGAACTGTTCTAGTTTGCGTTTAATGATTAGTGAAGACTTTAAGCTGTTTGTATTTTGTGTCTAATTTAAGATTTAGGGCCCTTCCACCGAATTCATGGCGACGCCTTCTGTATGCCCTCAAATATTTACGCACACTTGTGGCAAATCACACATTTTTTTTTCCTTTATTTTATTCATGCCTTAATTAGGCCTTGACTTTTGGTGGATTTTTGCTCCAATTTTAGACTTACCTTGATGATGATGATGATAATAATTATCCTTTTATCCCTTATCCCTTTTCGTGAGGAAACCCGCGGCTCAGTTGGCTCCACACGTATTGACCTGTCTTTCCTGTGGGCTATGTCGACTAAGCTGTCAGGATGGTATAGGTGCTGGGCAAGCCTACTCCATCTAAAACAATTTCCCAGGCACTGCAGCGCCGAGTGGTC
This sequence comes from Zelleria hepariella, assembly GCA_949319315.1. Classification (NCBI taxonomy): domain Eukaryota; kingdom Metazoa; phylum Arthropoda; class Insecta; order Lepidoptera; family Yponomeutidae; genus Zelleria; species Zelleria hepariella. Next base: position 8,483,590 of record OX439384.1, read on the forward strand.
TCTTTACCCATCTAGTGTGAGTGAAGGTGCCACTGGACGCTGCATAAATCATCTCATTACGTAGATGCAAAGGCCTTAGTAGTATCCCTTATCAGGGACATAGGGCTCGAAGAAGAGATCTCGCATTACCTGACCACATTTAAAGTCATAGGCATAACTTTTACATAGAAAGTGACTTTTTAAATCATTCTTCCTAATCTAAGATCTGCACAAAACTGTACAGGTTTTCAATGTGCTACTGGATACTGTGGACTGGCCCATAACTATAGATGAAATTATATTTATGATGTGTTGTGTTTGCGGATCTTGGAGCCGATTCTTAATTTTAGACATAAGAACAGAATTTGCAATAAATAAGTTGTAGCATTGGAATCAACTCCAATTTTTTCAGAACTTGTACAGTATGTTGTAATATTCTGCATGTAAATGCAGAGGTTCTTTTTTAATTGATAGTCAACATTGACCATTCACACAACCTCAATCAAAACTTTGGGTTGTTTGAATTGAGTATGATAGGACCTCGGTAACATCCTGCATAGCATAGTATAACTGATAGAAAGTTGTTTTTTTTATCAATGAAAATGAGTTGTTTTCTTTTTTCAAATGAAGTACTTAATCTTTCGCTACCAATAATTTTAACTTTTCAGAATCTTGGAAAATGTATATAGGAAGTTTTAATAATACTAAAGGACCACGGGCACATTAGTATGAAGTCTGGGCCCACTGACAGTTGACACTTGATGAAATTTTTTACATTGTCCGACCTCAATAAACTTCATGTCAAATGAAAGCTCTTGAAGAGTACTTCAATTTATTCTATGGCAGCTTAATCAAAATCTAGCGCGAAAATGGTGTTTTGGGCACATTTGTCCCATTGAAGATTGTCCGACCTCAATAAACTTCATGTCAAATGAAAGCTCTTGAAGAGTACTTTCATTTATTCTATGGCAGCTTAGTCAAAATCGAGCGCGAAAATGGTGTTTTGGGCATATTTGTCCCATTTTATGAAGATTGTCCGACCTCAATAAACTTCATGTCAAATGAAAGCTCTTGAAGAGTACTTCAATTTATTCTATGGCAGCTTAGTCGAAATAAAGCGCGAAAGTGGTGTTTTGGGGATGGGCATATTGCGCCCACTGACAGTTGACATTTTACATTCTCCGACCTCAATAAACTTTATGTCAAATGAAAGCTCTTGAAGAGTACTTCAATTTATTCTATGGCAGCTTAGTCGAAATCAAGCGCGAAAGTGGTGTTTTGGGGATGGGCATATTGGGCCCACTGACAGTTTACATTTTACATTCTCCGACCTCACTAAACTTTATGTCAAATGAAAGCTCTTGAAGAGTACTTTAATTTATTCTTTGGTAGCTTAGTGAAAATCGTGCGCGAAAATGGTGTTTTGGGCATATTTGTCCCATTTTATGAAGATTGTCCGACCTCAACAAAACCCATGTCAAATGAAAGCTCTTGAAAAGTACTTCAATTTTGACTAAGCTGCCATAGAATAAATTGAAGTACTCTTCAAGAGCTTTCATTTGACATAAAGTTTATTGAGGTCGGCCATCTTCATAAAATGGGACAAATGTGCCCAAAACACCATTTTCGCGCTCGATTTTGACTAAGCTGCAATAGAATAAATTGAAGTACTCTTCAAGAGCTTTCATTTGACATAAAGTTTATTGAGGTCGGACAATCTTCATAAAATGGGACAAATATGCCCAAAACACCATTTTCGCGCTCGATTTTGACTAAGCTGCCAAAGATTAAATTAAAGTACTCTTCAAGAGCATTCATTTGACATAAAGTTTATTGAGGTCGGACAATGTAAAATGTCAACTGTCAGTGGGCCCAATATGCCCATCCCCAAAACACCACTTTCGCGCTCGATTTCGACTAAGCTGCCATAGAATAAATTGAAGTACTCTTCAAGAGCTTTCATTTGACATGAGTTTTATTGAGGTCGGACAATCTTCATAAAATGGGACACATATGCCCAAAACACCATTTTCGCGCTCGATTTTGACAAAGCTGCCATAGAATAAATTGAAGTACTCTTCAAGAGCTTTCATTTGATATGAAGTTTATTGAGGTCGGACAATCTTCATAAAATGGGACAAATATGCCCAAAACACCATTTTCGCGCTCGATTTTGACTAAGCTGCCATAGAATAAATTGAAGTACTCTTCAAGAGCTTTCATTTGACATGAAGTTTATTGAGGTCGGACAATCTTCATAAAATGGGACAAATGTGCCCAAAACAGCATTTTCGCGCTCGATTTTGACTAAGCTGCCTTAGAATAAATTGAAGTACTCTTCAAGAGCTTTCATTTGACATGAATTTTATTGAGGTCGGACAATGTAAAATTTTTCATCAAGTGTCAACTGTCAGTGGGCCCAATGTGCCCATGGTCCTTTATGAAGAAGAAAATGATTGTTATATTATAACTTTATAACCACACATAGTACAATAATATAATAATGTCAACAAATAAGTGCACTGGTTTCATTCATGCACTAAGCTCACGTAAGTCTTGCGTTAGTCACACACAAATGCATTTTTTTTTACGATAAATTATAATAAAATACCAGTCCCATTGAAACCATTTACAAAAAAAAAAGATTAAAAATCTTCCTTCACCAATGTGCCCAATAATTGAAAATACGTGATTTTCTTGTTGTTGCCTTTTAGTAGGCAATAGTTATTAAAAATATTTTAGATGCACTGTGTATATTCAGCTTCCGATTCTTCACCGCCTTTCCTGTGTCCATTTCGTACTGATGGAGGTCGAAGAGGTTTGCCCGGAGCCCATTGATTCTATAATTGAATACCGATCCGAGGACTCCATGTCTTGTATGCCCAGTAGTTGGGACACAAAGTCGCCGTATGATATCGTCTGCAAGAGAAAATTGTATTTATTTAATAGGTCACGCGCGATGAGAATGGGATGGCACCTTGTCGAAGTCAATCAAAAATATACTTTATTTTACTTTGAAAAGGTTGCTTCGACGCGAGTTTGTTTACCGCGCGCGTCTCAGTTTCAAAAGGTCGCATCCGATTCTCATCCCGTGCGGACTATACCAGGTTTGTATAGATACTCTCTGTGTTTCTCTCTCACTTTCAAGTATGCTTTCAGCCGCTCTAAACTCTCATAAACTTATTTTACTTCATAGACTTTCTTTCTGTGACACTGTTTCTTTCACTTTATCTCTCTCACGCTGTCTCTCTTTATCTCTTCCATCGGTCTCTCTTTATCCCTTTCACCTGTCTCTCTTTTCTTCTCTCGAACTTCCGCCCTTTACTTCTGTCGAAGTATTTATTTGCTAAATAAAATTATGTAAAACTGTAGACGTAAACTGGCTACCGACGGCAGATGGACAAAGTCCATTGCGGAATGGCGACTCCGAGAAGGGAAAAGATCGGTTAGGTTGGCAGGCCACCAACCAGATGGTCCGACGACATATTGCGGTTGCGCCTGGCAGAGGATCGTGAGAGGTGGCGTGAGCATGAAGAGGCCTTTACTCAGCAGACGCTGATGATGATGAAAAATAGACGGCATACCAGTGGCAAGAAGGAGAAGTCGTCGCCTTGCAAGTTGGCGCGGTCCTCGAAGCTAAGACCGCAGAGAATGGACAACAGATACCAGGACAACTCGCGCGAGAATTGTTCACCTGGAGAAACGAAATAGATTTATTTATTATCAGCAATCTATGTAGATTTGCAATACCACTCGCTAACTGTGAAGGAAACCCGCCCATTAGTTGGCTCCTTACATAATGACCCTGTCTTTCCTAGGTGCTGGGCAAGCCTACTCCATCTAAAACAACGTCCCAGGCACTGCAGCATCCGTAGTCCCTTCACTTCACTTCTAGTGTGAGTGAAGTTTTCTTTTTACCATGATGAGTGGTTAGCCCATCGATGCCACCCCCCAGAGTTGCAGGAGTTGTGTTTTGAACCAGTTTTTTTTTATATTAATGTTTCATAATCCCAAGACAGGATACGACTGGATGAGAAAGGCAGCAAACCGCCAGCACTGAACATTTTTGGGAGAGGCCTAAGTATGTTCAGAAATGGACCAACAGAGGCTGCCAATGATGATGGTAATGATTCCCGAGTCATATCATATCTTTTTCTATTAAATCACGGTTTTACTCACTAGTATTTTGTCGGTGTAGCCGACTAGTTTCGGTTCTCCTTCGGAGACCTTAATTATGGAGAACGAGACGGCCCTCGCTACGCGTGCACGTGTACACGTGCGTAAAAAATACGTCTCACAACTAGCGCCGCCAATGAAAAAAAAATCATATCTTTTTTTTGGAGATTTCACAACGCGAGGCTTAACTACAGGGTGCACTCTAAGTCGATAGCGAAAATTTAAGTAGGCTGTCTACTGATCACTAGAAACAACTTGTACTAGGAGGCAAAAAAAAAATGGAGCGAAAAAAATATCATCTGTTCCATACAAGAGGTCGACTCAGTACTGCGCCAAATGTATGAAACAGCTGATATTTTTTTCGCTCCATTTTTTTCGCCACCTAGTACAAGTTGTTTTTAGTGATCAGTCGACAGCCTACTTAAAGTTCCGCTATCGTCTTAGAGTGCACCCTGTATTTTTAGACCTAGGGTTTGGATTCCAGATCCTAGAACTTAAGAATGCAATCGATTCTCGCCAAAAGTGGCCAAAAGTGCATTCGTAGGAAATCCAATCCTAGAATCCAAACCTTAGGTCCTAAAAATAGTTAAGCCTCGCGTTGAGAAATCACAGGAGCGTTTTTTGCTAAAAACGCATCCAAAAAAAAGATATGATTTTTTTTCCATTGGCGGCGAAGTTTAAAAATCATATCATGTCATCACACACACCGTTGTTGGACAACACGTCAAGGAACTCTTCCCTCGACATGACGTAGCTGTCCCTCTCGAGCCGCGCAAAGTTGCGGAAGGCGTTGCGCACGCGCACCACGCTGTCGCCGAACGCGGGCCGGTGGTTGAGGTATAGCTTCACGAACTCCTCGAAGTCGACCTCGGTTGAGGCCTGCCGCTGGTTCACTTTGTACATGGCCTCCACTATTAGGTTCTCCACCTGGGAAAGGTTGCTTGTTATAGAGATTTTTGCGCATTTTTAAGTGTCTGTTTACCTAGAGCGGGAACCAAATGCAGGCACATTTGGTCCATCATGCTGGTCCAGCTCGCCTGTCTCTGCAATCTTAGCATGTTGTTGGCTCCCAGTAGGTAATTTTGCTGTTGAACTGAAATCGCAACCCTCTATGGTTCCCTAACTAACCTCATACGCGATGGGAAAGTATCCCCGGTCAGCGAGGCAATCGGTATAAAGTCCTCCATGTGTCTGATGGCACCTCTCTCTCTCTCTCTCTCTCTCTCTCTCTCTCTCTCTCTCTCTCTCTCTCTCTCTCTCTCTCTCTCTCTCTCTCTCTCTCTCTCTCTCTCTCTCTCTCTCTCTCTCTCTCTCTCTCTCTCTCTCTCTCTCTCTATCTCGAGCTAGCTGGTTCAACTCACCTCATACTCAGTGGGGAAATATCCCAGCGCCCGCATGAGGTCGGGCAGCGAGGCGATCGGTATAAAGTCCTTCACGTGTCTGATGGCCTCTCTTTCTTTCTCTCTCTCACTCTCTCTATCTCCCTCTTCTTTCTAGAGCTAGCTGGTTCAACTCACCTCATACTCAGTGGGGAAATATCCCAGCGCCCGCATGAGGTCGGGCAGCGAGGCGATCGGTATAAAGTCCTTCACGTGTCTGATGGCCGGCGAGAAGGTCCCCTGGCACAGTATCTGCACGTAGTAGAACAGGTCTCGTATCTCCTGGAACAGCCAGCCCGGACGACCGTTCTCGACGAGACAGTAGTAAGGGTCCAGATCGGTCCCGCCGCGCTTCGTCGTTATGTCGACGGATCTGTTGGGGAGCATGTGGGCGTGAGGTCCCAGGTTCGATTCTCGGTGGCGGCATTGTAATCATCATCGGTTTATGTTATGCGGGACATAGGGCGCTAAAAACAGTATTCCATTCTGGCCGATTTCGCACCTTCATCTCAAGATACCTATGCTCGTCCCGAGACTGTTCTCTTCCTGTTTCACAGATCGCGCCAGGTAGTTTTAGGGCACCCTACCGCGCTCAATTTAGAGACCATTTCAGTGCTGTTTTAGAGCGGTGGTGTTCCTGTCTTTGCATACCTATCCAACGCCACTTTCGCAATTTTATTTCTTTGTCTGGGTGGCACGAAAAAAACGATCACAATATACCATACCATGTACAACTTTCTATTGCTGTACTTACCTAAATTTAGCCGCCCATTGCACCATGCACGAATCTTTGACCCCAATGGTAAAGAGCGTCCCGAGGTCATCACGGAAACACCACCCGGTTACCTATAAAGTGAAATAAATAAATATGTGAAAGGCCAAGTCACGCGTAGAGGGCGAAGTTCTGAGCGGGCCAAACGCCCCAAGTACGTATAAACCCTGTGAGGCCGAAGGCCGAGCGTGTTCTATACAAGGTGTTACAAAAGTACCTAACTCTTTTTACAGGGTAATAGCACCCGGTGATCACAACCTAAATATTTTTTTTGCTCTATGACGTTCCGTTAATTTTTAAATTAATAAAATGTGAACGATGTGGCGGGAGAAAAGTATTTTTTAAATATTGTTTTCATTGACTTTCACAATTTTTAACAACTCAAAGCTATGTAAATGCCTTACACGCACAAACATATTTTTAAATTTGAGCTAATGACAGAAAAAAAAGTTATGTTTTTTTTTAATTTTGAGGTTATAAAATAAAAATTGTTTTATTCAGCTTTTCTTATCCTGTTGACCAGTAGGTTACACCCTGTAAAAAGAGTTAGGTACTTTTGTAACACCTTGTAGAAGCCATAGGCCGAGTCCCGCGGAAAGCGAAGCTCGGAGCGGGCCAGACGCTAACAGCATCCGTTAGGCTGAAGACGGTAAGGAGCGCGTAGCATGGTCAAACACAGCCTCAAAAAAAACCGGAGTTATGAACGTTGAAGACCCCTCTGAGAGCGAAGCTGGCTGTGTGGAGCGCGTAGCATAGGTACGCACGACAGCACGTCGATCCTTACACGCTAGCACTCTACTCGGTTACGTTACGGGCGACTTTACAACAAAAGTGTTCACTCTGACGTGCTGTCGTGTGTACTTGGGCAAACTCCGTTTAAGATCATTCGAAGGTTCGTAAGGTGTGTAAGGCACACTTTGTGCCAAAAGGCCTATTACAGAATGGGAACTATATTTTGTGTCATCAAAGTTTATATTTGTCATCAACTTGTATCATCAAATTAATAGATCTATCACCACGAAATATTTTCATTCTCAGAAAAATAAAAAGTGTCGCCAGGTATAAATTACCAAATTAATGTCAATTTGTTCGCAGAAAAACAGATGAATTATCTATATAATTGTAGTGCATCCATTGAATAAAAACTTTGTTCTCAGAATAATAGGTTTATTCCCAAAATAACAGCTCCGTATTCAGAATAGTAGATCTGTCATCAAATAAATTGATTATCGTCCGCAGATTGTGACTTGTTTTTATTTGTCATTTTGTCATCAGTACAGTAGTTACAAATTATTTCGTTCAATTCTCCAAATAATACTATTCGTTACCAATTTAATAGTTCAGTTCATAAATTTTATTAAAAAATGATCAAAGGGGCGGAGCCAAATTGGCGCGCTATGAAAATTTACCAATCATGCGCAGCGATGGGTCGTACACACGACAGCACGTCGACCTTTACACGCTAGCACTCTACTCGGTTGCGTTAGGGTTTTTGGTTTTAATTGATTTCCCAATAGTTTCTTTATATTATCATGGCATCAAGTTGTGGTGAAGATGATGCAACTCCTCCAATAATGTTATCATAGCTCGTTGAGAAATCACTAGTGGAGAAAGTGCCGGTACAACAATAGGTACACACGACAGCACGTCGACCCTTACACGCGTGCACTCTATTCACTTACTTTGGTGACTTTGCAACAAAAATGTACTGTCTGACGTGCTGTCGTGTGTACAAACAGTATACAAGTACCTAATGTAAGATAGTAGTTAAATTCATAGATACAAAAACATTATTTTTCTGGATCTTTATGACTTTTTTAAGTTACATATTTCATTTCTTTGATGACCGTTTTTCCTTAATTTGATTAAACAGTTATTAGGACAAACCTATTAAAATAAGTACAAACCTATTTATTTGATACTTGATAAAATATCCCGATGATTATATGTGATTTATTATAAAATTGTTTTTATATTGTTTGGCGACTACACTTTGATGACAGATCTATTATTTTGCGGACAAACCTTATTATTTAAAACATTCAAAACATAATAAATTGATGATAGCTTAAATCATACCCTTACAGAATAGATGATTATCTAAATGACAAAGAAGTCTGGCACTATAAACCAGTTCAGCGCACGATCACCACACTTACCAATGTGTTATTTTTTAAGTTCCTACCTGCATTACAAAATGTATTATTTTTTAAGCACGAGATCCTTGGAGTTTCTTTACCATGCTTCTTCTCCAAGAACGATCAGAGCTAGTGAAGCTGGAGAAAAAAAAGTAGCTAGATACTTAGTATTAGATAGTAATAAGTATCTGATTTATATACCTTTTTTTTACTTTAGATAATATTTTGACGTTCAATGTAAATAATTTATATGGAATATTGAATAAAACATATTGATTCTGATTCTGGTTCGGTGGAACTTTTTTGTTTACCGGTTCGTTCAAATTCAGAACATCTCGTACCTTTCGGTGACCAATTTCACATTGCACACGGAGGTCAGGGGTGGGCTATGTTATGGTAGGAATGGTGTGAGGTTTACCTGATGTGGGTGCCCCATGACGCCGACATGCTTCCAGGGGTTGCCGTCCAGCGGCATCTTGTGTATTCCTATGACGGTCTTGGTAGCGAACATCAAGTAGGGGTTAGTGTTGCCGTCCCCATCCGTCCCGGTCACCAGCTTGACCCGGCACACGGGGGTGTCGTACCGGGGTCCCAGGGTCACGGAGAGGGTCATCGTCGTCTTATAGTTGAGGACCTTGTATTTGTTCTGTCGGTAGAATGGAGGTTTATGAGCTACGTTTTGGGGTTTTGACACTTTTGGAAGAGAACACTGTGCATTCATGTTCCATCGAGACATAGCTCAAGATTCACACGCGTTTTATTCTTCATACCAATGTCATCGCGCTGAGGATACGTACTAGAAGTGTATGGTACGTACGGTCGGCCACAGTATAGGATACCCCATAGTAGCTCTTACCGCGCGCGGCATAAAGTTGCTAATCGAAAAAAATGGGCATCCTAGCGTCTGGCTGACTGTACCACGAGAGACATGACATTTTCAAATCGTCAAACATGCAAAACAAACCAGACCTCATCGTTGGCAAAGAGCAGCATGGGAATATCAGTCCTATAGTGTTCGGGGTTAAGCGTGGTATCGTTTGGCCAGACGAGCCCGCACAGGGGCACTGCCGCCTGCTCGACGCGGTCGAGGCTGTGTATCTCGAGGCACTCGTCGCGGCTCGCGCCCACGTCATACTCCACCATTACGCGGTCCATACCTAGAATGGGGAAACTTTCTTTTATACTCTTTTAACTCGCCCATTATGATCCTAGTGATCGAAATAAAATTATTTATTATTATTATACCAAGAAGTAATGAATAAAAAAAACCGGCCAAGTACGAGTCGGACTCGCGCACGAAGGGTTCCGTTCCGTACCATCATCTAAAAAAACGACAAAAAAATCACGTTTCTTGTGTGGGAACCACCTTAAACATGGGAGTGGAGGAAAGGGTGCGGGCGGCTCCGTCAAGTGTCATCTTACGTGGCGCATATTGTACCCATTACCCTGGTCACCGTTCGCTCCTTGTTATGATTCCAAGGTCATATATACCTAAAGAGATGAGCTTGTAGTTCCCGTCCGCATTCTGCTCAGGCGTGAAGAAGACGGTAGCGATATCCTTGTAGTGCGCGCGGTGCTTGCCCACAAACACCCAGCCCGGGATCGAGCAGTCATACGAATACAGGCACACAGTCTTGCCTACGTCCTGGAAACGAATTAGTGGCCTTATTGCTAAGATAATATACGTACAACACCGTGGGCGAAAATTTAAAGACCAAATAAAACTAACTGATGTAAAAGTATTTAGGTCCCAAACCTAGGCACAACTAGCGCCGCCAAAGGAAAAAAAATCATATCTTCTTTTTGGATGCTCACTCACAGCCGTGGCCAGCTTCTTTGAGTCAGGACTGTAGTTGATCTCCTGGATGGAGTGGCTGGTGTCGCTGTTAGGCTTCACCGTCAGTATCGTTATCGTTGTGGGGTCCAGGAATATTATCTCGCCGGTGTTCAGTCCACAAGCTAGGTGAAGGCCTGGAAGAGAGTTATAGGTGTACACCTTAGTCTGATGTTTCCAAACGACCTTCATGAGCGACTTTGGTTTGAAGAGAAAGTCCCGTACCCGCGCGCCCATGCATCTATAGAGGCTAAGCGGAGCCTCGCGGAGCTGTTGTTTTTCCTCTGATTTTCTTTTTTTATATAATCCTAAAGTTTTTATTGGAATTCTGTTCGGTTAGGAATAATATGGTAAGATTGTCGTCAATTATGCCAAGTGTTAGCGATAGATGCATCTCCCTACGTACCAACCTAACCTACGTCACACAATAAGAATACCAAGATGAGGCAAATCATTGTAAATATGCTTATTTAATTATTATTTGATTATTTCATGTGATTTTGATCAATATCCGGTTTTTCAATTGATTAATAATTGTCTATGCACCATCGACAGTGGCGCCGCCAGAGATTTGATAGTATTGAGTAACTTTTATGGTTAATTATCAACTTATTGTTTAATATTCATATTATTCATGATGTATAATTATCCTTTAAGTTATCGTGGTTTAAAAAATGTATAAAAGCAGAAGCAAAGCGTGTTCAGATTCATTCTATAACCATACTATTAAGTAGAAACACTTGTAAGGTGTCACTCTGCCCGAATTACAACAGAATTATCTACAACTTGACTTTCACTTCGAACCTCTGCAAGTCTATACCCACTTCTGCAACACAAGTTATCCACCATAAGACAATGTTTTTGAGAGTTATTTTTTTATAGCTATCGTTTGATTTTATTCGTAACATTGGATATCATTCCAGTTCTAAAAAGTAAGATACTGACCTGAAGGGGAGTACTTCAGACACGTGATAGAATACTCCGGTACGATGTAGTCGCTCGTGCATCTAAACACACACAATATAAGTAAAATATCGCTTTATTTGGCGCAGTCATAGCACATGGGGATTCCTAAGTTCGAGGGGTTGGCTTTCTTGTGACGTAGCATAAGAAGCTGTTCATAGATTTTCAGCTATTTTTGAGCCTCGTTGGATTGAATAGGCCTTCTTCAGCCGCGTTCTTTTTCTTTATGAGTCCAACAGTGGTTACATTCGACGCATGTTGAGAGTACCGCCATCTAACGAGAAACAAGAACCACAAAACCGGACCACTAACTTGGTAGAGTCCGGTTTCGGCGATATCTATTCGTTGTAGTGTTCCCGCGTGTCCACTTGCACGAACAAGTGGTGTTGCACAAAGTTGAACAGCTTGATCTGTTCGTATCTCTCTATATGTCTCTTTTTTTCTCGCCTCTCCCGATCTTATCAAAATGTCTCTGGCCAGCAATGGTACGGACATACGACAACGCCATCTAGCGAGAAACAAGAACAAAACAGAACAGAACCGCTCACTTGGTAGAGTCCGGTTTGGGCGGTGTCTCGACGGTGTAGTGTTCCCGCGCGTCCACTCGCACGAACAAGTGGTGTTGCACAAAGTTGAACAGCTCGATCAGGCCGTCCGCGTAGCCGATCACCAGGAAAGGCCTGTGGGGCACGGGGATTCAACACATGGCGAAATAACGATCCAAATGGGCAGCCAAAGCAGCAGGGGCCTGAGTCGGTAACGCAATTACGATTTATTAATGCTGTCGGTCCTTTTATTGTTTTTATCTAATTCTAGAGGATTAGTTCGCTGGTTGTAAGAGAAAAAAGAGAAAACCCCGGTTTTGTTCTTTTACTGGAACGCCATCGACAAACCGTTGCGTTACAGACTTAAGCCCCAGGCAGGTGGCAACAAGGTTGCTCATGAGTTATGGAATGATTTTACCTTATCTAATCCAGATGGATACAGTGTCCAGTGGCACCTCCACTCATAATGAGTGAAGTGACCACTATCTAGTGGTCACTTCACTCATTATGAGTGGAGGTGCCACTGGACACTGTATAAATCATACGACCTACAAAAGCCTAAGTTTAAAGACCCATGCACACGCAGTTTATTTTACGCACTGTCGAAACGCATTTTGCATTTTTCTGTGTGAGAATGTACTCTATTTACCGCAATAGATTTGATTCTCGCGCAGTAAAAGACGAAACCGGATCGACGGCGCCTAAAATAAATGCCAAGTGCCCTAATTAGGTATGTTATATGCAGATGCACATGTTTACATTACTTTTCAGGATGCACGTCGATTGATAAAGCGGGCGATATTTTGCAATCGACAATCGGGTGCAGCACTTCCGTCGCAAAGTCAACGAAACTGATCCCTTGATTATGTGTATCTGTAACAAACAAAACATATTACCCGCAAGCAACATGAAGCCCTATACAGTCAGAATATCTCTTCAACCAATAGTAAGAAATGAAGTGAAAACAACTTAAACTTTTTGAAAGACTGCACATTTTGTAGCCAATAAGTATCATCGCACATACGCATACAATGATGACTGGGTTTTAATTTTAACTAAATAAAAACACAAAAAACTTTATTTTTATTTTGACGTTATAAGATTTTTTTTTGTTTTTTGTTGACCAGCGAATCTATTCTCTGAAAAATCCACTCAATCTTTGAGCGTCCAAAGCCTCGAAAATAGCCTTTGTTCCCTATGGATCCAGTGGCTAGATCCATAATGGATCCAACGAGATTTTACTTTCTCTTTAGATCCATTTTTTAAAAGAAATGAGCAATCATTTTTTTACATTTAAAAACGGTAATTTTTACGGTGGATATCTGAGAGAATACACAACGGTAACAACCTGCACAAAGTGTCAGGACCTTCTGTAACACGTGGTATGAGGACACTCACTGAGCACGAAGTCCCTCACGAGGAAGGGTCTGCCGGCGGTGGTCGCATCTGTCGGCAGCTTGCCCATCATGAGCTTCTGCCTGGCGACGCCCGTGAGCGGGTCCAGCTCCACCACCACCCGCTCCCAGCAGAAACACTTGCTCTTACCTGGAGTTATGGGCACGAAACAAACATCTGAGATATGGAGATAGAACTAGGCAAGTATATTTCATTACGAAGTAGAACATAACAAAGGAAGTGTGTTACAAAAATGAACTTATCGAGTGCTACGAACCCACGAACGTTACGAATGCTAGAATGGTCCGGAAGGTAGGAACATAACGAACTAGTGCTACAGGACAGGTAGCACGAACGTGTTGAATACTACGAGCGTAGCAAGTGCTACGAACGAACGTTCCGAGCGCTATGAGCGTAGCAATGGCTACGAACGTGTCAAATGCGCTTAGTCAGTGCTACGAACGTCTCGAGTGCTACAGCGTAGCAAGTGCTCCGCGCATAGCATACTAACGTGTCGAGTGCTACGAACTTGTCGAGTGAAGTGATACAACGTAGCAAGTGTTCCGAGCGTAGCAAGTGCTACTAACGTGTCCAGTGCTACGAACGTGTTGAGTGATACGAGTGCCCAGTGCTACAACGTAGCAAGTCTTCCGAGCGTAGCAAGTGCTACTAACGTGTCCAGTGCTACGAACGTGTTGAGTGATACGAGTGCCCAGTGCTACAACGTAGCAAGTCTTCCGAGCGTAGCAAGTGCTACTAACGTGTCCAGTGCTACGAACGTGTTGAGTGATACGAGTGCCCAGTGCTACAACGTAGCAAGTCTTCCGAGCGTAGCAAGTGCTACTAACGTGTCCAGTGCTACGAACGTGTTGAGTGATACGAGTGCCCAGTGCTACAACGTAGCAAGTCTTCCGAGCGTAGCAAGTGCTACTAACGTGTCCAGTGCTACGAACGTGTCGAGTGATACGAGTGCCCAGTGCTACAACGTAGCAAGTCTTCCGAGCGTAGCAAGTGCTACTAACGTGTCCAGTGCTACGAACGTGTTGAGTGATACGAGTGCCCAGTGCTACAACGTAGCAAGTCTTCCGAGCGTAGCAAGTGCTACTAACGTGTCCAGTGCTACGAACGTGTCGAGTGATACGAGTGCCCAGTGCTACAACGTAGCAAGTGTTCCGAGCGTAGCAAGTGCTACTAAACTGTCCAGTGCTAAAAGAGGAGCAAGTGCTACGAACGTGTCGAGTGATACGAGTGTCCAGTGCTACAGAGCGTAGCAAGTGTTCCGAGCGTAGCAAGTGCTACTAACGTGTCCAGTGCTACGAGCGTAGCAAGTGCTACGAACTTGTCGAGTGCTACAGCGTAGCAAGTTCTCCGAGCGTAGCAAGCGCTACGAACGTATCGAGTAATACGAGCGTAGGAAATGCTACGAACGAGTCAAGTGTTACGAGCGTAGCAAGTGTTAACAGGCTGATGATGATGACTACTACAAACTTTGGACATTACAAGCTACATACATTTCGGGTCCAGTATCTGATAGCTCCGCGGTGACAGGTTAAAGCTGAGCCCGCGAACGCTGTCTGGTCGGAACCCGTGTACCCAGTACTTCAGCAGAAGATGCTCGTCGTAGAAGCGGATCTCGCCTAAGCTGTTGCCCATTACAAGGACACTGCGAAGGGAGAATTTGATTCAGTCCTTCGAATTGGGTGAAATGGGTTTTGAGCACGTGGTGAAAAAAGTTTCGACTAACATGTGGCAGGGTTAAACGTACCCCAACTTTGTGTGCCTCTAACTTAAGATGCCGCTGTAGGCTTTTGCCCAGCAGTAGCACACGCAAAAGGCTACATAAATTATTTAAGACCAAAAAATTGTAGATTCCAACGAATTAAGGACATTTTTTTTTAAGTCTGTTAAAAAGGATGTTAATAAAGGTCTGCAATACTAACTCATCAATACTATTTATGGAATTAATCCTATGTTTCTCCACCTTGACCAATTTGACAAATATCAAGTTTTCAAAGCTCAATTCGTCGCCGTTGACGTTCTCTATAAATTCCATATTGTAGCCGTAGACCAAGACCGCGCCCTTAGAGGTCGCCACCAGCACTTGAGAAGTGTTTGCAACAAAGGTGTAGCACGTGAAGGAGCCTAGGTCTATTCCTGCCAGCTTCTTCGGTGGACAGCGGATCTTGAGTTCGTAATCGTCTGTCTCTTTCATTTCGCCTCTCTCTAAGGAGAATATTTTCTGGAATATTTTTGCATGCTTTTAAGAGGATAATCATAACATTTCTAGAGCAAACAAAAAGGGTATTTTATTTGCTATCGTTACTTTATGTCAAGGTAAGGCTATATGCCAAAACGCAAGATATAGGTGAGGTGGGCCATTACGTACCACAGAAACACCAAACCAAATGTCTTGTTTTGTCATCAAAATAAACTGTTGGGAGTTCTCAGGGTTAAAACCCATAGATACTACGCCATTAGACGGGATGTCTACTTGCAGAGATGCTAGAAAGAAAAACCCTAGCATGAGTAACTTATTCGAGCAAACGTTTGCAGGTTGTCTAGGACATCTACCCTCGTAAAATATCTGACTGTCTTATCAAAGTTGGGGCCGTTTCTGAGATGACCTGAAACCCTTTGTGAAGTACAAACGCGGTTTGACTACATCAAATGATGAATACGAGGACTCACAAAGTTTCAGTCTATCTCTGCTCAGGCCTATCCTTTTCCTGGGCTAGAAAACCATAGCTCAGAGATATAGGCAATAAAGGTTGCGAAACAATACCATGTGGTGCATCTAGTCCAAACGACCATATCCAAAAGTTTATGCACGCCTTATCCGTGTAAGCCAACGAGAGCAGATACTTGGCGTCGGCACTGAGCGCCACTTTGGCCAGTTTGACGGCGCCGTGGGGGGCGAAGATGGTCCTCTGAGGGTAGTAGGTCTCCGCGCTCCAGATGGTTATAATGTTCTCGGGGCCTGAGTCAGCCGTGACGAACCAGCGCGCGTCCGCGTCTGCCGCTATGTTGGTTACCATGTGCTTCTGTAATGAGGTTGGGGCAATGATGCGACACAATCCCAAAAATTAATCCCTCTCTATGTAGGTATGTACAGTCAAAGCTGAGTTAAAGAAAGAGATACCTGACCAGTTGGGTTATATGAGCAGCTGCTGGTCAGCTTACTCCTTGTTCGACTGTATCTAAAAAGCATGGGCTACAAGAATAGACAACTTTAATTATCCTATGGTGTGTAGACCTCGATTTCAAACTAAAATGTTCACAGGCTACGCTCCTTTTGTGAGTCTGTCTTCTTTTTGTGGGTATCAATCAAGCCGCCTGTCTCTCCTCCTTCAATAAGAACAGTGGATATGTCCTCCCTATATTATAAAAAGTTGTGTTACTTACATGACCTTCCAAGATAATCATGCTGTTGGTGGTCCAATTGTAAAGGATGCCAAAGTTGACAGCGGCATAGAAGAGTATAGTGCTGCCTTGCTTGTTCAAGTTGATCACGGGAACTTTGCAGTTGTAGCCGCGCACCCATCGCGTGCTCTGGAGCGTAGGAGCCTGTTAGTTTTGCACCTACATTCAAATTAATAACTTTTCTCATGTAGAGAGGTAATCATTTTGGGACACTTTTCTCGTTCAGAGGAAAGAGTATTTCCACTCTCAAAGTTTGTGTAAGTTGTGTAACTAATTAAAAGTCACCCGCTAGTAATCGGGTATATGCTGAGAATAAAAAAGATAATACTATAAAATCACTGATAGATTTACACCTCAAGTGCACGTTTCAGTATCCGGCCGGACAGCAAAACGAGGCCGGGCAGGCCTGCCATTCTAAACCAGCATGGCAACTGCCCTTTTGTGTCCTATTTCTTGCCAATTACCAAGAATCGAATCTGTAGTCCCTGGAATTAGTCGCCGATGACAGCGATGTAGTTTCTAGTACTTACAAAAGGCGAAGGCTTGTGATAGTTGTCCATGATGTCGCTGTTCTGCGCCGAAGCGTTGAGGAAGCGCTCGTCGCTGCCCGACTGGTCGCTCTTGGAGCCCACCGTCAGGATGGAATGGCCCTCCTTGGAGCCGACCTTCGTCTCGGAGACGTGCGACGTTAGTGGCACGAAGGGCTACAATTAACAATAGCCTCGTCAATGAGTGCGTACCTTATCCCCTCAGATGGGTGGGGACTTCTAGTATGTTTGCCTCCTAACTAGTCCAAACAACCTCCTAACTAGTCCAAACAATGTTCCGAAGTCAAACTTTCTGCTCTCGACATTTCCTTCCACAATAGACTACAAGTATTTTTAACCCCTAACGCAAAAAGACGGGTGTTATAAGTTTGAAGTGTGTATTTGTGTGCCTGTGATTGTCAAACGGTATAACCGACTTTGATTTTTTTGTTTGAAAGGTGACTTAATCAAAAGTGTATGTAAATTTCATCTAAATCGGTTTAGCCGATAAGGAGATAATGTATTCTAATTTACAATTAAAACGTAAAGGCTTTAAAAAAAGTAGCGCGGGGAGGCGGGCAAAAGCTACAATTCGATAAAGCACCTTCTGCGTATTGTAAGTTTGCTGTGTGTCTTTTTTGGCTTACCTGCAGCCCTAGCCTGCTGTCAGATATCAACAGTTGCGACTTCTGGTTTTTATTGCTCCGGGTTGTTGATGTCACAGCGAAGTGCTCCACTCTTGTTTGGGACTGTTGGAGTTGCGACTTCGCGCTTTTTAATGATATTGCTGATTTAGTATGTGACCCATCCTCTGGTTCAGGCTTTGGCTGCAACTCTATATGCAACTGGGAAGTGCCCTCCTTCAGGCTATCGGCCGTTGATCGTGGGGACTTTTGACTGCACACGGACAAAGATTTCGTGGTTTTCCCGGAGCCTATTTTGGTGTCGGACAGTAATAATTGCGACTTCTGACTCTTCGATTGCAATTTCAAAATAGAATGCCATTCTTTGGATTCGCCTCCAATTGGGAGTTTTCCTCCCTTGGACTCATTCTCAATAACACGGTCATCTACTTTTGACTCTTTTATATGGTCCTGTCCTTCCTTGGACTGTTGAAGATTACGTTCAACTCCATCTTTCGACCCAGTCCAAGCTATATGGCTTTGTCCTTCTTTGGACCCGAACCCAATAAAAGGGTCAACTCCTTCTTTCCCCCCATGCCCACTTTCCTTTGAAGGGTCCAGGGGTCCAATCACAAACGTAGAATCATCTTCGTTGGAGCCAGTCCTAATATAGTCTTCTCGTTCCTTGGACCCTATCCCAACAATAGCTTCGTCTCCTTCATTGACCCCAGTCGGAAAAAAGGCTCTTCTTTCCTTGGACCCTATCCCAACGATAGGGTGATCTCCTTTGGACCTAGTCGGAACTAGGTCTGGTCCTTCTTTGGAACCGATCCCAATATAAGGGTCCTTTCCCTCCCTAGACACAGTCTCGGTATCTTCCGGTTCGGTCTTCGCCAGTGGTGACTGCTCGGTCTTCGAAGCGGTTTTCACAAGAACGTCACCTTCTTTGGACTCAAACTCTAATTCGGGGTCAGACATCCTTGTAATGCTTGTAATCCTTTTAACCACAAAAAAAAAACAATCTGGTTTGTGTGGGTCACAGAACACACAGTGGCAGTGTGGGTTCACGTTTGACAGTTACCTTTTTGACACCCTTGAAGTATATGACTTTGGTTGAATGGAATAAAAAGGTCAGTGTATGAAACCTTTTACGCCTATCCCTGAGGTAAGAGGTCTCGGACCTTTTTAACTAAGGCAACAGGGTACTCGAACATCGTGGTAGGGCGACAAAGAGGTCAGTTCTCAGATATTTAATTCCTGAATAGAGTGTGCAGATAGAGTGTGCGGCCACAGAAGAGGCTGCACACTCTATCTGCCGGTTTCTGATTTGAGAAATTCGCTAAGTAAGTACTTAAACATCGTTCTGCCTCTGCGGATTTCTCACAAAAGAACGTGACAGAACGATAGTTAACAGCGAGCGGAGTTCGCTGATAGTTAAGTATTTACTTAGTAAAATTCTCAATTCAGAAACCGGGCCTATGAGATCATGGCTTTTGTCATCAGGGGAACTAGGACTTTGTATCCCCCGCGATAGTCTATAAATACCAAGGAGAGCCGAGAACCGAACATACTATCTACCCACTGAGCTATCACTACAGTTTCGTTTGTTTGTTTTATGTAAGTTTAATACCGAACTAAAGTTTAAATATTGTGAAATCGATACTATATCGTAAACAAAGCCAACGTCCTCAGCCTTCAGAGATACACTCTCTAGAACTTGATGATACATTGTTTTATCGACGAGGCAAAGGTCAGCCCGGTTCAAGCTAGCTCCAATCTTTGTCGCTCGTCGGGCCAACGTGGTTCAATACTTGCGATGGCGAGGAATGGTTGGCTCCCTGTACTGTGTGTTTGTATAGCCGTTGGCGGTATTGTTTGTGCGCCCGTGCTCCAGTTTATACCGCCTACTACTGAGGAGGTGTGTAAAATGTGCTAATGTGAATTTACAACTCCGCCTTACTTTGTTCCAAGTCACTTTCATATCATTGTTTGTCGCGAGTATTGTAACGCTATCGCTGCTTACTTATCCAATTATTTACGGTCCCGGGACAGAGTGACAGTGACAGAGTGAAGGCCGAGAACTGGACGGCGATCAGTGGGAAGACCAGCAACCCCATGGTCGGACGACATAGTCATTGCGGCGGAGGGTCCATGGATGCGGATGGCTAGTGACCGTGAGAGGTGTCACGAGGGAGAAAAGGCCTATACCCAACAGTGGGCAGAGGTGGGCTGATGATGATGATGACAGTCCCAGGAAGGGCATAAAGGCACGTGTGTGTTCGCCATGTTATCTCAGTGTGTTCGTTTGTTACGATCCAGTTGCGGTTCATGCAGAGGTATGGTTACCTTCATGACCTGACCTCGGCCGACTCGGCTGACGGCTTGCAGCTGTCCTACACGCCACAATCGGTCGCCGGTGCAGTGAGAAAGGTGCAAGCCTTCGCCGGCATCACGCAGACTGGGGTCTTGGACGCAGAGACCAAGAAGGTAGGTTAATTTTAAACACTTTTCAGGTTCATAGGTTCATTTTGAGCGTTCTAAACCCACCAATGACTAATGAGATCTCGGCCTATCGGCTGCAAAGTTTGCTTGCACATTTGATGTACTTAGGTTTACTTACTTAGCCACTTTTGAAGATATAGGAAAATAAGCTGCGAGCTGCGGCGCGAGCTCCTCTATGAGTTGTTTATGAAGCCAGAAGCTTAAATACGACACATACTGCCGGTTTCTGAATTGAGAAATTCGCTAAGCAAATGGGTAAGTATCGTCCTGTCTCTGCAGATTTCTCACAAAAGAGCGTGACAGAACGATAGTTAAGTATTTGCTTAGCAAAATTCTTAATTCAGAAATCGGGCCTTAGGTTCCTAGAAAGTTCAGATAAGTATTTACAAACTTACCTACGTTTATTGTTGCAGTGGTTCGTGAAGAAACGATGTGGTGTGAGAGACATCGTCGACATCAAGCGGAGGAGAAGGGCCGTGATATCACAAGGATGGTCTAGCAAGACAGTCACTTTCAGGTAGCATCTGTTCTAAAAAGAAGTTTGATGATGCAAAGTTTCTCACCACACCTCACAATAAATTTTAATCAAATACTTAATAAGAACGAAATAAGCTATTATGTATTTTTTTTAACCTATCATTTGTGAAACGAGATAAAATATTTCATAATCTAAAAGTAAAGAGGTAAAAGCCATTCCAAATCATGGTTGGGATGGATATAAAATACAAAATATCATCATCATTGTCAGCCCACATTTGCCCACTGCTGGGTATCTAAGGCCTTTTCCCCTTCACGTCATAAAAAAGATATATGATAAAATAGGGTAATATGATTTTACGTAGGTACCTGTCCCTATACTGTTGCTGTTGCTACTGCTATTCCAGAGTACTGAATGACTCCCGGACTCTCCCGAAGTCTCGAGTAGAGGAGCTGATGGCGGCGGCGCTAGCGGTGTGGGCGCCGCACGGAGCCCTGCGCTTTGTGCAGCTGGACGAAGGGAAAGCTGACATCGAGGTCTCCTTCGTCGCAGGGGACCATGGTGACGCGTGAGTACCTATCACCACCTACCAACCTTGTTCTGTTCATCGTTCGGTAGAAAACGTAAACGCTCGTCGTCGATGTGTTGCACTGCCAGCGCCTACTCCCCTAATCCGTCACGCACGTTCGCAAAAATACAATACGCAAAAAACGATCTTATAATTTTTTTTTGGCTTTTTATACAGCGCCACAAATCCGGAATGGCGGCGCGTACAGCGGAGCTGCCAGGGGAGCACAACATCACGATACAAGTGTTACCCCACTAGCGCCATATTGCTTTGTTTCACTGTGTTAAGCGAGATGCCGCTACTTAGCGGGATAAAACTTTTATCGTGACTTTGTGCTCCCCTAGTTGGTTTACTTGAGGTATTGAGGTTTCTATCCTCGCGTCTCAAAGCGTCTCAAAGCACGCTCAGCCGCTCGCTCCGAATTTGCGGCCTGAACGCCTGACACTACAGTGAAAACTGTTTGATCTACAGCCTGTACATTGTAAGAAGTCCTCGCCTAACTACCTCCCCAGACTGGCCTTCGACGGCCCGGGCCGCGCGCTGGCGCACGCCTTCGGTCCACCAATCGGCGCCATGCACTTCGACGACGAAGAGAATTGGACGGACAGCGATGACGAGGAAGACCTCGACCTCACTGACTTCTACGCGGTGGCGGTTCACGAGGCGGGCCATGCACTGGGTCTTTACCACTCGAATGTGACGACGTCTGTTATGTATCCGTACTATCAGGGGACCGTGGAGCTAGATGCGGACGATATCGACGGGATGCGTCAGCTTTATTGTGAGTTTTTGTTTTTAATTTAAGTTTGACCTTCAGAAGGGATTGTGATTATAAGATCGACTACAAATACTATGAGAATCACACTAAGGGGGCAAAGGCAGAAAGGGGGCAAGACTCGAAGAGACCGTTCGGATACCTACAAGTTCTGTTTCGAAGAAAATGTTCAATAACTCTCATTTTTTTAACTTTGTAGGCCCGGTACGCCCTAAAAAACACCATTAAAAAGTGATATGGAAAAGAAAAAGAAAAATTGGAATCAACTATATCGTAACTTAAAAAAAAAAACAGAATCCGAAAGAATAAAAATAGAAGTTAAAAACTAAAACCCGACTACTAAAAGGCTTAAAACAAGACCTGTTTATCCTTAAAATAGACTCATAGATAATTAATCGTAGTCGGAGGCCATCGGTTTATCAAATGCGAATGTGGTGTCCTCCGACTACGATTAATTATCTATGAGTCTATTTTAAGGATAAACAGGTCTTGTTTTAAGCCTTTTAGTAGTCGGGTTTTAGTTTTTAACTTCTATTTTTTTTTTGAGCTTTTTAGTAAGTCATTTTGGACGATCACCCAGAATAGAACCAAGAAGGGCAAAAAAAACACATTTTGCAATTTTTTGTTCTATTTGTTATGTTGACGCTACATGTGTTATACATTTTTGGAAAGGTCTTTTAAAGCCCTTTCATTTGATACCCATGACGATGGTATCCGATAATTTTTATTTTTAGGTCCACCACTTTAGGGCGCAGCACAGTCGCCATCTTGGTTTTTTTCAAAATTAAACTATCCTATGTTACCTGGGTGATTAAGACGAATCCAACGACACCTCATTTGATGAAATCGGCCGAGTAGTTTAGGCTCTGCGAGGGAACAGATGAACACACAAACATACATACATACATACATACATACATACATACATACATACATACATACGCTGCTAAAATCATAACCCTCCTTTTTGCTTCGCGTAGTCGGGTAAAAAGGCTATACACGCTCGTTCGCCTCAACCTTACGAAGTCCAGGGTTTTTTTCACCAAAACAATCCAGTCTATATCGTGACCAAAGTTTCCATTTCCCCTTCCAGTGAAGGACCAGCTCAGTGAAGATGCAACAGAAAGCACCCTGGTGGCGCCGTTCACAAAGACTGAGCCCGGGCCCGAAGGGGCGCCCGACCTCTGCGATATGAACTACGACACTATACAAGCCATGCAGGGCAGGATCTTTGTCTTCGAAGACGAGGTAGGTATGGTGCCTTTGCTTAGGCTTCACCACGACTAAAGAATCTACGACTAAAGAAAAGAATCTATCTAAAGAAAGGCTCAAAATTCTATAAAGCGGAATCAGAATCAATAGTTTTTATTCAATATGCCATAAATAAAGAAGAGAATTAGCTATCTATGACTAGTGGTTCGCCCCGAACTATGAACTCGCGACCCCATATAAACTTAACAACCCCATATCTCAGCAACCCCTCGACCGATTTGTCTCATGTTCGAACTTAAAAATTATCTTGGCCTCATTTACCTGCCTACCAAATTTCATGACGATCCGACTAAATTTACTTAAGTTATCGTCGAACGAACATTCATACATACATACATACATACATACATACAAACGCCGGATTGTTCCAGTAGACCCGGAGAACTTCGCTCGCTTCGCTCGCTCGTTCAATAAGTAATACAAACTTCACAAAATTATAATGTAAAACGACTGCATTACACTTATTTAGAGTGATTTGCTGGTTCCCGTTACGGAGTTCTGTTCTCCAGCTCCGAAGTTCTTCATCAGCACTTCACAATTTTCACCACATCCCTTTCAAAAAAATTTTTTGCAAGTACACAAAGAACATGTTACACATGCATGTCTGTCTGCATATGTATGCTTACTTATCCAGTATCTATTCTCCGAAGACATTATGCGTATTATGTAGGGGCATTCGTTATTCGTTTGGATAAACTACATTGCTTTAATTCTTTAAACAATCTTTAAATTTAAACCTTATTTTGCAGTGGATGTGGATCCTGCGGGAAATGAAAAATATAGAGCCTGGCTATCCGAAGAAAATCCGAGACGTCTTCACTGGTCTGCCACAACAAGTGTTCTTCATACGGGCTATTTACGAAAGACGCGATGGAAACATCGTCATATTTTCAGGTAGAATAAGAACTTAGATATTTAGAGAAGTATTTGTTACTGCCTCTGCCCTCCGAAAAATACTTGCCCTGCCTTTGGAAAAAGAAAAACAAAATTACAGCTTCAAACGTAACACCCAGTGTGCTCCAATTTCAACTATCAAACCAAACTAAACCTCATTACCATTTCTTAAGGCAGAAAATACTACGTATTCGACCCAGCATTCAAGCTGAAGCACAAAGGGAACCTATCGCAGTACAGGCTGCCGCGGCGCGTCTCCGAGCTTAGCACCGTATTCACGTCCAACTACAACAATAAGACCTATCTGATAGACAACGAGCGATTCTGGCGGTTTGACGAGGAAGCTGGAGAAATGGACAAGCGGTACCCCAAGTCTATGGGGGCGTGGAGGGATGTGCCTTATCCGGTGGACGCGGCCCTGATTTGGGACGGAGGTAAGGCAGTTTTACTTTTTTATGCGACACACTGAATTTTTTGTGTTTTTTTGCGCGCATTTCGAACTATTTTGTAACTTGGTTCAGAAGCACCCAGTGTAACTAATACACGAAAATTTCGGCGCTTATTATGTCTCACTGCTTGGGAGTATTCCCCTTCTTTCTTTATCCTGGGTTCCTGGGTTCCGTGAGCCAAACAACAAGACCTATCTGATAGACGAGAGATTCTGGTGACGAAGAAGCTGGCGAAATGGACAAGCGGTACCCCAAGTCTATGTGGGCGTGAAGGGACGTGCCTTATCCGGTAGATGCGGCCCTGATTTCAGACGGAGGTTAGGCAGTGCTCTATTGTGTTGGCTCTCTAGTTAGCCCTTTTTTCTCAATCATAGGCTACTCCCTGAGCCAGGTTTTTATTCCGCTTATACAGGTAGCGCCAAACATCTAGTTCACTCTAAAGTTGTTTCGCGTCGCAATAACAAAAAACATGTATCAGCTATCTATACAGTGAAAATCTGCGCAAAGCTGCAACTTTTGAGCGAACTAGATGTTTGTCGCGACCTGTACATAAAATACATTGTTGGTCGATAGAGCATGATAAAAAACGCGAGTAACTAGAGAGTAGGATCGCGATGCCGGGCTCGTTATGCGAATAGAAGTTAAATAAATCATCGTTCCTTATAATAAATTATTATTAATAAATCCGGTTGAAACTTGTTTCCATCATCGTTCAACCAGTGTTTTCTCCTGTTTTCAGACACGTACTTCTTCCAAGGCCCTCGATTCTGGCGGTTCGACAACCGGCAAGTGCGTGCGCATCAGTACTACCCGCTGCCCATTGCGCCAGTCTGGTTTCCTTGCCAGTTCACCGTTGACATGCTCCCTTACACAAGGAACATAATATAAAAAACTGTCTTTTGTTTCGGGATAGCCGACTAGTTTCGGCCTCCGTTCGGAAGCTTTATTTATGGAGAAAACGGAGGAGGCGCATCGGCTCGTCTTTCGCCGCGCGCCCGTAGACGATGCCTCTCCTCAATAAATAAGCCTTTCAAATAAATACCGAAACCTATTTTATAAAAGTACAACGTGTGAAACTAACTTCAAATATACTTCATATGTTGTTGTTGATATTATTGAATATTACAACAAAGATTTTGGATCAAACGACAAACACTTTCTTATTGTTGTAGCCGTTGTGAATAAAAATTAATCACGCAATTGTTTCTGTAGCAGTGACCGATGTAAGCTAGTGTTAGTATCATTGTCAGTATTAGTATATATTTTTCAAAGTAAACCCTTGTGTTGTCCATAGAAATATATCACTTTATTCATGTAAGAATTCGAAAATCACATTTAATTGTTTTCAGCGTAAGTATAGTATTACAACTCCTGAGACGGAATGTTCGAGAGACTTTCTGTTGTAACGATACAATAATTATTGTGTGTGATAAATTAATACTGCATTTATTTTAAAGTTGTACTTTTTTTAATATAAATATTATACATTCAACATATTATTATAAAAAAATACTCAACGCCATCCTATAAAATACATAATTAAACAAACATAAGTACCTAATAATTTTGAGACCACAAATCTTTATCCACACGGGCAAGTTTTGGCAGTACAAAGACCAACAAATAACTATAGATATTATTTTACATCCTGGATACATTTATATAGAACGGTTTCCTGATTATGCAATTTATCTAGCTAAATAGTCCTGGAGGTCGTTCCATAGATGATTAAGATTTCAAAGTTTCCATTAAAGATAATACTATACTGCGACTTAACAACGAACTAATGAGTAAAAGAAAACAATGTGCTTATCAAAATCGTCCTAAAGACAAAATATATTGGGACGAGAATCATATAAACAACTGTCATATAAAAAAAAGTTACCGAACGGCCGCCTTTAAGTTGTGCATGTAAAAAAAAAAGATAAGATGCGTTGATGATGCGCGGTGTTGGGACGAGTATGGGTATATGCCACCAAGTTCTAACTGCATGTATATTGTGATTGTTCTAATGGTGGTTTGCCCACACCCATACTAAATATTGCATCATTTTAATACAGCCTAAAATAAACTAAACGCACCTCGCTCGTATCACAAATGAGTAAAGATTAGTTCGCAGTAGCCTCAGATTGCGAGTGTCATTACAAGTTTAGACCTTAATACATTTGACATAAGAAGTTACTTTGCCGTGGTAAACCAGCGCGAGAGATCGTAATAAAAATTCAAACTTCCTCCGAGAGATGATGGATATAAAATATCGATGCCATCTTTCGTAGTCAAGATTAAACTTAATTAGAACAGATACTCGCTCTAAATACGACCACAACTCTCATGTCTCATGCATACGACTCTCATGTACAGTAGAAATGCTCCGAAAAACAGTAAATACAAACAAAAATTCGTTAAATCCATTTCTACAGAACACAAGACAAGACCTTAGTAGACACTACAGCAGTGTCGCCTCAAGATGACACTTGGCTGGCCACCCCCCACTTATTTTACCATGATTTAACATGTTATGTATTACCAATAGATGACGCCACTCTCGAATTGAATCATTTAATTTTTTACAGGTACTAAACAAAAATATACACACTGAAACTTTATAGGGATTCTCATTTAACGGCTCGTTTTTAGCAAAAAAAACGCATCCAAAAAGAAGATATGATCCTTTTTTCATTGGCTGATTCTTAGTTAAATTGTATTTAAGGTGATGGTCTGCAATTTAGGTGCGCTCGAGTCGAAGGTAACCAGTCAAGTGCAGCGACATCTACCGGCGGGAGTGGTCGACGGGAGAGCTCGGCACTTAGCTGCAGCACGATGCGGGGTTGGGGTCCTTGCCGGAGCGCTTGGTGATGTTGAGGCGGGTGAACTCCTCGGCGACCGTCGGGTGGATACCGACAGTGTTGGACAGCTGCTCCATCGTGATGCCGCATCTGAAGGAGGAGGGGTGATACGTAAGAAAGCGGAATTGAAGGGCATTAAAAACGGTAGTATCTGTCTCATTTCCTAAAGGAAAGGGTCATAAAGACCTTTTGCCACCGAATGGTATTGAATTGACTGTTGGTTGAGGCGAATTAATAACGTTAGTTACATATCTTCCTAATATAGCATCTACAGGGTGCACTCAAGTCGATAGCGGAACTTTACGGAGGCTGTCTACTAATCAATACAAACAACTTGTACCAGGTGGCGACATAATGGATAAAAATATCAGCTGTTTCATACATTTGGCGCAGTACCGAGTCGACCTTTTGTATGGAACAGCTGCTGAGCGTGACATTTGCTCCTTGCCCCGCGTCACACCCCCGGTGACACCCGCAATTCCCTCCTCCCGCCAACCTCTTAACTAACCAGCGCTTATGTTACGCTGCGATAATAGTCCTTATGGTAGCAGAATAGTAATAAAACTCACTTGACAGCAGCCGCGAAGCCCTGTATGACCTCCCCAGCCACAGGGCCCACAAAGTGCAGTCCGACGATCTTCTGCGGCGCGGCGCGTAAGGCCACCGCCTTGAGATAGCAGTGCTTGATGTTCCGCTGCGGAATGAAGAACTCGGTAGGCTTGTAGTATGCATGGTACACTTCCACGTTCTCGGCGCCGAATCTGGGGAGGAGACAGGTGGATTTGAACTTTATGTTAAGGCAGTAAGGTTCAATTTATGGTGGGAACGATTTGGCAACTACCAGTCAAAGGGTTACGAAGGGTTTGCTTGCTGGGGGTAGTTCTACAGATATCTTAAGAGCCTATAGAACTGTAGTTCAACCCCGGCGGCAAGACGTGTCGATAAACGGTTTATTTTATCCCGCGGTCGGGTAGCGCCATATTGCGTAGTGAAATAAAGCAAGATGGCGAATGCCGCTGTATGACATAGGATTACGTAAGTATACGCTAGTATTGACGCTGACGCAGAAACCAAAAAGGCGCCTACGCTGGCGCTAAAAATGCCACCGCTGACGCTGATGTAGAAAAGGACGCCGTGGCGGCGCACGAGGCGAAGCTGACGCTAAAAATGACCTAGAAAAGACGTCAATAAGGGTTCAGAAGCTTACGACAAGGCTAGCGCAGAAATGGCCGACGACGCTGGCGCTAAAAAGGACGCCAACGCTGTCGCTAAAGAGAACGCCAACGCTCGCTGGCGCTAAGAGGACGTTAATGCTGGCACTGAAATGGCCACCG
This sequence comes from Zelleria hepariella, assembly GCA_949319315.1. Taxonomy (NCBI): domain Eukaryota; kingdom Metazoa; phylum Arthropoda; class Insecta; order Lepidoptera; family Yponomeutidae; genus Zelleria; species Zelleria hepariella. Next base: position 8,512,459 of record OX439384.1, read on the forward strand.
TCGATGCTACAATAGACGCTGACACCAAAAAATATTCCAACGCTGGTGCTTAAAGGCCACTGACGCTGTAAAAGACGCCGTCGCAAAAAAATCACAGGAAGTTAGCGCTCTAGCCAGTTACACTTACCTAGCGGTAGCGGTCTCCTCGCTGAGCCCCACGCAACCATACTCGAGCGGTGTAAAGATGGTGGTGGCGACGTTCTCATAGTCCATCTGCTGCGCCCCGCCGGCGAACACGCGCCGCGCCAGCAGGCGGCCGGCGTGGATCGCCACGGGGGTCAGCTCCGGGCGGCCCTCTAGCACGTCGCCCACGGCGAAAATGTTGGGGACGTTCGTTTGCTCCGTCTCTGCTACCACTTTGCCATTGGCGGAGAGGCACTGGAATTGGAGGAGTATGGGTTTAGTTATTTCAGGATGGGGACGGACGTTTTACTTTAGAAACGTCGTTGCTGTGTGAGTTAGTGCGACTTTGGTAAGGATTTGTACGCGTGCCGTATTGCCGCAAGTGTGCCACTCTGACGAACCGTGTGAGCTTCTACGCTCGGTTTCATACAAATCCTTGCTATATGTCACTGCCAGCCTTAGAGTATTCGCATAATCTGTGAAAATTTCAACTGGCTACCCAATAAGGTTCCTAGATACAGCCCTGTAAAGGTCCGACAGACAGCGTAGGAGTGATCTTCTTCTGGATCGGTCCCTCAATTCTGAGGATCGTGACCATATACAATGGTTCTCCACTCATCACGGTTATGGGCGCGATGGGATGCGTGCTGGATGGATCCACCTGCTGCCTTCTTTAGAGCATCAGACCAGCGCATTGGTGTTCTGCCTCGCCCGTCTGCCTTCCATCTGGCCCAAAATTATCTGTTTTTCCAGAGTATGACGTGGTGATCGCATAATATGCCCAAAAAAGCTGAGGGCCCTCTGGCGACAGACTGTAAAAAAAAAGTAACAAAGAATACTCACATCGACTCCAGCTTCCTTCAAATTGAGCTGCTGCGTGAGCGCATAGCGGCCCGTCGCCATCAGGACCGTGTCGAATACGCCTTCGCTTCTGGAACAAGGGAAAATAACCATTTTACTTATAGCCCAACAATTCATATGCATTGGACTGTGACTGTGAATTCGTAAGCGAAAACTTCAGGGGACTATCTGGCGAGTGGTGTTGGTACTATAAACAACGAAATACTTGCCGAGTTCTATGGAGTCGAAAAGCTAGGGGTGGTAAGAAATGTTACGAGGGGGAAAAGCTTAGTAAAGTTAGGCCCAGAAGTGGGCATTGGTGTTGATTATGAATGAACATTTACTCAAAAAAGCTCGTAATGTGGTCATTAATTCGACAACCTTCTTTGAGCAAAGGAGGACTTGCGGGCCACTTTGAGTAGGCGCCAGAAAAGTTGTATGGAATTTCATTAATGTCGTGTTTTGCGGCCAGAAAAACTGTATGAAAATCCATTAATGTCGAGTTTTGTTTCAAAAATAGAACTCAAAAGTCAGGCACAAAAAGTATTTATTTAGAATTTGGCTGTTTGGGTGCTGGCAGTCTACAAATTGCATAGAAAAAAAAAGCGCGGCCATATTGTTTTCGCCGCTTCGCGCGTTGTTCGAAGTGATTTTTTTCTGTGCGTGCTGTTTGTGTTGTAAATAAAAGTGAACCCTTCAAGCAACAAATCCTCCGATTCAATGTGTTTAACAACGCCGAACATAAAAAGGAAGCGAAAAAAGATATCTAAAGGTACCTATTGCCACCGAAGTCAAAGGAAAAATACAAGTTTATCTACGAAAAGTTTGCGGAATGAAAAGTCAACAGAAAGTAAACTACGACAAAAGGTAAGCTGGTTCTATTTAAATTACTCGCATTGTTTGAGTAAAGCACTATACAAGCCTTGGTCTGCAATGAGTGCGCTTCTGGCCACGCTATGATGGCCTCGAGCTTAGCTTAGCTACGCTCTCGGCCGTCAAGCTTGGTCATCATTGCAGCCCTTGCTGTCCGCGCTATAAAGGCCTCGACCTTCGGTCTCGGCCTTCATTCCAGCTTGTCCATCAAGGGCTGCAATGCTGACCACGCTGCGAAGGCCTTGAGCTGCGCTACGCTGCGCTCTGTCGGCCATCAAAAGCGCGCCAGAAACGCACCCATTAAAGACCGCGGCAGTAATGTACTATTACATTTCTACTGGGCAGGGGCAGTGAGAAATGGTAACTTTCAATGTTTTAGTGGCTCAAGACAAACTACCCACAGAGGGCTGGCAAAAAAGGCTCACACCGCCGAATGGACGACTTCCAAGGAATAGCGAAACGTTCAAAAGCTATACTCACTGCTCGTTCGTCTCTGTATTCTGCCAGCGCGCCTTGAGCTGTCCGTCTTCGAGCTTCTCAATGGAGACCGGGACCACCTTGTGGTGGAACTTGACTCCCTTCTCCTCCATCTCCTCGACTACCAGCTGCGCCATCTGCTGGTCGAACCCTCGCAGCGGCACGGAGCGGATGAGCACGGTCGCGTCGAAGCCCAGCGAGTTGAGGAAGCCAGCGCACTCGAGGCCGATGTCTGGGGTTTTGGGTCGTCAAGGGCTGTATTGGTTGTTGTTGTTGTCTGGTCGGATGAATAAGGAGGCAAAGGCAGAAAGGTGGCGAGACCCGAACAGACCGATTTTACATCGAGCTCATGATCGCTTTTATGACGGTTCCGTCGATACTCAAACGCAGGCAAAGACACGGAAGTTCTAATTTTGGTTGTTTTTAGTGACTTTCAGTGATTCGGGATACTCACACATAATTTTGGTTCGAATCGCGGTTAATAAAGGTAATTCATTTACCTACTAAACTAACGCGATTCTAACTAACTTCTAACTAACTAACTAAGCGATTCGATCCGTTTCGAACCAAAATTAGGTTGTTTTCGGCTACGTTTTAGGCATTCCAGAAAAGGGTATTAACTTAAAATTAAACAACACCTCTTGCGTGTAATCACTCTTAGGTGTAATCAATGTTATTTTAATGAGGTTTTATTATCGTGTTCGTTCAACAATGCACAAAAAGTACGGGCAAGATAATTAAGTACAAGATTTACTTCAACTCTTACCGCGCGCGGCCTAAGGGCGCCAATCGAACAAAAAGGGGTATCCTAGCGTGTGACCGACTGTACCTCGTTAGCTCAGGAACCGTGCATGTCTGTGCATATGAGATTACAGGCGTGACACCTTGGCGACGAACCAATTACAGTTCATTCGCCAATATTCAGCTCTAAATGTGAGTGAAGGTGCCACTGGACGCTGTATGAATCATCTTATTACGTAGATGCAAAGGCGTAAGTGAAACTAAAAACTATGTATGCTGAGACGTTTCTTCACCTTTCTAACAACTGGAATGAGGGAGCTCCATAATCTACGCTACGTAACGGCCAGTAAATGCATTCACCAGTGCGTCTAGAGTGAACAAGCATATTGCGCTGTATAGCGCGCATATTACTGTTCTCGCCCACTCTTTTAATCTTCCTAATGCGAGATAACTAACAGTCTGTCGCGCTCGTGGAAATATATACATACATATAAGGTTTTAGTGATAGTGCAAAAGGATACATCCAGCTCCAACGACGAGGGTCCTGCCGGGCGGGTGGCCCAGACTGAAGATGTCATCGCTGGTGATGCTGTATTCGAGGGCGCCAGGGATATCCGGGTAGTGAGGCCGGCCCCCCACCGCGATCACTATATTCTTAGCCCGCACCTCCTTCTTTGTACCATTCTTCAGGGTACCAACCACTGTATACTGATCCTTCAGCTCTCCTAAAGCGTTGATGTATTCGATTTTCTTATCCCTAAGGTCGACCCTCGTCACCCAGTTGACTGATTTGATGTGGTTCTGAACGGCCTCCGTCAAGGCGGCCCAGTTGATCTTGATTTGCTCCTTCGATGGGATCTCCCATCCGTAAGCTGTTGCCTCCTAAAAATGCAATGTAATCAAGGATAGAGTATATGTGCCAATTACCTCGAAAGGTTGATAGACATAGATAAGACAAAACATGGACACATTAACGATAGAGATATGATTTGTGTACCTACGATAAAAAGAAAAAATAATGGCCAAATTATCTTTTACCATTTACTTACTACATTGTTTATACCTTCAATATTGTTTAATCAAACTTACAACTTCTATCGGGATATAATGCCTGGATTATTCTTAGAAAAATAACTAAATACGAGAGTCATTATCTACAAGGTAAACGAGAATTCGTCATTTCAAAGTCAGAGAATCCCCATTTGCCAGTCATTGATGGCGCAATAGATGACGTCATTCTACAGACTCTTCATAATATTATTATCAATAATTCAATGAGATGGAAAAGGATATGTCCTTACTTGACTTGCAAGTTACACGATGTTACCAAATTAAGTGTTTGCGATATATTTATCGCAAACACTTAATTTGGTAACATTCTTCGTTTATCTTCAGACAAAACAAAGTTAACTTCTTACGTAATATTTCGAGAGCATATTTTATACATATGACTTTTTTTTTTGAAAAGTGGGCATAAAAATAATATGACTTTTTTTGAAAAAAGTGGGCATAAAAATAAAATAAAGTTGTTAACATTTACCTGATGACATTTTGAATCTACGATGAATTTAAAAAAAACAGAGAAAAATCAGAATCATTAGAAGATCATCTTCAGCTGGGAAAACACCAAAATGTCACAGTGTATAATGTGTAGATATGAAAGACGAATATATACAGGGCGTCCCACGGCTATGCCACATGGAGGGAAAGTACCTTAAATATTGTAGATGGAACATTTTACTGAAAGAAGACATTATTTTAATTTTAAAAACAATTTAAACTGCATTCATAGATATTGAAATAATTACATGGTTGAACCGGGAATCGAACCCGTTACATGAGAAAAATAATTACCTTGTAGTTTTATCATACCGATCGAAAGGCTTCATGATAAGGATTATTTTTTGCTAAATAACATAGTGTCAGAAATAAAAGGAAGACCATGAATTTTAACATTTACCTGGTAGTATGCAACAAATCGAGCCGTATCCTGAGCCGAAAGACGCGTAAAATTTTGTCCATCGCAATGCCGCTGGCTGATTATAAAGAAATAATTCAAAAATGTGTTTCATTTTCATACTTTTATTCTTTTGTTACTGTGATTTTCATTGATAAATTGATGAATGTGGTATGAAAAAGGTTAAAATTCATGGTCTTCCTTTTATTTCTGACACTATGTTATTTAACAAAAAATAATCCTTATCATGAAGCCTTTCGATCGGTATGATAAAACTACAGGGTAATTATTTTTCTCATGTAACGGGTTCGATTCCCGGTTCAACCATGTAATTATTTCAATATCTATGAATGCAGTTTAAATTGTTTTTAAAATTAAAATAATGTCTTCTTTCAGTAAAATGTTCCATCTACAATATTTAAGGTACTTTCCCTCCATGTGGCATAGCCGTGGGACGCCCTGTATATATATTTTTTGCGTTTATTTTACTACACAACAGGTCAAGGTAAACCGATATAATCAACGTAGGACAGGTAGTATTATCGGCGATCGATGGCAGAACGCTTCGGTGCCTATCATTAGTTGTGTACCTATGCATGATTACTCAGGTATTAGGTAGGTCCAAGCTAGCAGGCTACCACGATACATCGCGGAGGGGCGGGTAAGGTGTTACTTTATAAATAATTTTATAAGGTCAAAAAAATTGGCTCAGGACAGGCCTTGAGCCCGCAACCTCTTGCATACCAAAAATGTATGTATGCAAGAGGTTGCGGGTTCAAGACATGCCCCGAGCGAATTTTAACCTTATAAAAAACTTTATAATGTTCACTAGCACGGGTTAGTGCTTTAAAAACACCGAACTAAATCCCATAGAATCCGCATTACGTATAAAATCACAATAAAAACTTGTCCCCACAGAAACAAATGATATCAGCAATAGAACAATACGAAACATCATTTCGACCATGCGTCTAATATTCGAATGTCAACCTTATTGCATTAGTGTACAGTTTTACTTTAATTGCATAGACTACGAGCAAATAAGCTCCTAAAGGCAGTTTGGGCATCTATTTTTCCAGACACATTTCAGAGTTCTATGTTGTATCTAGTTTTATCCATGATCGAAGTTTAAAAAATACAAAAAGTGTCTTATTTCCTCGAGACATAGTCCGAATGTATCGTGAGGTCCACAAAATAACAACAGAGTTACAACTTGTTACTTTAAACACCGAAGATTTGCACCATCGTTTTTTACAAAGTTTGTCTGGAGGGGATCGCTTTTAGCGATAAGGCCGCCGTTTGAACCTTTAATTCAAGAGTTGCTTTGACCAAATTCCTTCTGTGTACAATTTTATTAAGAGTTCTCTCTAGTTGTTGAATCAAAGTACGCCTCACTATTCACTTCTTCAGCCGATTCTTTATTTATACCAAATTACCCCTTTCTAGTCTATCTTTGCTTTTTGAGACCAGAACCAGACAGATGGTTTTTCTCAACAAAAAAAAGCAGCCTTCGGCAACATCGTGACTAATCTCCATCGTCGCCAGTCGCCACGGTCCTAATTACCATCCTGGTACCACAAAATATGAAGACCCAGAATAACCACTGACTGGACTACCGGCGAGAACCGTCCGTCACCGTCAACAGTATCATAATGCGCTTACTTCTTGTAGTCTTCGTTCAAGCGGTGGTGGTCTATTGGGTAGAACAGTGGACTCTGAAGCAAGAGGTCCCGGGTTCGATTTCCGCTGCGGGCATGTACCTATGACTTTGTTTAATTTAAATAAGTAAAGGCCTTTTGCACTGCTTCTACGTAATGAGATGATTTAAACAGCGTCCAGTGGTACCTTCACTCACATGGATGGGTGAAGAGACCACTCGGCGCTGCAGTGCCTGGGACATTGTTTTTAGATGGAGTAGGCTTGCCCAGCACCTATACCATCCTGACAGCTTAGTCGACCTAGCCCACAGGAAATACAAGTTAAGACGTGTGGAGCCAACTAAGCCCAAAAAAATCATCATCATCTCATTACGTTGATGCAAAGGCGTATTATAAAAAAGTTTTTTTATGTAATAACTTTTTAAGGTTTTTTTACTGTGGGTTTCTGGCCACTAAAGTGGGCCTGTACCACAGCCTTCTTTGTACTGTATCAGTAACAAATAGAAAGAGTTTATGGTATATCTGTTGTTTATTTAGTTTTGGCGCTAATTTAGAGTAGGCCTCACACGAATTCAATCTAGTTTCTAGTGAACCTTTTGAACTTTGATCTTCGAAATGGGTTGTTTCGAAAACAACCTTTTGGATATTCTTATTTTGTGGTGAGACTCGGGGCGGTCCAATAGTGTAGTAATGGAGTTTGCGGCCGTATGTATATGTAATATACCTACTACAATAATGTGTATAATCACAAGGTTGGGGTCATCTGAACGTGTTGTCAAATTAGACGAGACTGCTGCTGGTTTGCCGCGAAGCGACCACCAGTATAAGATGGAACATGGTGGCGGAAAATTAATTGTATTCAGCACTTATCAGCCCATATCTAAACTTATCCTGTTTGTATGTGTAGCTTATGTTATTGAATGCTGCGTCAATTACAATACATTAGTATCGGTAGTTTGCACTAGTTACATGAAGCATCTTTGAATAGGTATAAAAAATACTGAATGTTGAATTGAAAGTGGTGTTTTAACAAAAACCTAATTACGTGCAATAAAAGCCACTGCAGCTGCAATAATCTATGGAAAAATCTTGAAGATTTACATAAAATGCCTCATACAAAAACATTAGTTCTACAAAGACAATAAGTCATGAATATCATCTACCCATCCAAGTACAATGGATGGAAGATGTATCAATCAGGTTATACACTATCAGCTTTATTAGTTTTCTGCAGTGTAAAGATAAGTGGTTGGCTGGCACTTTTATACTACAACATTAATTTAGAAGAATAAAAAAAATCCAAGAATAATCCAAGGCTTCACAAGGTTAAAGGTTTAGGATGAGGGAAGGAATCCGGGAGCCAGGGATGGGATCGCCATTTACCGAAACCTATAACAAACATCAATCATATTGAAGCTATAAAACAAAGGAACATAAAACTACTGATTGGCAAATCTCAAGTTCCTAAACCCTACATTAGAAATTAAAAGCCATTGTATTTTCTACTCCTCATACCCATAAAAACTTGATAAAACAAACTCACATGTATGCTCTCTCCAAGTAGAGCGGCCTGGTGCATCAACTTCTTCGGAATACATCCAACGTTGACACAGGTGCCTCCGAGGCCCCATTTGGTACCCTGAGGCGAGGGAGTCACGTAGTCGAAGACCGCGACGCGCGCCCCAAGGTTCACGGCTTCTTTCGCGCAAGCGAGGCCACCGGAGCCTCCACCGAGGACCACCAGGTCATAGTCATAATCTATAAAATGTTCACCCGCAGATGTCAGTGTTTGTTCACGTGAAATAAACTTGGGATAGAGACAGATGGACAGCACCAGAAGACCCAAGTGAAGTTGAAACATTGTTGTGCAAACCACCCTCTCGCAATTACGGCTGAAGCTTGTGTTAAGATAAAATTTATTTGTCAACTAGTTGGAGAAGAAACAAGTTTTGTTCAACACTTATTAGTATAGTCACAACGAGGGCTGAAGCTTGTTTAAGACATTTGTTTTGTTTTAATTTTTTTATCAGCTAGCTAGAGGTAGTCACAGTGACAAGGCAACCAAAGCTATAAAAAAATAATAGGTAGGTATGTGGCCAGTCAGATGTGTTGAGAATTACAGCTGAGTAAACATAGTTAGGCAGGTACTTCCTATCCATTAAACTACAATTGCGGAGATTGTGATTACAGGTTCTAGTTGAAATATTCACATTCCATAGAATACACAAGAGTTATGTATAATGTAATGTGTGCAAATATAAAAATTTTGAAAAATTGTTAAGAGACATTATTAAAATTAGTTTTTCTAGACCAAACAAAACAATATTTGTGAAGATTTGATTGTTTTTTTATTAGTGTCGAGTTTTAATCCTTTGGCAGTCAGGTTTGTGTTAATCTTTATTTTCTTGTTATGATCTTGAATGACCGTCCCAAGTGGAGAAAAATTCTTCAAGCCTTATGTCCCTCCTGAGGGATTTTTTATTTTTTTTATTTGTTCGTCTTTTATCTACGATCAGTCATTCATAGACTTTTATTAGATTTGTTTGTGTATTATTTGAGTATTGTAGGTGCTGCGTTCAGCAACGCAGTCTCCCTGTATCTTCAAGTCATTTGATTTATTTAGTTTGTGTCATTCCATCAGTGGTGGATGCTTCAGCCTGTGTGCATTGAGTGATGTGTCTAGCAGGATCGATGCCAGTTGGTTTGGATGCTTCGATAATCGTTGCTTGTAGTTTTGTGTTCTATTTTTGATTTCTTCCTCCACTGTGGGCATGTTGAGGCATTCATGGATCTCAGTGTTTCTAGTAAACCAGGCTGCACCAGAGATAGATCTTAGTATTTTATTCTGAGCTCTTTGTAGTATCTCGACATTGGAGTGGCTCGCTGTTCCCCACAGTTCAATGCCATAGGTCCAGACAGGTTTTATAACAGCCTTGTATATCAGTAGCTTGTTTTCCAGTGAAATTCGGAGCGACTACCCAAGATCCACTGTAGGTTATTGAATTTTAGCATAGCTTCTTTTCGTTTAGCTGAGATGTGTGGTTTCCAGGTCATGCGGCGGTCCAGGTGCATTCCAAGATATTTCACGGTTTCAGTGTGTGGGAGAACTTCATCATCAAGTGTTACAGGCGGGCAGTCACCTTTCCTTAGGGTGAAAGTGATGTGCAGAGATTTACTTGCGCTTGCTCTAATCCTCCACTTCTGCAGCCATTTGCCGGTTTTATCAAGTTGCTCTTGTAGTTATCCCTGTTATCCCTCCTGAGGGATAACAGCATTTAAGTAAATAGGTGTAATTAGGTGTAATCATAGGCTTGACAAGGTTTTATTGAATTGGTGAAAAACCATAATCAAGATCATGAGTCGAGTCGTTTGCTGATAGGACTGTCACCAAATAGTTGGATAGGAAGTATAATAAAATTTAATTTCTAGTTCCAAAACCCACTTTAGGTTTACAAAAAGTAATGCAACACAGATTTTAGTGGTGCTAGCTGAAGCCATCCCTATCTTCATGTGCAGTAAGTATGTAAGTTTAATTATTAGTTACCTGTAATAATACTTTCTAGAGGAGCTACGGACTTGGAGTTACGACAACAGTTCCACACCCCTGGTGATGAAAACCCACATCGATAAAGTACAGTCAAGGTAGGAGGAATGTAGAGGAATTACAAGACAATTATTGCTAAGTGGGTTGGTAAGTCAAGTTCAAGATTGAATACCAAAAGAAAATTGTGTGGGAAGGTTAGAAAGTTGGGCTAATTGGACAATTGTTTCAACTTTCACTTGCTTACACGGTTTGGCCTCTGTGAAGATCTGATTTAGTCAATTGCTACTTCAAACGACAGCGATGCTAATGAGATGGAAACCGCCGCCAAGATTTTTTGGCTATAGGTACCCAACATTGAGGTTAGATGACAATGAATAAAGTAAAAATGGTATTATAAGGACGACTTACTTGTCGCGAACGATCTCCGCGCTAATAAAAATACGTCTTCTAATCCCCCGAGAGGTTTTCTCAGATAATTCACTTTTATAATCCTATTGAGAATTGTCATCTTTGACGTAGGTAAGGCAGAGACAAGAAAAAAAGTTTCGAAAAACACGAACACAACCACCAACCTTTTTATTCGGTAATAACGCGGGTGGTGAGGATTTTTAATTTTTCTACCGAGTTGAGCAAGATGAATTCAGTGCTGATCACCGGTGCCAACAGAGGTTTAGGGCTGGGGATGGTTAAATATTTGACGAAACAGAACAAGGCCGAAAAGATTTTTGCGACATGCCGGACCGCATCCGAGGTGAGTGGATTTTGTGAAGTATGACTTACCTACTGGAGCCATGTCCACTGAAATTGTTTTTTGAACAGTACTTATTATTTTACACTATCTAAACACTAAACACAGACACCACTCGCGAGTTCTCGCCACAAAAAGCGAAGGCAGTGGGTAAAGATCTCGTAAAAAGTGGTTTTTAGTAGAGCAAGACCGACGCGCGAAAAAGAGACAGGTAGCGAGTTGACGTCATCGACCTTGAAAACTTGCATCGTGTTGTGTAACCTCAGTCGATGAATCGAATGGTCTTTCTGGTGAATACTGATAACAAAATCTTAGCTAAATAAATAATACATTATTCTAGCTGTTACTTTTTTCAGCTATTACTTATTTTTTTAGCTATTATCACTCTAGGTACCACAGAACGCTAGGTACCCTACAAAAAAAAAACTAATCTCGATTGTGAAATGACCCACTAGTCCCACCACTATGAAACAGTGCTACCAACAAACAAGAGAGCGCGAACTGTGGCGCGAACGATTCAAACTTTATAGTTCACACACACAAGTTTATTAATGTGTGGATTACAGTATCACAGACTTTTATGTTTGTATTTTATATCAATTTCAGGAACTGAAACAGCTAACTCAGGAGAATAAGAATATTCACGTCATAAGCTTAGGTGAGTGAGTTCGAAACTTGATATTCTATTCTCAACCTACCCACGGACGGAACCTCTATCCTACTTATCGTGTTTTGTTAAGAGGATTGTGAACCGCGCTCTCACGCCCTAAGAACGGAGAAAACGTTTTGCTACCTACCCCTAAAATACAAAAAAACAATTAAATCGGGTTTTCTCCGTAGAGTGAGCTGAGTGAGTGAGTGGTCTTAAAATATCCGTTATTTACAGACGTTACTAACAGTGCGAGCTTTGGCGGTGTCACGGCCAAGATATCGGAGGTGATGGGCGACCAAGGTCTGAATCTGTTGGTCAACAACGCCGGCATCAGTACCAAGTTCACCAAACTCAACCTCGTCAAGAGTGAGCAGCTTATTGAAAACCTCGTCGTCAACACCGTTGCTCCCATCATGCTTACAAAGGTAGGGTGGAATATTCCCGGGAAACCCTCTTTTCTTTTTGCGAAGCTTGAATAGAAAGAACTGGCCAAGTGCGAGTCGGAGTCAGTCACGGAGACTTACTGAACTCCGGACCGCCATACAATATAAAAATCTGGTTGTAAGGTCCCTCGGGACGGTGCGTGAGTCCGACTCGCACTTGACCGCTTTTTACCCTTTTGGCACCCTTCGGGTACGGAACCCTAAAAATGACCTACTTGACGAGTTTCAGTTTGAAACGGACACATAAACTTCTCTAAAAAGTTCATTCACGTGTACTTTTTTTATTTGTAAAAACGAGTTATGGTGGGCGACATTCAGCACTCCGGAGCAGGAGGCAGGTATCGCTTGATATCCAGTGTGAGTGAAGGTGCCATGCCAGCCAAAGGCCTTAGGTATCGGAAGTTCCATCTTTTTTTTTGTGTTCCCAGAGTCTCCTGCCAGCGTTGAAACAGGCTTCGGAGAAGAATGCAGACAAACCCATCGGGGCTAGCCGCGCTGCCGTCCTCAACATGAGCTCGATCCTTGGCTCCATCGCGCAGAACGATCAGGGTGGCTTCTACCCTTACCGCTGCTCTAAGGTTAGTTGTTTGGGGAGCGCGCTGTTTGTTTCAGAATGATCCAACATATAACTCTACTAGTAATGAGCCATTTTCAGCACAAACTCACAAAAAACTTCATAGATGGCGCTTAAAAGCGTGCCCTTAAGGTTGGGCGATAGCAACATGGCGGGAAATTAAAAAATTTCGCAGTTTTTTACATTTTGTAGCTAAACTGAGCTATTTTTGTTTAGTGATTTTTCGTTCGCGGCAATAACATAGTATTCTTTTCATTATTGTAAACAACAGAAAAACTATAATTCAGCCGATTCTGTGTTCTGGTCATCAACACGTTTATTGGGCAGTGCCACTGCTTCGTAGACCAGAACACATAATCGGCTGAATTATTGCTGTTTTTTTGTTTACAATAATGAAAAGAATACTATGTTATTGCCGCGAACGAAAAATCGCTGAACAAAAATAGCTCAGTTTAGCTACAAAATGTAAAAAAACCGAGAAAATATTGAATTTCCCGCCACGTTGCTATCTTCCCACCCTCAAACGCTTAGCACAGATTAATTTTGAGAGTTGCGTTCCGGTTCTTCAATGGCCACGCCTGTAAGCGCCATCTAGTGCTTTGTGAATTTGTGCTGAAAGCGGCTCATTGCGTTGGTCCTTCGAGCCGGACGACGGTCTCACGCAGCATACATTTTAGTTTTTCAAGCCGGATCGTAGGTTTTGCTCTTCGGATCAACAACATTCAGTATGATGAGTTTTAGTTCTGGTCCTTCGAGCCAGATCTTGCATATCGAAACGCACACCATTATAGCCTATAGGTTGGCTTTCTCAAATGTTCCAGGCGGCCCTGAATGCAGCCACGAAGTCCATGAGCCTGGACCTCAAGAAGGACAAGATCCTCGTGGCGGCGATGCACCCCGGCTGGGTCCGGACCGACATGGGCGGCAAGAATGCGCCTCTCGACGTCGACACGAGTGTGAGCGGGATCTTCGACACGATCCTGCGCCTGAGTGAGGGGGACAGCGGCAAGTTCTTGCAATACGACGGGACTGAGCTGCCGTGGTAGAGCGATGGGAACAATCACTAATTAAACCAAATGCTTTTAACTAAGTAGGTAGTTGATTAATATAAGACTTTATAGGTACACCTTGCCTGATTAAAATATATATTTTTGCGCACAATGAATTGTTATTTATTTTAGATAGCTAACCTACTGTTCCTCCAAAACTTACCGCGAATTTCAAGATTTTCAATGCCTTGTTCGAGCTCAGGTACAATGGTCGGCAGTTTGTTGGACCCAGCTGCAAAACAGTCGGTACTTGTTTAGTGCAGGTCAAGCCAAGCAAGCCATCTAAAAACAATGTCTCAGGAACTGCAGCACCGAGTGGTCTGTTCACCCCACCCATCTAGTGTGTGTGAGTGAAGGTGTCACTGGATGCTGTACAAATCATCTCATTAAATATTATGCATAGGTATGGCCTTAGCTTTTGGCTAGGCAATGAATGAATCATCTTTTATCACTGAAGCATTGGCCTAGCTAGCGTGATGAGTCCATCATACCATAATGCCTATTTCCCTGATGATGGGGTCGGCGGAAATCAAATATTATTTTCCAAATTTTTATTCCTCTGCGTCGCGTTTTTGATAAATTTCGGGTTTTTATTTTATTGCTCTTGCTTGCCTGGTTTGCCTCGTGCCAATATCGAGATTTGCCGATCCACTGGGGAAGTAACCTTCTACCAGAAAAGCAAAGGCCGTCTTTTAGCTGCAGCTGTGTGCCACAACTTCCATTCGGTTCGACAATATGAATGACTGTACCTATGCACCCGCCTACTTTCATACGAATGTTAAACGAATGCATAACAAGGTGCATTACCAACGATTTTAATCGGTCTTCAAAGTATGAATTTAAACAATGGAATTACATACCTACGCAGAAAGAATAGAAGATACTTTTGTGTCGCAGTCGAGTTACTCGCATGCTTGAGTAGGACGAACAGAAAAGTACAATTTTACTTACTATTTATGAAATCGCATTTGCTCTGACGAATGCAAAGCTGACTTATATCCATTTATAGAGTAACTACCAACACGATAGATTTCCAGGATTTCTAGACTAAAGCTTCTCGTCGGAGGACGATTTCACCAAGTTAAAATGTCACTGTCACGTTATTCATATAGAAACTTTTCGCAAAACAAAAGTGCTCCAGAGACAGATTAAAGGTAGCCTTAGACAGACACAGGTGCGTTTTATCGGTCGGTAAAATCGGATGCGCGTTCTTACCGCAGCAGTGTGTAACTCCGTGGCGATCCTAATACAAAATGTACTGAAAACAGATAACGCAAACGCAAAAACGCGCCTGTTCTTTCCCCCTTATTCCATCTAGTCATACATACACAGTTCTACATGTATGACTACTAAGAAAAAAAAACTTCTAGTTCTACTTCTACATCCATGTATGACTACTTGGAACAGTATCTAGTCATACACTTAGTTCTACATGTATGACTAGGTACTAAGAAAAAAAAAACCGCCTAGTTCTACATACATCCATGTATGACTACTTCCGGTCAGTGAGTTCACGCTAGAATACCTCCCAAAGGATTTGCGTGGTGGTAGTTCTTATCGCGCGCTGTATAAGTGCGTCAATCGAACAAAAACGGGTATCTTCGTGTATGGCTGACCAACGAACCACAGGGAAAGTATCCTAAAAAACAAAAAAAAACCTACTGGGGCAGCAACAAACAGTACCGCCCAGCGCCCTCTACTTTTCCCCAAGAAAGCTCTTTTGAGTCTGTATAGTTCTGGCTGGCTGGGTTGTATAGTTCTCGCCAAACATCAAGTCTACGCATTGCGCGGGTTTTCATGTATGGCGGCCATACATTAAAAACCTGCGCAACTCGCGGCGCGCCAACTTCAGAGCGGACTAGATGTTTCGCGAGAACTACTGGTTACCATTGCTACCGTATTTAAAATTACGACCCTGCACTGTACAATTTATTTTGTAAAATTATTGAGCAAAAACCTCTTGGCTCCCTCAGCGCCGTCTTGTCTACATCTACTCTACAAGGTGTTACAAAAGATGCTAACTCTTTTTACAGGGTAATAGCACCCGGTGATAGGGATCACAACCTAAATATTTTTTTTGCTCTACGATGTTCCGTTGATTTTTAAATTAATAAAATGTGAACGGTGTGGCGGGAGAAAAGTATTTTTTTAATATTGTTTGCATTGACTTTCACAATGTTTTAACAACTCAAACCTTTGCAAATGCACCTACACCCACAAACATATTTTTCAATTTGAGCTAATACCAAGAACAAAAAAGTTATGAATAAATTTCATTTTTGAGGTTATAAAATAAAAATTATTTTTTTCAACTTTTTTTTACAGAAATGACATCCTGTTGACCAGTAGGTTACACCCTGTAAAAAGAGTTAGGATGTTTTGTAACACGTTGTATAAATACGAAATAAAATAAATAGATTTGGTATCAAAAATCGGATTTATATTTCCGCTTTGCTGTATAGGTTAGTGTAACAATTTGCCAGGTTACAGCTTTGGCCGCACAGCCGATATCAAGCATAACATGTACTTTTATAACAATGATACATTTCTTCAGACCTAGTAAACCTAAACTTACACAAACTAACTACAAAGATAATAATATACAGGTACATCTAAACTATCTACAGTCATCATAATTTATATACAGATAACAGTACAGCAGACTTATATACACCTAAGTTTTGAATCGACTTATCTGTAACCTGAATAACTTTGATTTTTTCGACACTCTGGGCAGTACCATTTGCCTTTAGGCGGTACCATGATACCGACACACTCAAAGTGAAACCACTCGATCGTACAGCCTTCGGCGTCGCACGCTATCATCTCCGATACCTCGTCGTAGGGGCAACGGCAGTAGCAGTACACGCTCTCACCCTCCCGCGCCTGCCTGCCCGCAGGCCTTTGGAACGCGTAGGGCAGACTAGAAGTGCCAGAGTTGAGGTACGTGGGTGGAGGCACCGGGATCGGGTTGTGCATAGAGGCGGGCTGGTAGATCTCCAGCGCACCCGAGTCGCTCGAGTCACTGTCGCTCGACTCCATGGACTCGGTGTTCATCAGAATCCGTGGCGGTTCCGGGTCCACGACGGGCGTCTTCAACCTGATCGGTTCGACGTATTGATTGTAAACCTTGTGCAAGTTGGTGGTCGAAGGCACTTCTTTCTTAGCTCTGCTGGTGACAGGCGATGGCAGATCCTCCTTTCTCCATTCAAGCTTTGGCGGTTGTTGTGGTTTTAACGCGAGCGTCTGAGGCGTGGTTTGTTCTTCATCGCTTGAATATCCATAGAATTTGTTAGGGACGCGTCTTCTCTTTGATGCCCTCTTGTGATCTGCTGCAGTGTTGGGCGTCATGGTGACAGGGATCATTGGAGCTGCTGGAGCTTCAGGTATTTGTACTGTGTTGGATTGAAGAGATATCGTTATTTTGTTTGGAGCCATGGGCGGTGGCGGAATCTGTACTTCTGATTGTGTTATGATGTCTTTGGGAATGTTAAGCTTGATAGGTTCACGTTTCCGGGAACTCTTGGACCGTTTTTTCTTCTTGCTCTTTTTCTTGCTGCTCGACTGTTTGTCTTTCTTTTCCGGCTTGTCTTTGACCGGCGTGGCGGCGCGGCTGGGATCCCCAGACATCGAGCCTCCGTCCGATGGCGCTACAGATGCTAAGAGCATGAGCTGGTTACGCTTTTCCGCGTACAATTTGTTTGCTAATTTTTGTGGGTGTTCATCATAGAACTCTTCGTCTGTCTCACTTTCTTCGGTTTCCAAGTCTGTCTCGGCGATTGGTGGCTCAGTTTTCTCTGGGATCAAGATAGGTGTTTCGGCGTTACCCATGACGTCAACATTGGATCCAGTACTCAATCTTCGATTAGACAATGTTTTCACGCGTGGTTTCTTTTTCTTAACGCGGTTTAGTTGGTTTGGCTCATCGGAAGAATCAGAGTCCGAAGAAGTGGAGGAGGAGGATCCACTACTGGAAGAGCAGCTACAGTTGGAGCCGCACGAGCAGCTCGAGTCGCTGTCACTGCTGCTGCTACTCGACGATGAGAACTCACCGCGACGCTTGTCTTTCTTTTTGCTTTTCTTATTTGGATCGTCATCTCCGTTGAAATCGGTGGGAACCAAGCAATAGTCGTGATCTGACTCGCAAACGTGTTTCTTTATCGGGACCAGTGGAGGCGTCTTTTCTCTTTGCTTCTCCGTTTTAGCCTGGTACTTCTGGAAGTTGTCCCATATTTCTAGAACCTGTTTCTGATCGGGTTTTTCTTCTTCCATCGGTTCAGGTTTTTCTTCTTCCTTTAATGCCTTCATTTCTACATCAGCTTTGGTATCATCTGCGACTATGCTATCTATGACTGGTTTCTCTTCCTCTTTTAGATCTTCTGGGAGATTTTCTTCAACTTTTTCTTCTTTAGCTGGTTGGGACACCCCACTGTCGGATTCATCACTGCTGTCACTCTCAGAAAGGTTCAACTCGGGCAAGTTTACATCTAATAACAGAGCATCTTTCAGTTTCTTCTTCCTAGCTTTCTTGGAAAGTTGCTCATTTTCACCTTCTGTTTTCACAACTGGTAGTTTGGTATCTTCATCAGTAGGTTTGTCATCAACTAAATCGATTACTGGAATTGGCTCTGGTGGCGCTGCAGTATCCGTGACGTGTTTTGTTTTGTCTACTTTCTCTTCCAAGTCCACAGTCGCCAGTTTTCTTTGATGCTCTTCCAGATGCTTCATTAGAAGCTTTTTGGAAACGAATTTCTCAGTGCAGTTTTCCTCAGTACAGGCATGAGGAAATTCACCTGAGTGAAATCTTTTGTGCACCTTCAAGCACACTGCTTTCGTGAACTGCAACTGACATTCGTCGCAAACGAAAATCGCAGGCGGTGTACAGAAATGATAGACGTGCGGCCATTTCTTTTGGAGGCATTTTTTGCATAGTACACTCTCGGTTCCATGTTTCCAAAATAAATGCTTGGTTATGTCTGGTTTATTACGATAAGCTATACCGCACCGGTAACACAGATGATGAAGTTTATGTTTCCAGACGTGATTTGATAGCTTAGCCTGACTGTGACAGAATTCTAAGCAAACATCGCATGCATTATGGATTTTTCGGAGGTGCACCATAAGCCTGAACGACGACGGTATTGAATCTATTTTACATAAACAGCATCTATACTTAATTTCATAATCAGAATCATAAGTTCCAGGGCATAAATGACAAAGTAACTCACTGTAACTATAAAAATTAGATTTACACATCACACACAATAATATAGTTTTTTGATGCATTTTACGATTATGCAAATAAAGATCTTTGTGTATTGCAGTTTTAAAGTAACACTGGAAACACTCGAAAAGGTGGTCGTAATGTACTGTTTCACACTTTTCTTCACTGTCATAGGAGTCTAAGTTAATAAACACTAATCGAAGTTCTTCAGCATCTCCTGTCACCTTCTGTGAGATTGTCTCGGGAAGGAGCTCTTCGGCTGTGATGCTGTCCACGGTCGCGGCAAAACGATGCTCCGACGCCATGTGGTAGGATAACTGCTCACAGTTGATTGCAATCTTGCGGACATGGTTGCAATATATGCAGTTATAAATAGTTGATGCCAGAAAAAGCCTCAGAAGCTCTTTGAGTGGGTACTTATCTAGTGGTCTGTCTAATTTCAGTTCAATAACCGGTATCTCTTCCACTGGTGGTTCTTCAGGGATCTTTTCCACATCAATTTGTGAATCCACCGGGTCCTCAATGTTCGTCTCCTCTGCTATGGGTGCAGCTTCTTCTGGCTGTGGAGTTAGTTCCTCTTTTGGAAGTTCATTCGGGACATTCTCTACGTCAACTTGCATCATTTCCTCTTCAGGGGTCTCTTCAGGTTCTGGATGTGGTTCAATCTGGGTGATACTTTGCTCTGCCACTGTGGTATTGTTCTCCTCAACAGTCAATTTATCACTGACTTCACTATCTGATGAGTAGTCACTAGAGGAATCTTTGTCTAAGAGTTCTTTAGGGACCCTAACTGTTAGTTTGGGCACCCTATTCAATGTGTTGACTTCCTCTAACTTGTTGTCGTAAATTGTCGACATCACAGTGTTCTCTGGCTTAAAACTCATAGTTTTGGGTGAACCACTTTCAAAATTATTATTCAGCAGGGTCCGCAACGTGGTTTCCTGGTTATTATCGTAGAAAGTTGTTTTCACAAATGGACTGTCTGCTTTATCACATATTGTCATTTTAATTGATGGTGGTTTTGGCTGAACGGGAGAGGCAGGTTCAACTAATGAAACATCCTTTTCATATCTCTTTGGAGGTCGCCGTGCCCTTGTTGGTGGTTTGTATGCACTCTGTTGGCCTATTCTTGGGTCCACTGTTGAGTTTATGATGACTGGTGAATTAGCCTTGTTCAAGCTAAGTTTGATTTTAATGCCACAGTTTTCTTTCTCTACCGGCAGACTTGGTTTTATAGGCTTTGCAGGAGTTTCATATATTGGAGGTTCTATGTCCATTGGAACTGGGGATTCTCTGTCGGAGGACTCTGGGCTGTCTTCACCATTTGGTAGCAGATCTCTGTTTTCTGTGGGTTCTACTATTTGTTGGGGTAATGGGCTTGGAGCTGATTTAACTTCTGAGCTTATTGATTGCCCTTTGTCACAGGGTAAGGAATCTACTATGCGAGTCATATCTTTACTAGCATTTGAATTGCTTTCTGGACTAACAATTTGTTGACTATTTACAGGCTCAATTGGATTTGTTGGAGCTGTTACTGTGCTGGGCAACATTGTCACTGTCTCAAGCTGGTCACTCAGTCGTCTCTTATCAATTTTTTTTGTATCACATACTGATTTAGCTTCTTTTGCTGCCATTGTGAGACCATTACCTGATGTCTCAGTTGCGTTTTTAATTTTCATATTGTTTATTTTTGCTGTATTTTTACTGACAAGTACAGGCACTGGTTTAGGTATGACGTTGTTGCAGTCATGGTTAAAGAAGTCATCCTGCTCGCTGCAGATCTCATCACACTCACAACACATCAGATACAGAGTTCCATTGTACACATTACAAAACTCTTCTTTACTGTTGTAATTGAATTCCTGGACATTATGTTTGTTCGTTAAGTGGGCAGATAGTTTTTCGGCTTTAGAGAACATTCCTAGGCAGAACAGGCAAATGTGGCGGTTATGGACTTCCCTCATGTGAAGGAAGAGGTTCCAGTTCTCATAGTACTTGCCGCAAGCTGAGCAAAGATACACTTTCCGTGTAACTCGGGACGGGCCGCCAGCAGCCGGCTCCATGCTGGGTGCGGGGTCAGCACTGTGGGCTGGTTCTTTAGTTTGTGCTCTGCACACTAGCTGATGCTCCTTCAACATTGCCAAGGTCTTGAACGACATTGAACAACATTTTCGGCACTTGAACTTCACCATGGGCTGCAGTCCAACATTCTGTGCATGCTCGTTCATCTGTGCTGCCTGAGCAGCTTTTTCAGCCGCACTCTTTTTGTACTGTAGCACTTGGCTTTTAGGCACGAGCCTAGGTACGGGCTTGTCCTGTTCATTCTGTGCCAAATAGTTATGTACATGTGATGCAACATTGTGAAATTGACTTCTGTTTATTTTCTTTTTAGGGATTAGTTTTGGAACCCTGGGTGCTGTGTTCTTAGGCACTAGGTTAGGTTCTGGTATCCTGTTTATTGGAGGTGGTTTTTTCTTACTTGAACTATGAATCTGTAATGAGTTGTCAACAAAAGGCCTCTTTCCCAGGTGAATTTTCAAGGGGTTCACACGTTTTTTGAAGGGTTCGTCTACAGCGTCGTTTCGCGCCGAGTTCTGATCACCGAACAATGTGGGCGATTCGCCGACGAGGTCATGTCCATTGGAAGTCAATTTGGCGGGCTGATCGCAATTTACGCTTCCCAGTGCCCCCAAAACAGTTTTATCGTCATTCCCGTGGACGAAATTACCATCTTCCATAGTTTTCTGAAATGACAAAACGAAAACGTGCGTAATGTGATTGCTAAGAAACAAAAGACATTCAAACAAGAGGAAATCGTGGGCTTTCAAACGTTGGAATCATCAGTACCAAGGGAAATTAAATTACCTCGAAAATCGTACGCCCAGTACGAATACAGAAGTAAAGACTTGTGTCCACGCATCCGTTGCGGCAGAGCGCGCTTTACATCGGGCTTATTGTGAAGCAGCCGCGGGCTGATCATTCCCGTAAAATGGCGTCACTTCGGAGAGCAAGGAATGCCCATATCAAATCCTTTTGAGTAGCTTCCTTTTATAACTTGTTCCACAAAGTAACATCATTATTGAATTTCACGTACCACGGCGATGTAAATTATATGAAATAAAACGCGTTTAACTGTTTATTTCCAAACACATTAGCGAAAAAGCTGCTCGTTACGACAAGCTAATTCATGGACCATAGACAAACTGATTTGTTTTTTAATATTACCTTTTTTTTTAGCATCGCATGGTTGTCGACACGTGGTTATAAACCATAAACAAAGTAAGACTAAGTTTTATTATCAAAGATTTTTTTTAAATTATAACTTTGAATAACATTTGATTAATTTAATTAATGAAATTTAATTTAAATAAACAAAATGGCGCACAAAAAATTAATACTTAAACTAAACTAAATCGAGAATCGAATCGGAAACTACCGGTCAGTTAAAATGACATCACTATTACTATCCACATCTCTTTCTTGCATGCGAATCGCATCATCGCCTTTCTCTCTTCCACAGGCTTTCTTTGGTCTGTCATTTTCATAGTTTGTGCTTTGCTCATGTGCTGTCATTTATTCTTATTCTGTGGTCATTTGTCAAAAAGCCAAGGAGAGTTTTGCGGAACGGAGTTTTTATTTTTTGCGATTATTTTACGAATAGTGTTTTTTTACGTTCATTAGCTAGATAATGTTGGATCAAAATGATGTCTGATCAGTTTAGAAAAGTAGAGCCATATTCTCCGAAGTCGTCACCGAGAGGCGGAAGGTCACCCGTGGTCTCTCGCCAGGATTCGTCAGGGACCCTCAAAACGACCATTTCGCTCGGCAAGAACCCTACCATTGTGCACAGTGGACCCTTCTACTTAATGAAAGAGCCTCCAGGTAATACCCTCAGCTCCGAAAGCCTTCCAGGACTGACAGAGTCACTTAGTTCCTGATAACTAACAATGCCCCAATTAATTTTGCAGGAGAATGCGAACTGACAGGTGCGAAGAACTTGATGGCCTACTATGGCTTAGAGCACTCATATAGCAAATTCAATGGCAAAAAGCTGAAGGAGTCGCTGTCGTCCTTCCTGCCAAACCTGCCCGGGATTATGGACGGGCCCGGCCAGGAGGACAACAGCACTTTGGGCTCTGTTATAGCTAAAAGACCAATTGGAGGCAAAGAGCTGCTGCCTCTCACTAGCGCCCAGCTGGCCGGCTTCAGACTGCACCCGGGGCCATTACCGGAGCAGTACCGCTACGTCAGTGCGACGCCGCCCAAGAGACATAAGAGCAAGCACAAGAAACACAAACACAAAGATGGGGCTCCACCTGGACAAGAAACACCTCTACAAGGTAAGTTTTATAATGTTTTTACCGATTTGGCTATAGGCTAGCTAGATAGGCTTTCGCAAGAAGAAAAATAGCCAAATATGTTTGGTGTTATGGCTGACTTATTACTAGATAACTAGGAAGATAGTATATTAAATAGAAAGAAAGAAAAGAAAGAAAAAGACATTTATTGCAAACAGACACACCTCAGGTACACAAATTAAAACAAACAAACTAAAAAACAGAATTAAAAAGACAGAAGACATAATTGGTCATGTAAAATGTTGCGGTGTGTCACTGTATTGCAAACGGCACTAACTCAGCATTGTGCTGAGGGTGGGAGCCCTCAGCTCTGATTTTCAGTTACTGCCGGTAGTGACCGCGCGTGCCACAGTTGCTGTGCGGTGTGCGTATAATACCATAAACTTATTTAAACTATGATTGATGTGTAATGAACAAGGTTATAAATAAATAATAATTTTCATGGCATGGATATGTCTACGTACAATTTTTTAAACACAAATACTTATAATGATTAAAACTTAATAATAATGATAAAATAAAATGTGCAGTATAAATAAAATTAAAATATATAAACTTTACATATTATTAAAGTATAACAAAAGATGATTAACTGATGTGATTACGTCGTCAAATTGCGTCAAGTTGCGGCGAGAAGTTCGGATAGGGAAGGATAGTCTCTCCTGTTCAAGCAAATATGCCTTGAGCTTGCGCCCAAAAGCATATCTACTGAGGGCTTCACGGACTGGGGGAGGAATATCATTCCAACACTTGGACGCCGCATACCTGAAGATACCACAAAATGTCACCGTGGTGTGCGAGGGGGTGAGAATTCTCTCCTTGTGGTCGCTGCGCTGCCTGGTAGAAAACTCGAGCTTTTTAAAGAGTTAACTGGGGGCTTGTTTGCGTATAACACCAAAAAGCAGCATGGCAAGATGGAGTTTTCGTCGAGCTTCCATATTCAGGAGTTTTGCGTTGTTCAAGTGTGGAGTGATATGGGATCTGGGAATAGGTAGTTACAATACCAGCACTTGCAGCCTGTCCTGTACTAAGTTGTTAAAAATAGCAAGCTTGAGCTTGCTAAAAACATTGTGCCCCATGATAAAACCTGTTAGAGGCTTCAGTTGGAGGTCTAATGGTTCATCCACACCACGGTAACTTTTTATGGAGCAAAATTTTGCAACAAGATTAGTCAACTTTAGAATTTCATCATCATGCATCATGCCTTTTCTGCTTGTTTCCACAGACTCCTCCAACCCTGACACATACGAGAAGAAGCACAAAAAGCAGAAGCGCCACGACGACGACAAGGAGCGCAAGAAGCGTAAAAAGGAGAAGAAACGGAAAAAGCAGAAGCACAGTCCCGAGCCCGGTGGTCTGACTCCCAACCAGCACCCTGTAGCCTAACTCTAAGCAATAAGGTTCACAATTCCACATACTTGTAGCTCCCGAAACAGGCGCTGATTTTGCGATCAGAGCCTAAAGTAAAATCGCGCCTGTGTGGCGCCTAGGGCAGGAATCGTAATGGCGCCCCTTCGTATATCTTTTTTCAGTGGCGGTTCAAGACTAAAATGGGATGGGTGGCGTGCCCTACCTGACCGGCCCTAGTTACGCCACTTCCTTAGTATTCCATAATTTTACTGTTCAGCTTTGAGACCCAAGATATGTTTAATCCAATGATACTGAGTTGAGTGTTATCACTCAATGTTCTTCAATATGTTGGACACTGCCAAACGAAAAATTTCTAATACAGGTACAATTTTTTTTTTAGTTCATGTCGTGTCAAGACGTGACTCTGGCAGAAATAGTCGACATCGGCTGATTGCCATTAAACCCAATTAAAAAAATAATAATTACACAACACCAATCTCAGTATACCAACTTGGTTCTTTAGATAGAGTCTGGGGTCTTGCTCTTGAATTTCATAAAACAAGAAACATACTGGCTGAGCAATTGCCAACGATGGTATGTGTCAATATTATGCCTCCCGCGTTAAAGAAATGCGATAAGTCTATGTGTAGGAATATACGTATTGAACATTAATAATACCCTGATTATTGTGAGGCGATAGCAAGAAAGTATTTTCCCAAAATGTATCTAACTCACTGGACATTGAAATGCAAAGACTTGTTGATTAATTAGTAACCTACTTAAACATTTGCGTGTTTCTATATCCAGCTAATATTTGTAGACATATTGATTGATAGCAGTTTGTTTTTGACATAGAAGGGTTAGTTTAATACTGGCTTTGGACCTAAGAAGAGCCTATTCCTAAATTGATGAAGACTTTGTTTTACAGATAATCTGAGCAGTTACGCATCTAGTGGGTGCCCTAGAATTAATAATTATTGTAGGGATTCTTACCATAAAAGGCTCCTATATTGCGGCACCAGTGCAGATGCCATGGACTGAAGAAGGTTGAGGAGTACATAAAATACTTATCCTACCTTCTTCCTTTTCCTTCTGCTGTATTCCTGTATGAATTATCTAAAGTTATTTTCATCATCAATGGTTTACTTACCTATCAATGGGTATCAACTCTCGTCTTCATAGGTCATAGTTTAGTCCCCTGCCTACAAAGTAACTACAAATCGTTCAGACTAGGTATTCTTTTGTTGTTCTCAATTTTATGTTTATTCGAGAATGAGCCAGCCCTTTTTCGCCCCTTCTCGGGCAGTAAAATTTCAAATTTATTTAAAGTCCTATAAGTAGCTAAAATACTATCAAACCCACGAAATCTCCTTAGGGTCGGCTCACATTAGAAATGTAGAATAAAAATATATTTTATAAGTATGTGTATGTTATTGTAAGTATTCGTTACACGATGATACATAAAAGTAAATAGTCAATTTATTATTTTATGTTGATTTTACCCATACATGGCTTTAAGAGGTAATTTAATTTAACAGCCTTAAATCAATGTAAATATATCCCATTTCACTGTCCTCTACTTTATTTGTTAGGATAATAAATTTTCTTATCACATACTTGGTCTTTTCTATTTACACCACTATAGAGGGTCTTTACTATCAGGGCAATGTTCAAGTTCTAAATGTCAGATCCAATAACTTTTGTTCTACCTTGATACAAGCTTAATACAAAGAAAAAATTATTGTTTTCCAAAAAAAAATTTTTTATTATAAATTAGCGGGGCGTGATCACAAATAGAAGCAGGATAGGTGGAAGAAATGATACACACGACAGCACGTCAGTCTCTACTTGTGTTGTAAAGTCGCCCGTAACGTAACCGAGTAGAGTGCTAGCGTGTAAGGGTCGACAAGCTGTTGTGTGTACGAATGCGCATGTACGAATACTTTTAAAGAATATGAAACGTCCAATAAATAAAAAAAGTATCGAGCTATTCGAAAAGTCGTAGAACAAAAGTTGTTGGAAATTACATTTAAAAGTTGACGTGTTTCAGGAATATATCAATAAAAATATCACCCTGTGTTTGCCGATTGTTGACACTATACCATGAATGATTAGTTCCATAATGGAACTAATGATAATTTTTGTGAGCGTTTCCATATCAACACTACATCCACTAAGAATGGAACTTACAATAATGGTACTAATGATAACTTCGTTATCAATAGTTGCACTTAAAGTGTTCCATACTTGCGATTTTTTTAACAAATTTACCGTTGTTTAGGAGCCCCTGACATCAAGATACATACTATAATAATAAAGGGGGTCCAGTTATGAGTAGCCTCTGCACAAGATGCCAAGCGGGCAGATCGGTTTTCCTATTTCGCGTCGATGGGACTGCCATGTCACAGACGAAAGCTAGTGAACTTACCTACTTTTAATAACTGCTCATTAAAAGTAGGTAAGTTCACTGGCTTTCGTCTGTGACATGGCAGTCCCATCGACGCGAAATAGGAAAACCGATCTGCCCGCTTGGCATCTTGTGCAGAAGCTACTCATAACTGGACCCCCTTTATTATTATAGTATGTAGTACGGGTTTCTGGCCTAATCTCTTTGCCGTAGCTGTGATTGATTCATTGATGAGGCTGTATTTATTGATGAGATCTGTAGATGCTCAGGGAGCTGTTACAGTTCACAACAACTATGCAGTGATAATAAAATAAAATAAATCATTTCCAAGAGCGAAGTTTATTCAAATACATTGTTAAGTCAGTTTTAATTTCGCTTCATATACAAAAGACGTTGGTAATTCCTAATAAAAACAAAATAAATTAGTAATGCAGCACCAAAATACATACATCATACTTACAAAATGATATCTACTTACAACTTAGACTGACGTAGGTCTTACAAACAGACAGACAATGCGCTTGCATGGAGCAGAATAGTCTTGTGAGGTGTCCGTTCTCGACGGACCAAACAAAAAGAGACTGTATTAAATTCATATAAGAATTAAATTCGTAAAAACCACGATCTCTTCGTTGTCGGTCGGAACGGAACACCAAACAAGCAATCACACTACATACAAATTGAAATTCTTTACCTATACCTATAATGTACCTACGCGATCATTATAATACCGTCTATTTGGTGCGCCATGGCACAGCAAGCTTAGTGAGCATGACTACAGCTGGACCGTATGTCATCGTCCAGTGGTTCCCCATTATTTGAATAACAACTATACTCCACATCGGAAAAGTAGCACCTTTTGAAAAATAATTCAATCCACTTTTATTCCTATTTCAAACCGATTGTCAGGGGTTTATTAAGTATCAATGGAAAGGAAATTTTAACGACCTTAAAATAAACAATCGTTTCATTTAATTAACAAAAAAAAACTTTTTTGTACGTGATGTTGAATATTGGTAGAGTCACGAACCCTGCATGTCCATGAGAGATCGCATGTAAGCTGTTATCAGGGCAAGGAGAGGTAACACTAAGTTTTAGAATAATTTGAAGCATATTTTGTGATTTTCTCGTATTGAAAAATGATTTTTTCGCGAAAATACTGTACTTGTACACACGACAGCACATTGACCCTTACACTCTACTCAGTCACGTTACAGGCGACTTTACAACAAAAGTCTAGACTCTTACGTGCTGTCGTGTGTACTTTATTTTCTGCCTTGGTAAACACAAAAATTATTTCATTATTTCTATAGTGTAGCTATTTCATTACTCCATTCATACCTAAAAAATCCCTCTCAATTGGTTTTATTTGAAGGAATGAAAGTTTTTCAAAGTAATTGTTTCAAAAGTTGCGATTTTTCGATTCTGAGTGATTCATCGGCGACAAGGCTCATTAATTTCATCTTACATTTATTTTACAGTCACAAAATGTCTCTACACCTTTGCTACGCTACAACTATTCGAAATTATAGTGGGTTACATTTTGTAAATAATATTATGCCAATAATACAGAACACGTCGTCCACCCAATCCTTCAAAAACATTCTACCACAAGTACAATGGTAACTTGTCTCAGGAAATAATCTCAAAGTGCTTGTTTGTTCAGATATAAGTAATACAAGTTTTTTACTAAAGACATTCCAATAAAATTCAGGAGGCACTATCACATTTTCGATATAAAATTTTGAGCAAAAGTTTATGTGCTATGGTATGATCAATCTGACAGTATGTTGTTGAATTTCAAACCCTATCGCGACGAAACAGAGTTCATTATAAGTAGATCTATCACAGCGATCATTCTACACCACAAAGTCCAGTGTTTTCTTCGCCAAATTTCATGTTCTAAAGAATGCGTGTTAAATGGCAAGTAATGGAATAGAAGTCAAATTAATAAAATTAGTAACTAAAGCAAATGATCGGCAAGCGAAATAGAATCTAACTTAAAATAATATTTATTTTTACAGAAAATACACAATCTTGTTATCTATCTATATATGCATTTAATTAAAATAAATAATACAGTAACATAAAAAACAAAACATGTAGTTATTTTACAAGTATTATCTCAAGATATCTTGGAACTGTTATACAGATACATCCCCTTTTTTTAAGCTATAATAATATCATACAAAACACTGCTATGGGGAAAATGACAGCATTTTCTTGCCTGTCCTGACAACACTAGAGAAAAATAATTGCGTGGAAAATGCTTGGCTTTTATGTTAATAATGGTTACAGTTAAAACAAGCCGGGTGAAGTCACATAGTGGTCATAAATGCTATCATGCGTTCGATGCCATTTAACGATCATAATCCTCTAATACACGCCTGTGCTGTACTAATCCAACTAGAGCAAAAAATAAACATTGTAAAAATCCAAATAGTTCGGTCTCTACCATCGCAAATTATATATCCAAATTATACTAGGTATTTTGCAACTAAACTCAACTCAATAGTTTAACTCGACTTTTGATTCGGTCACACGAAGTTAATCTCACGCTACGAAGTACAATTAGCGGGAAGACCATATTGCCACATATTTGCTGTCGCAAAAGCTGACCTCATTCGCTCCTATATGACTGTCGATCTTACTCGCAGCGTCACAAAACCCGCCTCCTTCTGAGCGTTGGTCTTCGGAGATGTTGATACAAGAATCCCTACTCCGCCATAACACATGTAGCAGGCACTGCATATAATATAAAATATAAAGGGCTAAAGTTTGTTACTTGGTGCCTGTTCCTCGGACTATGCAGTGCCTAGCGCAGAGTATGCAGCGCGACAGAGGCGTCGGGCGCGTTTCACGGTCACAGCTCCTTCAACAGCGCCGACTTGGCGTTCTTGAGCTTATCCAGCCGTTTGATGAGGTGGCTGTTTTCCGTCTCCAGCTCTTCCACGCGGTTCTGGGCCTCACGCGCCTGGAAATAAGGTTCATGTTAGCTTCAAGTGCTCTTGGGTTCTAGCTACGTTCGCGAACAATCGGTAGCGAGGTTGGCAACGCAGAGGATTGGCAGTAAGGTTAAATGTATGTTGGCATATAACCAGTTGAAAGGTGGACGGATTGCCTTCCCCCTTTGATATTCGCGAAAGTAGTAAATTGTTGGATAGTAGGCTTGTTTATTCCATGCAAAAACGACTGTTAGGTATTACAGATTGGTGGTCTTACATTTATTTGTATTTACATAGTTTTAAAATAATTATTCTGTTTATTTTCATAAAGGACTATCCGCGAGCTAGACGCTATACGAATAAAGGGTACAATGGGTTGTGCGATATGGGCACAAAGTGGTGTGTGTGACAGCCGTAGTCGGAACGTTTAGCTCACGGGTGCCCTCAGGACAACACTGGACCAATTTAACAAGTCGTTAGATTACACTTTGACAGCACGCCACACTGTTGCGGGTGAACACAGTTCGAAAGCCACGTGGAGTGAGTTGGAGTTGTTTATGGATGGACAGGTAGATAGGCAAACGGGTTTGTGTAAATGCGCAACTGTACCGTTAACTGTCACCATTATTGATAACGGCCCAGAAGTCAACGACTTCCTGAAAGTAAATAGCTGGTTGAAATACAAAGGTCGTAGTAGTTAGTAGTCTCTTAGACATATTGGACAAAACGCCGAGCAGCGATTTATGGTTCTCCCCGACTCTTCGCCTCCATTCAAACTATATCGCTAACTCTGTTCGCTCAAATCGAACCTTCTGGCTATGAACTTGCTTGAGGTCGACAGAACATTTGCACCGCGTACCTACTGCAGTCCCACTACCTATGCTGGCGTCTCAGCTGCGCCCTTCAGCAAACATTCCCAATAGCCAACATACCTCCCGCTGGAGCCGCCGCTTCTCCCACTCCTCTTGTGCATTCGGCCACTCGAGTCTTATCTGCGCCCTTCAGCGAACATAACCCCCCTACATCCGGGCCCTTCTTGAGTAGTTCCTCCTAAGGGTCTAGAATTGCCGCTTGCGCCTCAGCTGCGTCCTGAAGATTCCCCACATCGAACATACCTCCCGCTGCTTTTCCTGTTTTAGCTGATCCTCCCCTGAAACATGCGCCTCATGCTGCGCACTCAGGCGCGTCCCTTGTGCCTCACTACGCGCCACTACCGCGCTCACATCCTAGTTGGACTAGCCATTCATAATTGATTGGCAAAGTTAAGCAACATCGGGCGCGGTCAGTCCATGGATCGGTAACCGCTTGTGGCAATAATATCTGAGCGCTTCCGTGCTTTGGAAGGCGCGTTAAACCGTTGGTCCCGGTTGTTGTTGATTAATAACAATCGTTAAGAAGCAATAGGTCTCACAACTAGCGCCGCCATTGAAAAAAAAAAACATATCTTCTTTTTGGAAGCGCTTTTAGCAAAAAACCTAAGGATTCCAGATCCTAGAACTTAAGAGTGCAATCAATACTCGCCAAAAGTGGCCACTTTATTCCAAAAAGAAGATATGTTTTTTTTTTCATTGGCGGCGCTAGTTGTGCGTCGTATATCGTCTTAAGCCATGTCAGAGACACTTTGGGCGGCCTAAAAACACCAGGGGTGGCCACTACCTACCTACTACCGCGTCTTTGATGGAACATTTTACTAGATGGAACATACCTCCCGCTGCAGCCGCCTCTTCTCCTGCTTGAGCTGTTCCTCCTGCGAGTCTTGCGCCTCGTGCTGCGCCCTCAGCCGGGCGACCTGCGCCTCGAGCCGCGCCACCGCCGCGCCCTGCAGCGCCGCCTCCGCCTCCGCCCGCGCCGCGCGCGCCTTCGCCTCCGCCTGCGACTTGCGGAGCGACTCCACTGGAAGGGGGAGCTTTAATTTTAGTTTTGTCTAATTTTGTACATTTGTAATTTGTAGTAGCAATACCACTCGCTGACGGTGAAGGAAAAACATCGTGAGGAAACCTGAGCGTATGAGGCATTATACCCTCAACGCAAAAATCGCCAACCCGCATTGAGCACGCGTGGTGATTAAGCTCGAACTCTCTCTCTGAGAGAAGGCCTTTGCCCAGCTAGTGGGACACTACATCTTACTTACTTACTTTACTAATTTTGGCGGCCCCGTCGCTTTCCGCCAGCGTCGCGTTTTCTTGGCGACGCTTTCTCGTGGTACACACGACGGCACGTCAGATTGTACACTTTTGTTGTAAAGTCGCCCGTAACTTAACCGAGTAGAGTGCTAGCGTGTAAGGGTCGACGTGCTGTCGTGTGTACACAAATGGGTTGGTCTACTGTGTAGCCTCAGAAGACAGAATAGATATCTGTCTATGAAAATTTGTCTGTTCATAAAGTAAAGACAGGAGTTCCACAGGGTTCTATCCTAGGGTTCTTGTTTTTTCTTATATCCTCTTTATTCTGTACCATAAAAGGAGTCTGAGTGAAGGTGCCACTGGACGCTGATAAGTCATCTCGTTATGTAGATGCAAAGGCCTTTATTATTAAAAGGAGAGTGCTGAGAAAAAAGTCTTCAGCCGGTATTCATTCGCTACGAAAGTTTTTAATTTACGGAGGTTCTTGGCCACAGCAGATAGGTTAAGGTGCCTTTCCGATCATGGCAGTCGCGACCAACTGCTGCGTCGCGACTGCTGTATGGATTTGTATGCAAGCCTTGGCGATCCGATCCGGCAGCGCTGCCACTCGGTCGCGTGACTCGGCGCCTCGCCGCCGCCTTCATCGAAAAGGCATACAGACCCATACAGAGCGGTGCACCGCGGCAGTCCTTCGCGACTTCCAGGATCAGAAAGGCACCTTTAGTGATTGAAGAGGTAGTCACTTTATAGTATCAAAGATTTTAAGCCGTGGAAACCTATAATTCGCTTTGTTAGAATTAAGATCATTTAGCAAAGTTGGTATTGATAATGCTGGTTGGTATCCCTAATAAATAAAATTAAAATTAAGGTGGGACGATAGCAACGTGGCGAGAAATTAAAAAATTTCAGTTTTTTTTCCTTTTGTAGCTAAACTGAGCTATTTTTGTTCAGCGATTTTTCGTTCGCGGCGATAACATATCAATCAATAATTCAGCCGATTATGTGTTCTGGTCTAGGAAGCAGTGGCACTGCCCAAAAAACTTGTTGATCACCAGAACACATAATCGGCTGAATTATTGTTGTTTCGTTGTTTACAATAATGAAAAGAGCACTATGTTATTGCCGCGAACGAAAAGTCGCTGAACAAAAATAGGTCAATTTAGCTACAAAATGTACAAAACTGTGATTTTTTTAATTTCCCGCCACGTTGCTATTGTCCCACCTTAAAGCAAGAATGGCAGTATGTTCCACTCACGTTCATTCTCAAACTCGAGGTCGTGGTGGCTGGCCTGCCCGTTCTGTCGCGCCGCTCGCTCGTCGTTCAGCTGCAGCTTCAGCTTGCGCACTTCGGACTCCAGCGACTGCTTCGACCCGAGGAGCTTCTGCAATCGGACGTCTGGAAACAACAACACACGAGGTTAGAGGACAGCTTTTGTTTAAGATAGGAGGCTAGTTAGCTTGGCTACCTAATGTCACTTCTTCCATATCTTTGAGAAGGCGCGGCCGGCTGTAGCTCTTGTGGCCAAACTAGCTTTTATAGCAACATACGTAAAGTTCCTTCTCCCGCATCATTGAGCAGCTGCTCAGAGTCGCGCGACACTAGCGCCAGCGGCGGACACGTCCTGAAACTCGCCCCTTCCAACTCGGGGCGTATCAACAAATAGCACTTGTAGCCTTAATTAAGGCTGGAAGATAGTAGTGTGGCGGGAAATTCAAAATTTTCACAGTTTTTTACATTTTGTAGCTAAACTGAGCTATTTTTGTTCAGCGATTTTTCGTTCGCATTTTGAATTTCCCGCCATACCCTTAAGGGTAGACGATAGCAAGTTGGCGGGAAATTCAAAATTTTCACAGACTTTTAAATTTTGTAGCTAAACTGAACTATTTTTTTTCAGCGATTTTTCGTTCGCGAGAATAAAACCGTATTCTTTTCATTATTGTAAACAACAGAACAACAATAATTCAGCCGATTATGTGTTCTGGTCTACGACAAGTTTTTTGGGCAATACCACTGCTTCGTAGACCAGAACACATAATCGGCTGAATTATTGTTGTTCTGTTGTTTACAATAATGAAAAGAATACGGTTTTATTCTCGCGAACGAAAAATCGCTGAACAAAAATAGTTCAGTTTAGCTACAAAATTTAAAAATCTGTGAAAATTTTGAATTTCCCGCCACCTTGCTATCGTCCACCCTTAATAACAACTTACCCAAGGTTCCTTCTCCCGCATCATTGAGCAGCTGCTCAGAGTCGCGCGACACTAGCGCCAGCGGCGGACACGTGCCAAAGCTGGCTCCTTCCAACTCCGGCGCGGTCTCGTGCGTCGCTTCGACGAACAGCACTTGTAGACATTGTAGATTTTATGACAACTTACCCAAGGTTCCTTCTCCCGCATCATTGAGCAGCTGCTCAGAGTCGCGCGACACTAGCGCCAGCGGTAGACACGTCCCGAAGCTGGCTCCCTCCAACTCCGGCGCGGTCTCGGGCGTCGCTTCGACGAAGGCGCGTCCGGCGGCGGCGGCGTCCGTTAACTTTTATTACAACGTACCTAAGGTTCCTTCTCCGGCATCATTGAGCAGCTGCTCAGAGTCGCGCGAAACTAGCGCCAGCGGCGGACACGTCCCAAAGCTGGCTCCCTCCAACTCCGGCGCAGTCTCGGGCGTAGCTTCGACGAAGGCGCGTCCGGCGGCGGCGGCGGCGGCGTCCCGCGCGCGCACCGCGTCCCGCGCCGCCTCTAACTCGCGCTCGAGGGACACGTGCTCGCGTTTTAAACGCTCGTGCGCCGAGCACTTCTCTTTGTGTTCGCGCTGCGGACGAGAGGGGGAAAATACGGTTATTTGAGGACGCAATACTCGAAAACATGAATTAGAATAGGGCTAACGAACACTAAAAAAACAAAGTCCCAGGCACTGCAGCGCCGAGTGGTCTCTTCACCTATCTAGTGTGAGTGAAGGTACCACTGGACGCTGCATAAATCATCTCATGACGTAGATGCAAAGGCCTTCAAAACGAACACTAGGCCTATTTTAGACACTTAAAAATTAAGACAAGCTTATGCAGCCCATGAATGATGCCCAATGTTGCGCTTATGTGCCCAATGTCTTCGGCCCTTTTCTAAGCTCATCGATTCATTAGGCGTCCTACACGCAGGCCATCGAACAGTTCTAGGCCACCACTCCAACTGCCCTTCTCTACTTTATTTTATTATTCGTCACAACCATCTCTACTTTGGTTTATTATTCGTGCATCTACGCCTTCGACTTTGGTCTTCTGATGTTGCGCAGACGATCGATCAGTACCTGTAGCTGCGCCATCTCCTCCCGCTGCTCCTCTATCCGGTCCCTTGTCGTTGTTACCTGTAGCTGCGCCATCTCCTCCCGCTGCTCCTCTATCCGGTCCCTTGTCGTTGTTACCTGTAGCTGCGCCATCTCCTCCCGCTGCTCCTCTATCCGGTCCTTGAGTAGTTCCCGCTGGTAGCCGAGCGCCGCTTTGTCGTTGTTACCTGTAGCTGCGCCATCTCCTCCCGCTGCTCCTCTATCCGGTCCTTGAGTAGTTCCCGCTGGTAGCCGAGCGCCGCCTTGTCATTGTCGAGCTGCGCGTTCAGGATCATCGCCTTGCGGAACTTCTCTTCGACCTCTTTGAGCTCGTGCTGCGGAAAGGAACAATAGTTATAATAATAGGGTTATAATAATACCGCTGGAGGGATGAAGTCGGCAAGGACCTGCGCAAACTACTTACAGGCACGCGACTGGAAAGCGACCGCGCAGGACAGAGACCAGTGGCGACTTATTGTGTCTGAGGCCAAGACCCACTTCGGGTCGCTGAGCCAGCGGAGTAAGTAATAGGGTTTGTTTCGCGTAAGAAAATTCAGAATAGACCAGTGGCGACTTATTGTATCTTAGACACCACTTCGGGTCGTTGAGCCAGCAGAAATGAGTAATTCAAAGAAAAGCCGGTGCCAGGTTTTTTTAAAGTACAGCCTCAACTGCACGTCAGTCTATACAGTTTCGTTGTAAAGTCACCCGTGACGTAACTGAGTAGCGTGCACACGTGTAACGTCGAGGGTACGGGCTATGAAACGCCATAACAGGCCAAAAGAAAGGCTTATTGCACCACGAAATATCGTTGATACTTCTGAATTAGGTACTTCTGAAACTTGTGCGAATAGTTGCAAAATACTTTCACAACTTTCGGCTTAGGCAGAGAATGATCGTCGCTCCATTAAGCCATACAGAAGGGCTCTTGTAGTACTAACTTGTAGAACATTAATTCTCATCAAACCTTGTAACTTTTGTTTCAGAACATTTCTACCATCCCTGACATCTTAACAATGATAAATGACACAATTGCTTTTATTACGCTTTTTTTCTCACACTAATTGATCACTTAATTATGTAACAGCTGCATTTAGTCGTCTCAAGTTAAAAGTGTACGCAAGTTAACAATACCATTCGCCATCATAATTTTAATTGGACCCACCACTGCCCATTGCCCTCATTTTGCGCTTGGCCAACATCATCCGGACACTGTGCCAGCCTAAGTAACAAACGCAAGTTCAAACAATATTCTGGCACTGTTATCACTTGGAGGAGGGCAAGAGAGGTCGAGGCAGACCACCCGCTAGCTAGATGGACGGATATTATGACCAAAGCCACGCAAAAACACCTGCACAGCACGGACTGATCCACATCGCGAATGATAGAGCCTCAGCATTGAGGAAACATGGTTATCACTTGACTAAGACTTTAATCCTAAGTCCTGAGTGCAGCGCCGCCGGTGTCTTTGACAGTCACTGTCGGACACTGTCTCTATGGGGGTCCACCTGGTTACAACTTACCCGGAGCTCCTTGAGGCTGAAGCTCTCTTCGAGAGAGTCTTCGGAGCTGCGTCGCGGCGAGTGCAGCGCCGCCGGTGTAAGCGACGCAAGCCGTCCGCCGCCGCGCCGCGTGACCGTCTCTGGAAGGATACATACAAGTTGTTTTTTATTCACTACCAATCTTAAAACACTAAAGCCGAAAACACGCTCTCCACTCTCAATCATATGTCAACGACGTATGTCAACGTTCTTCGGACACATAGAACGTAGAGGACCTGCTAGCCTGGGAAAACAAATTATAATGGGAAAGGTGGAGGGTAAGAGAGCTCGAGGCAGACCGCCCGCTAGATGGACGGATATTATGACCAAAGCCACGCAAAAACACCTGCACGAAGTGATCGACATCGCGAGTGATAGAGCGCAATGGAGAACTCTACTCTCCGCCACCTTCAATGATGTTCACGATCCTCAGCATTGAGGGAACGACTGAATGGATGGTTCAACCAATCAACCAATCGTGACTAATTTGTTTTTTTGGGAACACATGTTTACCACTCGCGACAGAGAAAACTGTTAAGAAACATAACGTACACACACTCAATCAGTGGAAGAAGCAACTTATTGTATTCTTGCACGATTTTCCGGGTATTCCGTTACTAAAACCCACAACATCATAATCTTCTTGAACCCGTAGCCAGTAGCCACCCAATGCTAAGTAGGTATAGATCTCTTCTAATGCGCGCCATTATTTTCGTTCTGGGCTTTCGTCAATCAGTCTTTTGCTGCCACTTTGACCAGGTCGTCGGTCGATCGCGTCGATTGCCTGCCCACATTTCTACGCCCCGTTCTAGGTCTCCGTTAAAAGAGAGGGGCCAAGATTATCTCTGCTTACCGCAGCCAAGGAGTTCCCTGTGTACTAACCTGCGTACATATCGTAAGCCTTGTCGGCATGGTCCTCTTGCTCCCGCTGCTGCCGCTCGAGCTCTCGCATGCGAATCTCTCGCGCCTCCGCCCTCGCTGCGCGTCGCGCGGCCAGCCGTTGTTCCGCCTGGAGGCAACAAGGAGTGTATTGTTAATTAACCTAGAGCCTCTGGCTAATAATGCTAAATATGTCGCGAAAAGTTGCCGGGGCGTCGACAGGGAGGAAACGGAAGGCATTCAGGGGGTGGTTGCTAGATGTGCCGCATTAAATTCAACTTTGAATTTACCAGCTGGGTGCTTGGAATAGGATATAGACAGGATAATGTTATTTCACGTTCTGTGGACAAAGTCACGGGCTTTCTTAGAAGGAGAGATAGAGTATGGTCAAGATCCTGTTTGAGTCATCGTTTGTCCATCTAGAGCCTCTCACACCTATTGGAAATAAACATAATAATAAACCTTATGACCTGCGATCTTCTATCTTGATCACGTGTTGTTAACCGACTTTACAGTTCTAGAGATACAAAACGATCAGTTATAACTTAAAATATTGACCATTACTAAACGAGTTACGGTATGGCCGACCGACCGATTAGCTCACTCAAGTAAAGGTGTGCCTCGACAAATAACCTGCGAGAGTAATTAAGACTTTCGAAGTTTCGACACAAAAAATAACAACATTATTTACGATAATTTTAGTAAGCACTACACATTCCGCGGTACCAAAATGCGGATTAATTCATCTGAGATGAGCTAGATAGGAACTTAGCAAGAATTTGAAGTAATAAATCTAGGGTCGGCGGACTTAACCACATAAGTCCTATACAATTTCTATAGGACTTATGTGGTTAAGTCCGCCGACCCTAGAATGGTCCATACACATTTTTTGAACTTATGGAAACTACAACCTTGGATCTTTTGAAATTCAATAAACACACAACCTCATGCCTCATGCCCACCCACATGCCCGTAGAGGTAAACAGGTACCTACATATAGGTAGATACGAGTACCTACTTACTCATTTACACACATTAGACCGATTATGCCAGGTATTCTTACCCAACGGGACACAAGAAAGTGACTGCGGCAATCAAGAAAATTACAAATAAGTTACCATAAGTGGCACATAATGCATCGATATTCCTATTTTATGACGTCGAAGGTGCGCCCCGCTCGCGTGTTTACTATCGCGTGGGCGGACGAGCAAATCGCTCCGGGCAATAAGTCCGCCTTGGCGGATATAAATCAACTTGACGTGGAGAACCCCCGGTTGCGGACGTTATGGCGGCATTACGAGGGGCGTTATGTGAGCGATCACTTCGGAAATACTGACAGGGAACTAATTTAAACGTAATAGTTGCTTATTAGATTTCTATTAATAGCATCTTTGATGGATTATGTATGACCAATAATAATAATAATTGCCTGTCCGTCAAACAACCGAGGTGATCTAAATAAGCTGACTATGTGCTGGGCTCATCTGCCGTAGATAAAATCCTACAAAGCCAGTAGGGCCAGAGTCTAGGAATTCTAGGATACCCCATGGTAGCTCTTACAGCGTTCGGCATAAGGGCGCTGATCGAACAAAAGGGTATCCTAGCGTGTGGCCGACTGTACGTAGATACTTAGGTGTTGTAGAACTTGAATTCGCACTCAAGTTATCGGGGATGTAGAGTAGATAAAGGATGCGGATGCGGGTGACAGGAAGCACGTTAGTTACGTATCACGAACATTGTCATCGTCTTTGAACAATAGTCTAAGAAATAAAGTTTCAAATACAAACTGCATTTATGTAGAGGCAGGCATTTGTATAAAGCTGTTGAAATTTACAACTTGAAAATGGGATGTAACTATTTAACTAGTGTATATTATAGAATTAGAAACCCATTCTAACTTGGCTCATGTGAAGAGGCGAATAGGTTTCTATGATGTTGATGATAACAATACCACACACCGGGTAGAATTTGTGGAATCCAGACACTATCGCTTATGGCGTCGGACTAATGTTAGAAGAAATTACCGAATAGTAGGCATGAGCTCATCAGTGTAGTGGGTTGATAAGGCAATACGATAGACAAAGCCTTGGTTTAGTAATATACCACGATGCTACACAATATTTACTAGGTACCTACGGATACTACTACATACATACATACTAAAGTAAGTGATAGTACGATGCATAAAAGCGTAACTAAAATATTGTTGATTTGATTTGCGGAAAAAAACACACGGCCACTTATGATGATACCCGTTGAAACAAAACTATCTAGCAGCAAGGTAGGATGTATTATTGCCGATTATATTGCGCATTAAGATGTCAATAATTATAAATATCTACCAATAACAGGGTGGCAATATAAACACCCCGCATATGATATCTAAATGTTCTCTGAGAACTCAACATTGAAGCTATATCACTCTCCAGACAACCAATCACTTGCTTTAACCACTTGAATATCCTTCAAGCACACTCATCCTTCCTCAATCACTCGACAAGAGGCAAGAGAAAACACTTGAACGGTATCAAACATGTTTGTGCACAGTTTGCAAGTCAACGCCGCGCCGCCACCGCCGGGATTTCTCCGCAATGATGTCATGTTTGGGACGAAAATGTGCGCAGGAGTCGAGGTCAAATCCTTCTTAAGGATATGTGAAGGATTAAGATATTATGGGATTTTTTGTATGTAAGATGAGAATAAAGGTGACGATAAGGTTGCATACTTCACATTCCCGAACTCTACATTAAATGTTAATTATGTACCGACCTTACATATAGAGTTACAGGCTGTTTCTACCAACAACAACATAGTTTGATGGAAAATAATATCGCCGGAGTCGATTTCAATATGTCAGAAAATATGAAGAGGCTATTACGATTATAATAAAATGTGTGGATTAAAGCCAAATTAGTTTTTTCTCCCACACAACATAGCGACTATTGTTTTTAATAATACTCAACATAACTTTATTTCTCTACAGGAAGCCTTTACAAACATTACTATGATAGTAGAGCCATAAGTTATTCCGTGACTGCAGGAAAAGATTTAATGGAAGAACATTTAATGGAACACTTTAAAGGACATACCGTTAATAAATCTCTCAGCTCACTACTAAACATGGGAGATAATCGAACGAATGGCTCGAAGACATCGATCCAAGTAGAACATAACAAGCAAGACAGCAAGGCGAACATAGCATATGGCCCCGTTAGAGACGATAATCCTTCTACTTGTCACGAATTTGAGGACAAACTGGAATAAGGAGTAGAAACTGATAAGATACAAAAACACGAAGGAGGAGAGACAATCGAGTTTATAACGACTGCTCTAAAAGCAAGTCTTTCATTGGAGTTTCGCATCTGTGTTCAATTCAATAAGAGCTACCTAACCGAATGCACGCAAGTTAACCAAACTATGCGTGGCATCACATAACAAAAGTTCCGAAACGTTTCAATGTGCATAAATTAGACTTATTTGGAGTCGAAGAAGGCCTTTGGTATTATTTGAGCGACTTTTAAATATGTGCTCGGGAATTCCTTAACGAGACCATGCTGGGAACTCAAGTGGGAACTAAGTTAACTCGTGTTGTGTAAACACGACGCAAGCTCTTAGTACTTGTTCTTACTTGTACCCCAACTAACCAAGAAAGAGAAAGAGAACTTTTAGACCTAACTCAGAAGCTTTACGTTAGTTATCTATTCTAACTCTCATAACATTGACAATATGATGTATGAAACATAAATAATTTATTATTAAAGATAAAAAATACAAAGTTTATATCAAAATCTTTAAAATTAATTCTAAACTTAAAATGTTTACAAAAATGCCCCGTTTCGGTAGGTAGAGAATTGATTCGGTGCAGAGACAGCCTAATGTTTATTTATTTAGCGACAACGTAAAACGCATCTGCAGTAAAAAAGGAAAAAAAAAACGGTTGACAGTCATCAGTATCAGACAGAATGTAATGTTGACGACAAACTATTTGCAAACTCGATTAGTCAAGGCGAAATGGCGAAGATGTTAATGTGTGTGGAGAAAATATGCACGAACGATGAATAGGGATTAGTTTTCTAATTCATAATATCCAACTATGCTTAAAAGTGTGAGCTACTACAAACGATAGAAGCTTTATTTGAATAACCTTTGAAGATAACATGTTCAGCTAATACAGCCATAACTAGCACAAAATAGATGAAACAGAGTGACAGATTAGTAGTAAGGACACAGCGGCGCCGGCGTGATGCCCATCTCAGACGTCTAAACCGAATTTCATTTCTCGTTTTTTTACTACGTACTTCTTTCCAGTCTCTATTTTGCTTTATCTACGTTTCAGCGGGGAGACTCAATTAGGCATGGTTGGGTAATCTAACCTTAACGAAGCATGCATGTCGCTGACAGTACCTTGTCCATATGGAAAAGATCGCGTTTTGCAATTTGAAATTAGGAAAACAACATCGGCAACTAAGCGTGGAAGTAGAGTAGCAAACGACCTAATGGGAATACAATTAAATTAAGACTAAACGTCATCTGTCCCTCTGTCGTATCATTATATTTAGTACTACTCGCATAAGGTGATCTCATCATGACGCGACCGACGCAATGTTTAACACTGATTATCGGCTACAAGCTAGAAGAGTCACAACCTTTCGAACAAGAAAACCAACACAACAAGCGACGAGCCATCTCGGGCAGTCTTCTGTCGGCAGATTCTTCATTAGCATTCACTCGCAGTCGTAGCCTACCCTTTCACACACACAAAACAATATGACAATGACAATAGTATAGCTAGCTAGAGCAAGACAATGTGACGATACTGTTATGCAGGCCGGAGAAAAAAAATCTACGCAACTTGAACTGTTTTACCTCGCCTTTCCTAAAGAATAGAAATAACTGACCTATTGAATCATTGAGTCCCTACATCGCCGCTTTAGAAGTCAATAAGCTCTTTGTGAATGCATTAAATATGTTTCGACAGCCGAAGATTTAAATTGTTATTTTGTAGCGCGAAATGCTTCTGAAAGAAATGAATCAATCAAAAGCCGCAGCCGCAGTTTGGAATACACAAGAACCACTTACGAATAGAAGAACAACGCGAACAACTAGTCTAATCAGTTGTTCTGGGGAACACATTGCTGCAAGAGCACGTGAGGGATCCTGAAGACACTAACAAACCGAGGTCACTAACTGTTAAGACAGACAAGTGTTTCTACCCGAGGTCACCTACAAACTGAAAACTCCAACAGAATTTGCAATAAATGCAGGTGTTTCTAAACAAATACTACTCACTGTTGACTAGGTTGACTCACTATAACTTAAAGGAAGAAAATTCCGAGACAATTTACTGAAAAAATGCTATTTATAACAACCTATTCCCCACAGGCTATAATGTCTGGTCTAAGATACGTTGTGCCTTCTCAACCAGGCAACGAAGGACGACACGACAATATTACTTTACACGGTTTTGCACAATACAAAAACAAACTTACATAGAGCAATACGATCCTTCCGGCAAGGCTAATCCACGATTCAGGAAGCATTTGAGAGGCAACGGGATTCATCCTCACTGAGGTCTTAAAACCGCATACAATGTAACAACATACACGTGTTTTAAACGGTGTAGCGCAAACCACACTACAGTTTACAAGAAAATACGAGTATTCATCCGTCAAAACGCCAAAATTAAATAGTCACGCCTGCCAATAACTTGAATGCCACCGCGTTAGTATTTTACATTTTTCTTTCTAGTAGCAATGTTACGAATGCCGCTCAACACGTTTGTAGAATCGATGAGTAATGTGAAGAATGCTTGTGCGAGACAGAAACTGACGGCCCCTGAAGGTTGGTGTTAGCACAAAGAAGGGAAATTAAACGAGGTAACACAAGATAAGATAAATCGCAACCTTGACTATCTTAAAGAACACGAAAACGCTAGTAATAGTTGGTAGCGACCTTTAATAAGATATTTTAGTCACGGGCCACTGCCTATTATTTGGTTGTGCAATGAGTCAACTGTGCGTCAGTCACAAAAGGAAACGAAAGGACATCATAATAAGGCGAAAGGGGAAGGACCTCACAACATTGGGTCCAACAATACGTACAAATCCATGTTGATCGCCAATTATTCCAACAATTGACGGATTCAAATCACCGTGAGAGTCTCTCCGGATCTCAGGCACACCATTTTCACCTTTATTGTTATTATTCAGTCCATTGGTATCACCATTCAGTCCGTTAACACTGCTCTTACGTCTATAACCGTCTGTTTCGTGCACACCGTTCATTTCACCATTGGTCTTCAATTCTGTGTTCATAGTCTCGTTAACGGGGACGCCGTTGGAGTCCGCGACGTGCTCTAAAACGGCATCGTCCTCGTCAGAGTCGCCGAAGTCTCCATCAGTGAAGGCTTCGCCACTCTCCTCGTCACTGTTGTCGGTCATGACGAGCTCGGAGCTCCGCCC
Source organism: Zelleria hepariella (assembly GCA_949319315.1). Lineage (NCBI taxonomy): Eukaryota > Metazoa > Arthropoda > Insecta > Lepidoptera > Yponomeutidae > Zelleria > Zelleria hepariella. The sequence goes on from OX439384.1 coordinate 8,556,742, forward strand.
CATAGCTCGGCCGTCACTGATGCGATTGTCACACACGGTGCTTGTTTAGTTATTCGCGGAATGGGTATTCAATGGACCGTTCGCGTTCCCACATTTGTCAACAATATTCGCGCCTGACTATTGCGTAGACGACCGTCTCCGAGCGCCGATAGAAAGGAAGGACGTAATTTTTTACCGCGCCCTGCACGTTTCGCGATAAAACTTTATTATTTTCGTTTTTATCAGAAATCTTATCGCCACGGTTTATTTTCCGCTTTTAACACGACGGAACTCCTTGACCAACATTCTTTGTGATATTTATTATAATGTGTTTCTGTTGTCACTTTATCAATAACAATCCTTTGTTACTGTACTACAAACACCTCATTATTTCTCCCTTTTATGGTAATTTTTCCACTTTGTTTCACAAGTTTACGTAAAACTTTATTGTAGCGGCAAAGTCGTCGAAACCACTTGCAGCAGGCGCGTCAGCGGCGCGGTGCGTTCGCAACAGAACTGCGTTCTGTCAAGTTGCGGCAGCGGAGCCGGCAAGTGCCGTCGGGCTGCGAGATATCACTTTCGTGACCGCCGGGCGCCCCGGCCCCGGCACCGGGACCGCTATGAAGTCATTAGACAAACGAGCGGAAGCACCCATGATGGATGTTATGTGAGGTGAGTTATCAAATAAGTAGACGACATTCACCTTCGGATACGTATGGCGATGACGTGAAGTAGATGCAGTTTATCGTCTGAAACCTAGAAACGCCTCATACCTCGTCTAAGTCACCAAAAGGGTATATTTGTAAACATATAAACCTTGAGTGTAAAGTTACTGGGCTGGATAGATAGATAGAAAGTTATGCTCGCACTGTTCGAACTAAGCAAAATCTCTCTATCAATGATTTCCATCATTTCATCCGTCAGTTCGTCATTTTTTTGAGATCTGTTGCATAACAGCAGCATAATTGATCACATATTGCACTACTTTATTGTATTGTAATTGTTGGATTGTTGTTGGGAAATAGTGCAGTATCGCATGTTTAGTGGCCGTACGACGTTCACAGCACAATCATTCACCGACGGCGCCGGCGCAGGTCGGCACAGCACTGATTAACTTGTTACCCAGTTCAACTGTTTTACTACCTTGTTCACGAACAGTGGGTCTTCTTAGTTAGACTAAGGCCTTTCAGCTTTAATGCCTGTCGAAGATGCTACAGATTGAAAGAGAAACGTATCGAATGAAGTAGATGAGAGTAGAAAATCTACAATGTCCAAATAGACTGCAACAGTTTACTTTTACGAACGTATCTTTAAAATGTCACACATTACCAAGAGAAATTCCGATCCAACAGCTAATAACCCGCAAAGAGACTGCGTGTGCGCTCAAAAGAAATGCCTTTCAAATCGACTAAGAGTTGTTAGGAAACATTTTAAAGACGATTAGAGAAGATTTAACCTATCCGAGAACCTGTTGATGGTAACGGCTTTTGAGCTATTTGCGTGGAATTATGAGGAAACATCCGACAATTTACCAAAGTGCATTTGGTTTCTTAACCGCACGCGGAGCACGAAATAGACACCACAAGGATAAGTTTAAGTTCGTTTCAATTTATTAGATTTCTCATAGCGCAGATTAGGTAGTAGTAAATCTAAATTTCATTTGTTTATACTATACCTTCGAATACAGCCGATACTATTGAATTGTTGCTGGCCAAGCTTAGGACAGTTGCAGCACCTAGTGCTTGATGAGTGTATTTTGTGATCTATCAAACCAATTTTCATTGACACAGTTAACAAGTTCTAAACTAGCTGCTGACAATACTCAACTCAATGAGGCAGCAACCTGGTTCTAATGTAACATTGTGGTTAGAAAGCTTTCAATGACATTGAACTTATCAAACACAACAAACATGTGTGGCAATGGCAAGTGGCAACACATTTAGAACTGGCTGATAACACGACGGAGGTCTCGTGTCATTACAAACTAGTGAATGTAAATTCAAATGTTGCAGGACGAAAAGTGATGTAGAAACGTGACGTGACGTCCTCATTTAGGGAACAGGACGTTTTGGGAAACGAGCACTTGGCAAACGGACGTTTTGGGATGTGGTCTTTATGTACTCCTGAAGGCTGTCTACCAGGGAATGTATTTTAGGTTTTGTGACATTTGGCTAGGAATAGCCGGAATAGCAGGGAAGCAGTTATTGCGTGAAATGTGCAATGTGAAGCAAAGCGCTGATGATGACGTTCGATGTATTTTATAACCACAGAATAGGTTAAAATTAATTTAACCACATTGACAAACCACCTATGTGTTCTAAAGGAAACTCGCAATGAATCTGAATACGTTCGCTATAATAGAGAGTAAGTACTAAAATAAAATTTATGATGCTATTAATCAGTAATGACTCTAAATAATTGACCACTTCATAACATTAATGCATTAAAAAAAAATTTAGGCATATCAACTTTATGTACCTACTTTAGGAAAAAATTCCTTCACCTCAGTTTTAACTAATATAAGTTTTCGTCACGGTTTTGCATAACAAACACGTTGTATTCTCAAAATTGTTCCACAGTCTACCGTGGGTGAAGTCTACCGAGGAATTCCAACCAGTTGACATATCAAATGGCAGTGTGTTAACAGATCCGCCCAGCTCCGGGAGCTGAACCTACGGCCCTGCAATCGCGAACGCACAGTGGTCGATTTGTACGATTTAGGCGGCCAAAAGTCCATTTCTCAAAGTTAACTTATAACAAAACTAATTGATTCCCGGAAAAATAGACACCCCGACTGCCCAAACCTCACCCCTCCCCAGTTCCTAGAACTGCGTGCGCGCCCCCACAGGTAGTCGGAACTTGATCGTCGCGCAAGCTGTACGCGTTCGTTCTCGACACTCTTAGCGCAACCGATATTCTAAAGTGAATATTTCATTGGATATTATTCAGTTACAAGTGAAAGTGATGGAAGTCGAAAATTCAGGTAAGCTCCTTCAAATATAATTTAAATTAAGATAAGGAATATCAATATTTAGTGCAGTTACAACGTATCAAAGATCGCCCTTTTTCATAGAAAATATTATCATTTTTTTATTTTCAATAGTAAAAATGTTGTACTTCCGAGACCGTCCGAGTTAAATTCCTTATGGTTTCTAATAGTATAGCTCTTTGAGCAGATAACCACAAAAAAAATAGCCACCACCTTTGACCACTTCGCGAGAAAAATAATAATTCATTAACTTAGGCAGAAAGTGAGAAAAATTCCTTTTTTGTTTCTTTTGCGTTAAAATTCCTTTTCGTTGTTCTAGGTTCATCAAGTTACTCGGGCATGGAGGTAGTAACTCGCAGATATCTTTTTGATAAGATGATTGAGGAAAACTCTCCATCAATAAACGACAAATTGGAATACTTACAAAATTATTTGTTAGTGTCTTACGGGGACTCCGACGAAGACAAAAAGTATATAAATCATAAATTTTCATATTTTAAAACAGAAATAAAAAAGAGATGGTCCAAAGCACGCAACACGCTAGAAAAATTTCTTATAAGCAATGATGCATGGTTAGCAGGAACGTTCGAGATGCCCATAAAAACGCATAATAAGTCAGGACGACCTAGCAAAACATTCAGTGAATGTAGTGAAAGAACTAAAAGGAGGAAAACAGAAGAAGTTCGCTCCTCTGTAGGCAAAGAAGTGATAGTTCAAGCAGCGCAAGTAATTTTACAAAAAGAAGGAAAAAGAAACGCCTCGCAAGTCCTAAAAGATATTACAAATTCGCCTGCAGCCGCAAACGAATGTAAAAAAAGACATTCCAAATCAAAGGCACAAGATCCCCTTACGCCTCGGGAGGCACTGCGAATGTGCGTGGACGCTGATTTGACACGAAGTCAATATGAAATTGTGCGAGCAACCAACAGAAGCTTTTACCCGTGCTACGAATTAGTGTTGAAGGCTAAACAGGAATGTTACCCACCCAAAGAGACGCTACGAGTGACCGCTTCCTGTGCTGAAAGTGATCTACAATCTTTGTTAGATCACACCGTCACGCGATTATCAATTTTCCTCGAAGAAGTACTAATGACTCTTACAGAAACTGAGAGAAATTCCTTGCAGATTATCTGCAAATGGGGTTGTGATGGTTCACAACAAGCTCAATACAAACAAAAGTTAATGAATGACGCCGACTCGGATGAAAATATATTTTTGAGCTCATTCGTGCCTCTACAAATTGTTTGCGGCGAAGACAAAACAAAAATGGTTTGGCAAAACCCGACTCCTTCTTCACCACGATATTGCCGCCCGATACGATTCAGATTTATAAAAGAGTCTACAGACATTACAAAAGATGAAATAAATTACGTTCGGGACAGTATGAAGTCCCTAAAAGCCACGGAATTGGAACTGAATGGGCAAAAATTCTCGGTTAGCCACAGTCTTAAAATGACCATGGTGGACGGCAAAGTTTGCAATGCGGCGACTGACACCAAATCAACGAGTAGATGCTACATATGCGGAGCCACTTCAAAAAACTTTAATGACTTAAGTAAAAAAAACGAAATTCACCCAGAATCGCTTGAATTTGGCCTATCAACTTTACATGCCAGAATTCGATTATTCGAGAGTATTTTACATTTAGCTTATAAATTGCCCGTTGGGAAATACCGTGAAAAAAGAACCAAAGCAGAAAAGATGCTAGAACAACAAAAAAAAAAAGAGATTCAGCAAAGATTCAGAGAAGAAGTAGGTATCTTGGTAGATATGCCAAAATGTAATTTTGGTAACACAAATGACGGCAATACTAGTAGAAGATTTTTTGAAAACCCACATCTGGCTGCTGAAATAACGGGAATAGACTTTAATTTTATTTATAGAATTAAAGTTATTTTGGAAGCCATATCAAGCGGTCACAAAATAGATGTCCCGAAATTTGATGAATACGCCATGGAGACAGCAAAACTGTATGTAGAGTTATATGGTTGGCATTCTATGACTCCTACCATGCATAAAATTTTGGTACATGGTGGAAAAGTTATAGAAAATTCTCTAGTGCCTATTGGTCAACTTTCGGAGGAAGCTGCAGAAGCTCGTAATAAGCACTTTCGCTCATACCGTCTAAACTTTGCTCGAAAGTTTTCACGCGAAGACTGTAACCTTGATATTTATCACAGGTTACTCTTGACATCAGATCCACTCATCAGTTCAATGAGAAAAAAAAAGAAGATCCGATCAAAACCATTTTTGCAGGAAACTTTGGAGCTTTTGCTTCCTGCAGAGCCAAATACAAAAGGCACTTGTGATAAATGCATGGAAAGTGACGGTGAGGAAGAATTGTCTTTTAAAGAGTAACATAACAATTTGTATGTTAAACTTTCATAAAATATTGTCTTATTGTTTATGATTCGGTACCTAACATTGTAAGTAACATTTAGTATAATAATGTGGTAATAACTGTTGACCATTTAATTTTAGTGTATACTGTATTTTTTTGTCATCCATATTTTATTTTCAATTTAAATAGGCATGCAGACTGTAGGGAATAAACATTTTTTTTTATGTACGGCCGTCTTTTACTTAACAAATTGTGATAATTCTTAACCCAAATATCAAAAACTACTAAGCCGATTTCGATAATTCAAATGAACTCAAAATATATATTTTACACCAGAGGGAGATTTAAAGAAAATTTAAAAACATTGGCGCTATTTACAAAAATATTTTCACAGAAATGTTTTTTTTTGTATAGAAAAATACGCTTTCAATGAAACGAATAGGGATAAACATATATATTCACTCTAAAATACCAGATTAGCATTTGTTGTCGTATTTATTACTGAAATAAAGCATAAAATAGTTTTGGCCGCCTAAATCGTACAAATCGACCACTGTGGAACGCTCATTAGAACCCAGGCACCACTAGGATGCACAGACAGAAGTATTGCTCTAACATTCTTTTACACTAGCTCGGTTTGGGAAGAAGTGAACATCGTTTTGATGTCAACTTTGAAATCGCAAAACCAACGTTTCAGACAGTTTGAGATTGCTTTCGATGTCTATGATAATAACGCGACGAGGAAAGTTGCTGAGGTGGCACCGGCAACTGGTCACGCCGACAAGGATAGTAACTACATACTATCCAATCAGAGTCTGGACTGGACATTCCAAACTTACTCAACCTTCTCCACCGTTAAATCATGACCATTGACCTGTAGTTCCAAAAGAACTGAGAAGACAACTTGGGGAACTTGGGGGACGGGGGTCCTGGGTGTGTAAAAGGAGCCACTACAATATGCGAAAGTTCCAGGTTAGTTTCATTACAGAGCAGACCTTGCGTCGCGCGTCTTTCTATGGTGCCCCGGTACCGTTGCAAGAATGTAGTGGGCCCGCTCCACTTGTTTACTATCCGACTGTAGTAAAGGACTGCTAAAAATACATTTTGAATAAACCGACTTCAAACCATGAGAGGTACTGTTCTGCTCTGTATGGTATTTACATTGGGATCATCTTGGAAACTCTTTCAAGCGGCCAAGTGAGAGTCGAACTAGTACAGTCGACCACAGTCTCAGATACCCCTTTTTGTTCGATTGGCGCCCTTATGCCGCGCGCGATAAGAGCTGCCATGGGGTATCTGAGATTGTGGCCGACCGTACACCAAGGCAAAAACTGAGGGTTCCATGTCATACCACAATAATTTTTGACCAAAAACACCGGGTACAGTCTTGAAGTGAGCATATTCGATCATATTAGAGATGAAGGCGCAAAATCGGTCAGAAACAGAATGTCTGACTAGGGATGACAGGAATTGGTAATGATGATGATGAACACCGGATACCATTTTTATTGAAAATCTTCGCCACTGACTGGAAGTCGGTTAAAAGGAAAGTGACACTTTACACAGTTAGTATGCAAATTGTTTTTTTTTATGACACCGGTCTTGAAACAACGTTGTTGAAGACGTAATATTTTGGATTTTGGCATACATTTGCATGCGCTAATATTGTTTTACTCAAAAAAGCTCGTAATATGGTCATTAATTCGACAACCTTCTTTGAGCAAAGGAGGACTTGCGGGCTACTTTGATTAGGCGCCAGAAAAGTTGTATGGAATTTCATTAATGTCGTGTTTTGCGGCCAGAAAAACTGTATGAAAATCCATTAATGTCGAGTTTTGTTTCAAAAATAGAACTCAAAAGTCAGGCACAAAAAGTATTTATTTAGAATTTGGCTGTTTGGGTGATGGCAGTCTACAAATTGCATAGAAAAAAAAAGCGCGGCCATATTGTTTTCGCAGTTTCGCGCGTTGTTCGAAGTGTTTTTATTCTGTGCGTGCTGTTTTTGTTGTCAATAAAAGTGAACTCTTCAAGCAACGAATCCTCCGATTCAATGTGTTTAACAACGCCGAGCATAAAAAGGAAGCGAAATAAGAGATTTAAAGGTACCAATTGCTACCGAAGTCAAAGGAAAAATACAAGTTTATCTACGAAAAGTTTGCGGAACGAAAAATCAACAGAAAGTAAACTAAGACAAAAGGTAAGCTGATTCTATTTAAATTACTCGCATTGTTTGAGTAAAGCACTATACAAGCCTTGGTCTGCAATGAGTGCGCTTCTGGCCACGCTATGATGGCCTCAAGCTTAGCTTAGCTACGCTCTCGGCCGTCAAGCTTGGTCATCATTGCAGCCCTTGCTGTCCGCGCTATAAAGGCCTCGACCTTCGGTCTCGGCCTTCATTTCAGCTTGTCCATCAAGGGCTGCAATGCTGATCACGCTGTGAAGGCCTTGAGCTGCGCTACGCTGCGCTCTGTCGGCCATCAAAAGCGCGCCAGAAACGCACCCATTAAAGACCGCGGCAGTAATGTACTATTTATTAATATTACTTTATTAATATACTAGATCGTGGTGGCCAAAGCCCGAGCTTTTTTACTCAGAGAAGAACTGCCTGCGCAAGCATGTCTCTCCTTTTTACACTTTTGTAAATACTGAACATATGTCCTTGTTTCAAATGAATACTGATAACGTGAATGCAGAAACTTATTTCTAGCGGGATGAATATTCTGTTGACGAAATAAAAGGCAAGCTAACCCGTCAAACTATGTTACGTGGACAATGGGGCGTGAGGAAAGAGACCATATCACGAGCTAATCTTCGCTAATAATTCCGTTTGTTGATGATTTCCTTGGACAATAGACCTCGGTCGTCAAACTGGACTGTCCTTTTACAAAGACGCAAGGACGTCACGCTAACCTGGCGCACTTTGTATGTAGGTACATTCGACGACACGCCAGGATACCCCATGGAGCTCTTATTGTGCGCGGCATAAGTGCGTCCATCAAACAAAAAAGTGGTGTCTAACCGACCGTATCATGCCTGCCAAAGTAGGTAAGCACACTATTCTCCAGAATATTTTGACCCTTCTGGTGTATGACTTGGTAAGGGACCAAAGGTCACTGGATTATCTTTGGTTAGAGAGACGATTCTTCTGCTAAACAACGTCATCATGATCACTTGGAATGAAAACACATCGGGACTCGTGGCCTGCCTGATGAATAAGCGGATGCAATTAACTATTGTCCTCTTAAACGCTGTTTTCACTTGGAGATTGTGCCACCCGTGCTGATTCAACAAACATGTTTGTTTATCATCCTGCGGCTTAGTTGGCACCGCACTTGTCCTCCGCACTTTTGACTTTTGGTCTTTTCTGTAGTCAGGCTAAAAAGCTGACGATATTGTAGGTGCTGGGCAAGCCTACACCGTTGAGACAAGTCATAAGGTTCGTAGAACTTTGAAATTTTGACAGCGTTTTTCACCCTCCCAGCTGCATTCTTTTACTTTCGTTCACTGTCTTTCCCCTGCTTTAGTACGCTGCGTCATCAATTAACTCTATTAATCTTTTCATTTAACAAATCTCTAGCTTCAGAATAAAATTATTAGTAGGAATCCATTCGTTGAATTAACTAGTAGCTGCTAAAGAAAAAAACGCGGAAAGAAATGTTGTTAAACTGTCACTGGAAATCGCTTTCTCAAACTACCACTCCAGACCACAAAATTAATACTGACATGAATAGTGAGGAGCCGTTACAAAATAACAATAGATAGAAGCTTCTATTATTGATCAGGTTTAGCTGCTCTTCCTCATGGAATCTACGCACAGAAAGAACTTTTCTCAGAACAATCTCAGTTAATTTGACACAGACATTGCGACGCAAGTCAAAGGGGCCGATATGGTGCAAGCCCAACCTAAAAGTAGAATGTCTGCACATTTGATATTTCGGGCCGTAGGCCTTTTGCGTAATATTTTGATCATCGGTAAGTGCACTGAACCTCTACACATATTCTTACTACGTCTCCAACCCGCGAACAAACACTGTATTGGCACGAATAGCTAGACCGCACGCGCAAAAAACGTCGCACGCGCAAGTGGGAGAAAAAGTGGCGGATAATGAAACTCGTCAGTCACTGCAAAAAGGTATCAGTTAGTCGCACTGTAACTGTTTGATTTGAAACGGGATCGATCGCGGCAGCCGATAGAGCAGGCACTGAATGTGCTCCTTTGCCAATGCGGGTGCAGGCGGGCTGCTGGCATGTGCTTTGAGGTATACACTCACTCAATACAGAACGCCTAAATCGAGAAACTAGGCCTCAAGTCTGTAAGGACAGTTAACTTCCACGATTTTTGGTAGTCTCGTAACTCAACGACCATTGTGCGCCAAGCGAACTCTTGAAGATATGCTTCGCACGTCACATTTTTCTACCCTCTGCTACAAATGGCAAACCACTTTAGATCGTCAGCTCAGCTGGAGCGGATGTCCCATGCTGCTCCTGCCGATTCGATGGTCTCCATTCTAGTTAGGGCTACACAGAAAATAATCCTAGCGGTGTCATTACATGTGTTCCACCGCAACTTGCAAGCAGAGCATCTCTACATATTAACTCTGTATCTGTGACGCGGCCAATCCCAGTTGACACGGCAGCGCCAGCGCCCACAAATATATCGTGACATTTGTGCATCCCTGCACCGACGCCCGCGCACGTTAGTTGGTATCACTTTCGTAATAGAAAAGGTGAATGATCGATGGTGTGTCTGCTATTTTTGATCGGCAACATTTCGTCGATAGGATTTAATGACAGGCGCTTAAAAGTTATTGCAGCATCCGTGAATGAAGATACCGGAACCAAAGTGCATGCATTACGGCATAATGAGGCAATTGCACATAAAATATTATATGAGAGAACAGTTTTTTATTGTTCCAAACGGGGTTACGCATTACATCATATACAATTTCACTTTCACGTTTTTTGAGGCTACGTAGGAGTAACGCATTTGCAAAAATATAGAGCTCATTTTGCTCAATACACCATGACTTTTTAATACTCTCGAATTCTTATGGAGTCTGAAAATTAATGTGCAAAAACCTTTCTACATAGATAGAGGCGAACCAAAAAATAACTAGCACCAAACTCCTTCAGCTGAAACAGGTCATCGGAGACGATTGACCGCAGAGCCCAAGGATAAAGATAATGTCAACCAGCATCTTGAACATTGTACAAAACGACATCCTAAATCCGTATGTAGATCCCCATCGAACGACGACACTTCTGGACGCCCTACCGGACACACCCGAGACTCCAAACTAGAGGTCAACCAAGTTGGGCGAAGATATTGTAGATCTCGTTATGGCTTTAGGATGAATCACTGAGCAGAAAGTCAGCCGCGTGGGCCACAAAGCTAAAGTCATTAGGTGTTTAGAGGCATACCAGCATACATAGCTTTGCGTACGGAATACGTAGTCAGTCACACACATACTATAGTATAGTATAGTGATAGGCGGCAACGGCAATAGCCGGCTGATGTGTATAATACTAAAGGATTGCAACCCTCTGTCAAATAGAGAGAAGTAAAGTCAGCAACTTAATTTCTGGTGAATAGCTCTTCATCCGGGTGAGGTTAGAAAATTGTATCGTGCCTTGGAGGCTTATGTCGAGTGGTGGTCGAATATCGGCCGACGATGACAGATAGAAGATTACTTACTCCTTTAGGCCGAACGTGGCAGACAATGGAGTGTGCAGACTCCTCATCGCTGCTGCTCTCCAAGCAATCGGACAGGGAGGGCGACCGGCGCGGCGGCCACTTCGGGAACGACTTCACCGACGTCGGCGAGACCAGCTGCAGGGTCGGCGTGATGCAGGGGCTCTGTCCGCGCCACCAGGACACCAGCGCCGGTGCTACGCCCACCACCATTGCCAAGCCCAGTCGCACCATCGTGAGGCAAAACTCCTCAAATTGTCACTAACCCAGCGCACATGGAGGCCGCGTGCCCCGGAAGATATTTACGTAGAATGTGAGCTGGATAATTGTCACTGTGCTTAGTTAAGCGCACATCTATCACACGCGTCAGCGGAAGTGTCTCCTCAGTGGCGCATTGTTCGTAAATAAAAAGCCGGCGTCTATTTTGGACCGATGCAGTCTGTCACGCGCCTCTCTCTTCACACTGCACGCGCCTTGAGGTTTAGGAGCCGGCGAAACGCTCCACACGTGACATTATCAGATTAGAAAGACACACGCGGAATCGCTAAACCGAAACTAAACGAGGCGATACTTCCGCAGTTGCAAAAACGTTGTATGTATGCACGTCAACGCATCGCAGCGCCGTTTAAGCAACTATTCGCGTGCGTGCTTGTTCTTTCCCGCACGCAACCGATCACTGAACCTTTTGCGACAAGCCGGAGTAAGGAGGGATGGACCGGACTACCGAAAGCACCCGAAATTAAAGACGGAACGGAGGAGACGTATCCCGTGGAGCGGGCGCTCCCTCGCTCGCAGACGACGGAGTGCCGGTCGTTGACGCTGGCTGGAGCGCGCCCCTCCAGCCGCCCGCCTAGCCCGCCCAGCGACCCCCGCCCGCCCTACATGCGAGACCGCCGCGAAAATACTCCCGTCAATCTTTTATGACTATTAGTGGATCCCTTGCACCGTTTATGCAAAATAGGAAGGTGTAAAACATCCTCTTCGAACTAAATGATACCATCCCTTGGGATAAAATAATTTATGTTGCTATTTACTGAAAACCTGAAAGTCTACTCATCATTTGCTACATTTCGACCTATTTTAGTATTGAAGGGATCGAACTGGAAAATCCCGTAAATGACGAGTAAACCAAAATTACAGGATTTACCTTTAACTTCCTATAGTGATACTGGTACTGGTTTACAGACCTTCTGTTCCGTGTCTATTGGCCCATTTTCAGATCGGCATGCATAGGTAATCCCGAATTCGTGTAGCCCCGTTGTTTCGAATAACTGGGCGGATAATTCACGGGACACAATGGAATGGCATGCGTTCCAGTTCTCAATAACGCAACCAAACATAGTTCAGTGGTGCGAACATCGTAAAATCGATATGGGGATTTAAATGCGTAAAATTAAATAAGGACATGCTCCAAATTAACGTTTTGAGCAATATGAGTATTTGAACAAGCCAGCGAAGCGAGAGAAGTTCTCAGAGTCTTCTTGAACAATCCGGCGTTTGTATGTCTGAAGATAACTTGTTGATCAGATCGTCATGAAATGAGAAAAAATTGATGCGAAATATTTAAATGACCAAAATCATCTAGGCATTTATTAAAAAATCCAATCAAAGATTTCAAGGAACGAAAATTCTCAAGAATTTCCATTCTTTCAGTTGGTTCCAATAGGTAACCAATAGGTAGATTAAAACTTAAAATAATGTACCTACCTTAATAAAATGTATTAGGAGAAGTTTGAATGCTGGAATCAGCGCTCTGTTATCGAGTGATGGTCGTATCGTGAAAATCGCGAGTCGGGCACGCACGCACGATAGCTCAGAGACTGCTCGGCGAGCAAAACTAAAAAATATCTACCCGCAATAAATGCACAATAAAACTTGTGCCATGGTTTTTGTAATTAACTCGTAAGTTAATTGTTTTGTTTTCTTTATTTATTTTACGTAAAAAGTGTTCACTGTTCAAAGTAGACACAGTCAACCAATTTATTGATGTTAACATCTGCTTCCTAACTCTAAGTTTAAAAAGTAATATAATTATCATGCAATAAGTTTTAAATAGGTGTCCTAGCCTGGGAAACGAAACGAATATTTATGTTGTGTTCCTGCTTTACTATGTATTGAATGAACTATGTACCTATACCAAGTTAATAAAGACTTTTAAAAATCAAAATCAAAATCAATAGGTAACTGAAAGGAATTTCCATAATTTCCCTTGGAGAGTAATACTTCAATCTCCATCGCTCCACCGCAATCAACTTTCCAATTTTTATTTTTATCTGCTCAGTCGTTAGTTAAAAATTTACTTCCGAGTTTCCTCTGAAGAATTTTTTTATTTGTAAAGTTGAAACTTTCAGAGCTTCTTGTGGATTTCTCAAAGCAACTTATCGTCGGAAGTCGTAAACACATTGTAAAGGTCTCAACAAAATCATCTAGCTAGCAAAATAAGTAAACAAACATTTGTTGCTGTCCTATGGTACCCCAGAGGTACAAAGGGCCTTTACAAGATCACGCCACGCCTTCCTGTCCTCAGCAACGCTTCTGGTTTCGCTCCAGCTCAGCCCAACGGCTCGCAGCTCGCCTTCAACTGTACGCTGCCATGTGTGAACGGGGCGTCCACGTCTTCTCCTGCCCCCTCGCGGCTGCCAGTCGAAAGCAAAGTTTGCACTGTTGCTCTGACCCCTTCGGATTGTGTGCCCGATCCATCTCCATTTTCGCAAGGAGATTTCTTGCCCTATGGGGGATTGGAGGCACAACAAACATTTGATTTTACCTTATTATAAATTCAGGCTTGCATTTCAAAGCTGGCTTGGAGCGTTTTCGGTCGCCCCCCTACTGTATTATTTCGCTGTATGCTAGCGCGGTTGCATCAGCCGCCTGGACCCCAGGGTACAGAACTAAACAGAAGGCTAACTACGCAAGATACAATGCCAGGCTTCTCTACAAGGGCCTTTTTGTATGATCCTCAAAAATATGTCGCACGCTAATAAACCTGCACATTGCCATGGGCTTAGTGCTGGTTCGACTGAGGGAAAACTTACGATTACAGCATGGGAATCGATACTATCGTCCTTTAGAAATTTAATATTTCCGGCCACAGAAATGGTTCATCACTGGTTCATCACTATTCACGTGACTGTGCGTATGACTGGAGGTGGAGGATTGGAGGGAGTTAGCGCAGGACAGGGAGAGATGGCGACTTTTGGTTGCGGAGTCCAAGATCCGCTTTGGGTCGCTGAGCCAGCCAGCCAGAATGAAGGAATATGTAGAGTTAGCTAGGACCCTCTGTCCAGTTGAGTACTCTGCGGCAACAGCCTGAAAAGCGGGTGGGTGGGGGCAGACGGATCGATGCTGCATTGACGTCAATGCCAGACTGCCTAGACACAGCCTGCGGGGCTGGCTTTAGGATATAGGATAGAATATACTGAAATACTTTAACAAAAGTTGAAGTTGGTTGGTGGTTGTTGTGGATAAAGATTTGAGAATAAACATCATGGAGCAGAAGTAAGGAACAAAATATTTTAGGGCTACAGTTTTGTGTTTTGATTACAAATTGAACGTAAATCAAATACCAAAAGTACCAAGCTATGAAATAACTGTCTGTGACCGAGTAAGTCGGAAATGATGGACCGACCAGAGTATCACAAACTAACGGCAATGTATTGGATTTGCATTGCAAGAGACCCGAAAGGTATTAAAAGTCTTGAATGGAAATAGAAGGTTTAAGCGCTGAGACGAAATTTTTCGCGGCCGCCGCACTCTGGTGTACAGTGATGGCAAGAGTGAACTTTGTCGAAATATCACCGCGGTTGCGGACACAATTATACATGTTATATAAACTCGACCTAACAGATGGTATAACTATGGTATGAAGACTGACCGGTGCTCCAATCGCTGGGCCGATTCGGTCCCCGGGGAATGCGAACAAAATTACTTAGCTAGTCCTCGTAAGTAGGTCCTGAGGCACATTTAGTATCTGGAACAAAGGTCGGAGTCCTCAGACTAAGTCGGGGTGCGTGGTGTCGGCGTCAGGGGTCCCAGAAACGCAATGGGACGTAAGGTAGGCCCCGACCGATGTAGGTCGCGGGGGGTGGATCGATAGGAGGGCACCGACCTCAGGACAGATCTGGCCCGGCCTGGCCTATTTACCAAATTTGGTACATCTGACCTATTTAGTACTACAGAGGCTGGATGTTCGTAATAAGATCAGGGAATCTGGGGTACTGGACAGTAGTTGGCGGAATGTAGGACAATTTGGGAGGCTGATCAAAGAGACAACAAACCGTTTGTAATACGACCGTAAAGTCAGGCTAAAAGTTACCAGAAACAGATTTAATTCATTGATTTTACATTTTTACCCGAGTTAGAGTTATAAAATAATTAGGTGACCAGTTCAGCAATGATCTCTATCTTTTCGGCCCCTCCCTACTGATTTACTGGACTGTTCGAAAAAGGATAAAGAAAATGTTTCGTGTTAGTCACTAGTATGAAATCGTGCAAATGAATCACGAGTATTCGATAGATTAGATAGGTACTAAACATAGTTTGCGCTCTTGTCGGTTGTCGGAGCGATATACTTATTCCCGATGTGGATTCGCGGAAACTACTACAAACGACCTATTGCGATATTTCCTGTCCATTACAGGGACATTGTTGTACATTAGCTAATACGATAATTGGAATCATTTGGAGTTCTACAACGTTGTTGGGTATAAAATTGAGTGGGACCGAAATCTTGCCCAAAAAAGAACGACTTCAAAGATAAAAGATAGAGCGAAAGTCTTTAATTACAGAGACGAATCTGCTGATGTAGAGTCCAGTTTTGAAGAAAAATAGACGACAATCGAACCTGAAGACTTTTCAAAAGATTAACGATAACATCAACACGTTGAACCAACACTATAATAAGTATAACGAGCACGTCGATAGACGCGCGGCGGCACGCGAGCGATTATTTCATCGGATCCGGTTAATTAAGTAACAACAGACAGAGGGCTAGCTTCAACACAGGGCCACTTGTGTAAGCCGCACAAGCGCTCAGGTTGCTTGTTTACGAGGATTGTCGCCAAGGAGATGTTATTCCTGGGGAGCGGACTGATTCAACCGACCATGGTTGGAAGCTGTTACTGCTGCGATGCAGGATTGGTAGCGAGTTGAGTTGTTGCCTAACTGTATGAAGCAGTTTCCTGTGGGAACTGGCTGGATATGCCAAGATTTCTCCTGGTGAACATCTGTGCGAGATTGCGAATTGGTCATCTCAGCTGCCATTCGATCCAGATTTTGTCTTTCATCGGGACTTGTTACCAAATTGTCTACTTCTAATGTAAGAAAGACCGAGTCATCTGGCGCCAACTATACCTTGCTAAAGTGTAGTATTTTTTTTAGACTGTTCTAAAATATAAAAGGTGCCATGGATGACTGACACTAAACTAACTACTAAGGTACTGCACCATACTGCAAAGTTACGATGAGCAATCGTAGTGTTTTACTTTATCTCAGTCTTATTTGTGTTCTTGAGGTGCACTTCTGTGCGTTTGTTCTGTGTCGAAGACGGCAGATTCCTGGCATCACATACGTTTCTACGGAACCAATTAGTCGCATATTATTTCAGCCATTGCGGCTGAATGATGTCTTTGGACGTAAATATGGTGCAGCGAGGCGTGACTGAGTTTAGGGCGAGGAAAACAAATACAAAGTGAACGAAATGCCTGTAGGTGATAATGATGGTAAGAAAATTAACGACTGTCGAGCAGGATACCATTCCAATCCGATTGGAAGCCAATAAATCAGTCCCTTCAAACGTTCCCTTATAAGAGCAGTGGTCCGAGACTCCATTCATAGGCTCCCACATCTAATAATCAAATGTATAATCCGTGCGGAATCAGAATGGGATAATACCTTTTGGAACTGAATCGAAAATGACAGTTCTCGAGTAGCGTCAGTAAAAAAGTTGTTTGTTCTACGTTCTATCATAGGGTTATGAAATTGGAAATACACAAAAATGTTTAATGCTTGTAATCCAAAAGGGTTCAATGTTATTGCATTAATTGAATAAAACGTGATAAAACTCGAGCAGACACCCACGCGCAAAGAAAACACAAGTTAGTTTCGACGCGAGTGTGCCATAGACAACTAGAGTTTGCCGAAATGCTGACGCTACAGGACCGCGAGCTTCTCAGTTCCAAAAGGTATTATCCCATTCTGATCCCGCACGGATTATAAACGCGTTGAGAGTTGCTACGCGCACTGTCTGCCGCACGATATTTTATCTTCAGTCAGCAGTCTTCTTCTAACAGTAAGAGAAGTTAGACTCTAACTTTTCTAACGTAGTTTTGAGTGGAGAGCGTGTGAACCCTCACCAGTTTTTGCTCCATCTCCAGCAGTTGCTGTAAGTAAGCGGTTAAATCGAAAAATATGGCGTACTCTGGGGGAAACCTATGGTCTGCAGTAGATTAATGTGGTTTAGATTAATTGAGCGTGTGATCAGGATGGACCAGCAATGTGAGAAGAGCAAAAAGGACTCTCCGCCAAAGGCCAGCCGTTCGTAAATAGCGGAATACTGGCACCTAACAAATACTGTTAAAGGTACCACCGTAACAGCTAGTGGACAAAGAGATGGCCGAAGTAGCAAAAAAAAGGTATTCACTTGTCTTCTTCTCTTGTGTCTAAAGCTGCACACTTCGCGCTGTCCCAAAAGCGCGCAAAATTGATCGCGCCACGGGTCACCTCCAGGAGATCTTGTCAGCTACACTGTGGTGCATCAGGGCAGGCGTGAAGATGCCTGGTCTTTGGGATTGTTTTTCTGAGAGCATGAATTATGATGAGGACGTAGCCGCTTTCGACACCTCTCCAACGGAGAGAGTAAACTCAATACACGGTGCAAGCAGTCCTTTTGGCTCGTACATTGTGTGTCGCCGGCGCATCTATTTCGGCTTAGTTCGTTTTGCTTCGTGGCGCGCGCCGGGACGCGATGCGCTTGCGCATAACTGGATCAACACACTATCGGGTGATAGGGTTGACACTTGCTCGCCTTCGAGTTAATAAAAAGTCTATTGTTTTGAGTTTACGACGAGTAAAAACTTAGGCTTTTGTAGGTATCTGTAATTAGTAGATAATTTATTAAGCGTCCAGTGGCACCTCGACTTACTACATGTCTCAAATGACCACTCGGACGGTGCAGTGTCTGGGACATGTTTTTTCAGAGCTTAGGGTACTCCTCCCAAGACAAATACGTCATCTTGTCAAAAGGGAGAAAAATTTTGTGGTTACATACCGGAGACAGGACATAAATGCAAGGATGACGAAGGTCGAAGCACAAAACTCGTTAGGTGTACATAATTGGAAACTGAGAAGATGGTAGCTGTATCAAAACAGGTCTCTCGACCTTACATTAGGATGATCTTATTAGAAGAAGTTTCTATCAAACAAATGTGAATGTTACTTGATGCAACTCGAGCTGACCTACTTTGAGTGTCTGAAATTGGTTTGGTTAGCCCTAAGTTTAACTAATGGTTCGCCCCGAACTGTGAACTCGCGACCCCATATAAACTTAACAACCCCATATTTCGGCAACCCCTCGACCGATTTGGCACATGTTCGAACTTAAAAATTCTTTTAATTTCTTTTACCCGCCTACCAAATTTCATAACGATCCGACCAAATTTACTCAAGTTATCGTCGAACGAACATTCATACATACAAACATACAAACATACATACATACATACATACAAACGCCGGATTGTTCCAGTAGACTCGGAGAACTTCGCTCTCTTCGCTCGCTCGTTCAATAAGCAAAGTAATTGCTAAAGAGCATTGCTTTCAAGGTATCGCAAGACCAAGTGGATAAACCCGCCTGTATTCAAATGCAACTAAACTCTAGGAACATACCGTATTATCTTACTTGCATGTGAATGATTTCGCAACCCTAAGACAAGTGAGTCATATTACCAATACCGCATTCTATTGTATCAATGATTGTGGAGTAAAGGAATCAAATGCCCGTTTCCTGATGCTGAAATTGGACCTGTGACTCAAGAGTAAGACAATAAGGCGGCTACTACTAGCGGTGATAGTTAGGCGATCTCGTTGGACCGAAAATCTGCAAATCTATCATCGTGAATGTTGACTGGTGGAAAGAATGTACAATATTGTAAAATGTGCAAAACATATTAATAATAATTTTTTTGCTTGCACTAAGTAATGCGAGAGCGTCCGATACAGTGCTGTTCCTCATTTATTTTATTTTGCTGGTTAGAGCGGCACAGACTTCGATCAAGGCACAGACAGATCACAATTTATGTAGATCAGTGTAACGAGCAGTTAAAGCCCGATTGGTCGATCATGTCGTGCTGGACCGGCAAGATGAGGATGGCCGAAAATGCTCGAGGACAGTAAAATGTGCGGTCATCACCAACTTACCACGGTTAGGTAGCTTATGACAAACGACAAATCGCACATGAATAGTCAGAGGGTATTATCTCGGAAAATGCAAATTTTTTTTTACGACGGATTCGAGTTCGCAATTTTTTTCTCTACAATCTGGCAAGACAGCCATATCTGTAGGTTAATTTAAAGCCGAGAAACGGAGCTTTACGACTGTCTTCCAATTTGGTTTGCGATGGATTCGAGCAGGCAAGACTGTCACATTTTAGTTAGCCGCTAAGCGCCGCCCGAAATTGACGGGTCACTCGTGTTATTTCAAGTTATGACAAGTGCTGTGTCAATAATTACTATAAAAAGTTAAAATGTGAGCAGTCTAGAGCGTATTATCTTTTAGTTAATACTCTTTAGCCTATTTTGAATAATTCGTCAATTGTATTATTTTGACTTAATACTCTATAGCCCGATTTTTTTTCACAACTTTCTAAATACCGTTGGTTTTATATTGACTTAATACCATATTGCCATCGGTTTCTTCTAGATACTACTCTCTGTCCAGTTTTTTTTGTAATATTTTTTTGTTGTAAACCGAATAATACAGTTTTGACCGATAATAAATTCTAAATTCTTGTGCAAGGAAGGTGGTTTTTTCTGCCAATCCCGCTATCAAAGTATACATAATAGTGCTGAAGACCTGGAAATAGCGTAAGAAGACTGTGATGATCAATAAGTGACCTCACTTATCGTCCATTTGGAGAATTTCTGCCTCAAAGTTCCCCGGATATTATGCCAGATCACCAACTTTTGCAATGCTAACTTAACAATAACCTAACATAGGTAAAATATTTGAACCAGATCGCCAACGTCGCTCGGTAGGGTAGGCTGGCGGTGTTGCCCTACTGGTTGGCGAGGCTCAGTCTTTGCCCTTGGTAAGCACCAGCCCTCTGTTCACTCGAGGCGTCAATCAGGCACAACGAAATCTCTTGAGAGAGTTTTCGCGCACCTGGTCCCTGAGGGTCTCTACGCCAAAGGGCGCAAATATGTAGCCCTGTACCAGGACTGCATATTTGTGCCTCTTGTACCCCGCTGTAGCCGCACCAACGCCGCCGGTGCGGCAGGAGGCCGCTTTTATAAGAGACTGTGCTACTATGTCGACTTACGTACTGTCCCAAACCAGCGACTGCCACAGTGAGAGTCACCCTATCAGGCCTATTGCCATTGTCTCTGGCTATGCTATGCTAGGCTAGGCTAGGCAGGGGCCCGGAACAGATTCGCCGCAGATCCTGGCTTGGACCTGCCGTGTCTGGCCAAGCGCTCCTGGCCCATTAGGTCGATCGTGCTGTGGACTGAGGACAGGAACGCTGGCCGCGCGATGCTTGAAGGCTTTCTTATGCCCAAGCAACCGTGAGTGACGGATCGACAATTTGGTCTGGGTCTATCCTCTAAAGGGCAATTTAGGACTGCTAATAAGGTTTATGTAATAATTTTGTCTCAATGTTGAACAGCGTTATACGTACAAGAATTTATGAGTAAGAAAAAAGTAAGATATAGCCTGTACAATTTGTACATGTCCCACTAGATGGACAAAGGCCTTCTCTCACCACGCGTGCTCAATGCGGATTGGCGATTTTTGGTATAATGCCTCATACGCTCAGGTTTCCTCACGATTTTTCCCTTCACAGTCAGCGAGAGGTGATGCTACTACAAATTCACAAACTTGTAATTTTGTCATATTTGGCAAATTCATCGAATTTGATGATATTTTGTAGGAATCGTCCTGTACTGGGGATCTTAGGAGGCACAGTGATGAGTGAGTAAAAATGTGAGGCCAAGTCATGTTTTTCTTCGTCAGGGAGGTTCTCTGTAAGCTCGCACTTCGATAAATTGAGTTTAAACCAATTGACTAACAATTCTGTGTCAGCTATTCCAGGTCTAAAATTACTGATTGTGCGTCGCCTCCACGTTTCCTCGCTAGAATTATTGATTGTTCCTTGATGTTTAATTACAAACGACTACCTTTAATAACTTTTTCTTAAAGTAAACAGCACTGAGGAAGTAGTTTATTTGAAATAAATTAATTTAATTAAATTATAAGCGACCTAAAACTAAATTAGATTGTATTAGTTTAAGTACTTTATTAAGACGTTTAAGACGTTATGCACAAAGTCAACGTTGCCCAAAGAGCCATGGAGCGAGCGATGCTTGGTATTAAGCTCTTGGACCGTATACCGAACGTTGTAATAAGAACCCGCACAAAAGTGGCAGACGTCGGAAAACGCATAACTTCTTTAAAGTGGAAGTGGGCAGGACACCTGGCGAGACGTACCGATGGCAGATGGACAAAGTCCATTGCGGAATGGCGACCCCGAGAGGGGAAGAGATCCGTTGGCAGACCACCAGCCAGATGGTCGGACGACATTGCCAAAGTAGCCGGAAAACAGTGGTTGCGCCTGGCACAGGATCGTGAGAGGTGGCGTGAGCATGAAGAGGCCTTTACTCAGCAGTGGGTGTTAACAGGCTGATGATGATGATGATGATGAAGTACTTTATTGAAGACTGAAATACCCAAGTATTTGTACCAATTTTTGTTTGTTGGGAAATATGTCACTTATTTTGTTATTTACTTCATGGTTACTTAGGAAAACTACTGTTAATGATAAAAAAAGTCTGCTTTCATGATGTTTAATTTATTTTAATACACTTTAAAAAATATAATTTTCAAATTCAAGTAAAAAGACGTGTATTATTTTGAAATAATACATCAGAATTGCTAAAAAAAACTGGCTATAGAGTCATAAATACAAATTAATTTAATTTTGTCAGGCTATACAGTATTATCTTGACAGAGTGTCAGGAAAAACAGTATAACTATTAAACTAATTCTTTTCAACTCTATTTTTTTCATCAATCATGCAGAGAAAGAGTCAACCTACAACGCAAATACAAAAAGTTAACAATATGTGGCCTGCATCAAATGTTACGAATTTTCAAATATTCAAAACGCTTTTTCTCGAAACTCACTTTTTTGAGATAATACCCTCTGACTATTCATGTGCGAAATGTAGCCTGCCTGATTGATTGAAGATACAGGATAAAGTTTATGGAGCATCGCGTCGAAAGGCGACCACCGTAATTTAATTTCCAACTCATTTCAACCGATCGGAAAATGGGGAAGCTTAGAAGCTCGAAATATGATATTGTTGAACTTCAATTGCAAAGGTGCCAGACAAGAAGTCGGGAGCAAGAAGCTGTTTAGGCGTGACACACACACCTGTTTCTAATGAACAAAGTAACGCGGAAGTCTATTTAAAACCACGTTAATATACAGTGGCTATTAAAATGTGCTTTACTGCAGTCGGGCCCACAGCATATGACATGATGTGCGTGGTTCGAAGTTCATATTCCACTTTCGTCACTAGTCCATGTATGGTGTTAGAAGCTCCAGAGACAATTTCCATAGTAGTGTCGAAGATGTTGGTTTTTATTTTGACCACAGTCGCGATGACGTCGAGCGGTAAGTAAAAGCGTACCTAAGAACCACCCAAAGTTTTGTAAAGCATTCGGTGCCTGGAATCATTACATTGAGCCCAACTTGGGGGACCCCGCTCACTTCCTAAGCGGGATATACCCGCAAATGTGCGGGATCCCTCGGAATCCCGGTACCCGTATTGCATTGCATTCCATAGAGGTCTTAAATCCAACCTTAGTATTAGCACTACCACGCGCCGGGGACTAGCCCAGTCTCCAGCCTAATGAAAAGTAACAAGTGAGTCATCGAACTAAAAGCCGCATCTTTCAGCATGACATTTGCACAGCCGGCCGCCTTTCGGCATGCATTCCTGCGCGGCGGAGACGTAGACGCTCGCGGTATGCGCAGACGCCGCGGCCGCCAGGTATGCGCTCGCGCAGTGCCATTAGTACTCTCTTGCAGGTGGGACAGTGCTGTGGGGGATGGGTGAATTGAATAGTTTGGTTTTATTTGATTGCGGTTTGAGGGCGAGGTACGTACTTTGTTTTGTAAATACCAACCAGGTATTTGTGGGTGTGCGTGTGGCAAGTGCTTTTGGTCAATATATTTTGTTTGTAGTACTATGTATAGAAACATTACATTGTTATCTTATCATCACCAACTCCACTATTGTTTGTTTATATTTTTAAATGCCCTTCAAGTTCGACGAATTTATTGAATGAAAACTTTCTGTTTCGACTTCCTCATCAAGTTAAAAGTCATCAAGTCAGTTTTTCATGACTTTAAGATACCTATTACTGATATAAAGTCTTATCTTAAGATAAGTGTGGTGAACTGCCAATGTTGACCAGCAGTATACAGGGTGTTAAAAGACCGCCAACAAAGCGGGAAACCACGTATTGTCCTCATCATAAGGAACATTTTTGCCCAAGGAACTATGCCTGGGAAATCAACGGTTTCCGAGATAATAAAGTTCAAAGTTGGACTTTTCAAAACTTTTTTTTTGCAGAAATGCATTCAGTATCTAGTTCTTAACATACCTTCTCAAGAAGCCATATCAAAATTATGCATATTTCTTGCAAAAAACGACGTTAAAATTGCAACCCGCAATGTATTCTAAACATCGACACTTCAAGCTTAAGTAACATAAACTGATACCTACGCTTGCACAATATGACTTCTGTACGTTACACGTCCATTGTATGATAAAATATTTTTCAAAATTATAACCTAAAAAACCAAAATCATTTCCCAGCAATAATTTATCGAAAAAGTACTTTGTTTTGGTATCTAGTATGCGTGGCTTTCGGGTCTGTTGGCGGTCTTTTAACACCCTGTAGATAAGTTAGTATTGTATTATAGTTTTCATAGAATGCATGTTAAATGAAATACTTTCTGACTTTTGATCTGAGTTTGTTTATCCATGGACAAGAAAAAGAAAGATATTGCTTTGCTTTATATCATAAAGTGCATTTAATAACAACCTGTGAGTAACAACCCTATAATTCTCGAAAAGATTTTGTTTCTAGTCAATGTGTTAGCAAGAGAAAGTTCATATAAAGATTTTTACTTTGATTGTCCTCACTTTGCTCATAATGTCAGTCAGCACTCAAATTGGCAAGAATGACACAGGAAAACCTAATCACATTTCCCCGAACATCCCGAAAGGATTACACAAGGGACCTACTCAACGTATAAATGAATAATCAAACCCATATTTTACTAGTATTTTCCTTCCTGCATGCCCATATTATTTATGCAACCTTGTCTCATATTTATTGTTTTATGACTTATAGTGTTTTATAGTCACCCACTCCATTGCACTGGCACAAAAATATGCAAAAAATGTCCCGTCAAAAATATCTAACCATGGTGTAAACCAGATCAAAATCCGCTGCATAGTTTAGCAGGTGTAAAAAGTCAGACAGACAAACAGACACGGAAAGCGACTTTGTTTTTATACTTGGTAGGTACATGCTACCTTTCTTTCGTTATTCTGAGCATTTTGTGGGCCTTTACTACAGATAGTTCCGCACAGCAACAATGTTTAATGACTTACCTCCTTGGCGATGGCGTCGAGCGCCTGCTCCTCTGCGGAGACCTTGGTCTGCGTGCGCTGCCGCCGCGACGGGTCCATTGTGGCTGGTCCACTGCACTCTCTGGAAACAATAATGTTGTGTGTTCAGACAGATGGCTTGTTATGTTTCACTACGAGAACCTGTTGCTTGCTAGTAGGCGTTAAAACCAAATAAAACTAACTCAAGTCTTAAGGTAGATTTGCTTGGTTGGTGTCTATGTATAGTTACAGACTGTTGGGCATGTGGGTTAGTGACTAATTAATTAAATCTTCATGAACTTGTGTTGATGAATATAGATGACTTACCAGACTAATGGACACCAATTTACATTGGGAAGTATAACACAAAAATCTCAATTTACACTATTGTAAGCTTGACCTAAAACATTAGCCACCACAATTAGCCGCCGTACACTCACTGTTTTACTTTAGGCTATCTTTTTATAAACAAACCGAGCGGACAACTGCCGCGCCACTCCACTGGATCAGAACAACTCATTAACATAATTATCTGGAACGAGTTAGCTATAACCTACACCTTCCGTGCGATTTAAATCCGCGTGGATGTTTTCACAAAACGGTATCGGAATTATAGAACTGACGAGGAAACGGTGGGCACAAAGCCAAACACATTTTTTATGGCAGTCCCCACAATGACATCATACTTACGGGAGACGTTACAGATGTAAACACATCCCTGCGGCGAGGGATGCTGCTTCGACTGGCTCACGGATACACGGGGCGACAGTCCACGCGTGTAATTAGCAAAAATATGCACTAGAAACACAAAGAATCGCTAATAATTGAGAAACGCGAAGACACCAATTCACTGCCTACACGACTTGCATTTATTATTGTAAAATTTGCACTTTGGACCGGAATTACGCGGTTATTTAGGACGGCGCTATGTTATTGCTGCTTACCAGGCTAATTTTTCGCCTAAAAGGCTCTAATTTGTGTAATATTTTTAGAAAATTGTATCAAAAAGCTGCTGATGACAACCATGCCATTACTGTCGCTCCAGTCACGTTCAGAAATAAAAAAAAGAGTTGTCAATTTCAAAATTTTTGTTACGGATGCGTTCAAAAAATAAGGTTTAGGTCACAGATTACAAAAAATAAGTTTGGAATCGAATTTGTTTGTGGAAGGATTTAACCGCGTGGAAATAACTC
Source organism: Zelleria hepariella (assembly GCA_949319315.1). NCBI lineage: Eukaryota > Metazoa > Arthropoda > Insecta > Lepidoptera > Yponomeutidae > Zelleria > Zelleria hepariella. The sequence goes on from OX439384.1 coordinate 8,582,837, forward strand.
AATAATCATAGGGCATATCATCCTTGGACGTGCGAACCATCGGCCATGAACGTGCCGTGAACCAACAAGCCGAATACAGCAGTGCCTATTGGTCTATACTTTATTTGGTAGTTATTTGATAAGGCATTCCATTCGCTGAATAGATGCGGTTGGCTCGCTCCGGGAGAGGTTTCCGACTTCAGCCTCGTAACAGCATTTTGAGTCGATGACTGCATTCAAAGATCGGTCTTGACATGTCGAGGAATAAACCCCAAAGAAAAAAAATGTTTGGATACTAGGAATCATTTTAATTCACTCATACATAACTTATGCTTACAAAATGCAGTACAGACACTACAGTATGACCTACCAGCAACAGCATAACTGTACAGTATCCCTACGACACCCTCTCACACAGAATACAAAAAACATATTTAATTTTGTGAAACTCAACTAGATAAAAGAATTGGGACGCATCATGGCCTCTATTCACTCTTGGTCTTGGGCGAGTCTTCCTTGTAGTAGAGGAAGACGAATGAGAAGAGGAATACTCCGACCATCATCGAGAAGGCGCTCACGTAGTACGGGTAGGCGCTCGGGATGAAACGCTCGTACTGAGTGTGCTGCAGCGGACGGACTGACACCTGTGAGTGGAAAAAATATTAGTTAGAATATTGAGGTAGGTAATCGTATGAGGTAGAGTGGCCACCCCTGGTATCAGAGTTCTAAGCCAGCCCAAAGGACCTGACATGGCTTGACGATTGTTAGAATATGAAACAATAAAGAAATAAGAGATTTTGATTACTTTGTAAATTATTTTCGTGTACAATAAAGTTTTCTATCTATCTAAAGAGGAAAGCGTCGCCGTTTGTTTTAGGAGACGCGGCGCTGAGCATTCTTGCCAGGGCGAGATCTGCTATTATTGATTCCTGACTCTAATTACTTTTATTCATAGTCCCAGGCACTGCAGCGCCCGAATGATCACATTGGCGCGTATTATACCCATCTAGTGTCAGTGCAGGTGCCACTGGATGCGGTATAAATCATCTCTTTACGTAGATGCAAAGTATTTACTTTTATTATTAGCCAAAACTTTTGATAGTTGATATTTTATGTGATTTTGGTGTTTGGATAGTCAGTGGGGGCTTTTTTTTTTCATTTGATTTTTAAATTTATTTTTAGAAAGAAGCAAATTGTTGAGCTAGCTCGATTCATGACCCAGTCTTCAGCTACTAACCTGAGTAGAATGATACAGCCTGGTGTATCCAATCCTGTCATAGTCCACTTTGAACTGATAGACGCCCCAGACGTCCGGCACCTTGAACCGCCCCTCGTACACCCCGTTGGGCAGCTTCTTGAGGGTCGTCCGCACGAACGGGTCGATGCGGACGAACTCCAGCTGCACGTCGGTCGCCTCGAACGGAGCCCACTTGCCTCCCTTCAGCTCCTCGATCTCGATCGTGTAGATCTGGGGAGAATAAAGAGTGAAGTCACTAAACAGAGTGGTCAAAATACAGAATTTTACCAGGATTTCAAAAAGAAATACTTGAATACTCTTCTGCTAACCTTATTTATTCAAACTGTCACTTAACTGTTTGTAAACTAAATTCGAATTTATATGGTAAATAAATAATTCTTATTCTTCTTTTTGCGCACTCTTGTCTTATTCTTATTTCTCTGACAGTAGGAGGCCCAAATGTTGAACGCCTAGTTACTCAATGTTGAACGCCTATTTGAGTCAAAAGACTCTTCTGCTAACCTTATTTATTCAAACTGTCACTTAACTGTTTGTAAACTAAATTCGAATTTATATGGTAAATAAATAATTCTTATTCTTCTTTTTGCGCACTCTTGTCTTATTCTTATTTCTCTGACAGTAGGAGGCCCAAATGTTGAACGCCTAGTTACTCAATGTTGAACGCCTATTTGAGTCAAAAGAGTATACCTAAAAAGAAGCGATTTGTTAGGTTTAAGACGCCATACGTCTCACAACTAGCGCCGCCAATGGAAAAAAAAAATATCTTTTTTTGGATGCGTTTTTAGCAAAAAACGCTCCTGCGATTTCTCAACGCGAGGCTCAACTATTTTTAGGACCTAAGGTTTGGATTCCAGGATTGGATTTCCTACGAATGCAATCGATTCTCGCCAAAAGTGGCCACTTTTAGCGAGAATCGATTGCATTCTTAAGTTTTAGAATCTGAAATCCTAACCTTAGGTCCTAAAAATAGTTAAGCCTCGCGTTGAGAAATCGCAGCATCCAAAAAAAAGATATTTTTTTTTCCATTGGCGGCGCTAGTTTTGAGACGTATTTCATCTTAAATAAAAGTAATGTACAGGTAGCTGACAGAATGGCCCTACCTACAACAGTAACAGATATAGTTCATACAGTGTATATATTGAACGGATCTTTCGCGAGCCGCATCCATCGATTCAGCGCAAAAACAAGATGTCGCCGATTTCCATCGATCGCTGGCAAGCTCACTCTTCGATGTTCTTAGGTTTCTCTAGCTAGGTTCTATAGGGTACTCACGGCGAAGGAAAAAAACATAGAAGCATTTCTTCAAGCTAACCCATCCTCTAAAATCGGAACACGCATCTACTCGCTGACGTCTTCTATCGAACCACTAAAATCGTGAGAGGAACCATCTGTAGACTCCGCCCATACGAGAATAATATGCATTAGGTCATTTCTCAGGGCTATTGAGATCTCCATGTTTTCTTCTGCTCGCTGGGTACTCACAACATCGTCGGTGATGGTGTAAGTGTCGCTGGAGCGCTTGTCTCCATCCTTGTGGTGGTGCACGCGCCGCACGAGCACCCAGTCGCTGAGGGCGGTGGCGAGCGCCTTGTTGCCGCTCTGCTCGCTGGGTACTCACAACATTGTCGGTGATGGTGTAAGTGTCGCTGGAGCGCTTGTCTCCATCCTTGTGGTGGTGCACGCGCCGCACGCGCAGCTGCCCGCGCAGACCCAGCACCCAGTCGCTGAGGGCGGTGGCGAGCGCCTTGTTACCGCTCTGCTCGGACTTGGCCTTGTCACCCTGGAAGACATTGTTACAATATTCATTATTCAGTGGTGTCAATCGAAAGGTTGCCTGGAAGATATCGCTTTATGTAAAGGCATACAGCGTCAGCCTCTCCATGTATTATATGGTTTTACTCTGTTTGGTTGTTAAGATACTTTAGAAAAATAACAGATTTGTTTAAATGTTTTCGTATGCAAAATTTAGTACTATAATAATATAATATCCTCTACCAGTCTTCAAGTCCTTATTTCCACAAACTGAATACTTTAAAAGCGATAAGATAAACGCAAAATAGGCGCGAGTGGAGACGACGAGTTGCAGAAAACAGCCCGTTTTACGATTACCAAGCGATTTTTTTCGAGACTAATACAACCGCGATTTTTTGGTGGAAAACAGTAGTTGTTCACACTTGTAATTCCTTTACTATACTTCTTTCTCAAGAAAAAGATTTGTAGCTAGTTAAGCTGGCCAGACAATTATGGTTCATTTAGGTGTTTACTATTCACACGACATTTTCTATTCAACTTATTTACTGAGCAATTACTTTGAAATACGAATGTAATACCATTGTTGACTCAATACTCACATGGACTTTAGCGACAGAGGAGTCGAAGGCTTCGTCGGAGAAGAAGTAAAGAGAGCCGCTGAAAACGATGCGCGCGTTGTTGCGCGCCTGCAGCGCTGCGATCAGCACGGTCTTGCGACCCACCGCATGAGGGTACTCCTTCACCTAGAACAGACAATGTTTTACTGCCCCTCTATGATGCGCATCGGGAGGAAACCCGTGGCTTAGTTAGCTCCAAAAGTATTGACATGTCTTTCCTGTGGGCTAGGCCGACTAAAATGTCTAGATGGTATAGGAGCTGGGCAAGCCTACTCCATCTAAAACAATGTCCCAGGAATGTGGTCTCTTCACCCATCTAGTGTGAGTGAAGGTGCCACTGGATGCTGTATAAATCATCTCATTACGTAGATGCAAAGGCCTTAGTTATGATACAATGTGAAATAGGTCACAAAAGCAAGTGTGCTACCCTCCGCGATTGATAAGATTTTGAAGGCAAATGCGAGTCTATAAGCTCATGGGATGCTATGTTATTGCTGAGTGCTCTAGGGTATTTTTTTTTTTTTGTGGTAACGGGAAAAAAATAACTAAGTTTGCGCAAACGAAGTCCTAAAGCTTTGTTAGTGCAAAGGAAGTTGTAAAATGAAATCCTTTGCACTAACAAATAAATTGTTTGAGTTATAAAAAAACGAAGCCTTTGCATCTACGTAATGAGATGATTTATACAGCGTCTAGTGGCACCTTCACTCACACTAGATGGATGAAGAGACCACTCGACGATGCATTGCCTGGGACATTGTTTTAGATGGACAACACAACACAGTAAGAATTTGAGGTATGGCCACTTCAGTGATCAATTAACAGTAAAAACAAACCTGGCTCTTAGGATTATAGCTGTATGCTGTGCTGTCGGCAGTCAAGATGGGCATGACCAGACTGTTGTCTTTGTCCAGGATCAGCCCAGTGCCTTCGAACAGCAGCGGCTTAGTGTTCTGGGAGCCCACAATGGTCGGGGCACTGATCAGGTTCTTGGGAGAGACCACGATCCGGGTGTGGTCGCCATCGTCCGAGATGTCGTAGTTGAAGTGATCAATGACGGCTGCGGAGTCTTCGTCCATCTGGAAGTTGGAATGTGAATTTTTCAATGATCATAAAGAACTTTTTGCTGTTTTTTGCAGCTTTGGTTGTGGGGTGGGGAAAATGACACTCCTAATTTCCTTTGAGTGGACAAGACTTCACGCAAGCTTTCAGGCTTTTGCATCTGTTGTAGATGATTTAAGAGGCCACTGTAGGACCGTGGGAACTCGGCGATGGCCAAGCGCGTGAAACACTGTTTTCTGTAGCTGTTTCACCCAGAGCGAGACGGGGCGCAGGAAAAGTGAGAGGCAATTTGGCTGTATGAGTCTACCTGTGTGTGTGTCCTTTCGCGAGTATGTAGTTGTAGTTGTAATGTAATTGATCTATTTTCCCAAATGTTTTCGCAGTTTAGCTGCCATTTCTACATTTTATTAGCTATTTCAAAAATCTTCTTTTACTGGCAAGTACAATACATTTTTGATGTTCCCAAGGTAGTTAGACTCCAATAGACAATGTAATAATGTAAGTAAATAACAGCTGAAAGTAACCCCTTTTTTGGTGCGAAAAACACATTGCTCTAATTTTTTTTATTATAAAAACTATTTGCGAACCTCCGTATTGGTCATCTACATATAACTACTGATATAAACCAAGTTTCAGCAAAATCCAGCCTGTAGTTTAGAAATTAAGCCTGAATTACGTTTGTATGGGAAAATGGTGCTCTAGCACCCTCTTAATACATACCAAAAGTTCCTGGTTGCCTGGTTAAACTATTTGAGGATCAGGGCCTCAGCTTACCTCGAATCCACACTCTGAAGCAACCTCCCTGTAAACATCTCCGGTGGCGGCATTGCCGGCCATGAGGAGGTTGCCTCCGTCATCGATGAACTTGGTGATGGCCTCCGTGTCCAGTTGACCGCCGAATTCGACCACCGACGGCGCGAACACGATCAGATTCTTGTAAAGGTATTCACCATACTTGGAGAGGACGAGGTTTGCGTCGTCAGCTAACTTGAATGTTAGGGTGAAACCGCGGTCTGTTGATGAGAAAGGAGGTGGTAAATGGGAGGCCAAACTATTATTTTCCAATATGTAGGTTGGTTAGATACCGGCTCGCCGACATTCTTACCTTGGAGCGATTTGAAGAACTGAGAGTGGGTCTCGCGAATGTTTAGGTTGTCTACTAGAACTAGGGTTTGCTGTTCGGCTAAAGCTAGTGAAAGGCTAGCAATTATACCTAAAATTAGTGAGAATTTCATTTTTACGGCTGAAAACTACTTCAACCAAAATTTTACAAATGACGTGTCTAAAAACCACAGACAAAGATAACATACCTTTTTTTGCGGCAATATACTTCACAGATTACGTTTTTGTATAGTAAAAAAAACCGGTTAAAATCATAATCGAATCGGTATTTTAGGCTGAAAAATACCCCAACCCTAGCAAATTTTGTCAAGTTGCCAAACCTGTTTTTTGACAACTTAATTTGACATTTCAGTTCAAGGAAAGATGTTTTTTGTTGCTATTTTTGTATCAAACTTAATTTGTGCGAAAATGTATTAATTAAACTTTGGGCACCACCACAAGTAGTCCTATAGTTTTGTGAGTCTTCCACTGTTGTAAAAAGCACGATGATATCGCGGTCGAAGCACCGATCGTCCGTGGAGTTGTGTGCAGATTGCGGAGCATCAGGTCAGGAAATTGCTCTAGTTACCGCCCCGAGAGTGGTTTTAATTCGATGTTCGTGTATTTATCGTGTCGCTTTTCCCCTACAGACCCGTCATGGGCGTCGATAAACCGTGGGTTGTTGCTCTGCGCTGAATGCTGCAGCGTCCACCGTAGCATGGGCCGACACATCTCTCATGTTAAGTCCTTACGCCAAGGGATTTGGCCCCCTTCACTTCTAGCGGTACGTATTTATCAACTATGTTGAGCCTACCAAAGTCATGAAAGTAAATTATTGTAGATCTGCTGGTATACCATGCTTTATCTATTCAAGAAATATATATTTTTCCAGATGGTACAAGCATTAACGGCACAGAATGTCAACTGCATCTGGGAGCATTCCCTGCTCGACACATCAGCACCGAAACACTTGAGGAAGAAACCTCAGCCTAAAGACCCATTGCAGTAAGTGAAAATACTAATAACAATTTGGTTGTTAGGTAGTAAATTTGTTTATAACAGGAAATTAATCACATTTCACCAGAAAAAATAACCAACACAAGTTCGCAGGCTGCAGTGTTAGTATTCCTTTAGTGACTTCCATGACTCAGACTTCATTTAGGTAAATTCAGTGCAATTCACTAATGTTCCATTAAAAAGCTCAAGTATTTGAAGTTATTTGACACATCCTTCACATAGCATATTTTGCCTCTTAGGTCACATCTCTTAACACCTCCGTGCCATCTTACATGATAGTGACCATGTGGACAATAAATCATTTACTCATGGGTGGCCTTTCGTTCCTGGATCTCATTTCGCGCGCAGTATTAGAATAGGCTAAAAGCATAAAAACAAATTATTTATAACACCTAACACAACATATCTTCCACCGTAGTCCAACAAAGTCCGAATTCATCCTGGCGAAGCACCTGCGGTTGGCCTACGTGCTGCGCGCTCGCCGCGACGAGCCTCCCAGCGAGCTCGGCAGACAGCTGCACAGTGCGGTGCGGAGCTCCTCGCTCGACACTGCTATGCGGTTGCTGGCCCAGGGCGCTGACCCCAATTATTATAACCCAGTGAGTCTTCTTAACTGCTGTCTTCTTAGTTTTTTTATTTTTATTTATGTTGTCATCTACATGTGTTTTTGCTTCTCATATTGTTGTGTGTATCAAGAAGTATAAATAAATGCATGAATCTGAATCTTAACATCTCTTAATTTTTTCTGAAAGCATACACATTGGAAGAATATTACAATCTGTATTTAATCTACATGCTATCATTGTTCTTAGTAACAGTTTATTCTGATGCAATCCATAGAATTAAATTGACTCTCCCATTTTATTCTAACATGAGCTACTTATTACTTCTGATCCAATTAAATGTGGCATCATCAGGTCAGATGTCAACTCCCACAATTACTGAGAGGAGTTCCTAGATCAAATTAACCAATTGGTAATACTTCGGCTCATAGACGCCCTGAGGGTACTGGTTTTTTTTTACGCCAATCAAGCGGTTAAATTAATGACTACACCTACATGCTACCCTAATCATGCCAGTCCAGTTAACACGTGGGTGGTAGGTACAGATACTACTTCACAAATTATGGTTAAAGAACACCGAATTCTTGATCGAAGTTAAAGATAGACATTGTAGTTGACCAACCAAATGTACAAACTTTGATCAAAATCATATAAATCAATTCTGTAATAGTGTTGCCAACTGTTGCTTTTAAAGTTACTATACGTTCACACGACAGCACGTCAGAGTGAACATTTTTGTTGTATAGTTACCCGTAACGTAAGCGAATAGAGTGCTACCATGTAAGCGTCGACGTGCTGTCGTGTGTACATAACATGGGGCGCAATATTTAGCTCGACAGAATCTATCTTCTCGCTTTATGATCTTCAACTTGGCACCTTATCGCCAACAGGAGAAGGGCACAAGTTGCCTGCACGTGGCCTGCAGGGCCGGCCAGCCCGCGCAGGCGGAGCTGCTGACAGCGTGGGGCGCCGACCCGACGACCCGGGACCAGCAGGGGAACACGCCTGCTGAATGCGCCAGGTAAATATCACTCTTATCAGTGTTGTTATTAGAGCCATCCACTTCCGCATTGAGCTTTACAGCCACGAGAACAAGTGCCACAAAGATGCTCCGTAAAACATCTATAATTAAAATAGATGTAACGACCGTTGATTTGATGATTGATGATGATTAGAGTCAAAACTAACCTTATAGATGGACGCTCTACAATATGCACTTTTCCTATAATGGAAACGGGTTGGCCTCCTCGTAAGGGTAGCTATAGACGATATGGAAGATGGACATTGACAGCTGCGAAAATGGCCAGAATCACTGGTGTGAGGACATTTTCGCGGACCAAACCTGGATAAACATAACAAAAGATGAGACAAATGGAATTTTTTTACAGAAAGGATGGTTTAGATGCTGTATAAGTCCATCGAAACATGTCCCAGACACTAAGGCCGATTGTTCACTTCACCTATCTAGTGTGAATGGAGGCGCCACCGGACGTTGCATAGATGATCTAACATAGATGTAAAGGCCTTGCGTCAATCTTTGACACTCTTGAAATGTAACCAAATCTTTAAAACTCTAGGCAACAGACTGGGATTTATAGTTTGGTTAACCCAAATCCTCACATTTGTTTATCTTCGTTGAAAGAAGTGACCATAAATCTAATAATAGGAGCTCTTGACAGGAAAACAAGAAAACTATTTTTGAAGAATTACTGCAGCAAACTGGACAGTGAAATGGTTTGGTGTTCCTACTATACGTATTCCTACTATCCAGTGGCACCTTCACTCACACTAGTTGGGGTAAAGAGACCACTCGACACTGTAGTGCCTGGGACATTGTTTTAGGTGGAGTAGGCTTGCCCAGCACCTATACAGCTTAGTCGGCCTAGCCAACAGGAAAGACAATTAAGTCAATACGTGTGGAGCCAACTAAGCCGCGGGTTTCCTCACGATATTTTCTTTCACAGTTAGCGAGTGGTTTTGCTACTTCAAATTGACAAAGGTACCTAACTTTGGAAAGAAACAAAGTCATAAACCTGCCTGCGCCGGGAATCGAACCTGCGTCGCTCGCTTCCGAGTCCAATGACCACTAGGCCACCACCACCACCAAAAAGTTCGCTACTAAATATGGACAAACTCCCTCCACAGAACGGGCGGTCACACGGAGCTAGCCGACCGCATGATGGAGCTGGTGTACGAGGCTACAGACCGTCTGATCCAGTTCCTGACGGGCTCGCGGCCGGACCACGCGGCCGGCGCGCACTATCTCGCGCCGCGAGCGCATGACTCGCACGAGATGACTGACGTCGCTAAAGCGGCCAGGGGGAAGCTTCAGCTGGTACGATCCTAGAAATCTGCAGTTCGCTGGCTGCATGCTTTCCAGGCCCTTTACACCTGCGCAGCGAGTGGGCCGACCCAAAGGCTTGATGCGCAGGCTATTTATCGCGGTCCTATCATTAGTACTTTTAGGAAGCAGGCTGCATGAAAAGACCAAAATAGTCGAGGTGGTATCTGCTTGGCGTATGCAGGGTAAGGGCTTGGTAGAGCTGGTGTATGAGACTACGGATCGGCTGATCCAGTTTTCGCGCCGCGCGCGCATAACTCGTACGAGATGACTGATGTCGCTAAAGCGGCACGAGGGAAACTGCAACTGGTACGTTGGTTGTTTGGCATGTATGCCTTGCGAAGTTCATTGTCAGTAAAGCTGGCCTATTAGCTATTTAAAATAACGCACAGATTTAGACAAGAACCCAACTTTCGACTGTCAAAAACATGTTTTGGTATTACGTAACTCGAGATTTTTAAGGGTGGAGAAAGTATCCACTTCACCATAGCCGCATCCCATATTTGGTCATAAACGATAGGTCGATAAAAATAAAAGCGCATTCCTGTTCTACTCCTTTACTTCTTCAATGACTGGCCGGAACTAGGTCATTTTACGCCTGTTTATTACTTCTTCTTGGTGTGCCCCTCCCTCTACTAATGGATATTGGGCCGTCAGCTCTTCTTAATCATCTCTATTTCGTATTAAGCGAAATAAATCTTCAACGCTGCGCTGGCTACATCCGTCCATTCCCTGATGTTTCTGAGAGCTTAATAGTATCAATTGTAATTTTTAAAGAAGCTACATTTGAATGAATCTTTTTTTCTTTTACAGCTACCCAACCATTTGTTTGAAGAGTTAGTAATGGACATCTACGACGAAATAGATCGCCGAGAGACTGAAGCAAGTATGTAACATTTGAACTAACTTCACCTAAATAATCATCCATACATTTTTACAATAAGGCGATGTCATCGTTGCGGGATGCGCGTTTTAACGATAGAGAATCAGAATTTTGCTTGAAAATGCATGCGTTTGATCGCTAATACTGAAAAAGTGAAATTTCCTCTAATAGCAGCACCAGCCCCCTTAGCACGCTACCATTTTGCCTACTCTCAACTGTCACCTTAGCCACTGTTGACTGTCACCTCAGTAGTGTTAAGTGGCTAAGGTGACAGTTGAGAGTAGGCAAAATGGTAGCGTGCTAAGGGGTCAGATCGTCATTGCATTTCATCTAACGTCTTATCACGCCTCCACTATACAGGTTGGCTGTCAGCTCTTCATTCTTGTCCAGACGAAACAGATCTACGCTAGCCAATCCTTTGACGTTTTCATCCAACACTTCTGCCGCCACTTCGTAGTTTCTTAATTTCTTCCTTTCCCCAGTATGGCAGACGAGCGCGACCGGCCTGGAGCGCTGCGGCGTGGTGTTTCTACCAGTGAACCCGGCGCTGTCCGCGCCGCGCAACCAAGGGAGGCAGAAGCTGGCTCGACTGTCGACCGCAGAGATGGCGACACTGCTGCGCGACGTACTGGTTGACGCCACGAGGCGGCAGCACATAGCCACGCTACAACCTAGAGGTGAGCTCGACAGTCAGCTCCGCGCAACCGCCAAGTCAAAATGGCACGAATTTATAACTTTTTAGCTCGATGATTAGGCAAACAAGAAAATGTTTATAAGAACTATCGTGTCGAAAATCGGCATGCAAAAATTTTATACATTCTTGAAATAAATACAAAAAAAATTGGAAATGCCTTCGATGACCCTAGGGTCTAGAATTCTAGATCCATCTAGTCTAGATGATATCTGTAAGCAAAGGAACAAGTCCCCCATAATAACATATCATGATGGCCTACGTCCTCCACTGCGAAACCTTCCTGAGCCTATTTTTACGACGTCAGTAATTGAGCGAGCGAGCGAGGCGAGAGATTTGGTCTCGAGTTAACAGTTCGGGGCGAACTACTAGTAAATAAGTTGATTGTCATGTTGGCAGCGCTGACCGGTCACCTCAACCCGCTGCTAGCGTCGAGCCACCTCAAGCACGTGTCGCACATGTCTGACGACGAGCCGCTCTACGACTCCGTCGCTTCCGACGAGGATTACGCGCACCTAATCGACGTCGACGTGAGTTTGATACATACATACTACATAGAAAAGGGTTTTCCGTAGGCAGAAGTAAACAACGATGGTGCGCTTCGTCCATAGAGTATTACATTATTAATACTGGCTTCGTCTCACGGAGGCTAAAATACAGGGGGCTAATTCTCGGGAATCTTGAACTCGACACATCTCGAAGGAAAAATCTCATGTCATTTCGATCTTGACTGCTCCCAACCACTCGAGTCGTGTCGAGTGAAAATCTCGCAAAAATCTCGTGCCTTATTTTATTATTTGTTTATTTATTTACTTATTTATTTACGTAGTTATTTATGTATTTTTGGATGACTTCGTGAGAATAGGAGATGTGACATTTGCCGCAAACTGAGATTTTTACTTTGAGATGTGTCGAATGCGAGCTTCCCGAGAATTTGCCCCATGACATGAAATTTTTACTTCGAGATGTGTCGAATGCGAGCTTCCCGAGAATTTGCCCCATGACATGAGATTTTTACTTCGAGATGTGTCGAATGCGAGCTTCCCGAGAATTTGCCCCATGACATGAGATTTTACCTTCGAGATGTGTCGAATGCGAGATTCCCGAGAATTAGCCCCCAGAAGCAGGTAGCGTGGTAGCATAGGTAGCGCACGCCCTTCGTGACTCTTTGGACTACCATGGTCTATTTGGTGCTATTACTTATTAGGATTTAGTTTGGAATCATCGGGTGGTCCAAAATATCCAGCAAAATATCGCGTGGGACGCAAATTAAACCAGCAAAAACTTACTTAGATTTGTTGTGCCCGGTACATATGAGCTAACATGTTGTTATAAATAAATCTTAGACAGATCGGATCCTTATATAACCCGTTTTCCTCTCCCTAGATGACAAACATAGTGCCAAAGCCGGGCGACTCGGTCGCGTCGACCTACAACGCCTCCTTACCCATAGAACACTCCGGCGCGAAACTCCGCACCATCCAACCGCCCAACACTTTGCAGACGCACGCGCCCGTACAGAAAGTACAAATAGACTGTCTCAAGAAGGAACTCGACAGTCGGGACTCGACCATAAGCGAACTGAAGAGCCAACTAAAGAACCTCCAAACGATTGTCGAACAGTTAACTAAAGAAAACAGCGTCCTAAAGACCACAAGCAGCTTCGACGACAACCAGAGTGTTATATCTCAAAGCTCAGTCTCGATCCTCGATTCGACGGCGAGCAACGGGTTTGAGGCGAGCAACGCCTCGAAGCCTCAGGAGCGAGGCAAGAGTCTAGAGACGGAGCAAATGGTGCGCTCTGCAGAGGAAGAGCTGAGGCAAACGGTCAAGGGCCAACGCCCGGTCAGTATGTTTGAGACTAGGGAGGGACCAAAGAATAACTGGCAGGTTACTAAACACCAGGTACTAATTTATTAATTGCTACTAATTTGTTTTTAAAGTAGTCCAGTAGACTTAGTTTAACAATAGTAGATAGTGTTGGTAGTTTAGCTTGTACAAACTAATGGTTTAGTCGTAAGTAGAAGCAACCTGATGTTTTATTATTATTCATACACATTTACTGTGTTTTTCATCAAATAGCGGCGAATTCAACGACCACAAATGAAGGGAAGTTGCGTGGTTTCCTCTAAAAGCGTTTTAAAAACTCAAAAACAATTAAACTTCACTGATATCCTCCATCTGTGGTTAAACGGCCTATTTATTAAACAACCTGAATAAATTAAAAAGGATACCCAATAAAAAATACTGCATGAATATGTGGTTACCAATTTTCCACCATCTCCCCAGCATGATATTTTATAGCCCACTTAGGCGGACTTGCGTCAGTCAGGGTTAGCCAACTAACTCTGAGTAAATTTGACATTTCCATACAATTATTGACTTTAACTCAAAGTTAATTAGCTAACCATGGTTGACCCAAGTGGACCATAGTAAGCGCGAAATTTACTTTTCCCACTTTACCACCCGAGGCTCAAAACTCTTCACACCGCCACCCCCAAGCTTCACTAACCCCTCACCAACTTTGCAGCTCACAACGCTCTCCGGGCTCGACCGGTCGCTCACTCAAAGCGTCCTGGAGGGGGGGTCCACGTCGAGCGATGCCCAGGTGATGCCCAGCGCCGAGATGGTGCATCGGAAGGCCGAGGTGGTCACCAGGAGTATCCAGGAGCTGTGGTCGGCGGCAAGGGAGCAGCATCCGAGGTTGATGGAGAGGGGAGAGGGCATCCGGCAGGCTGTCAGAGCGCTGCTGGCGCTGTTTCCGCAGGTAGGCTGGAACTGAGGGGCTTATTGCCTAACTTCAACATCAGCCATGATCATTTCAGCTATAATTATACTTTATTTGCAATAAAAAATATTACATGCAATATAAAAATACAAAAAAAAATACACAAAGCCTTAGACGTTGATGAAGTTTAGCGGTGTGAAGATAAGGACGCTTACCTAAATCGCCGCATATAGTCCTCCTAACTCGCCGCATACAGTCCACCTAGTTGACATTCTCCGCCGCATCTGTTAGTTGGCATAATTTTAATGTAGTTGGTTAAGATCAGAAGTTATTTCACTCTCGATGCGGATCAGCACATTATTTCCACACAAAAAATATAGACACACTAGCGCCGCCGTTAATTTTTTTTTTAATAAAAAAAAAGTGTTTTTTTTTTATTGGCGTTGCCATTGTGCCTTACCCTTCGTCCCAATTTCATCTAGATCTAACCCAAACCACCTTCTCTCCAGAGCTGCCCAGACCGCGACCTCAACCTGGTGCTGTCAGAGCTCCGCGCGGCTTGCGAGGAGGTATCCCTCGCGTGCGCCGCGCCCTCGCCCCTCAACGAGGTCCGGTCCGCCGCCTACGACCTCGCCAAGGCGACCAAGCTGCTCGTCACGCACTTCCAGACGGATCAGTCGTAGCGAACGACCCAGTACTACTACAGCACCGTTTAGGCTGTGGTCCAGTACTGAGCGATCGTAGGTAAGTGTAGCTTCTTGATAAGGGTGTAACCTCGGTTTCGGTGCCGATTCTCGCCAAAATCTCCTCGGGGACGGGGGCTGTCGCATTCGACAGATCTCGAAGGAAAAATCTAATTTTGCGGCAAATGACACATTCCCTATTCTCACGAAGCCATCCTCGACATAAGGCACGAGATTTCTGCGAGATATTTGCCTTTTTCGCTCAACTTGACTCGAGTGGTCGCGAGCAGTCGAGATAGAAATGACATGAGATTTTTTCGTTCGAGATGTGTCGAATGCGAGGTTACCGAGAATTAGCCCCTAGAGATTTTTCGCGCCGTTTATTACACACGTAACCGAAATGTAACTTAGCCTTTTATCGTATATTGTAGATGATTTATACAGCTTCTAGAGTCTAGAGGCACCTTCACTCACTCGACGTGAGTGAAGGGACCACTCTGCATGAGCGTTGTACTAAGCCCAGTGCGTAGAACAGTGAATGACAACAATTTTCTAAATGGCGGTGGCTTTTAACTGCGGCCTTATATGGCGCGTCTATCAGTCGGTTGAACGTTGTAAAATGTATCCTAACCCATTGTTGAAGCCATGGTCCAGAATATATTGTACGCCGCCGAGCAGAAAGAATTTCGTACATTGACCTCTTATACGCATCTCTGTCACTCCCGCGTCTGACTCGTACAGATGCAATGGCTGAGCGAAATGGTAATATAATTACGCAGGAGTAATAGAGACTAAATTCTTTCTGCTCGGCATCCGGACAGCTGTGGATACTCCATGGAGTTATCCAAATTATTGATCTAGCTAATGCAAAGCAGACGTTTTTACTGTGTGAGAAATGGTTTTATCTGCATATTGCTAAGTTGGTGCCTATTTATAATGCATCGCAATGATTAAGGTGTCGTTACACCAATATAAATATAATAACAAAATAATTAATGAGATTATAGCGGGACTGCGTGTATCCACCGTAGTTTTGTTAAGTAATTCCTATGTAAGGTATTATCGTACAAATAGAGATTGATGTTTGTGTATTCGGTATATTGTAAATTGTAATGAGTGTTGGAGGATACATAAAAAGGTAACGTGAGATATGTATGAGTTTGAGATCTAAAAATAACTGCCAAAAATGGCTTTTCATTTATTCAAGGATATAAAGGATTAGATTATTAAAACATGCATTTAAACTGAAGCCTGCTATTACCTCAAAATTATAGGTGCATTGGTAATTTCGTACACAAGTAATATTAGCTATGAAAATGTTGACACCTATTATAGTGGATGATTTCATTTTTATATTTTCTAGTGAAGTTTTACTCACAGTAAGATCAAAGAAGTGGCCACCAAGCAAGCAGGTAAAAAAATCTACTTAAAATATAATAAATTCATTGATATTGTATGTTAGGGCGAAAAAGTATTATCAAAGTCAATAAATGTATTAGGTGAAGAACTGAAATTAAAGCATCAGAATTGAGTATGTAGATACTTGCCTTTTAATGGGATATGAACAAGAGAAAAATGTTTTATCATAGGATGATCATCATCGCTGTATGTTGTATTTGGTAGAGATGTTTATGCTATATATTTTCAATTCAGATGTTTATATATTACGTAGTTACATTATATGCTTGATTCGGTCACAAAATCTAAAGACTCTTCGAGACAAGTTTAGGTCAAGTTTTAGCTCATTAATTTGTACGGAGTCTTTTCATTTTGTGATTCGATGGTAGAATATGCGCTTTACTTAGATAGGAAAAAATATAAAGCTTTTATATCTGTATGAAGAAAATTATAATGAAGTAGAGAAACCTGTTGAGGTGTGTATTCTATGGATATATTCGCTAGATAATTTGTAAAACTTGACTGTTGTGAATCAAGGTTGATTGTTAGTGAATACGTTTTATTTATGCAAGATGATTATGTATAACCTTTAGGTATTAGCGAACAAAAGTATACAATATAATAGTTGTTAACTGACTTCCATTTAAAGCATAATTTTTAGTTAGGTTTTTAAAGTTTTATATTATTCAACTAATCAAGTGCCATACCCACGTAGACGTGGGTTAGTAGAGATTGTTTAAAATAGTATAATGTTTCGTCGTATTCGAGCAAACAGCTTACATTAGGTTTGAAAGCGCGCGATTACTTCAAATATCTCAAATTATGTGCTGCCGGTGCAGTTGACCCTCTATTCCAGGGCCCTTAGCCTGTAACGCAATGTTGCCAAAATGGGCCCCCGGTTGACAGTTTCAATTACGATTTATTAATGCTGTCGGTCCAGTGTCGGTCCTTTGAATGTTTTTGTAGTACAGCAAAGAATATTATGAGTCTAATTCTAGAGGATTAGTTCGCTGGTTGTGGGAGAACAACGAAAAAATCCCGGTTTTGTCCTTCTACCTGGGACGCCATTGATACGCCATTGTGTTACAGGCTAAGGCCCCAGGTTGCCACCACTGTCAATGTCCTCAATGGTAAATTGGTAACACGCGAGGGAAAATCCCACTTGTCACCAATAGAGACGTCGCCAGTGGTGAAAATTTTGAATAGTTGCTAGCGACCAACGGAGCTGTCAAAGAACTCAAGCGCCGATACCCTGTATGCTGACGAGCCCGAGATTCCCCTGCTGCGTTTCCCAATATTTGTCTTATTCTAAAGTATTACTAATATATCGTCGTTGTAACCTTTTACTCTAATAGCTTTGCTAACGCATTTGTCTAATCAATCGTTCAAGTTTTGGAATGAGCTGTTTTCTGCACAAATTCACAAAGCATGTCATAGATGGCGTTTGCAGGCGTGGCCATATAAGAACCGGAATACGTGCCTGTAGGCGCCATCTATGAAATGCTTTGTGAATTTTTGCTGAAAACGGCTCTTTGATAGACCATTGTACCATACTTGCCCCTCTGCCTGCTCTCGAACCAAACTGCATTTATTTCATCCTCGGAAGACTCATGAAAACTTGAAATAATCAATGTGACTTTAAGAAATAATCAAATCAAACGAAGATATCTCAATATAAGTTTAGTTATCGAGAATCGCGTTCATGTATTCATTAAAAATATAAGGCAAGTTTATAATCCTGAAAACAAACTTGTAACGCAATTTGGTTCAACAGTTGAGGGGATGCAAAGTACCAAGTTCTAAATCATCCCACGTTTGTCCTCCTGCCAGTTTCACGAGCCCAGTGTCGCCCTCTATCGGTCACTCTGAATTGATACAATCGTGCCTATTATAATAATGTAAAATGTTGACCTATATTCGTATTCGTAAGTTTAACACGTTTATATATCAGTTGTGTCGTTTTTTATATGACTATGTTGTATGTACTGTAGTTAGTTATGATGTTATGGGTCAGTGAGGGTAAGACCGGCATTGGGGTGGAAGCTGTCGACCATCATAATAACCACCTCACTTTTTTATAACTCGCAATTAGCGCTTCTACTCTGGTGTCTAACTCACCCCTGCCCTAAACATTAGCCATGTTTACACTGCACTTGCTCCCCGCTTGAGTGACGCCATCAAAAGTATAAAAAACTTGTAAAATCGATGCGAGATAAACACGACATAATTTGAGCAGGATAAAGAGTGTAATGTAAACATGGGTAGTTAGTTATTGATAAAATTTTAATAGGATCGTATAGCTTTCTTACTGAAATTGATGAGTATTTGTGATGATCACTTTATGTGCCAATGTTTATAAAAATAAAAGACGTAGTTTAGATTTTTTTATGATTATATAAAAATGCACTTATTAAGTACTGCTCTGTTTCCCACTCACTCCAAGCACAAACAATATCATTATCTAAGCTAAAGCCCGAATAACTTCACACAATAATTGTTTAAAAATAACTTTCTGCAATAGAACAGTGTACGTCAAATATAATATTTCGTTGTAAGGGAACTGGATGCCCAATCTGGAAACTGAGATTTCGTATGTTTCACTTGTATGCAATTTTAATTGAATATACAAATCATACATATTGAAGATATGTTTGGCTTTTCCTACGTCTCGAGAAAGTGAGGTAACGGTGTCAAATTCGTCTTTATTGGTGTTGCATTTGACACTTTTTATTTTCGAGTTAGCGTAGAGTAAACACGATAGTCGATGTTTGAAAAGTGGAACTATAAGCATCCACTCGTTTGCTAGCTCTATTGTACAACGAGACACTTGTGTGTAGAAGTAGAATTTTGTGTAAGTAGGTACGGAAATAGCATTATTATGTTAGTTAATAGAGTGCCCTAGAGACTAGGTTATAAGCCGCGTTAGCCCTGAGTCATTTGGTCGTCTGCAGCAGGGCTGGGCGTGAGTCTGCCCTCTGCCCTTTGCCGCCACCACTCTTCGCACTGCGTAGCGCGCCTCGTACGATTGCTTGCATTGTTCGACAAGCGAACTCGCGCCGATGAATTTTGATAAAGGTTACTGCGTAGGAGTGTAAATTACGTAAACATGGATTTGAAAATTAAATTTAAAACAAATATATACTTACAATCTCACGCCTAGCATACAACGTGTTACAAAAGATACTAACTCTTTTTACAGGGTGTAACCTGCTGGTCAACCTAAGGACAAATCTGCAAAAAAAAGTTGAAAAACACAACTTTTTTTTTATAACCTCAAAATTGTAAAATTTTCAAAACTTTTTTGTTTTTGGATTTAGCTCCAATTAAAAAATATGGTTGTTTGCTTAGCTGTATTTTAATAGCTTCAGGCTGTTAAAACATAGTGAAAGTCTATGGAAACAGTATTTTAAAAATACTTTTCTCCCGTCACAGCGCTTACATTTTAATTATTTAAAAATCAACGGAACGTCATAAACGTCATAACGAGCTAAATAGTATATTTCATTACAAGTGTGGAAAGGCTGTCATTGCAACGAGTTCCGACAAATGGCTACCCGAGCCGAGGCGCAGCCGAAGGCGAGGGTTGACAGTCGGAACAAGTTGCAATGACGGTTCCGCACGTGTACTGAACGACTATTTTTAATACAGTTGCGAAAAAATGAAGCAATTTAATAAAATAATAAAAACACAATAAACTCAACTAACCTAACATTTTTGACTTTTCCGGTAAAATGTTCTCCGAAGCATTTTGTGCAATTATACTGAGTTCCGGTGGTGTTAATAAAAAAAAACTAGGGTCGAAATTACTCATTTTGTGCAACAAACAACTAAACTCACGAAGAAAATTTCTGAAAAATCAAAATGGCGCCAACCGTAGAATATAAGCAGAGTTTTTTTTTCTTCACCCATTCTGGTAGGCAAAGGCAACTATGCCCATACAGCCAAGTCTTCTGTAGAAGTTTTTTATTGATATGAAATGAAAATGAAATGTAATGAGATGAAATGAAATGAAACCTAACCAAACTCATTCAATCAAATCATTAAATCTGATATTGAAACAAATTAGTACCTTCTTTTTAGAAATATACGTATTTGCATGAATCATAAAAACTTTTTTAGTAAAAACTTCATGGTTGGTTTTTCTTTTTAATAGACATTATTTTGACAGTTGGGAAAGAGAACGCACGAGTGCGGGAAAGGTAAAAAAAAAGCACGCGTGTGTAATAGCCCACATCCCGAACGCTATACGTCCCTGCAATACGCCACTTTTTGAGCAACTGTATTAAAATAGTATATTTCATTACAAGTGTGGAAAGGCTGTCATTGCAACGAGTTCCGACAAATGGCTACCCGAGCCGAGGCGCAGCCGAAGGCGAGGGTTGACAGTCGGAACAAGTTGCAATGACGGTTCCGCACGTGTACTGAACGACTATTTTTAATACAGTTGCGAAAAAATGAAGCAATTTAATAAAATAATAAAAACACAATAAACTCAACTAACTTGACATTTTTGACTTTTCCGGTAAAATGTTCTCCGAAGCATTTTGTGCAATTATACTGAGTTCCGGTGGTGTTAATTTAAAAAAACTAGGGTCGAAATTACTCATTTTGTGCAACAAACAACTAAACTCGCGAAGAAAATTTCTGAAAAATCAAAATGGCGCCAACCGTAGAATCTATGCAGAGTTTTTTTTTCTTCACCCATTCTGGTAGGCAAAGGCAGCTATGCCCATACAGCCAAGTCTTCAGTAGAAGTTTTTTATTGATATGAAATGAAAATGAAATTTAATGAGATGAAATGAAATGAAACCTAACCAAACTCATTCAATCAAATCATTAAATCTGATATTGAAACAAATTAGTAGCTTCTTTTTAGAAATATACGTATTTGCATGAATCATAAAAACTTTTTTAGTAAAAACTTCATGGTTGGTTTTACTTTTTAATAGACATTATTTTGACAGTTGGGAAAGAGAACGCACTAGTGCGGGAAAGGTAAAAAAAAAGCACGCGTGTGTAATAGCCCACATCCCGAACGCTATACGTCCCTGCAATACGCCACTTTTTGAGCAACTGTATTAAAAAATATATTTTGGTTGTGATCCCTATCATCAGGTACCATGACCCTGTAAAAAGAGTTAGCATCTTTTGTAACACCTTGTATATTTCAGAATAAACAGACTGTTTATCACTTACTACAATTTTCCATGGAGTATTGATAAAAACACTATCAGTTGTATTATATGCTCTTTGCTATCAGTGACAATCTCTATACATTTGGCCTCATCCTCATACAAACTTGGTAAATAAAAGAAGGGTCTTTTTGATATCAAATATATTAAGATTTTTTTATAATAATATGAGATTCAGCACCATCGATATAAATACCCTATCGATGTTCAGCACTCATAAGTACTTTATAATTATTCCGTGTATGGCTTAGAATTTTGTACATAATTACGGTACACAAAATATTCATGATTACAATACAAACTGCGCCTAATTGACGAAAATTACATCCAAAACAAGTGCTGGCGTCAAGGCCACAATTATCGCAGACATTCAACAATAAGATAAATAAGATAACTGAAGGTTCAATTCCTAAATAAGATCTCAGACCTCAAGGCTGTAGTTATCCGGTTACTTTTTGCCGAATCATAGAAAAAAACTCAAAGTCGGTCTCTACTAAGTGTGGGCTCGCAGGCCGCTTCCAAATATTTGGACTTCATTAATAACCATGGCTTTATTTGCTCATGATACTTACCTAAGTGCTTATCCAACTTATTTATTTTATTTTAAAGAAAATAAAGTATTTGACCCCTTAATAATATAAAATATAGTTTTCTTTGCTAGGCTAGATTCAGCCCCTGTATTCTCTAAAATATTTACCAAAAACTAACCGTTTTTAAATGTGAAAAAAAAGATTGTTCATTTCATTAAGGGCTATTTTCGAGTGTTTGTACGATCAAAGGTTGAGTGGATTTCTTAGATAATTATAATAGAGGCGCAGGATGCAGGTACTTACAATACGAGTGTTGGGGAAGCATTCTACATGCAAACTGACTGTCTGTCAAACCTTCTTCTAACTCTCACGTAATACAAACTCTATGTCAACGGTCGTTGCGTGTGGCCCACAGCAGGTACAGGTGGCATCGATCAAACATTCTTCAGACAAATTAAGATGCTATAAAACGACCACTCAGGCCTCAGCCGATATAACTTAAAAACAGGTGCCCATTTTGTACAGGGATTGGTTTGGAAGCCACGAACTAAAATGTGTTTTAACTTGTAGCTGTGCACAGTCAGTCGACAGCAGATGCCTACATTTTGTTTCAAAGTAGCCCGTAACGAAAGCGTATGAGCAAACGTTTAATCGATCAAGGCAAGGTAGGTATATTAGGGCGCAACTTCGGTGAAAGCGGAATTTTGTGTCTTCTTATTTTGTGGTGTTTATCCAGCGAACGGTGGATGGAAGCTATCGGGTATCAATCGCGTTGTTTGACAGCGAGAAACCAAGGGAATCACGTATGCTAGGGACATAGCACTTTCGATTATATTATGCGAGCTATTTAGATGCATTTTGTGCCACCTTAATGAAATCGATGGTGCATAAGTGAATCCCCGGGAGACACGTGTTAGAAACCACCGATCTCTCAACTATTTGGTACCTCTTTTTGTTTTTTGCACTAACCACTATTTGGTACCTGTACGGTTTTTGAAGGCTTTCGATGAAAATACTACTTCCCATTTTCATCACAGACGGACAAATGAAGCTAATAAAGCCTTTACAACTTATACAAGACAAGTAGTTATCAGTCTAGACAAGGGCTGTAGCATAGACTTACTACACCTAGACGGAGTCAGTCCATTCAAAACGCCGCCCGAAATTGAGGCGCCTCGCTTTGTATGTGTGCGTAAAGCTGCTGACTGTGACAATCGCCTACACAACACATGCACCCTAATAATGCTGCCAGCGTAATAAGCTTTTCACAATATTGTGACTTTCCTTCTGGTTGGTAAGGTGATAAACATATTAAATTATGTTTGCGGACAAGAAGTCCATGTTATATACAGTAACATTTCTCAATATTTGTGCGTATGAACTTTAAATCTAGGATCTGCGATCTAAACAAAAAAAGTTATCTGTTGTACGGTTGTACCCGACTGCCCTAGAAGGAGGTTTATGTTTTTCGAGTATATGTATGTATGTGTTACCGGCCAAACCCGATTTAAGGATAAACTAGTTTGGCCTAGGCGAAACTAGTTTATCCTTAAATCGGGTTTGGCCGGTAACATATGTATGTACATTTCTTTGGCACGCTCTACAGCCTAAACCACTTGATGGATTTTAGCTTGCGTAGTGTCGTTAGATTCATCTTGATTGTAAGAATGACACTGGGTAGATCAAAAAAAAAAAAAATAGCCGATTTTTAGCCCCAAACAAAGGTATTTTTGACTTTTTTAAACCTATCGATCGGAGAATCAAAATGAAGGGTTTTAAAATGGCTTACAAAAATATATAGGTACAACTTATGTTTAAATGTAATTTGAAATGAGAAATGCTACTCAACTTTGCCTTCGGGGGAATTTATTTAGGTGCAGATATCTCCTAAATATCTCATAAACGGCTGAACCGATTTTGATGAAATATGTTGCTGAACCATTGCTAGGAAACCTTCGTTCATATAAAAAAAATCTCATCCAAATCGGTTCACTCGCTTAAGAGTTACGCTGCCACAGACACACACACACATTCACACAGACACAGCGTTCATACTTATAACACCCCTCTTTTTGGATCGGTGGTTAAAAAAAAATCTAAATCGGTCCGAAAGGTAAAAAGTTATTGTTATAAAAAAGCTACACAAATTGGAAACCTCCTCCTTTTTTGAAGTCGGTTCATAAGTCGTTCATTGTTAAAGGAAAACTAAAACAAAGCTCTCCAGATTGATATTTCTAAAATTGTTTTATTGTGTAGTGTGATTTTCGACATTCTACCTACTGGCAACCCCATAAAACACGTTGAATGTCATACGGAAGAAAAATTTTGAATCTAAATACGATCTTTTTCGACATAATATAAAGTGGAATCGTTGTTATTACTGGTGTAAAGTGATCCTCGTGCCTTCATCTTTCTTATCCGTGCTGTTTCTGCAGCCAAACACAGCAAAAACCCGTCATTTTGAATAAAATTGCAGGAGCTCCGTTCGCTAGAAAGTGACCTTGAACACTGACATGCCGTTTTAGAAAGCGTACCAATTTGGTATGCATTTATTTGCTTCACTTTGCGAGCACTGATTGCGATTCTAGGTGTCCTAATTCTATGGGCTGTAGGTATCTACAATATAATCACCAGACTTATGGTCGGTTAACATTCGGGTAACACTAGCACATAAAATTTCCATATGCTAACGACTTCTCCAAACTACTTACTTTTCATGAATGCTTTGACTTACGGTAATAACAGTTTTGCATAAGAATAAAGCTTAAAACGCACTATTGTTCTAGATGTTCGACTTCACATGAAAATGTTTTCTCGTTAAGACGGGCACAGACCGAACGAACAAACGTGTTGTGGGAGGAGGGACGAAACATTCTTATCCGTGCGAAAGAAAATATCTCAGCCAGAAACATGATGCACCATCTCCTCTTAGGCGCCAGACCACAGATTTATAATTATAAATCTGTGCGCCGGACACATTGCCCTGGAGTTCCGCGTTCCGAGTTCAGAGTTCTCAGATTTGCTTCACGAGAACTCCGCGTTCTGACCGCTTCAGCCGGTGTGAACGGTTCTAAGCAACCCTATACATTACAAAGAACGCGGAACGCAGAACTCTGAACGCGGAACGCAGAACTCCGGGTGGTGTGTGCGGGCCTTAGCCTGTAACTCAATGGTGTCAAAATGGGCTCCCAGTTGACAGCTTCAATTAAGATTAATTAATGCTGTCGGTCCTTTTAATGTTTTTGTAGTACAGCAAAGAATATTTTGATTCTAATTCTAAAGGATTAGTTTTCTGGTTGTAGGAGAAAAACGAGGAAACCCCGATTTTGTCCTTCTGCTGGGACGCCATCGACACGCCATTGCGTTACAGGCTAAGGCCCCTGCATCAAATGTACACGGTTGAGCCAGTGGACTGATGGAATGGTACCCTCGGAATATGGCCTGTGATCAAATTCTCACGACAATTTTTCCTTGATTTCTTTGAATAATCTTTCTGATATTTTCCTGTCGTTGAGCGAGATTTTGATTGCATGGTCTGGTAACAGTTTGTATGCACCTTTAAATGTTTGTGATTTAACGACTGAATTGACACAAATAATATAAAAATTGCTCCGTTTAAGGCATCGGTCGAAGAAAGTGTATCGCATTGGTGCAAGCAAATTAAACGGACCCTGGCAGCATAACAATAATTCAAGAAAACGTGACCTACTTGTTTTAAATGGGTCCGCCGTATTTTATACTGGAGTTGCGATCTTGCCAAGTAAAAGTACTAGAGTGGTACTTTACCTACTTAGGTAGTAATGTTAAGTACCTAAGTGTAGTGAAGTTCTTCTAACTAAAGACTGTCCTATCTAGATTTTTTTTTGTGTTGTAGCTTGACGTAGTTACCAGAATCTCAAATCAGACTCAATGCGACCCACTGTTTCTCCACCGGCCCTGCCGAACGCCTCAAGAGCACTTCCAAATACAAATCGCTTGGTTCCCTCCGAAGTAGAGGTAGCAGATCGTAGTGCACTCGTAAGTGACCTCAAACCCGTAGCTCTCGCCGACGACCACGTGGAAAGCCGGGCCGAACTTCTTGTCCATGGCCTCCTTGACCATCTTGGCGGCCAGCTCGTTGTTCATGGAGAACTTCTCGCAGGCCGTCACGGACAGCTCCACGGCCTCCGTGCGCATGTCTTCAGACATGTCGGAGTGCTGGAAAGAGGGTGGTGGGTGGTTAGTTTATAAGCTGGGAGAGAGCATGGACGGAGGGACCTTGAGATTTTTTATCGTGTTCAGAGGTTCGGATGATATAAAAACACGAGATGAACATGGATCAATTTTGTAGTATCCATAAGTTTTCGGGGTGAACGCCTTAGAAACCCTTTTGAGCAATTCTGCCCTAGGTAAAGTGCTTTACTTGACCTGACCTTCTACCTAATTTATTTTCTTTACTGTATTCTATTTTTTGTAGCTATAGGTAGGTGTTTACGTTATTATTAGGTACATAATTGTATGAGAAGTGCAATCACTAGCTAGATAATTGGCCACAGATATCAGAATCTATACCTACATACTCATAAAAATAATTACAAGTATGATCCTTAGCTTACATCCTGTGCCGTTGTCTCTACGTGAGCTACTTATCTATGTACACACGACAGCAAATCAGAGTGTACACTTTTCTTGTAAAGTCGCTCGTAACGTAACAGGAGTGCTAGCGTGTAAGGGTCAACGTGCTGTCTTGTGTACAGACAGCCACACGCTATGATACCCCTTTTTGTTCGATTGACGCATGCCGCGCGCGGTAAGCGCTACCATGGAGTATCCGTGGCTGACCGTACCTACCTATAACTGAGCGTAGGTATGAGGATTAGGGCATTGCGGAACAACAACAAACAACAGTTGAGTGGTTTTAGATTTAGATTGTGTAACGGGCTAGCGGATGTTCCTTCCTTTGTGCTTCTGACTTCTGAGAGCGCGGAGCATCTGTTAAAGCAAACACTCGGCTGTTTGCAATAGAAAGTGGAATGACACGAGATACCGATACCGTAGATTTCACATTCAGGGGAACGTGTAAGGAAGGAGAGTTTAATTGACGAATGTTCACAAATACACCCGGTTTTAGTTTCGAGTTTCGACTTATAGATGAGATAGATAGATATCACAGTACCACAAGGGTGGGTTAGGCAGCAGTACATACTCTTCAACTTGCCTAAGTACTTGTGTATTTTTAGTATCATTGTACTGT
Organism: Zelleria hepariella; assembly: GCA_949319315.1. Classification (NCBI taxonomy): domain Eukaryota; kingdom Metazoa; phylum Arthropoda; class Insecta; order Lepidoptera; family Yponomeutidae; genus Zelleria; species Zelleria hepariella. Next base: position 8,609,862 of record OX439384.1, read on the forward strand.
GTCTATTTGTGAATAAACTTTTTACTTACTTACATAAGAGGTTATCAAACTATACAGGGTGGTCCAAATAAGGACGTCCAAAACTTTTTTTTAGATTTTTCGCTTCTAGGGCTATCCAAAAATACCCCATGTATGTTCAGTAGATACCGTAGGGCGTAGGGCGACGAAAATCTGTAATAACTGGTCACTCTGCTCAAGGTAGGGTTTTCCGAAACCGGAGTCGTTTCACAATTCGATTAGTTTCGGATTAGCGCGACCCCAGCAGGGGGCTATCCCCTCGCTCGGCTTTTTGCTCTCCTTTTTATCGATTTCATCAATACTTAGTGGTGGGTAGATAGGAACATTGAGCCTTCAACTCCCAGGTTTTTTCATTAGGAAACAAGAGATTTAATTTAGGTTCTCTCTTCTTAACGTGATATTCGATATGGCGATGTACGACGGCGGCGGCGGTCACACTTCGCGCTCATCTCTTTTTGTCACGGTGGTGATCTTATCTACTAAACTCCACGGACTACCTCTACCTTGACCCCACATAACAAGTCAAATACTCACTTATGTACCTATACCTACCTTCAATACGTAGGTACGTGAGTAGGTACAGTACAGTCGACAGCACGTTGACAAAACGCCTGCACGTTACTCGGTTACAATACGGGCGACTTTACAACACAACTGTACAGTCTAACGACTCTGGCGTGCTGTCGGCTGTACCTAGAAGACTGTCCACCTCGACTGTACCCATGTTTGAATCTGGTTCAATTTTATCGTTGATATTTACCTACGCCCAATTTATGCAAGAGCGATCAATTGTAAATTTGTAACCGGTGATTAATCGAAGATTAATTCAAAATAGCGACTTTAACACAATCTTGATCGCCCTTGCAGAGGTCGGGCGTTAGTCAGCTTAGTTCACCAGTCTGCCTACCTACATACCCTTCTAGCGTGAAGCCACCGTGAAGCTACATAACAATGTCACTCATTTACATAAACAAATCAGTGTCAAAATTACAAATTGGAACTCACCCGAACCAGAGGATAAGTATGGATGATCTTTTCACCAGTGGCACCGCCGGCCCCCGCTGCAGCCTCCTCGGCCATTGTCCAACCACAACACAAGAACAAACAAACGAAACACCGACTAAAACGTACGAGACGTCCGAACTGGCGGCTGTCGCCCCACAATTTACGCGTTGCCTTGGAAACCGACAGAGGCGGGAAGGGAACTTTTGATTGATTTTTCTGACGCGCGTGGGGAGCCGGCCAGTGTTTGGTTTTCCGAAGTCTCGCTCAAGGTTCAAAGCTGCGACAGCTCTGAATCTTGTATGATGATCTGTGGTGATGGATGATGCAGTGTGGATGCAGTGCACGCTAGGCTCCGCAGAAGAGTGTAGGATCTAGGCCTGCGTCATCGTGATCGTTGCTATAGTAGGTATCACCTTCCTACGTCTGACCTTATGCGTGGGAAAATAATGTGAAACGAAACCATTGTTCTGATACTGTCGTGTCAACATCGTCTTGGTTTGATGAAGCAAGCGAAGAGACGATTGTTTACGTTAATTTGGGTCGTAAACTCGTAAGTAGGGTTACTTACGAGTTTACGGCCCAAATCTTACCGTAAACCCCGAAAACCTTACCTAAGTATGGGATAGGTGATAGGTAGGATGTATGTGGCTTTAGTTGACTGGAAGAAATATTTATCAGAATCATCCACCGAACTAAATCATCTTACTGGTTCCGGAAACAACAAAGAGGAAGAGGAAAAAGAAACTGAAAAGTCGCGGGAAAATATTTTCATTGCCAGAAAACAAAATCGTTACAAACTTTTATACGCTGGCAACTTTATCATAGTCTGTGGTCGGCCGGCAACTGTCAGTCAGAGCATTCGAGCATATCTACTCTGTGATGGTCAATCAGCTGATTGTTTATATTATTGTTTTCACGTTTTCGTATTAGAAATCAAGCTAAACAATAGTTAAAATTAGTTATCCAGTTACAAATCATGGCTTCCAGGTTTAGTGGAGCGTTACAGTTGACCGACCTTGACGATTTTATCACTCCGTCGCAAGTAAGTAAACATAACCTATTGCACAACAAAAAATTTTTAAATTGCCTTTCCTAAACCAATCTAGACCAATTTTGTCGTGATCAGGAATGCATAAAGCCAGTAAAGATTGACAAGACTAAGAGTAAAACGGGAGCCAAGATAAAAATTGGTGACGATGGCTACTTCGATATCTCGGAGGGTCGGGAGCAGAAGCTTCAAAAGGTCGAGATCACACTGGCAGACTGCCTCGCTTGCAGCGGCTGTATCACATCGGCTGAGAGCGTGCTGGTCACAAAACAAAGCCAGGAGGAATTGCTGAGGTAAATAGAAAAAAAAAACTTGTAAATACCTTTGAATGCTCCTCAACTTGCTTAGCATAAGAATGGATTACATCGTACTACATCGGGTTTATAACTCTTACTATCCCACTCAATCAAAAGTCTGAGTTACATTAATTATGTATAGTTGCAAACCCCATAAGTACTGCCTAACCTATTTTCAATTTTATATAATTTCCACTAAAATAGACCATAATTGTTTACTTATTTAAAATGTTGACAATACCCAGTAACTTATTAATTGTTGTTAGAACATGTGCCTTTTTACATAAAATCAGTAAGTAATATGCCACTCTGTTACAGGGTATTCTCAGAGAGAAAGTACACAGATAACAAAGACGTAACCAAAGATGTGAACCTGGTTGTTATATCCCTGTCCCCTCAGCCTGTATTGTCATTGGCGGCAAGGTATAAACTCACTCCCGAAGACGCCACCAATAAATTAGCAGGTTAGTCAGTAGTAATATTATTATAAAGTCAATTTATTATTAATAATGAACAAAGCAAATTACTAAAGCAATCCATTGCAATCTCCACATTACAGGTGCTTAAGTCTGTAACCGGGGTTTACTCATTTTTCTCCTACAACCAGCGAACTAATCCTCTAGAATTAGAACCAGAATATTCTTTGCTGTACTGCAAAAAAATTAAAAGGACCGACTGCAAATAAATCGCAATTGATGCTGTCAACTGGGAGCCCACTTTGGCACCATTGCATTACAGACTCAGGCCCCAGGAATTATCATATTTTGCTTAAAAAAGTTTCTCAAATCTTAAATTGCTTCTGCCACAGATATCTCACAGTCTACCATGCATGCATATTGCACATTCTCTGTAAGTTTCATTTAACACCTAACTTTAACATTTCATTTAGCTCTTCGTTTAATTTCTAATTAAACTCTAATTACTTTCTGAGTTTATTAATCTCGCTGCAGGTTACTTCAGAAGCCTTGGCGCAGATCTGGTGCTGGACATGACGATAGCTGAAGACCTGTCGCTCCTGGAGGCTCAGCAGGAGTTTGTGCAGAGGTTCCAGGACCACCAGCATGACCCCACCCAGAAGCAGCTGCCCATGTTGGCTAGCTCCTGCCCAGGTTTGTGGTGTTTGATGTTCTTAGTTTAGATAAAAATTGGCAACATCTGGAGTATGGAGCCAAGACAGTTTCAAAATCGACAGGTTTACATGCTACATAGACATTATGCAGGGAAAAACATAAACATTGGCGAAATTTATTATCTTTTTATTTTACATAAATTACATTTATTACAAAGAAGTATGTAATTTATGTCTACATTTTATACATCCTTGCTACAGCTTAGCTAGTGTAATAATAAAGTCAAACCATGCTCTCACCTCTATTACGAAAACATTGTTGATTGAAAAGTAAAACAAATTAATCATTGTGAATTCCCAGTTTTTACGACAAAGTTTTTCGCAGGCGCATCTCATTGAGCATTCATTGTCTTGTCGATCAAATTGCTGAAATTCGGCACACCTACTTCATCGCTATTTTGAATCCTCGACCTCTTCTGGGAGGTGTGTGCGGTTTACACCATGTTACACAAAGTTTTTTTTTAGTCCTACTATTCTCGCAGTCGCACTGCTGGGCAAAGGCCTCCAGGGTGTTGGCCACTCGTCCCTATACAAAATAGCTACTACCAGAATTGAGGTCTCTTGTGTTTGTTTTATCTGCAAAAAATCTGTATAAAAGAAGATAGAAGGTTTTTAGCCTGTACAATTTAACATGTCCCACTAGTTGGGCAAAGGTCTTCTTTCAGAAAGAGAGAGTTCGAGCTTAATCACCACTCGTGCTCAATGCGGATTGGAGATTTTTGCGTTGAGGGTATAATGCCTCATATGCTCAGGTTTCCTCACGGTGTTTTCCTTCACACTCAGCAGCCCTAATTAGGGTACCATAGGCAACAAATAACTGACCCATCCATCCGCAGGCTGGGTGTGCTATGCCGAGAAGACGCACGGCAGCTTCATCCTCCCCTACATCTCGACGAGCAAGTCTCCGCAGCAGATCATGGGCTCTCTAGTGAAACAGTACCTCTCCAACCAACGCGGCGTGACCCCTGCCTCCGTCTACCACGTCACTGTCATGCCCTGCTATGATAAGAAGCTTGAAGCCTCGCGGGAGGATTTCTACAGCGACCTGCTGAGTTGTCACGACGTGGACTGCGTCATTACTGCTAGTAAGTTCAATGATAATGGATTCTCTGAAACAGTAGTGAAACAGCCAACAGTCTCGTGAAACAGTGCCCCTCGATCCAGTGCTATTTTTAGCTTGAATTCCATAAAAGTAAAGCGAACGTGTGACGTTTGTTAAAAAGGATTTCAGTATCTCTAGAATAGGTTTCCCACATTGGAATGCGAGGACTGTTCCCGTAGCTAATTTTTTTTTTTTCCGCGGTAGTGTCTAACTTTATTACACTTCAGGGCCCTTAGCCTGTAACGCAATGGTGCCAAAATGGGCTCTCGGTTGACGGTTTCAATTACGATTTAATCATGCTGTCGGTCCAGGGTCAGTCCTTTTAATGGTTTTGTAGTACAGCAAAGAATATTATGAGTCTAATTCTAGAGGATTAGTTCGCTGGTTGTAGGAGAACAACGAAAAAATCCCGGTTTTGTCCTTCTACCTGGGTCGCCATTGTTACAGGCTAAGGCCCCTGTAAACCTTTCTTCTTATATCATTGTAAACACCTCCCAACAGTCTAGCTAGACCAAATGCTGGACAGCTGAGTTAAACCAATCAAATTATTTTTGCGTTTTGTTCCTGTCTGACGCTATCCCACTCTTGTAATATTTCCATTTCGTAAACCACCTAGAGCCAGCCAAGCTTTCTCCATCTAAAAGAAAAATGTCCCAGGCACTGCAGCACCGAGTCGTCTCTTCACCCATCTAGTGTTGTGAGTGAAGGTACCACAGTATAAACTGTGGACGCTGTATAAAATCATCAACAATCTAGATTATTTATTGTTGGCAATAAAGTACTATTCACTTTCACATCTCATACGGAGATGCAAAGGCCTTTATTATTATTGAACCACCTAAAACCCTTCTCCACAGTCGAGCTGGAGCAAATGCTGGACAGCGGCGGGCGTCCGCTGGGCGCCGTGGAGCCGGGCGCGCTGGACTGGCCGTGGGGCGGCGACCGCGCGGAGCCCCTGCTGCGCGGTCACGCAGGCTCGGGCTCCGGCGGGTACGCGGACCATGTGTTCCTGCACGCCGCTGAACAGCTGTTCGGAGAGACAGAGCCGCAGCTGGTCTATAAGAACTTGAGGTGAGGATTACACTACTGCCAAGCGAATATACATAGATCTAGTAAAGTTTCTTGCATGCTGCCCAGCAACTGTTTCGGGAGACCGACAAGCAACTGGTCTATAAGAATTTTTTGCTGAGAATTCTACCTGCAAATAAAAACAGGAAAATAAGTTTTTATTATGGAACGTCAAACTATGTTCATTAGGACCTGGCCAGTCATAAGCAATACGTTCAGTCACGGTATGGAGACCCAAAATTGACCTTCGAATGGTGGATCAAAACTTAGTATAGTACCTGATCCCATGGTTAGTCCCATCTGAATTGCCCTCAGTAAAAAAATTGTCGATGAGTTGAAGGACCTCCTAAAGCACGTTACATTTTGTAACTAAATTAAGACTTGTCTGTTAACCCCTTGTGAGGTCCAATGAATCATTCATCTCATTTTAAATAATTATTCAGGGCTTTTCCGAATCTCTTACGTTAATTACATGGCGAGACGATCACGTCATTTCTCTAAGTATTATGTGTCTGTTTTTGACAAGAAGCAACAATAATTCTTAGGAAAACGTCGACATTTTAAGGTGTGATTAATGCTTTAATGATATACGGGAAATATCAGTTGCAGAAAAACCACCGACTGACTTTAATATATTTAAAACGATCTGTTAGAAACCACGCCCCTTTATGTAACTTTCACCTTTTATTACTGAAACACATAAATTTACCTTTGTGATCCTATCAGTCAGATGTAGACATGAAGTTTACAGTGGTTCCGGACTTTCGTGAGATCATCACACCGCCCTAAATGCCAAGCTTGTGTGACGATAGGCGGCAGCGCTAGCCCTCGTTAGGTGGAAGTTAGTAGAAAATTCTCGTCCTGTAGTACAGTATAACTACATTAGTCACGGGCAATAGCCATTGGTCGGTTGGTTGCGAAACTTAGGTACCTACGTGAAGCGCGTTTGACCCGAGCCGGCGCCGACGCCGCGCCCCGCGACCAACAATCGGTCAACTACGCACGAAAGGCTTTTTGTAAGACGCACTCATGTTTATAATGTGGCATGTTAATTTGTAACTGTATTTGCATTTCATACCTGTAAGCACATACAAGACACAGCCCGTCTAAAGTATCGGTGGCCGTACCTTCGTAGAAGTTATACATTTATCACACTTACAGCGAGCGATGAATGCAATATTCCATTATTGTAAGTAAGTAAGTAAGTAAGTAAGTCATTATTGCACAAAGTCACACCTTTATGTCTGCCCTGATAGTAGGATAGATGATAGGATGATAGACTACCTAAAGATGACATCCAGCGCAATCAAGGTGGTGTGCTTCTGGGAGTGGTAAGTATGACAAAAGTGTCGACATTTTCCTGACGAGACAATATGATGATGAAGTCGTCCCAAAATCTGGAAGTGTCTCCCTGTGGGTTATAGTATGTACCTACGTATAAAAAAACAAACCTTCCCTTATCTTCATCATTATCATCAGCCCACTTCTGCCCACTGGTGGGTATAGGCCTTTTTCGCCTCGCACCACCTCTCAAGGTCCCTCGCCATCCGCATCCATGGACCCTCCGCCGACACAACGATGTCATCCGAATATCGGGCTGCTGGTCTTCCTACTGACCGCCGTCCTACTCTGGGCCGCCGCTCTGTCACTGCCCTTGTCCATCGGCCATCCTCCCGCCTCGCCAGGTGTCCTGCCCATTTCCACTTGAGACTCGTGATTCGACTACCAACATCGTCAACCTTCGTTCGACGACAGATGACGAGATTTGGTATTTCGGATACCAAAGATGTAAAGTTTAACTGGCTCTTCTCCACATTCCAGGAACCCTGATTTCCGGGAGGTGACGCTAGAGAAGGATGGACAGGAAGTGCTGCGGTTCGCCATCGCCAACGGGTTCCGCAACATTCAGAACCTAGTGCAGAAGCTCAAGCGTGGCAAGTCGCCCTATCACTACGTCGAGGTCATGGCCTGTCCATCCGGTGAGATAATTAATCTACTGCCTATTACCTACTGCGAAACCTGATGACGTTTCATGCAATCAAGAAGAAGAAAAAAATCGCTTTCAAAGCACAGATTAAATACAATTGTATCTGTATCAACAGCACTACTTTCTGTACAAAAAGCTAAGCCAGATTAAATAGGAAGGACGAACTTAGCAGAGCGTTTTTCGGCATCATTATTTTAATGTCAAACTCTGTGACCTACAACATCTGACGTTCATTGCTTGGTCGCATCCTGTTTCGGAGCAAATTTTAATGTAGACTGAGCAATAATAGCATATCCTCAAGTAGTCAACCCCCACTTTCTCCCCTTCCTCAGGATGTCTGAACGGTGGCGCGCAGACGCGGCCAGCCTCCGGGGAATCCCCCCGCGAACTCCTCCAGCATCTCGAGAGTCTGTACGCTCAACTCCCCCGGGCGACACCTGCGGGCAACCCGCTAGTCCGCAGGCTCTACAGCGACTGGCTACAGGGGCGGGACTCCGACAAAGCTAAGGCCATGCTCCACACCAGCTATCACGCTGTCGAGAAGAGCGATATCGCTCTTAACATCAAGTGGTGAAGCCCCATTGTTGTTCGAGACTTTTTAGGAGCAAAGCTCCGATGGTTGTATGTAAGGATAATTAGTGACGCTGGTTCGTTTAGTTAGAGGTCTGTGAATATTGTAAGGAGTTGTTGTTAATATCTTGTAGATTTTAAAATATATCTGCTTTTGTCAGAAAGACGATTGTTGAACTGACATTTTCGTAAATCATTGCACATTTTGCACTAATGCGCAGTAAGCTCCTCCGTGATTATGGCGTCCGAAAAGTCCCGAGACTATAATATTCGATATTTTAATAATAATAATTTACGTTTATTTCAGATATTCCTCCATCCATCCACACGTTAAATAAGGATGAATATCTGAATCAGTTTTAGTGAGCCTGTGTTTGTTTTTCATATAAAAAGTTCATTTGTTTTTCATATAAAAAGTTCACGAAAGTTGTTAATTGATTCCATTCGATTACAAAAAATGAGTGTGACCTGCCGCGAAAGAACGCTTGTGACTTATGTGCACTGTCACTAACGGATTCATTCGTTTATACGACGCGACTGTGTGTACGCTTTTATGTAGATTCACACCTCATACTGGGTGTTGACAGACCGTTCAATTTATAGCTGAAAGGTATCATTTAAACTCATGGAAAAAAATAGATAGATATATAGAGAACTCTTTAAAATGGTGAATGATAGTCAAGATCTATTGAATCATTTTGAAAAAAAACTCTTAAGTGTCGCTTGTTCATACATGTTGGACAGATGTTACAAGAAAGATGTTGTAGGAAAAAAATAAGTTACTTCCAAGGTTGGTCCTTGAGAGAAAATTATTAGAACGATGGCCTGAAAGAATACGTAGCAGCACTCGGCTCGCCCGACGATCGTCCTACCACCCTGTATATTGTCAGTATTTAAATCGCGCCACATGAATAGTAATCACTGCAAGCAAGTGCCAGTGTGCGAGCGAACGCGCGAGGAAGTCATCTCTGCCGCGCCGACTGTTATTCAAATAATGTCGGGTGTTTACAAAACAACGCGCCAACACTCTCTGCGCCATTGATCTATTTAACCATTTAATCTGTAAGTGCAACTCAGACTACAGTGCAGTGAGTGATGGGGGACTTTAGGGTCTCGGGCGCGCTCCGTGTCTGCCTAGTGTTAGTTGTCACACTCATGGGCCCCGCGCTCTGTACGGGCCCCGGCAAGTGTCCCGTGTATCCTACATTACCAAACTTCGATATAAGAAAGGTAAGTGACTAAGTTATTTTTTTTTATATCGCTATGCTTCAGCTTTATTCACTTCAATATTTCGGGCTTTGGCGCAACCTTTTTCAATTTTAAACTTAAATATTTACTGTTTTCTTTCTAATAAAAAGTAGATAGTAGCAAAGAGCATATAATACACATAGTAGTAAGCCTTTGCCCTGCAGTGGGACACCATACAGGCTACATTAAAAAATATAAAAAAAGTACATAGATGCGTTTTTTAACAATGTTATTTTGCATTTCAATCCATCATTTAAGTTTTGATTAGTCGAATCGAATCGACATGTATCTTATTATTCATAAAAATAAGCACGGAAATAATACCGAGAACTATGATAGCTCGGATAGAAGAGCCATTTTTCCAGGTTTGAATTAAGTAAAAAAATACTTCCCCACCCCACCTAATATTACAACTTTTTTACTGGTCGTATAGTAGTTTTCCACCGCTGCCCCAGTTCTGGCACAAATTCGGGTCGGGGCGGGAGAGGTCGGTACTGCGAGGGCCACGACTCAGTTCGCTTCATTGTGGCGCTTACACATTGCGTCTCGGGTCCAATAAGTACTTGTATGCGTTAGTCACTCTATACTCGATCGATGCAGTGCCACGTGGCAGTCAGTGCAACCGCGTGTTGTTATTATACCTTCCAACTCTCATTCTTGGACGTATTATTAGGTCCAAGCTTTTATTGTATTGATTTTTTGCCAGCATTAATAGTTCTAAACAATATTTTTTATTGTAGAAATTAATTTGGTTGAAATGGCAAGGAACTTGGTTTTACTTGTGCAAACACTCATGTAATCCATAAAATAAATTATAATAGAAACGCTTGGTGATTTCAAGAGTTGAGATTATACAAGGTGCTACAAAAGTACCTAACTCTTTTTACAGCGTGTAACCTACTGGTCAATAGGATGTCAAATCTGTATAAAAAGTTATTTTATAACCTCAAAATTAAAAAAAAATCATAACTTTTTTGTTTTTGTTATTAGCTCAAATTTAAAAATATGTTTGTGCGTGTAGGTGCATTTACATAGCTTTGAGTTGTTAAAACATTGGGAAATTCAATGAAAACAATATTTAAAAAATACTTTTCTCCCGCCACATCGTCCACATTTTATTAATTTAAAAATTAACGGAACGTCATAGAGTAAAAAAAATATTTAGGTTGTGATCCCTATCACCGGGTGCTATTACCCTGTAAAAAGAGTTAGGTACTTTTGTAACACCTATAGATGTTGATGTATCTTATTTTATCTACTATCTATATCAACTCGTCTACCCTTTAAATATTGAAGTCTTTGTCAGTAGTTGACCTCAACCTTTGGCAGGTACCACCACTTGACGTCTTCAATACAATAATAGGCAAACATCATATGGGTTTCCCCATTTACATGATTATTTATGAGCTTAGTACATAGGTTAATAATGTCACACACCAAATGTCTTTAGATTATGTTGTTAACTTCATAATTGTAAATGATAACTACTAAATAAATAAAAAAAATACTTACCCCGACATTTTAGCTTCAAATTAGCATATATCATAAACGGCTGAACCGATTTTGATAAAACATAATATCTAAGGTCATGGCAGCTCAACACTGCGCTGAACGATGGAACCGCAACCTCTCTCTCATTGAGAGAAAACTTTGCCGTTGCCGCGTTGTTCTGTGAGTAGTGGGGCCGTAAGCTAAATCTTTAAAATTTAATAGTCTTTCATAACCCATCCCATGAGAGATGCCTGGGTATGATTTCTGAATTAATTGCAAGTGCACCCCGTTTCGTGGTCTCTATGTTTTCGTCAGCAGAAATCGAAAAGCATTTATTTTTTAACGGTTAATTTACTAGATTTGGTTGTTGATTCAACCCAAAATATTCAATTATGCGCATATTCTGGTCTGGTCACTGAACTTTTGATTACCTACTTTTATAAAGCTGTCTTTTGAGTCTTATTGACGCGTGGTGATCTAGGCCAAGCTCTCTTTACAAGAGAATTCTGCATCTCAGACGTCTGAGAACCTAAAGAATACCATATTAGATACCTAGAACTAAAATGCATTTATTTACCTACACTTGTAGTTATTGCACTTTGATTGTGCTATAAAGTTAGTCAATCGGGTCCTTGAGTCGACTGATGATGCTCGCTTGACCCATTTCCGCTAGCATGTAGGTAAAGGTCAAAGTCATAACCGGCACGTTGCGACAGTGGCGCCACTGCCGGCAGACGCTACTTGCTTTGTTTATTGTATTATACAGTTTTATTTATAAAGGTACCAATTTAACACCTTCGTATTCTAGGTAGGTACAGTCCAAACCTTTGGACTTGAGATTTGAATAAATCACTAGTCACTCACAATAAGAGGTATTGGAAACGGTGCTGATGTAAATTGTGATGTGTTAGCATTGTATTGTTGAACGAGCGAGCGAAGCGAGCGAAGTTCTCCGAGTCTACTGGAACAATCCGGCGTTTGTATGTACCTATGTATGTATGTATGTTTGTATGTATGAATGTTCGTTCGACGATAACTTGAGTAAATTTGGTCTGATCGTTATGAAATTTGGTAGGCGGGTAAATGAAATTAAAATAATTTTTAAGTTCGAACATGAGCCAAATCGGTCGAGGGGTTGCCGAGATATCGGGTTGTTAAGTTTATATGGGGTCGCGAGTTCACAGTTCGGGGCGAACAACTAGTTAATTCTTATTCTGGTGGCTAGGTAATCTTATTAAAAAACTGTTTCAGTTTAGGCTAAAACTGTATTAACGCCATCTATTAGAGAAACCCAACACTAAACTAGCATCTTTTTATTAGGCGCCGGACACACTGCCCTCAGTTCCGTGTAGGTACCGAGTTCAGAGTTCTCAGATTTGCTTCACGAAAACTCCGCGTTCTGACCGCTTCAGTTTGAAACTGTGGACGGTTCTAAGCAACCCCATACATTAGAAAGAACGCGGAACGCAGAACTACGGTTGGTGTGTGCGGCACCTTAGGGGTTAATGCTGTGCTGAGTTGGGTACCATCAACTCTCCAGCCGTCTTGACGTCGAAATTGATTTTTAGTCTTCTGAAAGAAACATTGTAATAAAGTTGTAACCCCATTGTGATCTACCGAATTCATATTTAAGGCTCGGTATAAGGCTAACTAGCGCCACCAATATTGAAAAAATCATATGTCCCTTCAGAAGAAGTTTCTGAAAAAATCCTAAGATGAGCTCATGCGCCATGCTTTTCTAGATTTTTAAGTGTAGGTACCCAACTCAATTTCTTGTCCTAAGCTAAAAAAATTTCGATAACCGCCAAAAACGGCCGCTTTTGGCGGTTATCGAATTTTTTTTAGCTTAAAAGTAAATTTCGAAGAGGGTATCTGCACTTAAAAATCTAGAAAAGCATGGCGGATAAGCTCATCTTAGGATTTTTTCAGAAACTTCTTCTAAAGGAAGATATGATTTTTTTAACATTGGTGGCGCTAGTTAGCCTTATACCGAGCCTTAACTAACCAGCTACAGCTTTCTTTTCACAATCTTAACGCTTTCTTATGCTCTTTCTTTCTCAGACCTCAATCAGACGGTCTTCGTTTATAACTGTAAAGTTCTCTCGCACATTCCAGATGGCGGGTAAATGGTACGAGGTGGAACGCTCATTCTACCTGATGGAGATATCCACGAGCTGCACGGAGCTCGATGTGGTGGTCAACGAGCGAGGATACATGTTCATCGCCATCACCGCCGTCAACAGGTGGTAAGTCACTTATGCTTTTTCCTCTCGTGTTGAAAGCGCACCACTGGGCGGGAGCGCCTAGACGGACTAGTTTTTATCGCGCTCACTCCCATACAAACGAAGAAGTTGTTTTGCTACCCCTAAATATTATCCGATTTCGTTGATTTTGGTCCGACATATCCGACATAGAGAACTCGCTCCGATACGACGCAAAGATTTTTTACATTATTATTATACAACGTGTTACAAAAATCCTAACTCTTTTTACGCGGTGTATGTCAATTCTGTAAAAAAAAGTTGAATAAAACAATTTTTATTTTTTATCTCAAAATTTAAAAAAATCATAACTTTTTTTTTTGATATTAGCTCAAAATTGAAAATATATGTTTGTGTTAGGTGTATTTGCATAGCTTTGAAAATCAACGGAACGTCCTGTAAAAATAATAGGATCTTTTGTAACACTTTTTATTAATTGTATGAGCTTTGCCGATTTTTTGGCCATATATCCCGACAAGACCACAACTCCATTGAACGCATTGTAATGCAGGGAAGGGTGGAAGGCACTAGAACTCGGGGAAAACCACCGATGCGATGGACTGATCAAATCAAGACCACTGTAAGGAAAACATTGTATGAATGCACCCGGGCAACCTCTGACCGAGATAAATGGCGTGGCATCGTAAGGCGCGCAACATCAGCCACTGATAATACTGCATGTGGACCACGACCGCTCTGACAAGAGCGTAACGACGAAGAAGAAGAAGAGCTTTGCCGGCTACCTAGTATAATTTTATGTTCTTTCCAAGGAATGTAAACTACTTATTGAACTACTAGTACAACTTTGTAGTTCCCACAAAACGGAAGCACTGTTCCCCAAGACACAAATTATTTTAGTTTGGGGTTCAGAGTTGACTCTAGCTATTGTTATATTTTTTCTGACACAATAAAAAAAAAAATTTGAATGAATTTGCTACGTCACTGTTTAATTAAAAAAAAAAAAAAAGTTTTCTTGTAATCGCAACACCGCCCCTTCCCCAGGACGGGCAACCCGTGGACGTCGCTCGGCATCGGCATTCCCGTGCACAACGGCTCGTCGCTGTTCCGGTACAAGATGAACAGTCGCGTGCCGTACGCCATCGGGCGGCTGCTGCCCGGCTTCGGCAACTATCACGTGCTGTTCACCGACTATGAACAGTTCGCCATCGTCTGGTCCTGCGCCAGTGTTAGCATCGCGCACTCAGGTAACAATGGCGTCCCAGCAGAAGGAAAAAAACCGGGGTATCCTCGTTTTTCTCCTACCACCAGTGAACTTATCCTTTATAATTAAAATTAGAATATTCTTTGCTTTACTACTAAGGCCTTTTTGCATCTCCGTAATGAGATGATTTATACAGCGTCCAGTGGCACCTTCACGCAAACTAGATGGGTGAAGAGACCACTCGGCGCTGCAGTGCCTGGGACATTGTTTTAGATGAAGTAGGCTTGCCCAGCACCTATACCATCCTGACAGCTTAGTCGGCCTAGCCCACAGGAAAGACAAGTCAATACGTGTGGAGCCAACTAAGCCGCTATGTTCCCAGTGTTCGCTATGCCGGTTCGATTCCCAATGCGGGCATGTATCTATGACTTTGTTTAATTTCAAAGTTACGTACATTTGTGAATTTGAAGTAGCAATACCACTCGCTAACTGTGAAGGAAAACATCGTGAGGAAACCCGCGGCTTAGTTTGCTTTACTACAAAAACATTAAAAGGACGACAGCATTAATAAATCTAAATTGAAGCCGTCAACTGGAAGCCCATTTTTGGCGCCATTGCGTTACAGACTCAGGCCCCAGTTCGCCATCGTCTGGTCCTGCGCCAGTGTTAGCTCATTGCAGTGACCTCTGTCGGGCGCTCAGAAAACTACTATACTCTAACTCTAGTTAACCTATCCGGTATCGCGTCAGTAAAGCTTCTATTGTAGTTGAGTAGATCTTAGACTACGAACAGTTCGCCATCGTCTGGTTATGTGCCAATGTTTATTAGCATCGCGCACTCGGGTGAGATACAAGGATTTTTTTATTAGTTCCTAAGTGCTCCGTGTCGCCACTTTCCACGCCAGGAAAGCTGTTATTAGGAAGGGCGAGGAGCATGATTTCAGGACCGGCCGCGTGATCACGGCAAGAAATCAAAACACCTAGGATCACCGAAATATGTTGTCCTCCACCATGCCCGAAATTTTCAATGTTCCATCTTAATCAAACTGTGCAACTTATTATTTCATCATAGATGCCTTTCAAACGTTTATCATTGGTGCCACTGCAGGGCCCTTAGCCTGTAACACAATGGTGCCAAAATGGGCTGTCAGGTGACGACTTCAATTACGATTTGCTAACGCTGTCTGTCCTTTTAATGTTTTTGTAGTACAGCTAAGAATATTTTGATTCTAATTCTAGACGATTAGTTCTCTGGTTGTAGGAGAAAAACGAGGAGAGCCCGGTTTTTTCCTTCTGCCAGGACGCCATTCACCCGCCATTGCGTTATAGGCTAAGGGCCCAGTTTCCCCAACCTAATATTTTTTAATAGGTTTTCCATACCCTTATATAACGTAGTTTGTTTCTTTCCCCCGCAGACCGCATGTGGGTGCTGGCGCGGTCGCGCGAGCTGCCGGCGGCGCTGCGGGCGCAGGTCTACGCGATCATGGAGGAGCTCCGCCTCGACCCCGATAGACTGATCCTAGCTAAGAACCACAACTGTCCACAACACTAGCAACTGACTACAGGATGCAATCGGATTCGAAAGCGTTACTTTAAGTCGGCTATCTACTGATAACTACAAACAAACTGTACATGGTGGCAACAAAAATACCTGTTCCATACATAAGGTAGACTCAGTACTGCACCAAATGTATGGAACAGCAGATATTTTTTTCGCTCAATTTTTTGCCACCTAGTACAAGTTGTTTGTAGTGATCTAGACAGCCTAGTTCCGTTATCGAATTCGATTGCACCCTGTAGACTAGTTCATGTTTGGTCACTTTAGTCTGACACTGGGTTGGAAACTGTCTGATTGCGCGGACTGATGCGCTTGATGACAAGCAGAACTTGTGTGCAAAAAGTGCTCCATACATGTGATTTATGCCGCCCCTTATGATAAACGCGATGTACCTAGATGTATCCAAAGTTTTGGACCAAAGATGTAATTTTTACTGTTTGGAACTTAAGTTTCGAGAAGTTACAGCACGTTTATTAGATAGAGGGCCAGTGGCGAATGGGCGAAAACAGGCGGAGTCTTTATCCAAACGAATAGATGTGGCCCAGACAGTAGTTTTTATTCTAATGTAAGTAAAATAAGTTATTTAAGAGAAAACAAAAATAAAACTTCTCCATGGTTCTACTTTTAATAAAAAATATGTTTTTATTTACAAATAAAATAAAGTGTATACGTAGAAATTCGTCAAAGAGATTTCACAAGACGGATATTACTGGAAATGCAGACTCTATCAATATTTTTGCTATTACAAAATGATATGAATTCACTCTGATAAAATGCAAACAAAAGTTGGAAGACCAAGTAGAGGAGAATAAAAGGTGTAACAAAAAATTGTGCAGAAATAAAACAACTAACTTTATAAAATATGTATACATGTGATGTGTCTTGCTTGATACATTATGATTTATGATTTATTTATTTGGTTTTCGCGCATCTTGAACACAGACTGTATCCAATATTTGGCTTCATTTATTACTGCTTAAAGAGACATAATAATACTGCAGATACATTTAAACTGGATTGTAGAGAAATGTAAAAACAAACTTTTACAAATCATTACATTACCTAGAAGTTTCCTATGTTGAAATGCCAAATTCTATTTTATAGTTTGAGATTCAGATTTGGTTAAATTTTGATTTTAAAACTCCGCTACATCAACCAATTTTATTAAAAGTTTCTGATTATTTTAAATAGATTATTGTCGCAGCTGTATGTACAAAGTAGGTGGCTGCTTCACAGGATGTAATCAGATGGTAGACCCTTAACAACTACAACATAAAAGTAGAATTAACTCAACAGTAAACTTCATTAATAACAAAATTGTGCAAACACAAAATATCCTAACTAAACAATAAATAAAACTAAAAACATTAACTTTTAATGATTTTCAATATTCACACTTTTATTTGAAACAGGTCGCCAGGTAGCTGGGATAGTTAATTTTTTAAACAACGAAAATAATTGCTATTCGACCAGTCTAGAAAAACTAAAAACATATCTCCTAAGATAGATAATAAATACAAGTTGATACTTCTTCATTATTAAGTACCCATACAATAATATTTACAAGATCCGAGACCACCCACAACAGCATTTAGGCCTTCAGAATTATCACTTTAATTTACGAAACTTACATTCACACACATTACACGCACATAGAGAAATCTGAACACAGAGATTACTTTAGTATCACAAGCAAACGCACTTTTAGTAATTGTTATCTCTATTGACGGCACAGTTCCTCACTTCTTTCAATGTGAGACACTCGGCATCTCTATTCCTGTAGTCGTTTGGCGAATTGGAGGACAGACTGTCGACAGAGCTGTCGCAGTGGCTGAGCTGGTTGTGTTGTTGATGCGGTTGCTCGGTGGGTCTCGGGTGTTGCATAGCATACTGGTGCATCCACAGTTGCTTCTCTTCAACCTCTTTGCTGACGACCACAAAGAGCTCTTTCTCTTTGCTATCCAGTTGCTCTTTCAGGTACGCTATTAGGTCACTGCTCTGTAATAGAAAGAGATAGCTTGTGAGATTTTATGTAAGAACTCAAAAATTTATATAAACTAACAGTTAAGTCAATAAAATTATCAGAAGAAAAATTATTTAAAAACAATCTTTATGTACGGTCGGCCACAATCTCATATACCCCATGGCAGCTCTTACCGCGCGCGGCATAAGGGCGCCAATCGAACATAAAGGGGTATCTGAGACTGTGGCCGACTGTACCTGTTGCTTATTTCCTACACCTTTTGTAAGTGCCATTTAAGTAGTTTGGCAATTCTTACCCTGCCAATAAGCTGTGGTACATCCAACTTAGAGTCGAGGTTGTAGAAGTTGCCCTGTATCTGGCGGATGGTGATCCAGTGTCGGCGACGCAGCGGTAGCATCACAAAGCCCAGCTTGTAGTCAGATGGGACATTGAGGATAAAGCCGCAGATGTTTGACAGGTCTAGGCATCCGGGGTCTCTGAAGAAGAAATATTTTTTTGTACTATAGGTAAGTATTTTTATTTTTTATTATTCTGTGTGCATATTTAATAACCATGGTCTACTTCTATAAAGAAACTAATCAGTTACCATTTGACAAGGACTTGTTCAAGAAAACTAACTAACTATTCAAAGGAACAATGAACTGTTTATAGTTTAAACTTTTGAAAAATCTTTGGGCCACCTACTTGATGGGTGGAGTGAAGCTGCATTGCCTGACCTGGGACATGTTTATTAGATGAAATAGGCCCAGCATAGCACTTAATAAGTAATGAGATAATGAAATAACTTCTGCCATAAGGAAGAACTTGTACAATTAATTATTTATCATTATGGTGCAATAAATTTGTCAGGTTAGCCGAGTTTAAAAACTTACTTTCTTTTATCAAACCAGACGGCTTCACAGCCCTTCTTCTGCAGGGCTGCCATGATGACATTGATGTCATAGTTGCCAAGCCCCAGCATGGACCGGTGCGGGTTGATCCACACGTTGGGCGACAGCTGGTTGCACAGCAGGTCCAGCTCGCTCTTGCTGAACGTCCCACGCGTCTGAAACGTGTTCACTTTGTTGATTCGGCTGAAGGTTAGGTAAATATCCGTATAGAAATTCGTGAGCCGTGTGTTTACACAAAAGTTGGTAAAATTACGTTTCTATAAAAGAATTGGGGTTGCCGTTACATACCTGGAATAAGTTATTCAGTGCATGCAATGCACATAACTCTTTTACTTGTTTTTCATGGTAAATAATTGGTTTCGAAGTCATTGCGCTTATTCCTGGTCTTTCATGTTTTCTGAGGACAGGTATTTTTTATTTATTTTTGTAATGTTTAGAGAAAGTACAAAATGTATTCTAAAACATATTTTTGCACTTGAAAGGACTGAAAAACAAGCACTTTCGCAATTTCCAAAATTCTGTAAATTCGAGGAAACAACAAATGTCAAAAATTTTGACAGCCGAGGGACACAGATAACAAGTCAACGAAAAGCCTCACAGAGTGCAGCCTGCGTTTCAAAATCAACACACATGCTCTATGTACAAAAAATGCATTTTTGTCTTTGGTTCAATTTGACACATAACCTCAATATTTACAATTTTGTCAAAGAAAGTTTAAGAAAGGGTAAATAAATAAATTGTAAGTTTTAATTTCTAACTAAGCAAGTGGCGTCTTCTTTTGCTCATTAACTCATTTGTATAATGGAGAATAATGGCGATCACCCAGAACAGAACTTTAGCCCATTGTCCGTACAGGATGTAGACGTAGACTTTTTGCCTATCGTATACGAAATCATTCGCAGGTATTTACACGTAACAGTATTTATTTTTAGCTTTCTTTCAACTGTTGTTATTATTCTTTCATCTGGCTGTTGCATTCTTAACAATCCATTTTCCTACGCAGCGTTGAGAGGGAGTTCCAGGACAACGCAGCGAAGAATCGCGAGTCACAAGACTGCAGCCAAAAAGTACTTGAGTTACAGAAGAAGTTTGACGCTGCCCGAGGCCAAGTAAGATGATAAACAGTACTTAAGTCTCTTGCACTGAAAGTAGTGCTCTTGTGGCAACCATAGAAAAAGCTGTACAGGTGTCCGTCATGAAACCAGCAATACCAGTACCTATCTTCTATAAAAGACCTTACACATCACAAATATTGATGAAAAGAACCTGCAAGATTAAAACAACTAACTCTTAACTTACTTTCAGATCAAGCGTCTGCCCGGCATCGACTACAACAAGCAAGACCAACTGAAGCAGTTTGAGATCCTTCGCACTCAGCTCAAGCTGAAACGCGAGCTGCTGCAGAAGTACCGTAATAATATGTGCTCGTTCGAAACCTCATTCAAGTGAATAACGCCATGCCGCTGAGGACAATTCTGAGGTTAATAATTTATTTACTTTTCTTCATAGTTGAGCTGATTTCAATAAGATGTTACCATATCAACCAAAATAACTTAAAAAAATGAAAACAATAACAAAATATATATAGGGTGCACTCTAAGTCTGTATATTGCAGTGCAACGTATGTATGAGGGTTACAGCCCTGTCTCTTGTCATTCACTATTCTTGGTTTTGAATCCTACTTAAGACGAAATACGACGCACAACTAGCGCCGCCAATGAAAAAAAAACATATCTTCTTTTTGGATGCGTTTTTAGCAAAAAACGCTCCTACGATTTCTCAACGCATCCAAAAAGATTTTTTTTTTTTTCATTGGCGGCGCTAGATGTGAGAACTATTGCGTCTTAAGTCTTAACAAGTTCTGTTTTTTTCAGTCTACAGGGTGTTAAAAGACCGCCAACAGATCCGAAAGGTACGCATACTGGACACCAAAACAAAGTACTTTTTCGATAAATTATTGCTGGGAAATGGTTTTGGTTTTTTAGGTTATAATTTTGGAAAATATTGTATCACGCAATGGAAGTGTAACGCACAGAAGTTATATTGCACAAGCGTTGACATAAAGTTGTGTTACTTACGCTTGAAGTGCCGATGTTTAGAATACATTGCGGGTTGCAATTTTAACGTCGTTTTATGCAAGATATATTCAAAATTTTGATATGGCTTCTTGAGAAGAAATGTTAAGTACTCGATACTGAGCAAATTTCTGCAATAAAAAAAGTTTGAAAAGTCCGACTTTGAACCTCATTATCTCGGAAACCATTGATTTCCCAGGTATAGTTCCATGGGCAAAAATGTTCAGTATGATGAGGACAATGCGTGGTTTCCCGCTTTGTTGGCGGTCTTTTAACACCCTGTATACTATTATTTTAATGGTGCTGTGTGTTACAGGTACTTGGCGAACAATGAGCAGTTGGTGCAACGTATTGCCGAGTCGTACCCGGTGCGGCGCGCTGCCCAGCTCGCCATCTCAGTCTTCTACCGCGGGAAGGAGAAACTAAACGATATGGACCCACAGAAGGTTAACAGGCTTGTGGCTTTCTTCAAACGGTTCAGAGAGAATGTCAAGGAAGGCATTGAAGATGCTAAGAAACAAGTAAAGAAATAGGTAAAGCTTCTAGATTATAAATTATAATTTAGTGAATCAATGTAATTTTAGGAATCTGTAGTAGCGACTTATACAAATAAAATACCCTTTTATAGTTCGAGCTATTTTAATTTCTCTCACTCAGAACAAATCAATAAAAATATTTTCTCACTTAAACTAGTAAAATCACAATAGTCAAATTGTATTGCAGACATGGAATACTGAGTAGTCTTTGATATGGAGGTGGAGCTAGCAGTTCTAACAAATACTGTACCTTAGGAAGTCTAGCTACTAGCCAGAGTAACTGGTATCAAGGGTTACATAACATGTTACGTCATGGCATTCCAGTCATAAGAATTAAATAAATCAAAGATGTCTAGTAAGTTTAATCATTGTAATGAGATTTAAAAACAACATTTCTCTGTTTTGTCAAAAAAAAAAGATTTTCCAATCATAAACCTAAAACAAACGCAACTGACAACGTATGTACCAAAGGAAAAAAAACACACATTCCGATTGAATAGGAATCCAAAACATTAGACAGCTACACAACTAATGGCTCAAATGAGCCAATCTTCATTTAAATATTAGTTTTCATAAGTGAGTGAAAGATTTCTAGAATCTCGAGTAATAGTTTGAAAAAGTACGCCCATTTACAGCTAATACAAATGTCAAAAATATTCTGTAGAGTCCCCTAATATTCTTAAACACAAATTGCGAGTATCCACCTAAGTACCTTGTACTTTGTTTATCCTGAGTGAATGTTGAGATGGCTTGGCCATGGGTAAGTTTGATCACTAGCTATTCCATATGACCCCTCGGGAAAATAAAGGGAAATTGCGATACCGCGAAGGTAACTCTTATTACGTTCCTAATATAAATTTATTATAGGAATAGGAGTGCTAAGTCAGATTGTAGAGGATAATAAACACTATTTTATGAACATCACAAACGTAGCCTCAACTTCACGCGAAACAGTTTCAGCAAAACGGTTTTACATTCGCGCGCTATCACACCGTGAGATTATGTGTTTCTGATACGAACGATGACCCCGGCGTAAAACCGTCGCGTGACTGAAAGAATCTCGATTGAAATCTTATCAAAGAGCCATTTTAGAATAGAAACCTAGTAGTAAGAAAGTAGATACTATCGGCTCCAGATGATTTGCATCTATTATCTACCGCGTCCAGTAGCTATTTAATAGGGTAGCCGAGCTCAGCACCCGCACTATTAACTCAGTTTGGCAACTAAGCCGTAGTTTTCCTCAAGTTTCATCTTCATTAGACGCTAGGCCGTACGTCCGTGATGTCCACAAAGTCTGTGATGTCCACCTTCGTTCCCTATGGATCCAGTGGCTAAATCCATAATGGATCCAACGAGATTTTACTTTCTCTTTAGATCCATTTTTCAAAATCTGGTTCTAAAGAGAAAGTAAAATCTCGTTCGATCTAGCCACTGGATCCATAGGAAACGAAGGGATGTCCACACCAGTGCGAGGTCTAGTTGGCAGCGACCGCGGGCTGATCCAGCGGCTTGTCGCGCTTGGTGCGCGAGCGCCGCCCGCCGCGGTGTCCGCCGGTCTCCGTGCGCTTGTCGGCCTGCATCTCGAACGGAGAGTCCAGCGTGGTCACGTCGCTCTCCTGCGGAACAAATAAATTAATAATGAGTAAGACGAGGTTGATCTCGGTGATAAGGATGGCTCTTAATTTTGTTTGTAGATGGGTGATGGGGGCCGCATTGAAGATCCCCCATAAAGTATCTTGAAGTAAATTTAATATGTGGGTTTATGGGTGTTTAAGGTGACCGAGGGCCCGCGGATACGAACAGCGAAAGACCGAGAAGGGTGGCGTAACGGGGAAAAGGCCTATACGCTACGATGATGAAGAAAACGAGGTTGAGCGCGAACCTGAGGCCTAGGAAAGGGAATGTCCCGCATAAGAACGGAAGTCTGTGGTGTTCATTACTTAGGCCTTTACAAGTTTACCAGTCGACGGGTAAGGCCCACTGCTACACATGCCTCGTCCTTTTCACGCAAACTACCTCAGCAAGACAAGTCTGTCTGGCAGTCTTCACAATATCCTCAACACATTCGCTACCCATCGATCGTTCAGGCTCCGTGTCTGCCCGTCACTGCGATGATATATGCAGTGTCTAGCTAGTAGCATCTTCACCTTCGTACGATAATTGTTTGAAGTCAAAGTGACCTATCAGGTCGCAACAATATTCTGACGTTTGAGATCAATCAACTAACTGGAAGCTTGGGTTGCAGAGGGGTCTGGCTAGATACTGACATGCTGACAGCACCCAGCTAGACTGATAGTAGTACTGACCAGCGGTAACGCAGCGGCGACGTGACCGGTGGGCGGCGGCGAGTATCACTCGCAGCACGTTGTTAACAACTAGCTAGAGCGGTAGATACTGACCAGCGGTAACGCGGCGGCGACCTGACCGGCGGGCGGCGGCGCGCGGACGTGCGGCGGCTTGCGTGCGGCGGGCGGCGCGGCGGCGGCGGGTATCACTCGCAGCACGTTGCCCACGGCCTTGGTGCGACCCTCGCGGAACACCTGCGAACATTCGACGGTTCATTGTAGTACCGATAATTTCTACCAAAAAAATTGTGCGTCGACCATCAAGTACTATGGTACGGAGGGCCACATTCACAGATACCCCATGGCAGCTATTACCGCGCGCGGCATAAGGGCGCCAATCGAACAAAAAGGGGTATCCTAGCGTGTGGCCGACTTTACAGAGGGTCTTTACAAGGTCACGTTACGCCTTTCTGTCCTCAGCAACTCTTTTGGCTTCGCTCCAGCAAGCGTAGCATAAGGCTGGGTTAGAGCGTATCTATGGGTTTATAACTATGATTATCTCACTCTTTTGTCTGACATAGAGCGGGATAGACGGAGTTATAAACCTATACGCTTTATCCCAGCCTTATGCTACTCGCAATTCGCTTTCTGATATGTTCTTTTTCGTATCTCGAGTCGAAAGCGTAACACTTTGTGTCATTGAAACTTCCTTACCAAACATAGACATAGCGTACGTTTTTTGTATAAAAACTATAATGGCTATAGACAACAAACATAAATAAGAGTTAAATTAGGCTGACTTGTTCCCAAGATTTTAGAAAGGGAACAAGTCAGGTTTTTTGGCACAGACAATTGAAAATCGCCATTTGCGAAAAAACCTGACTTGTTCCCTTTCATAACCGATTGAGAAACAGCCATACATAGTGGTGACCTTGAGAGTCGTCAGTGAACGCGTTCTAACGTTCAAACATCTGTTTCAATACACAGCCTGAAAAGTTTATTTACCATGCATTTAGGTCAAGTTTGTTAAAGTTTGATCAGCCGATTGTTGTGAGGCAGGCAAGTTACAAACAAATTCACCTTTGATCCCCGCAAGGCCGAATGCCGAGCTCGCTCAAGCGGCGCCAAAGGCCGAGATGGGGGTTGACTGATGGGCGTAGCGTGCAGGGGGCGTAGCCATACAGTTTTTTTATATGATTACTATCCGCTTATCTTTCCTGTGGGCTATATAGGCCGACTCAGCTTTTAGGATCGTATAGGTGCCAGGCAAGCTTACTCCATCTTACCAATGTCCCAGGCAGCGTCCGAGAGTGTCACTTCACCCACCTAGTGTGAATTTAGGTGCCACAAAAAATCCACTCAACCATTGAGCGCCAAAACACTCGAAAATAGCCCTTATTGAAATGAACAATCTTTTTTTTTCACATTTAATAACGGTGTTATGAATGAAACGCGTGCGTACGGAACAACTGCTTTTATTACACTAACTGATCAAGCACCCAACATCCCTCCACCATAATTCCTTAAACTACGTACCTAACTATCTTAATTTGACAACCTGAATCTACCATGTGGCAGGTGCTTAACTACTTTATATAATACTAAAAATATTTACGGTAATCAACTGGGGGCTTATTTCTTAATACCATATGCGACCGAGGTGCCCTAACAGCTGGATCAGCTTCGTCTGCTGGCAAAACGTTTGGGTTAGGGCTGGCGTACATGGGTCGAGAATTTTCTGCGGGGTTTACCGACGCCTCGGACTCTAGACCAGGGTCAGCTTCTGCCCACTCCTCCTCCTCGATTTCAGGCTCCTCCGCATCCGTCGAGAATCTTGTAGAACCGGCCTCCTCAATACCGGGTTCGACCGGCACGTTTGATGGCCCTGGCTGCTGGTCTTCAAGTTGGTCTTCCCATAAGGCCCAAAAGGGGAACTCTCCAGACCCGTCTGGTTCTACCTGTGCACTTGAGTCATCTGTAGTACTGCCAGATAACCCATCTTTTAACTTATGTATCTGGTTTATGTGTTTCTTCATTGTTTGTCTAATTTCCGGAACATAAATCTCATAAAGGCTTTTGCCTATTTTTTTTACGATAAACCCTTTTACCCACTTATTATTAGAATGTAACTTAATTAGCACTATGTCATTGGGCTTTAACTGCAAATTCCTGTTGCCCTTGTAATATTTAATCTGCAAAGACTGTTTTTCATTTATAATTTTAATCAAATCTTGCGACGAAAGTGACGGTGAGAGTTTATTTAATTGCAACAAATTAAAACGAGTTCTCAACGGCCGGCCAAACATCATCTCGGCCGGTGAGCTGTCCGTCGTGGAATGTTTTGAATTTCTGTACCTAAACAAAAACTCTAAAAGTCGCGCATTTATTTCTGTCCACGTTTTCCCTTCTAAACAAAGCCCTTTTATGTGTTTTTTTACAATCTTTACGGAGATTTCCGCCTGCCCATTGCTTGCGGGTGAATATGTCGGTGAAGTCAAATGTTTTATCCCGTTTAGCCTACAAAATTCCTTAAATTCTTGGGACGTGAATGACGTTCCATTGTCACTTACCAAAGTATTTATAGTGCCAAACCGAGACATGACTTCCTGTAATTTTCCTATTACTACCGCAGTACCATAGCCATTGTTTAACGGAAAACATTCAATCCATTTTGTATAGGCGTCCACTACTATGAGAAACATTTTTCCTTGTAATGGACCGAAAAAATCTAAATGTACCCTGTACCATGGGACTGGCGGGTATGGCCACGGAGTGAGCGGCGCGCGGGCCGGAGCGGGTTTCAGCTGCATGCATATAGGACATTCTGCTACCAACGACTCAATGTCGCGATCAATTTGTGGCCACCAAAACAAAGAACGTGCTTCAGTTTTTGTTTTATTTACCCCAAAATGCGTTCTATGGAGTTCTTGAAGTATCCTATGCCGTAACGCAATTGGGATGATTATTTTGTGACCTCTCATCAGACACCCCTGTTCTACGGATAGATCATGCCTACAACTGAAAAAATATTTTATATCATCGTTATTATTTTTATTCGGCCAACCCGTAGTTACATATCGACAAACCAGTTGCAACACCGCATCGTCCCTTGTTCCCTTGCAAATCTCGGCCAATGTGACCGGCAAGTCGCCATCTACGACAAAATTAATGTAAGTGGCTCGATCTATCGGCTGCGCGTCCGGTAGCGGCGGCGGCGGCAGCGGCGGTGACGTCACCGACCCGTTATCAGTGTTATCACTCGCTATGGTTTCACAATCAGCTGTCGCCCGGCTCAAGTAATCGGCACAATTTTGCGCGCTCTTTACGTACTGTATTTCGTAGTTGTAGCCACTTAGGAATAAAGCATAGCGTTGCAATCGGTTTGCACTGACTTCTGGGATACCTTTGTGGGGATGAAAAATGTACATTAGTGGTTTGTGGTCCGTGCGCAATATAAAGGGTGTTTCTAGGCCATACAGGTATTGGTGGAAACGCCGCACGCCAAATACTATCGCTGTTGCCTCTTTTTGTATCTGGCTGTAATTACGTTCGGCCCTGTTTAATGATCTAGAAGCGTACGCAATCGGCCGTTCAACATCACCCTCTATTTGTGCCAAAACTACCCCTAAAGCCCAGGGGGAGGCATCGACCGTTAATGTCAACTTGCAGGTAGCATCAAAATGGGCCAGGACTTTTTCTGAGGCCAATTCCTCTTTTATTTTATCAAAAGAGTTTTGGTGTACTTGCGTCCACTCCCATTTTGCATCCTTCTGCAACAAGTTATTTAACGGGCATAAAATTGACGAAGCATGCTGAACGAACACCCTGTAGTAATTGACCAACCCAAGAAATGACTTTAATTCGTGAATATTCTTGGGTTGCTTCGCATCTACCATTGCTTTAACCTTGCTTTGATCTTTATGAATGCCATTTTTATTTATTCGAAATCCTAAATAAGTCACTTCGTCCTTGTACAAGTGACACTTATCCTTGTTTAACACTAACCCTGCTTCTTGTAATCGTGTGAATACCTCTTCTAACCTCTGGGAGTGCACATCCTTAGTGGGGCCGGTTACCAACACATCATCGAGCAAGCACAAAACCCCGTCAATCCCCCGCAGCAGGTTTTCCATAGTTTTTTGGAATATAGCTGGTGCGTTAGATAATCCATACACTAACCTAGTGAATTTAAACAGCCCTTTGTGAGTATTTATTGTTGTTAGTATTTGTGAATCCTCGTCTAAGCATAACTGAAGGTAAGCTTTACTTAAATCTAATTGCGAGAACTGTTGACCGCCATGCAACTTTGAAAACAGTTCCTCAATTCTAGGCATCGGATATTTTTCTATTTGCAGGACTTTATTTAAGGTAACCGAGAAGTCTGCGCATAGCCTTATTTCGCCGTTATGCTTTAAAACTGGAACCGTTGGGCTTGCAAAATCTGATCTCTCAACTGATTGTAAAACACCTTCCGTCACCAGCCTGTCTAACTCCTGTTCTATTTTTGACCTTAAAGCGAAAGGGACAGTTCTTGGCCTAAAAAAAATAGGTTCACTGTTGGGTTTTAGAGTTAATTTAACTTTGAATTTATTCAAGCATCCCAACTTTTCCGAAAACAAATTGGGAAATCTTTTCATGTAGTATTGGACCATTGTTACTTCTGCGCAATTATTTACTTTTGCTATTTGCATCTCAAATAACACCAAAAAATCTCTCCCTAACAAAGCGGGTCCACCACCTCTAACGACAAAAATCTCGATGTTTTTACTGCCTTCGTATCTGACCGTAGCTTGGAACATACCAACAACATTGACGATTTCTCCTGAGTATGACTTTAGAATTGTTCTCGGAGCTGATAACGGTAAATGGCCAAAGTGTTGTTTATATGTCTCCAACGGAATGGCCGTAGCACAAGACCCACTATCAACCTCGAAATCAATAAATTCTCCACATACCTCGACGGACAACTTCATCGCTTCGCCGCGGTAGCTGCGAATATTGTAGATAGTGCATTGTTTACCGTCATCCTCGTTACTTTCGTCGGCTGATTGTACCATGTTTACACGTTTGATTTTACACATTTTTTTAAGGTGGCCCTTTTGACCGCACTTTGTACACTTATAATTCTTAAATCTACACTTTTCGACACTGTGGTTGTTGTAACCACACCCTTCACACCGTACACTGTTAGTCGACGACGACTCTGACGCTGACGTGACCCTATAGAGGTCCCCGGGGCCGGGCGGCAGAAGCGGCGGCGCGCGCGCCGGTGTTATCGACTGGCGCGCTGCCTGCCGCGCGCTGCTTAGCGATACCGCGATGTCCAACGCCTTACTAAGCGAGAGGTTATCAGGATTTTCCATGAACAACCTGTCCCGTTCTGCGCCTGACTGCATCCCGAGTATAAAACGGTCACGTAGCATGTCATCTACTCCTGGCCCGAATTTGCAGTCCGCTGATAGTTGTCGAACTCGCGCAGCCCACTGAGTAAAATCCTCGCCTACCCTCTGTGACGCACTATGAAAGAAGTGCCTTTCGGCGAAAAGCGACTTTTTCGGTAATAGATGTTTATCTATTTCCTTCACAATATCTTCATAAGATATTGTCTCCACTGTTTTCGGAGCTATTAACTCGCGTACCAATTTATACGCGGTTTCGCTGAGTGCACTGAGAAGTACCGCACGACGCCTATCATCACTTGCAGAGTCACCTTCCTTTTTTATTATTAGGTTTGCACCTAACCAAAGGTTCAGTCTCTCTTTAAAAACACACCAATCGTTTCCTAATTCGAAACTAGGAAGATTCCCGATAAGCGCACTGTTCATTTTGTAGCCGAGTAAATTAATTTGCACCGCGCGCGAACAAAGAACCGATCGTTCGCCAGTTGTTATGAATGAAACGCGTGCGTACGGAACAACTGCTTTTATTACACTAACTGATCAAGCACCCAACAAACGGTTATTCTTACGGTGGATATTTTAGGGAATTCAGGGGCTGGACGCTGTATTAATCATCTTACTACAAAGGTGCGAAAGTCTAATGTCTAAGTGATAGAAGATAGAAAGACGTTATTAATAGCCACGGAAATACAGTGATAAAAAATAAAAACAGAACATGGACACACAATTACTTACATACTAGGTACGGTCGGCCACAGTCACACATACCCCATGGCAGCTCTTATCGCGCGCGGCATAAGGGCGCCAATCGAACAAAAAGGGGTATCCTAGCGTGTGGCGTACGTACAAACGACATAACTGTCGGAACATCTCCGCAGCTAAAAATAGGAACTGAATCAGCACTTGTTGTAGGTTACCTATGTAAGTCTACAACTTATATGCATATGCTTACCATCCGCTGCCCTCTCCGCAGGTACTCCGGATGCTTGATGAAGCGGAACCGCACCAGAGCCTTGTCTCCCGTGCGGAGACAGTCGCGGGACATTGACAAGATGGAAGCGGTTTGCCGGATGCTCCCGCAGTGCACTGTCAATGGAAGAACACATGACGTGATATTCTTTCGATAAATTATTGTTATCAGGAGCTATGACCTACCGAAAATAAATGCATATTTAAAAGTGGCGGCCAAAGACCATAAACCGGTAAACCTATTTATAATAATAATAATAATTTAGCTCTTTATTTCCATATCATAAGTTTTAATTTACAAATCAAATGAATTAGATTAAATAATTATAATTTTAATTTATGCATTCGGGGTTATTTTAATTTTCTTTCCGAAAAGAAAGAAATTGGAGAGGTAAAACTATTTAAGAACATTAAATTAAAAAAAAAAACAAGATGGTCCGTCATAAAGTAGTTTCTTGTGATAACAGTGATTTTTTTAAAAATCGGACCCGTTTTGAGCGAGGAAAGTGTGGAATACGAAACCAAGATTTTGTAGATTTTCTTCAGGTTGTCCCTTTCGCTCAGTATTTGCGCACACGACATAGCAACAGATTTTTCAACAGATTTGTCTGTACTGCTATACGCTCTTAAGATAAGCAACATAGAGAATTCTTTTGAGCCGTACCGTCACGGGCCCAATTGGCCACAACAATAGCATGGCACCTAAAGGAGATCGCTCACCCATAGCCTGGTATCTCGAGGAGATGGTGGTGGGGTGATGCAGCACGAGTATCTCCCCCTCGAACTGCCAGCAGGCTTGCGGGTTGAGCGCGGGGGACACCATCACCATGCCCTTGCGGATCTGCGAGCGCTTTATCTGTTGACAAACGTCAGTCAGGGTCAGAAACATTGTATTGGTTGACAAACGTCAGTCAGGGTCAGAAACATTGTATCAGTTGACAAACGTCAGTTAGGGTCAGAAACATTGTATCGGTTGACAAACGTCAGTCAGGGTCAGAAACATTGTATCGGTTGACAAACGTCAGTCAGGGTCAGAAACATTGTATCAGTTGACAAACGTCAGTTAGGGTCAGAAACATTGTATCGGTTGACAAACGTCAGTCAGGGTCAGAAACATTGTATTTGTTGACAAACGTCAGTCAGGGTCAGAAACATTGTATCAGTTGACAAACGTCAGTTAGGGTCAGAAACATTGTATCGGTTGACAAACGTCAGTCAGGGTCAGAAACATTGTACGCAGTAAAGTTACACTCGGTCCGATGCCATAAAGAAGCCAGCAGGGCACGCAACCCATCGCGCCTATAACCGTGATGAGTAAAGATAATGGTCAAGTTCCTCAGAATTGAGGAACCGGTTTAGAAGAACGCAAAAACCAGGCTTCAAGTCCACATACCGACTTTTTCAAGTGATTGTGATGGGCCAGATTGAGAAGATGCGATTTAGTAGAAGAAGGAAGAAGTGGTCCAGGAAAGGGATGGAGGTGGCCACAGTTAAAGATCTGTTTCGCTTGGCAAGTAATAGAGAAGAGTGTGGTTAGCTGCCGGCATATCTAACACACATTCATTACAGACAACAAAAATATGTAAAATAATATCTTTTTTTAAAGAAAAAGCACTGATTGTGAGCTCGGTTGTGTTCAGAGGCCACCCTTGGAGCAGCGTATAACAGAAGATTCTTTTGACACGATATAGAGAAGGCTGATCACCCACCTTCTTGAGCGCGAAGCTGGCGGTCTGCCCGCCGCGCACCTCGGGCACGTTCATGCGCTTGCGGTGGATGCTCTTCACCGCGATGGGGGTGAAGTGACCCAGCGGGTCGGGGCCCAGCAGCAGGCTGTCGTTGAGTCTGATCACACCCTGTAGCGTCGTGCCGGAGACCACGGTGCCGACGCCCTGGGAAATGGGATTTTGTTATGAGAGGTGAATGGTAAAAGGTGGAAAACTTAATTGAACGAGCGGGCGAAGCGCACCACGGTGTCGACGCCCTGGGAAATGGGATTTTGTTATAAGAGGTGAATGCTAAAAGGTGGAAAACTTAATTGAACGAGCGGGCGAAGCGAGAGAAGTTCTCCGAGTCTACTTGAACAATCCGGCGTTTGTATGTTTGTGTGTATGAATGTTCGTTCAAAGATAACTTGAGTAAAGATCTAATCGTTATGAAATTTGGTAGGCGGGTAAATGAAATAAGAGGATTTTTTAAGTTAGAACATGAGCCAAATAGGTCGAGGGGTTGCCGAGATATGGGGTTATTAAGTTTATATGGGGTCCCGAGTTCACAGTTCGGAGCGAACCAAACTAGTTAAGAGCAGTTATAAGAATGTAAATTGTACCACTCACCGGCACAGAGTATGTGTCGTCGATCTGGAACTCAGCCGGCTTGTCGTCCTGCGAGGGCATGCGCGTCTTCAGCAGGTTGAGGAACATGGTCAGCAGCTCCAGGTTGTCTCCCGTCACGTTCGACACTTGGAATATTGGACATAGCCTGCCGGGAGAAACAAACTATGTAGCTGCTAAAATAAAGATCTTAGCACGTCTAGAACTTTCTTTAACGCGGTGCATAGTGAATAACCCACGTGCCAAGAAAAATGCACAAAATCGAGTCCTTACACTAAACAAATCGAAAATTGTCACATCTCAAACCCTAGAATTAGTTGAGCCCTATCTAAAACAGCCAGTTTCGTGTTGACATTCATAAACGTTTTGAAGATATTTTGCTTGAAATAAAAGGCGGCGCACTTTTTTTCAAGCAAAATATCTTGCAATCTGTTATGGATATCAACACAAAACTGGCCGTTTTAGATAGGTCTCACCATTAGGTGACCCTAGAACCCTAGAATTATCTAGGGTTTGATATTAGAACATTTTCGATTATTTTAGTGTATTTGATACAGGAATCAATTTTGTGCATTTTTCTTTGCGTGCGGGCTAATTCACTATGCCCAGCGCCTTAAAGCTTAATACGCAGCTTTTTATCACACTCTGAATAGATAAATAGACAAAAAACTCTTTACTATGCATCGGAAAGTATATCATAATTTTGTATTTTCTAAAGCACTAACCCGAGCTAGCAAACTTTATATAGATTTTTATGAGGTTAAAAAATTCACAAAGCAATAAAAAAATATTTGAAGGTCATATCAGCAAAAACCAAATCTCTTTCAAGTTACTTTTGGATGGACATGAAAACCTTTGAATGGGTTTTGTGAGAATCCTGTTCAACAATGTCACAAAAGTAAAAAAAAACTTGTAGCGATAACAGGATATTCGTACCTCTGTGACACGAAATTAGTTGCGCTGACGATGACGTCATCCTTAGTCTTTACCATCACGGGCACCTTGCGGCACCCTGA
This sequence comes from Zelleria hepariella, assembly GCA_949319315.1. NCBI lineage: Eukaryota > Metazoa > Arthropoda > Insecta > Lepidoptera > Yponomeutidae > Zelleria > Zelleria hepariella. The sequence continues at coordinate 8,643,291 of OX439384.1, forward strand.
CGACTTCAGGATCCGTATTAGGAGCTTCAGGTTGTCCTGCGAAAGAAATGCACTGGTGATACTGTAACTAGACTGGTGATACTGTAACTAGACTGGTGATACTGTAACTAGACTGGTGATACTGTAACTAGACTGGTGCTACGAGTATCAAAGCGATAATTTTAAGGCTAATTGATAAAGTGGAAACAGATGGCGCCACGATAGCTAAATGGCGATTTAAACCGCCATCTTTCTTTCAGCTCCTCTACCCTCAACTATTTTTAAGGTGAGTTACTTTGCAAGTTTATTTATTTTAGGGATTATTCCCTAAAATAAATAACCAATACACACGTCTCATTTATCATCACCATAAATGAGATCACAATATGCTTACCTGTAGTACATTAGGCGGGCACATGTCGATTTTGGTGACGACGACGAAGACGGGCACCGAGAGTGCTAACGCGAGTCCCAGGTGCTCCTTTGTCATGCCAACGATGCCGGCGTTGGCACCAATCTAGGAAAGAAGTTAGACTTTTATCAGAAACCTTATGGTTGTCCATCACTAGTCCAATACTGTGGAAAGACATTTGAGGAATCGCAGGCATATCTCAATGAGACACGCATAATTTCACCCTAAAACCAAAAATGTTAAAGCAATTTATAGAAAATAATTAATTAATAGCCATATGTCTCGACCGCGCTCTTGGTTAAAAAAATGCCATTGATAACCGAAGTATACATTTTGTTATTTATTATCATTGAAACCACATTAGCGATTTTTGCGTTATGTCTGGATCACATGTTTCGTGAGAATGTTTTCCTCCACAGTTGGAAGGTGCGCGAGCGCCGTAAGAGACTGGAAGGAGATAGCTCAGAAAGGGCTGGTTTCTTTTTGTTGTGAAGGCAAAGAAAGATCCAGTCGGAGCTGAGGGTACTGGATTTTTTTTACGCCAATCAAGCGGTTAAACATCGTTTAGTAGTGTCGATGATAAAACAGTCCATGTTTTGATTTGAATGTGTCCCTGTCGCTGTACTTACCCGACCAAGCTAACTAGGCACTTGGCACCTAGGCAGCAGTATACAAACCAGGTGCGTAGTTGACTTGGTCGGTTAGTATGGACATTCAAAACAATGCATATTACACTAGAGCCAGCGAAAATAAATAAATGAATGAATGAACCCCTCACCATGAGCATCCCAAAGTCGGGCGCGTGTCCGGTCATCCCGAAGACCGTGGTCTTGAGGTACCGCTCGTGCCCCGCCAGGTCGATGAACGTGATGACCTTGGACGACTTCTCGCAGATCTTCACCCAGTCCAGCGTGCCGTGGTCCGGCTTGTTCACCACATTGCCTGTCAAAGGGGGTCAGCTCAGATTGGGCGAGCAGTAGGTTACTACAAACGCCAGCAATAAGCAATAGTATAATCCGCGCGCGATGAGAATAGGATGGAACCATGTCAAAGTCAATCGAAAATATACTTTATTTACTTTTGAGAAGGTTGCGCGAGTTTGCTTACCGCGCGCGTCTCAGTTCCAAAAGGTCTCATCCCACGCGGATTATATTTGTTCACCACATTGCCTGCCAAAGGGGGTCAGCTCAGATTGGGCAAGTAGGAGATTACTACAGTACGCCAGCAATCAGTAATATAATTGTCTTGTTTTAACATGAAGAAACACATTTTTAACCGGAATCAATTTTTTTACAACACGTCTACTTGAGCTACAGAGATACGACCTCAGCACAGGGCTTGTGGCTTTTGGTAAATAAATATACCTATTTAACGGTTTCAAAGTGTTTGTACTACAAGTGTAATATAAAAATGTTTAACGATTAGAATCACTTTTATCACACATATTGTGAGATATGTAGCTATGAATTACCTGTGAAGCCAAATTGTTACACTTACCAGTGCTGTCGAAGCCCAATATATCGTTGCCCACAGAGCTTGTCCGTCCGCTCTCCATCTCGTGCTTGTGTCGGAACAGCCGCTGCCGCGCATATCCACGCCCGTTGTCGAGCTCGCCGTGAGTCAACACCCCCAGGAGAGTCGACTTGCCGGCGTCCACGTTACCCACCACCGCTACCCTGGATCGGACATGGAGGAACGTAAACAACATTGATTAATAATTAATTATTATAATAATGGGTGTGTATGCAATAGCCCGGTTGAGATGAAGGAAAACATGAAGAGGCCATATTAAATATGTCCATAAGAGGGCAGATAACTACTGAACAAAAAGAAGATACACATATTGAAGTTTTGTATGGGGAAACCTTACAAATAAAGTTGTGATTTTTTTTTATCTGTAATTTTGTTGATGAACCATAATAATTGACTGAAAAGCATAATATTTTGCTACTCGACGGTGTAATGAATACGCTCGTCGATGCGTTACACTGCCGCCGCCGGCTCTGAATTCGACCTCTGATGATAAATTGATAATTGAACAGGCGAGCGAAGCGAGAGAAGTTCTCAGAGTCTACTGGAACAATCCAGCGCTTGTATGTATGTATAAATGTTCGTTCGACGATAACTTAAGTAAATAGTCGGATCGTCGCGAAATTTGATAGGCGGGTAAAATAATGTTTAAGTTCGAACATGAGCCAAATCGGTCGAGGAGTTAGCCAGGTATAGAGTCGTGAGTTCACAATTCGGGGCGAACCACTAGTTATCATGTTTATCAACCCTGCTGCCAGGACAGGGCCTTACTCACCTGATCTCCATGAAGTCGGTGTGGTCGAGCTCTCTCCGCAGCAGGTACTGCCCGACGCGCGCGCCCTACCGACCTCTGTACCTCTGCTGCTGGGTACTGACCTGACCTCTGTACCTCTGCTGCTGGGTACTTAACTGATCTGACCTCTGTACCTCTGCTGCTGGGTAATGACCTGACCTCTGTACCTCTGTTGCTGGGAACTGACCTGATCTCCATGAAGTCCGTATGGTCGAGCTCTCTCCGCAGCAGGTACTGCCCGACGCGCGCCCCCTACCGACCTCTGTACCTCTGCTGCTGGGTACTGACCTGACCTCTGTACCTCTGCTGCTGGGTACTTAACTGATCTGACCTCTGTACCTCTGCTGCTGGGTAATGACCTGACCTCTGTACCTCTGTTGCTGGGAACTGACCTGATCTCCATGAAGTCCGTATGGTCGAGCTCTCTTCGCAGCAGGTACTGCCCGACGCGCGCGCCCTACCGACCTCTGTACCTCTGCTGCTGGGTACTGACCTGACCTCTGTACCTCTGCTGCTGGGTACTTAACTGATCTGACCTCTGTACCTCTGCTGCTGGGTAATGACCTGACCTCTGTACCTCTGTTGCTGGGAACTGACCTGATCTCCATGAAGTCCGTATGGTCGAGCTCTCTCCGCAGCAGGTACTGGCCGACGCGCGCGCCCTCGCCGCCCCAGCGCCGCAGCTCCACGCACGACACCCGCTCGCCCACCAGCGACTTGAGCGTCGCCACCGATGCCTGGTACTCTTCTTCGGTGAGACCTCGGCCGTCTATGGAGGAAAAAGTGTCTATAGTATAAAGTATAAAATTCCTGACCAAAACCATGGTGTACATAAGACAGCACGTCGACCCTTACATGCTAGCACTATACTCGGTTACGTTACGACTTTACAACAAAAGTGTACAGTCTGACGTGCTGTCGTGTGTACATAGCTGTTACTAAGGTATATAGCATCTCTATTTAAAATATAGATAAAGTCTGGACGCCGAGCAGAGACAATTTAATCATTGACCTCTTTATACTAAACTCAAATTTTTTATTCGAGTCCACGGAATGACAGTTGCTAGTATGCTGCTGTCAGATAAAGCCTTTGTAGCAACTGTCATTCTGTGGACTCGAATAAAAAATTAGAGTTTAGTCTCTGTCAGTCCCGCGTAAATATATTTATATCTCGAGAATTTTCAAGTTCGAACATGAGACAAATCGGTCGAAGGGTTGCCGAGATATGGGGTTGTAAAGTTTATATGCAATGCGCACGCCTGCGCGAATGGTGTTAACAAAAAGTTACTCTCGCGAGTTCACAGTCCGGGGAGAACCACTAGTAATGAGTTACTTAATCATACCTTCCCCAAGTCCAATGTCATAGATGATCTCCCCGTGGCCCTTCTCGAGACGCTCCTTCATCTGCTTGCACAGCAGTTCGTACTGCTCCTCCGATGGACTCACCAGCACCATCTAGGGGACACAGCCAATTTATTACAACTAAGGCGTGTTTCAGACTCGCGTTATTGTCATTTCGCGTGTTCTACTCGTAAACTTCGATAAATCTAAAACCGTTTTTTAACTCAAGTGTGATGAATGAAAGTGTTTTTTTTTTCGCCAGACTTGCATCATTAAAGTTACTCTTCCCCACTTAGGGGCATCTAACGCAAAAATGCTAAACCCCAAAATTTTTTTTTTCAAAATTCTGTAACTTGGCTATCTGTTTGCAACAATGGGCCATTCCCTTGTCAATTAATTATATGACTATCCGAGAAAAAGCATTCAGTGAGTCTTTCTCATGTCCTGCTGGCAAATCTATTTTTCAAGGTGGGGATACTGTGTCTCCTCATCGGGTGAATTACACACTTCCTGTGCCTTCAAGTTCAGCCGCGTGTTCAATTTACAGTTGAATGTTGATTGACCAAACTGCGATTCTAGCTGCTTGTAAACAGGCCGGCTTACTTTGACAGACCAATGTTAAGGATTTTTTTTAACTTGATTTTGGTATAGATCCATACCATCCAAGTTCACTAATGAGAGTATTATCCCACTGCTAGATTGGCTGGCAACGAGCGAGCAGGTAAAAAAATTAAAATACTAATTAAAACTAACAACAGAGGCCTAATGATAGGTAATGTTTAGATGATACAGGATATTGCAACATAATTTAAACCTTGCATGATGTAACTTATAATGAAACTTTACTTGCTTGATATTATTGAGATAAGCTCAAATTTGTGCAAGTAGACTTGCATTGCTCAAGAGAGATAGTAAGATTATGTTACACAACTCTAAATAACGCTATGTTAGAGTTAAATATCAAATCGTTATAAAGTAGATTGCAACAGTGATTACAACTCAACCGAAAATATAAATAGTGCAGGTTGGTAAATATAAATAGTGCATGTTGGTAAACAAATAGATAATAGTAAACAAGTCACCTTCCCCCGGATGCTGGAGTAGTCTGTCTCGTCCTCCATGATGCGCTCCATAGCCTCTACCAGGGGATTCCCCTTCATTGGCGATTCCATTTCACTATTTTCACTGTCCATGTTTAGTACAAGGGTGCAACAAGGACGATAAAAACATCAAATGTTACACCATTATGTCATCACATCACTTCACGAAATACGTTAGTTTCTGCTCCTGAAAATAAAATACGAACACGTAAACTATGGCCTAAACACAAATGGACGAGGATAATAACTAACTAAACATCTCGGATTATCAGCGAACTTTTTATTTCAGAAAAAAACCGCAATCTATTAGGTTTTCTACCAGAACTGCTTAGCATTTGGCAAGAAGTAAACAATTAGTGCTACATAAACAATAAAAACCCACTATTGAATCAAATTCACGACGCGTAAGATATGAAAATAGATTTTCAGCTTCCCAAATAAAACAGATGGACTGACAGAAAAACGAACGAAGTGCCAGCCACCAATCGCCAAGTTTATTTGACAACACAGATTACATTGACAACTCATAGGCTACGCCGCTACGTTCACTTTTTATAAAAGTGATATTGCAACGCACCCTCGCAATCGATAGTTTGGTTGGATTGAGCGTGTAAAATGTCATCTCGATTGTGTTTTCATTCGAATCGGTTTTCTTTTTTTTTTAATCTGTATTCTGTGCACTTCATGCTTCATTTCCATGATTCCCATCACTAAAAAACAATGGCCGAAAAGAGAAGTAAACAAATTCGCTTGTAGAGGAATAAAATTACAACAAATTATTGTAATTTTGTGAATTGAATTTGAAATGGTTTTATGGATACTACTTTCGCTGAACAATCAATATGGCTGAAGATCGTAAATGGCAGAAACTTGTTAGTGATACTATTGCTAGGGCCGACTTCGAGTGGTTAGCAGACATAAAAGCTAAAAGAGGGATTGCAGATCGTACAATGGACACTTCAAACTTCAGGGTGAGTGAGGAACACGTGCCATTTGTAGAAGTTAAGATAGAAAAGAGTGAGGAAAGCACTAGCTCATATCAGGATGAGGGCGAGTCGTCGGACGCAGCATCTATGTCGGGTTACGATCCGCTCCTGGGGGATGACCCTACACCGAAACGTCGAAGAAAAGTCTCTGGGCCTCACACCGAGACTCCCGAAGCTAGATCTATGCGCCTCGCGAGGATGTCTGCGTACGCGTCCAAGAGACTAGCTAACGAAACGCCGGAGCAGCGAGCCACGCGACTCAAGCGAATGTCACAGTATGCTGCCAAGAGGTTGGCTCAAGAAACTAGCGAGCAGAGGGCCAAGCGGCTGTCGCGAATGTCACAGTATGCAGCCAAGAGACTGTCTGAAGAGACACCAGAGCAAAGACAAACTCGCCTCACCCGAATGTCAGCGTATGCTGCCAAGAGGCACATTATGAAGAAGTATGCAACTGATAAAGCAGAAACAATGATCACTAAATACAACAACCAAAGTTGAGACCCTTTATGTATAAGATATTAATTTTATTAGCTTTTAACATATTCATATTTAACCTGTGTTTGTTAGTTATTTAGTAGAGCTTGAAACACTGCAAAAAGGCCTAAGATAACTACATAAACCCTGGGTGGGTATATAAAGTTATGTTAAGACTACATAGTACGCTTTCAATGGATTTCAATGCAATGCAAAAAAATTACAATACGATACAAAATAACAAACTTTGCAACATTTTGTTGCAGTGTAATTAGGTAGGTAATCTGCCTCATATAATTACCTACCTAATAAATGTAAATAAAGGCCTTTGCATCTTCGTTATGAGATCATTTTATTTATACTGCATCCAGTGGCACGTTTGCTCACACTAAACTCTATTTTTTTATTCGAGTCCATGGAATGACAGTTGCCTTTGTAGCAACTGTCATTCTGTGGACTCAATTAAAAAATTAGAGTTTAGATGGATTCCCTGCGTGAAATCAAAACTTGTTTGTTCTAAACTTCTTACGTCAAACACTATCGATTAGTGCAAAAGTGGTCTGTTTTCTGCCTTTGCCCCCTTAGTGTGATTCTCATACTATTTTACATCGATAGTAATTATATCAAGAAGACATTGTATCAACCATTTATTTGGCTGATGTAATGTTATAACCCGTGTCATTATAGAAAACATTTAGGACGGAGTTAAAAACCTAGCGGTGTCTCGCTTTGACTGTATTCATTAGAGCGAGAGGGCAAGTGTTTTGAAGTCCATCCTAAATGTTTCCTTTATTGACACAGGTGTGCTAATGCTATGAATCTAACGACTTTCTCCCAGTTGATAGATCTCATGGGAAGCTCGGAGGGAACCCCACTAGATTGGTGAAGTGACCACTCGGACGCCGCAATGCCTGTGACACTGTGTAGATTGAGTAGGCTTTCGCAACACCTATACCATCCTGGCAGCTTACTGCCGGTTTCTGATTTGAGAAATTTGCTAAGCAAGTACTTAAATATCATTCTGCCTCTGCGGATTTCTCACAAAAGAATGTGACAGAACGATACGTAAGCATTTACTTAGTAAAATTCTTATTAAATTTAGAAACTTACATACTTAGTAAATTTAGAAACCGGGCCTTTGTCAGTCAGCCTATCGACCTACCTACAGTGTAATTAAACTAGATTGCATTTCTGATTTCCATTATAAGAGGAAGATAATTGTACTTATAAGATAATATTTTACTAAAGCTGTATTCAAATAGTGCAAAAAATAATCACATTAGTTTAAAATAAAATATTGAATAAAATTCTCAAGTTTTTATTTACATGAAAACTTTACATGGGCCATAACTTTCCAACTAGATATTTGTGTTAGATAACATACCCTTAAACTATGGGGTAAGCAGAGGTATCAAACAACTCATTGAATTGGGCGTGGATTATATGGTGAAAAGCTTGTAACATTGTGGTGTGTGGGCCAAGTTAATGAGTTGTTACCTGTGCATATCCTTGTGATATTAATCAATCAAGACGTAATACATCTTACAAGTATATCTCTAATAATAGTATCATTATCAAGGAATGCTTCAGTCTATTCACCAAGCTATTAGCTATAAAGTTACTGATCATATAAACCTAGTATAAACCAGATAAATCTCTTTACTAAATCCTATGTTCTACAAACGAATTTGAGATTCTGACATATCACTCCAGTACGTGCAGCATGGTAAGCCCGAGATAGGCCCTTCTCTATGCAAAACTGTCAACTTGTCGGTCGGGCTCGAGTTGGCTCTACGCCAACATGGCGATGGAGACAAAAATACAACATTTTTATTAAAAATGGCGATATCTACTTTCTGCTCGACATGACCCTAATCTATTGCCATCTTGAGTCCCGCCTGCCATGCTCGCACAATAGACATGGCACGTCTTTCACTCGAGTTCGAGAGAGTGTCAAAACGACCATGCTAAGCATACAGGGTACATACAATACAATACTTTCAGTAAGTCAGATATTTACAAATTACTTTCACTATAGTTACCTGCACCATCTCAATATACACGAACTATAAGTAAGTTACATTATGATTTAAAATCACTAATCTCTATCTAATCTTAATTTTCGTGGCCTGCCAAGACAGTTTGCCCACAGGGGCTGTGGGTTGCTAGCAGGGCACAAGCAGCTGCCCCATCCACACTAGACTCTCGTCGCCTGCCAAGACAGTTTGCCCACCGGGGGTGTGTGTTGCTAGCAGGGGGTATCCGTAGCGCGGGCGACGGCGGCCGGCGTGAGCAGCTGCCGCGTCGATGACGTCGAACTATAGGACTCGCCCGACGAGCGCACGCTGGACTGCGACAACGGCGTACCTGGTAAGGAGAGGTCTCGTTTTAGTTGAACAGTAAAGTGCGATGTTCCCAGTGTTTGATCAACAATCGTCACCAGAGTCATCAGTTGGTGGTATTTATTTTGCCTATAGTAGAACACAAGGAAGGCCACTTCGTAACTTACTCTACGTTCGTGGTGGCAAGAAAAGACTAGAAAACATGTTCCATTAATTGATTCCCCTTTATTATCCGGCAAGCCGTCAGCAATTAATTTAAATAGAATAGGACGTTTGCATTAAAATTATCAGAGCCCTTTACTGGGCGTAAATACAATGAGCCGTTTTCAAATAACAAATTCAAAGCAGTTCATTGATGCCGTTTACAGGCGTACCAAGAGAAGAACCGGAATACGGCTGTAAAATTTTGCTTAGCACAGATTAATTATTTTGACAGCCGTATTCCGGTTCTTCTATGGCCACACCTGTAAGGGCCATCTATGAACTGCTTTGAATTTGTTCTTTGAAAACTGCTTATTGTACAAAGGACGTGCTTTGAGAATTTAAAGGCGTATGGTTAGTCTGAAACATGTAGCTTATTATTAGTTACCTGGTAGAGAGGTGACGTGATGCGGGAGCGCCCAGCGCTGCGGGGTGCAGTCGGCAGACTTGTTGGCGCCGTCCTGAAACGAAATAATGCATACCGTCATAATGGATATTACTACAAAGGGATAGCGACACAAACACAACATATCTACTAAAGATAACTGAACATAACTTTACAAATAAGCGCCTAAATAGCTGAAATTAAGATTGCAAACAAATATGAACTGAACATACTCCACGGGTTTTAGGAATTCTATTTGGACGAATAATGGTTTGTCTTTTTAATTTTAGACGACCGCCAACGTCCCAAACTTGATACCCTGTGCTAAAGTGACTAAGACCAAGATGGTTCGCAGTGTTGCAAGCAAAATACCACGAATAGATGGCGCCCCACGTGTACAAATAGCACCTAAGTCATGCAAAATCCCAAGCAATCGCCAAGCTCAGGGGGACAATTTTGGGGATAATCGAGCATAATGATCCGTTTTTAGCACAAATTCACAAAGCATTTCATAGATGGCGGCTACAGGCGTGGCCATAGAAGAACCGGATTACGGCTGTCAAAATCAATCTGTGCTAAGCTAAATTTGACAGCCGTATTTCAGTTCTTCTATGGCCACGCCTGTAAACACCATGTATAATCCGTGCGGGATCAGAATGGGTTAATACCTTTTGGAACTGGGAAGCTCGCGGTCCTGTAGCCTCAGCATTTCGGCAAACTCTAGTTGTCTATGGCAAACTCGCGTCGAAACTTGCTTGTGTTTTCTTGCTGGGTGTCTGCTCGAGTTTTATCACGTACATTGAATCCTTTTAGATTACAAACATTAAACATTTTTGTGTATTTCCAATTTCATAACCCTATGATAGAACGTAGAACTAAATTTTTTTTTACTGATGCTACTCGAGAACTGTCATTTTCGATTAAGTTCCAAAAGGTATTATCCCATTCTGATTCCGCACGGATTATACGAACTGTTTTTAATTTGTTCTTTGAAAACGGCTCATTGTGTGTTTAGATTCCCGAGAATCGCCCCCAGCCCTACAACAGCACACGACTTACATTAACGTTGCTGTTAACAGTTTTAGAGGGGACAGTCAGAATGGTGACGGCGGTGTCCTCCGGCGTGAAATAGTCCGAGTCCTCGGCGACGGGCGGAGACTCGGGCTCGACGCGCGCTCCGGACGACTCAGCTGCGTGCAACCGGAATAGACACATGCTAGATTCACGTCGTGTTGCCAGAGATCATTTGGCACGAAATAAGGCAAAAGTTACGGGACTTGCACAGTTTTATCGCAATAGAGGTTGATATGGAGGGATGACTAGAGTTTGACGCACTTACTTTCTTGCATCGACACCCTGGCAACACTATTGACGTGGATTAGTCTTCCTCTATCGTTGTTATAAGAAAACGTCTTGCAATAATTACTAACTTAAAGGGAGGAGGCATGCACAGCAGTAAGCATTATTTTATTAGTCTTGTGAACAGGATATTTGTATGCATTATCAAATTATATAAAAGGCGTAGCTAAGCGGTTCCATTTCATCCGTAAGCGGAATCATATAGCACGGTATCTGTTAAGTTAAGACACAAGCAATTAGTAACCGTTTTACCATCACCTCACCAAAAGCCTAGTTAATAAATATTTAATACTTTTTGTGTCAATGATAACATTACTAAAACACCTGGACTTTCGCTTCATGAGTGATAGATAGAAGTCAATGAAGTTTTGTTCTCTCTACCACCTTCAAGTGTTGGTCACGATACTCGGCATTGAGGGAACCACTGGGTAGACGGATAGGGTCTGAGATTACGTACCACCCAAGCAGAGGTGAGTCGAGAGGAGATATTCATTAAAACTTCGCTCAACTCAGCTCGACAACACAGTAATTGACAAAATGTATAATGATACACATACATTGCCTCCCCGCGTCTCGAAGTAAAATACACAGAGGGCTAATTCTCTAGAATCTCGCATTCGACACATCTCGAAGGAAAAATGTCATGTCATTTCGACTGCTGCCGACCACTCGAGTCATGTCGAGCGTGAAAGGCAAACATCTCGCAGAAATCTCGTGCCTTATATCGAGGATGACTTCGTCAGTATAAAAGATGTGATATTTGCCGCAAAATTAGACTTTTCCTTCGAGATGTGACATACCCGAGAATTTGCCCCCAGCAAGCGTAGCATAAGGCTGGGTTAGAGCGTATCTATGGGTTTATAACTCTGTCCATCTCGCTCTACGTCGAACAAAATACTGAGATGACATACGTATAGTTTTAAACCCATAGATACGCTCTAACCCAGCCTTATGCTACGCTTGCTGGGGCCTTAGCCTGTAACGCAATGGTGCCAAAATGGGCTCCCGGTTGACGGCTTCAATTACGATTGATTAATTCTGTCGGTCCTTTTAATGTTTTTGTAGTACAGCAAAGAATATTATGATTCTAATTCTAGAGGATTAGTTCGCTGGTTGTAGGAGAACAACGAGAAAATCCCGGTTTTGTCCTTCTACCTCGGACGCCATCGACACGCCATTGCGTTACAGTCTAAGGCCCCTGGTGGTGTATGATGTTCCTTACTGCAGTGTGAATACTAACATTGTTCCTTGTGGTCGGGTTCCTCCGTGTCGGTGTCGTCGATGTGCGCGAGCGCCGGCGCGGGCGCGTCGAGCCGCAGCGTGGCCGGCGCCGGCGTCGCGTCGGGCGAGCCGCGCCCGCTGCCCGGCCCGTTCGACTTGATCGTCTGTTGGGACATGAACGTATTGTTAGGCCGAAGAGAATGATCGGGGCATGTACGGAAAAATACCGGCGAATAATTTATTATTGCAAAGAGATAAAATACTGAAAGCGGCCAAATTTAGACGAAATCTAAATACATTGCAAAAGGGTCAATAAAATAGAGCGTTTTTATCTGTATTCGATGACCTCCTCCACATGAGAGACAAATTATAGTCCGGAACCAACTAAGGGCGAGGCGCATCACCCTCCCCCCGCTTCGTCTCTTGTCCGTCGATCTTGACACGTCGCGCGCGACGACGCAACGGTGTAATGGGGCATGTAATAAAAATGATATGGAAAACGACGCTGCGACGACGCAACGCAGCGCAACGCACCCATGGAGCATCGCTCTAAGCCGCAATACAACTAGCTAAAGGTGAAGGAAACCATCCTATTTAGGTCAAGAGTAAATCCACCTATTTGAACTCACCCCGTTCGCCGTAAGTCTGGTCGACAGAGGCGAGAGTCGGTCGGCAGCTCCGTCTGAGCCCGAGTTGAATACTGAACGTATGTCCGGTCGACAGAGGCGAGAGTCGGTCGGCACCTGCGTCTGAGCCCGAGTTATTCTAATACTGACCGTATGTCCGGTCAACAGAGGCGAGAGTCGGTCGGCAACTCCGTCTGAGCCCGAGTTGCTCTAATACTGACCGTATGTCCGGTCAACAGAGGCGAGAGTCGGTCGGCAACTCCGTCTGAGCCCGAGTTCCTCTAATACTGACCGTATGTCCGGTCAACAGAGGCGAGAGTCGCTCGGCGTCGCTGTCGGGCTCCGGGTCTTGCTCGACGACGTTCGACGTCTCGGCCGGCAGCTGCGACTGAGCCCGAGTTGTTCTAATACTGACCGTATGTCCGGTCAACAGAGGCGAGAGTCGGTCGGCAACTCCGTCTGAGCCCGAGTTGCTCTAATACTGACCGTATGTCCGGTCAACAGAGGCGAGAGTCGGTCGGCAACTCCGTCTGAGCCCGAGTTGCTCTAATACTGACCGTATGTCCGGTCAACAGAGGCGAGATTCTCTCGGCGTCGCTGTCGGGCTCCGGGTCTTGCTCGACGACGCTCGACGTCTCGGCCGGCAGCTCCATCTGAGGCCGAGTTTATCTAATACTGACCGTATGTCCGGTCAACAGAGGCGAGAGTCGCTCGGCGTCGCTGTCGGGCTCCGGGTCTTGCTCGACGACGCTCGACGTCTCGGCCGGCAGCTCGGTATCGGAGCCCGAGTTGGTCTCGTCATAATCCAAGCACAGGGACGACTGCAAGCAGAGAGTTAAGTTGAGGCAGGGTTAATATAACTACATAATTAAATTTTAAAATACCCCAGACATATTAGCTTCAAATTTGCATATCTCATAAACGGCTCAACCGATTTTGATAAAATATATCTAAAAAGACTTGCTAAAAAACCTGCTTTCAAATAAATAAAACCGCAACCAAATCGGTTCACTCGTTTTAAAGCTACGGTGCCACAGAAAGACAGTAAGGCACACCCTCTCACACACACACACACACCCTTAGCGGTCAAACTAATAACACCCCTCTTTTTAGGTCGGCGGTTATAAAATTTTTTACGCTCCATAAGATAAGATAAAAAAATATTTTTTATCTCAACTGACACTAAGTCGGCACACACCGCCCGGGCCTTCCGCGTTCAGCGGTCAGAGTTCGCACATTTGTTTCATGTATGTAGGGAGCAAAGGTGACGCAAAGATTACAGTGAACGCAGAAAGCAGAACTCGACCGCAGGTGTTTTCGGCGTCTAAAAACACTGCGACATCAATAGCCGGGTCCAAACAGGTGGAGCTACATCACGAGGCATTTTCCACGCTCGGTGGCTCCTCTCATCTAAGGCAAACGCACGCTTCGCCTCGCCCGAGCGCTTCTATGAGCGCTGCGATCGCACCCAGTGACCCAGCGAATACCTTGGACACTTCCCTCTCCAGACTACCTTTTTTATTATAGTGGCCCTTTTACCGACAGCTTAGGTCATGAAAAGGGCACACTAAGTCCAACAAACGATCGAAACCGAGTGCCGGGACCTATGTAGGTCTTGCCGCCTTAGCTTGTTCTTCGGTACTCTGCGAGTGGCTCGTGGATGCATGTTTCCACTTTCCACTACTATGAATACCTTGGACAGTTTGTCTGTGGAGTGCAGCTTGGTCAGCGCCCCCTGGTGGTTGTAGAGCAGCGGACTGCTCGCCGTCCGCTCGTCTGCGCCGGCGCCGGCGCGCTTGGCGCTCTCCTCCTCGCGCGCTAGCAGCACCGACATACGGAACTGCGGGCGAGAGACAAAGATGTGGTTATTCATAAAAAAAAACTAAGGCCTTTGCATCTACGTAATGCAGACGTAATGAGATGATTTATACAGCGTCCAGTAGCACCTTTACTCACACTAGATGGGTGAAGAGACCACTCGGCTGTGACTCGGCGCTGCAGTGCCTGGGACATTGTTTTAGATGGAGTACTATATCCTATACCATCCTGACAGCTTAGTCAGCCTATTTAATGATTCGCGATATATAAACATTATTGTATTCGAGACGGGTCGAATCGCGATTGGTTTTTAGGCAAATTAATTACTTAGGCAAATTAGTCAGCCTAGCCCACAGGAAAGACGAGTCAATATGAGTGAAGCCAACTAAGCTGCGGGTTTCCTCACGATGTTTTTCCTTCATCGTTAGCGAGTGTCCTTCACCGTTATTCATAAGAATAGTTTAGATTAGGATATAGGGTTCAACGGCAGGACACAGCGAAAAATGATTTTATCTCACTATCGACAAGCCAACGCCATCTGCGTATCGCGTTGTTTGATGGTAAAAAATATTTTGGGAAAGTTACAAATAAACATAAAATATTCACGAAGAAACATGGCCTCTTGAAGTTATTTAGATATCAATAAATAAGAATGAGTAGCTCGTTTGAATATACTTACCTCGGGCGTGGCGATGGTCGGTGCTCGTGACTTGACCTCTTCCTTAGAGGTCTTGGGCTTGCGGCTGCCACTGCCGAGGCTGGTCGAGGAGGTGCGCTCGAGGTTGCAGCGGTTCAGGATCTCGGCCGCTTGGATGGATTTGGACACGTTCACCGCCTGAGTACGGAACAAGGTGAGACGGTGTAAAATGTGTCAAGATACTTATGTGTAGGTAGGATTTGAAAATACGTGCCAACTGTTTAGTCACAAAAATAATGAATGAATGAATGTTATAAAAATATGAAGCTCGAAAGTGACCATATGCGAACGATCGTCTTTTCTTGTTTTTTGTATTTTCCGTGCTACGGTACTTTTCTTGTTTTTAGAGGCAATTTAGCCTCGGCACTAGTAACGTTGAGACGGTTTACCCATTGGTTTTTTCTGCTTACTCCTTTGATCCTGTGGGTAGCACAGTGCACTGACGTATTTCGCGGTGGCTGGCGATGGCGGGTGCTCTATAAGTGACGCCGGCTCTGTCCTGTGTGTAGGACAGTCCTCACAACAGTGCACTGACCTGTTCGGCGGTGTCAGTGTCGGGGCTGGCGATGGCGGGCGCGGGTCGCGGCGCGGCGCGCGGGTGCGGTCCGTTAAGTTCCTCTATAAGGGACACCGGCTCTGTCCTGTGTGTAGGACAGTCCTCACAACAGTGCACTGACCTGTTCGGCGGTGTCAGTGTCGGGGCTGGCGATGGCGGGCGCGGGTCGCGGCGCGGCGCGCGGGTGCGGTCCGTTAAGTTCCTCTATAAGGGACACCGGCTCTGTCTTGTGTGTAGGACAGTCCTCACAACAGTGCACTGACCTGTTCGGCGGTGTCAGTGTCGGGGCTGGCGATGGCGGGCGCGGGTCGCGGCGCGGCGCGCGGGTGCGGTCCGTTAAGTTCCTCTATAAGGGACACCGGCTCTGTCCTGTGTGTAGGACAGTCCTCACAACAGTGCACTAACCTGTTCGGCGGTGTCAGTGTCGGGGCTGGCGATGGCGGGCGCGGGTCGCGGCGCGGCGCGCGGGTGCGGTCCGTTAAGTTCCTCTATAAGGGACACCGGCTCTGTCCTGTGTGTAGGACAGTCCTCACAACAGTGCACTAACCTGTTCGGCGGTGTCAGTGTCGGGGCTGGCGATGGCGGGCGCGGGTCGCGGCGCGGCGCGCGGGTGCGGTCCGTTAAGTTCCTCTATAAGGGACACCGGCTCTGTCCTGTGTGTAGGACAGTCCTCACAACAGTGCACTAACCTGTTCGGCGGTGTCAGTGTCGGGGCTGGCGATGGCGGGCGCGGGTCGCGGCACGGCGCGCGGGTGCGGTCCGTTAAGTGCCTCTATAAGGGACACGGGCTCGTAGCCCGGCGGGATGTTCTCCATGCTACCCTGTTGGGAGGACAGTTGGGGTGTTTAGCGGGACTTATGAGGCGGAGCGTCTTTATAAATGTGTGTGTATCGGGTGTGTATGTATTGGTGAATTGGTGAAAGTTGGCGCATTGAGGAAAAGGCTAGCCAGAAGTAGGACCGGTGATGTGATCACGACGAATCTCTTTTTGTGATTTGTACAGCACATTGCTTACACAAGATGTATTGAAAGAAGTGTCTAAAATAAAGGGTTACTCAATTTAAATTCTTTGGCTATTTGGCTTCGTGGATAGGACTATTAATGAGGTTTAGCGAAATACAGTAAATTGGTAAGTGTCATCAGGTGGGCTAGTCTAGTGGGCAGGGTAAGGGCCCCAGTTATCCTCAGCAGCGTCCGGATCTGTAGTCGAGATTATCGAAACTACCCCTTCGCGGCAGCCACTGCATGTTCGCACGTAACCGCTTGTGATAAGAGCGTTACAGTTAAGCCGGCTACACACGGCCCTAAAATCAGAGGCAATATCGGGGAAGTGGTGGGGAGCACCCTAGATCGCCTCGTGTGAAGGCAAATCGTACCAACTCAGAAATTGGTTTGGGCGAGCTCACGATTTTTGTCCCGATATCGCAACTGATTTTAGAGCCTTAAAGGGCCTTTTAGGGCTTTAAAGTTTAGTTCAGAACATCTATAAGAGTGTGTCACTTACATCAGGCGGGCTAGTGGACAGGGTGGGGGCTCCAGTGATCCTCTGTAGGGCCCGTATCTGCAGCAGGGCGCGGAAGGGCGCACGGCAGATGGGACAGTTGTTGGCCTGGTACCGCAGCGAGTCTGCGCAAGAGTTGCACAGACAGAGGTGTCGGCACGGGAGGATGAGCGTGTCGCGCACGTCACACATGCAGATGACGCACTCGGAGCCGCCGTCCTCGGTCTCTTCGTCCGAACTTGGCTGTGGGTGCAAGAGAGGGTTGGTGAGGCGTTTTTCTGGACATTGGTGGGAGAATTTAATGCTAAAGTTGTGACTTTCTTGCAAGAATATTGAAACAGACTATTATTTTATGTACAGCATTGCAAAATGCAAACAGAGGTTTCATGATTTGTTACTGTTTGATTCAATCTTTATGGCTACTTTTAAGTGAGCTGCGAGAACGAGGCTGCACAAGAATGCAGGGAAGTCTTAGCCCTTTCTGTTATTTTATTTAGCTGCACTTGAAAATTTTTTTAGGCATTTAAACATTTATAATAAGTTGAAAAAATTCACTCGGGACAGGACTTGAACCCGCAACCTCTCGCATACCGTGCAGGCGCTCTACCAATGGAGCTACCGAGTCAAGTAACTGGCGATGCGAATTTCTTGGTATGCGAGAGTTGCGGGTGCAAGTCCTGTACCGAGTGAATTTTTTCATCGTATTATAAATGTTTAAATTATTCCCTAGCACGGGTTAGTGCTTTAGAAAAAACAAAAAGTTTTTTAGGCATTTCTTATGTTCAGGAAATTTAGTGGTACTTTCTCACCTTAGTGTCAAGGTTCTTGTTCTCAATCCCGTAGATCTCTTGGAGCAGGTAGCACAGTCCGTCCACAAAGAGTTTCTGTTTGAGTGCCTTCAGCACATAAGTTCCATCTGTATGCTTCTCTACTATTGCTATTGTTGTGTGTGACTGCCTTATTTCTGAAATAAAATGTTTGTCCAGTTTCATAAAAGAGTTAAAGATGGAATCAGAACAAGCAGCAACTTATTTAATACGAGTAGTTCCATGACCAAATTAATGTGATGAGGGAAACCTGCAGCAAACAGGAAACTGCCGTAAATCAATGGCATAATATGGATGACAGAGAATAAAATGTATTAGGCACCCAATATATGTGGAATGAAAAAAATCGCATTGCCTAAGACAAAATAATAATAAAAATGTGATCTCACCATCTTGTCCCTCATCAACCACACAGTAGATAGCGATAGGTATGATCTCTCTATCAGCGCTATACACAAGGTCCTCTTCGGGATGCTTGGACGGGTCGAACACGTGCGAGATCTGGCAGAACTGCTGGTTGGCGCCCTTCTTGTAGTTGTACGTCTGGGATGTCATTTGAGGTTCACGGGGGTAGTAGCTGGAAGTTTTTTTTGTTATGAATTTAGCCTAAACTAACAATAATAACACACACTTTATTAAAAGTGTTGTTTAATTACGTACAGTGCTCGTAAAAACCTAAGAAAACATTACACACTTTATTGTTGGTTTACAGTAAAGTTATTCAGGAGAAAATGAGAGTTATTAAGATACCATTGCCAACAGCCAAAGGGGTAAAGTACAGGCTATTGGATCTCAAGAGGTTCAAAATTAAGTGAGAAATTCTAAAGTTCTAAAAATACTTACACAACACCTGTAGGTGTGACTTCCTCAGTACAGAAATAGAAAATCGTGATAGCACATCTTGCATCACAATCAAATGTGAACTCAATATTGTAGTATGTCCCTTTGCCATTCCCATCAACCGTCTTGGCCATGCCGTCTCCTATCTTGTTGGTATCGGCTAACTTCTCCATTGGTTCCGGGCATCGGACAAATCGCAAGGATTCTTTCCTAATATTGATCATGCTTTTGAGGGTTTTTGTTGGCTCGTTTGATTGAGGTGGTGGGTATGGGAACTGTGGAAAATGTTGAGAAATTGCTTTA
This sequence comes from Zelleria hepariella, assembly GCA_949319315.1. NCBI lineage: Eukaryota > Metazoa > Arthropoda > Insecta > Lepidoptera > Yponomeutidae > Zelleria > Zelleria hepariella. The sequence goes on from OX439384.1 coordinate 8,662,582, forward strand.
TTATTGTAATGTTACGTATGGTAATATAAAAGATTTTATAGACATACAAAAATTTTTAGATATTTGGAGCAAAATAAACTAAGTGATTTGTTTCTCCCTCTCGCTATCATACCTAGATGAGAAAAGCTGAATTTCTATGAGTCAATTAAGTTAATTACTTCTAGAAACCTAAGTGTTGTGTCCATAAATGACTCTTTATAATGGGATGTGCAGTGAGAAGAAGCAATATCATGCATGGGTAAGATGATGAACATACTTTCAATAGTTTCCTTACCGGAGTGGGCCTGCTACCGAGGAAGTTCAGGTCAGCATTCTCTCCAAACAAGTAGGCTTCCGGCTGCGGTGTGTCGAACCGCTCTCCGCCCATGATGAAATGAGTCCCGAAGTAATTTCCTATAATATTTTTTTTTAATATTGTTTAATCTGTACATAGTTACGAGAGAACAATGTCCTTGATTATGTGGAAAAAAATTGTCTACCACCATAATTAATTAAATAATTAACTCTAAGCATAAATTAAGAAAATGAATAATAGGCCTTGAAGAGAGCAACTCTCCACTTCACTTTACTTTGCAATTAATTTCAACTCTATCGTTAAAAGTTGTCACCTTCCTTGGAATATAACAACTTTTAGATACGTAAATTAGGCAAAATATCATAATAGGCAAGTGATGCGAAATTCGTCAAGGAAATCTTAAGGAGTTAAGTGGACAACAAAGAAATAGGTCAAAAATGCAGACAAACCTGATCTAGGCGGGTATTTGTATGCGTGGTTGGAGATCACATCTGCTTCTTCCACACCAGCATTTTGCCTGCTGGTTAGAGCTCCCATTTTATGAGATCTTGGACAAAACAAAAAATGTTTTTTTCCTCCTCCCTTCGCAAAAGATTTTTTGACGTTTTATTTTTATTTATATCCGTTCAGAAAGGAAGGGAAGATAGGATTCCGTTCAGTTCAGAAAGGAATATCAAGTCACTCACTCTCAGCAATGAACATCCCAAAAATCAACGATAACAACAGCTGGAGAAGATGATCTGTCCAGACCTGTTCTGCAGCAGAACTTCTGCTGCTCAAGCCAGGAGCTAGCAGGAAACACAAATGATTGAAAGAAAAGGGAAATTAATTTTGTCTGCCGCTAGCCTTATTTTATTTTATTTATGGCAAGACTGAATCGTAAACGTCATAAACGTCAAATTCCTTTCCGGTTCTTTTTGAGGTTACGGTGTCACTTTTGTGAAGGTGTATATTTTTCTCTTTTACAAAATCTGTTGCAATCCTGATGAGTGCTTGTTATTTTCATGCTTCGTGATTAGTTTATAAGTTGTGACATATAAATAAGTACAAATTTTATATTATTTCAGATCACAATGGGGCGCCGACCCGCTAGATGGTGAATAGTTTGGCCTATGTTTTTCTTGTGATATTTCCTTTCAGTGCGTGGACTAATAGTTTTCTTTATGTTTTTAGTTATCGCTACTGCAAAAACAAGCCGTACCCCAAGTCGCGGTTCTGCCGTGGTGTGCCGGACGCTAAGATCCGCATCTTCGACCTGGGCAAGAAGAAGGCAACTGTGGAAGACTTCCCGCTATGCGTGCACTTGGTGTCCGACGAGTATGAACAGCTCAGCTCTGAGGCGCTTGAGGCGGGCCGCATTTGCTGCAACAAGTATCTGGTGAAGAACTGCGGCAAGGATCAGTTCCACATCCGCATGCGTCTCCATCCCTTCCACGTTATCCGCATCAACAAGATGTTGTCGTGCGCTGGAGCTGATAGGTGAGTTCAGTGTTCATTTACTACTTTAGAGGTCTCTGTATTCTTAGTTCTGTATTGATTGAAGGGTGTGCTAGTTCAATATGGTACAATTTTCATGAATATCAGTGAGTGTAGTTGAACTTTAACCTTGAAATACCTTCGCTAAGACAGCAATAAAAGGTTGCTTCTTATTACAGTCAGTTTTTGAAGTGAGGCAATCCATTGAGATTAGTATACATACAATTTTATAGGCAGTTTTCCTCAACATATCTAACTTTAGTTCTGCCTATTTTGTGTGTTTGTATTGCATAGCACCATTACCTATCAGCTGGTAGCAGGACTAGCATTATTTACATTCTTCATTTTTCATTTACTGGGTCTGTTTACCTTGGCACTGTATAACTAATGCTGATTCATGTGTTTTCCCTGCTACTCATCAAACTATTATTTCACAATTATGAATTAACTGAATTGATAAATGAAACCAATCTAACCAATAACTTCTTGAATTGTTATCTTATCAGAAGACCAAATGTGCAGGTCATTATTAGGCAATGACAAAAAAATTCATATTCCTTTATTAGATAATTTAACCGCTTGGTTGGCGTAAAAAAAATTCCAGTACCCTCAGGGCGTCTATGAGCCAAAGTAATACCAATTGGTTAATATGATGGAAGATAGCTTTTTTTATCTATCCATTTTTACACCAAGAAGTGCAAGGTGAGGTTTCACTTGTTGCACTTCTTGGCACTTAAATCTAGGCTCATACTTCAGCTTATTTTTGTTCAAAACTCTTCTTGCTTCTTCCTCACAAACAAATAAGAGTTATTCAGCTCTGATGTGTGCCAAATGAGTTGAAGGTAATTTTGGGTTGGTTCCTTAGTTTCAGGGCAGCTAACTTAGTTACCATAACTTAGTGTGCTCACAACTTACTAGAGTGTAGGTATGGTCAGCCACACCCAGGAATACCCCATGGTAGCTTTTATGGCACGTAGCGTAAGTGTGTCAATCGAACCAAAACGGGGATCCTAGTCTGTAGCCGACTGTATTGTACGCTCAATAATTGTAAAAATATAGTTTTGTCTAGATGCAAAAACGAGTACCTAAATGTTTTACTTAGCTGAAAACTGATTACAACATTTCTTTAACAATTATATTTCAATATTTTCAGGCTCCAGACTGGGATGCGTGGTGCCTTCGGCAAGCCGCAGGGCACAGTAGCGCGCGTGCGCATCGGACAGCCCATCATGTCCGTGCGCTCCAGCGACCGTTGGAAGGGAGCCGTCATCGAGGCTCTGCGCCGTGCCAAGTTCAAGTTCCCCGGTCGCCAGAAGGTAGGTAGCCCTTATGAGATGAGACTAACTTAAATCCTGTCGTGGAGGCAGTAGCAACACAGATTTTTCCTTAAAATATAGTAAAATACGCGTCACGAAAGATGAGAGTTGACCTCTCCACCGCCCCGGTCCCTTCCCACACTCATACCGCTAAAGAGACCCATAAATCGCTTGTGGTTTCTCTAGTCTCTTCTTTCGTGGCACATAGATATTCTCAAAATTTGCTTTCACATTGCAAACTTATTTGAGCAACAATCATTCTCAGATGTTGAGGCTTAGTGAAAACAGTAACTATTCCATCACTCCATCTATGACTTTTGTACTTCAGAATGCCAGCAAGTCCTGAGGACGCTAATGCACAATTGGGTACGCAAAGTTTTTTGTTCGAAAGTCCGTTATTGGCTTAAACTTATCTTTAGACAATATTGAGAAACTAATTTAAATATTTTTTATTTTGGTTCAGTAGTTTTGTTTTTATGCGCTAAAATGTTTTGTTCCTATGACCGCCAACAGTATGCAGACCGACGCGTGAAGGTCATAAAACCGTATCTTTGAAACGTTTTAACATCCAAACTACTGAACCAAAATAAAAAATATTGAAATTAGTTTCTCAATATTGTCTAAAGATAAGATTAAACCAATAACGGACTTTCGAACAAAAAACTTTGCGTACCGAATTGCACAAATGGCGTTTATTTTACATTTGGTCTTTCTGAGCGAGTTGTTAGGAGACTTCATTCGCGCGCAGAAAAATAAACTCCGTTGGCGTAGCTCGTAGGCTTCACCTTATTTTCGCCCAGTGGCGGATCCAGGGTTTTGGCCCCTTAGCCACCCCTAAATCCGCTACTGTTTCGCCCCATTCTTAAGAATCGCGTCATAGTGCTAAACTCCTTCAGTCTTCTAGAGTTCTAGACAATGTACACACGACAGCACGTCGACCTTTACACTCTAGCACTCTACTCGGTTGTGTTACGGGCGACTTTTCAACAAAAGTGTACAGTCTGACGTGCTGTCGTGTGTACCAAAACAGTATTTTCCAACTGCACTCCTTTTTCCAGATCTACGTCTCCAAGAGGTGGGGATTCACCAAGTACGACCGCGCGGAGTACGAGCAGCTGCGTGACGACGACAAGCTGGCGCAGGACGGCAGCAACGTGCGTTACCGCTCCACCCACGGACCCCTCGACGCCTGGAGGAAGACCCAGGTCGAGCTCCACAACGCCTAAGGACTGAGCTGTCATTAGGAATAGTGGGACCGACAATATACTTATTTTAACACCCCAGTGGACTGCATTTTATTTTGAGACTCGTGGTTAGGAACCTAGGATAATTTGCATGAAGGGCTAGTACAGTCAGCCAAACGCTAGGATACCGTTTTGATTCCCCTTGTTCTTCGTACATAACTGAGTTACATAACTGGATTAGAGCCGTTATGCCGCGTTTTAAGAGCTGTCATGGGGTATCTGTGACTGTGGCCAACCGTACCTAACTAAAGTGAAAAACAAGTTATCATGATTGTCATTTCTATAATCTAAATAAGCTTGATAAAATCTGAAATAAATTAATCAGGTACAACTTGATTGAACAAACCAAATCATCATTACAAGTCACATTATTTGAAAAACGAGTTAATAGTTTTACAAGGTATTTTGGGTTTCTTGACTGGAGATAGAGATTTCCTTTTTCTCTTCACGCTATTAGAAGCGAAATTATTAGGAACAGGTTTTCTATTCAACTGCCTACTAAGTTTCTGGGCTTCATGGAAGTCCATATGTTCAGAAATATTTTCTATGGGGACTTTCTTTCCACATTCACCACATGTTTCTGTTGGCTTTGATTCATCTATCTTTACCAGGAAGCTTGCTATTGATGTGTGCATTTCATTGTTTACCTCCCTTTTAGATTCCTTTTTCGCGTGACTTGGTTCCTTTTTGGATTCTTTAGTTTCAACTTTTTTTGCTACTTCCGTAGGCACTCTTTTTTCTCTTTCTTGCCTAGCAAGCTGTCTCTCTTCCTCCCTAAGTTTGAGTGCAAGATGGTAATCTGCGTGCATTTCAAAAGCTTGTACAGGTATCACTTTGTTGCACTCTGAACATTCAAATGTTTCTACTGGATTTGGAGATGGAGTTTTCGTTTTTCTACCTTTATCTACAGATTCTTCTGGTGTTAATGTCACCTCCCTGCTCTCTTCATTATCTTGTGGAACAACATCTCCAAATTGTTCATTTTCTTCAGGTCTTGTAGTATTCAAAAGTGTTCTCATACTACTAACTCTGACTACATCTTGTGGGTCATCTTCAAATAGAGCTATGCTCTTATTTATCTCATTGTTTATGGTAGAGCTGGAGTACTGGGTATCATTGCTATCGTCTCCGCATTCGACCACTTTGCAAACTGGTGTAGTGGCGCGCACTTGGCCTTCTGTTTCCTTCTGGCCTTTTTTTAGAAACCTTGCAAAGAAGGACTCTTGTTTGTCTAAAGGTGTCATTACTGGTTCATTAGGTATTAATCCAACAGGTTTCTGTTCTATTGACTCCGTTGCTTCACTTACAGGGCTGACAACTTTTTCTTCTTTGATTTTAACTTTATCTGTGACCTGAAAGAACTTTTTTAGAATAAATTCTTTGTCTACTTTCTTGTTACTTGCTTTAGCAATATTTTTATCATCACCCTGCCTCAAGATCTCTTTATTAGCCTTGTCAGTCGCTGATTCTTTTGAAGTCCCAGCACTGAAGAAGTCCATTATTTTTCTAGTTTTCTTGCTTTCAGAGTTATCTTCAAACTTTCCAACACTGATGCCTAAGAACTTAATAGGCATCTGCAGTTTTCTGTTCTTTTCTCCATCTGAAAAGAAAATGGGATATTGGAAACCAGTCCTAAAAATCCTTGAGTTCAATTAATTTTACAAGAAAATATAAATCCACACTTACCTTTTGGTTTGACCCCTTCATTACTGTCCATAACCAACTCTAAAGCCTTGGAGGAAAACATTTCGCCGCACAGTTCATCGTCGGCCACAAAATTGTAAGACCTGGAGCTGCTTGTGTCCCTTCCATCATTCAGCTGCATTGAGAAGCTGACCACCATCTGTTTCGGCGTCCTGTTATTTTCTAGAGCATCTTTCTCGAGTCTATCTTCTATCTCGTCGCCAAGGTCTTTTAGCCATTTGGTAAGGCTTTCCAAGTCTAGTAGTGCGTTCTTTCCCTTGAACTGTTTGCAGCAGCCAATGCTTTTTGGGTTGAACCTGGCTTGTACGGGCTCAAGGTCGATGCCGCGCGCTATGTTGTAGAGCCAAGTCCTGCAATACGACAAGCTAATTTAAAAAAAGGGAAAATAAATGTAAGGTCATTTCAATGAGCCGTTCTTAGCACAAATTCACGAAGCATTTCATAGATGATGGCTACAGGCGTGGCCATAGAAGAACCGGAATACGACTGTCAAAATTAATATGTCCTAAGGGTTTGACAGCCGTATTCCGGTTCTTCTGCTCCGGGCAATCTTAGTGGTTTTAAAGCCGAAGGTATTTTGTTGCACTGGTGATTCTGAGCCAAATTACAAACATTCCAAAACGCGTGAAAAAAAAAACACTTCTCCATACAAATGGTGTCGATTGGCGATAGCCGTTTGTATTGGGAAGTGTTTTTTTTTTCGCTCGTTTTGAAGTAAAATTTTGGAATTTGGCTCAGAATCACGAGTGCAACTAAATACCTTCGGCTTTAAAACCACTAAAATTCCACGGTGTATAGCCACGCCTGTAGGCGCCATCTGTGAAATGCTTTGTGAATTTATGCTGAAAACGGCTCTTAGGTCATTGAGCGCAATCTGCGCAAATCGCAATGCATAGAGAAGGGCGATTCATAAAAAGCTTGTGTTGGAGCTATTCTCCAGCAGAAAACTTACCCATTCTTCTCATCGAACTTGGCCTGCAGCTCCTTTTCACTAAAAGTTTGCAGCTCGCCCATCTTACTTATTCTGAGGCTTTCACACACACTGTCGCCAAACTTCCCACCAAGGTGTTTAACCTTCTTCAGCGACAGGGTTCTGGAAAAGCAACTAAGTTCAGCATGTCAAAAACTAAGGGTAGACAAAGACAATTTAATTTCTGGGTTTTCGGGAAATTAAAGGAGAATATCAAGCTCAACATTGTTTTGGGCCACCTATAACCTCTGACACCAGGTGTGGCCACTACCTCATACGATTAACTAACTAAATTGTTTGTACTACTGTTGGTTCAGCTGAGTGAGGCTGTGATGCACCCTATTGAGCCTAATAGAAAGTTGGGATGAACTATTATTTTGTAGATGAATGTGTAAATGTTACCTACTTATAAAGTATGTTGACAGAGTGTTTTGGTAATACAGTCTGTTTGTTCGGCTTGTTCATGCCACACACAAGTTTAGCCAAGATTTTATTGTGGGCTATGCCGGCTGAGCATGTATACCCTGTAAAAAAGGAAGTATTTAGAAGCTTGTTAGGCAATTAAATAAAGTAGGGAAGTGGTAGTATGATTGAACAAGGACAAACAAGAAATTGCAAGTACAATGTAACTAAACCATGGCTCTTATTCTGCAGACTAGGAAACAAGGCAGATTGATTGGTTTATGCTAAATCTAGAGACACAAAAATAAAAAAATAGGAGCCTAAAGTTTTACGACTAACCTGTCTCACTAAAAACGGCAGCCCTAATCTCACTAACAATGACAGCGCCCACCAGCAGCATCCTCGCGTTGTCATGGTCAAAGTCGATGCTTTCATTGCTGTAAGTATGCACGTCGGAGACAAACTCCGATATACTGTCATAGCCCAGGGAAAATGTGTTGGGGAACATTTCTGTTGACACGCAATCTGCGGGCAGAGTCTTGAGCCTTTCTTGTACCTGGAAGCATTGAATTGTAAGTTATTGAAATGCACAGCAGTATGAATTTTGGTCCTGTGATCGGAGCGGATAATAGACTTACAGCTGATGTTATATCCAAATAGGCTTCATCAATGGACGCTCTTTCTAATAAGGGTGTAAACCTTTGCAGTACCTTCGCTACTTCTTTGCCCGCATCTCTGTACCTGAAAACCCAAGACAAAACATCATTATATGTTGTGTTGATCTTGTAGAAAATTCATACTTATTATAAGAACTTACTTGGTAATATCGGCTTTTCCTCGTTGGCATGGCACAGAAGGTAGTTCGATTTCCGGACACTTTTCCTTGGCTTCGTCGCCTCTCATGTGTCGCGTTACACCCCTGGCTCTGGCCACATAGTTCACTGCGATGATCCTAAAATTTTTATTAAGATTTTTTAGGTTATAAATGGGTTTGGTAACAATTTCAATATTAGAATTTAACAACGGTTCTTACCCTCCTCCCTTCCAAGGATTATACTGAACTACGGCTATTGGCTTGCCTGCCAACTCAGGATTCAGCTTCTCTTCCACTTGGCAATAGAAACAGTCCATGTCTATCAAAACAACAATCCTATTCTCCATGTTTAATTGAATACACTTCTTGGAGTACGTATTTATAAAATTGTTGATCTCTCATTACATATAAAACCGGTATTCTTAAAATTAATTTAGAGTTGCGAAGTCGAGGTCGAGGCAAAGTTGTTTTGTTTTGTTTGATGAATTTTTCGTAGAATGAATCTTTTTTTTCGTGACAGCAAATGTTGTGCAGCGTTGGAATCTGCAATGCAACAGTGCGACCAAACTGGATTGCCCAACGATGGAAACGTTGATAAAATATGTGAACTGTCAAAATGTTTCTTCTTTTGGCCGCACTGCAATGGCTACAATTTACTGTATTCAGCCAATGAAGAAAAAAAAAGGAGAATCACATTAAAACAAATAATATCATTCTCCTTATTTATTTATTAAAATCCTTGACCATACGTCTGGTTCCACTTAACATAATGACCTAAATCATCTTGCGATACACTGGGTCTCACCCGCTGCAAGGCGTTTATAAAATCTTGAGCGCAGACTGGACGCACCTGGGAAAATAAAATAACCACAAGTTTTAGAAACCATTCAATGAATAAGTTTACATCATTCCACCCAGTGAATGAAAAAAACACCTATTTATTTATTTTTATTTTAAGGGTCCGTATAAGGCTAACTAGCGCCACCAATGTTGAAAAAATCATATCTCGCTTCAGAAGAAGTTTCTGACAAAATCCTAAGATGAGCTCATGCGCCATGCTTTTCTAGATTTTTAAGTGTGGGTACCCAACTCAATTTCTAGTCTTAAGCTAAAAAATTTTCGATAACCGCCAAAAACGGCCGTTTTTGGCGGTTATCGAAAATTTTTTAGCTTAAAAGTAAATTTCGAAGAGGGTATCTACACTTAAAAATCTAGAAAAGCATGGCGCATAGGCTCATCTTAGGATTTTTCCAGAAACTTCTTCTAAAGGAAGATATGATTTTTTCAACATTGGTGGCGCTAGTTAGCCTTATACGGACCCTTAAGGTCCAATACCAAGGAGTTCGGTGTTCCATCTTCAAAGAGGTTTCACAACCAAACAGTTTTCATGGTTCCACCTAAAAAGAGGTTTCCACTTCCAACCAAGGAGTCCTACATCCTTGATACGAAGTGTCATACCTTTATGGAGCCTAACCAAGGAGTTTGCATAATTTCAACTCCATAGAGGTTTCACACTTTTAACCAAGTAGTTTGCAACTGTTCCACCTCCAAAGAGGTATCACACTTCTTACTAAGGAGTCGTACACCGAGGAGTTTCCATGTTTCAAGCTCCATAGAGGTTCCACAAACAAACAGTTTGCATGGTTTCACCTCCAAAGAGGTTTCAGACTTTCAAGGAGTTTGCAGGGTTCCACTTTTAAAAAGTCCAATCAAGAAGTTGTTTTTTTGCATACTTTTTATAAAGAGTTCTCTACTTCTATCTTGGAACATGCATGCTTGAGATTCCTACCTTGTCCCGCTGTATGCTCGCGATTTCCGACAGAGGCACGGAGCGCACCGGCCCCATGGCTGCCTCGGAGCACAGAGACTTCATGTCCGCTCCCGAGTAGCCTTCAGTGCGTTGGGCCACAGAATCCATGTCAGCTTCTGTGAGCGTGTGGCGCTCCGTCCGGAGCAGGTTGGAGATTATCTGCTTTCTAGCCTGAAGAAAAAAATGGCATGTTAACCAGCTCGGTCGTCGCCAGCCACTCATTAGCGTATAGGTAAATATTATTATAATATATCTATACCAAAATTTAGCGAGGCGGTTAAGTTAATATTTTCTAATCTTTTCAACCTTGTGTATCTTATATCATGTCAACTAATCTTTAAAGATAGAAGCTGAAACTGCACGGGGTACACATTTGTGAAATCTTATATCGACGGAGAGAAAGAAATAAAGGAAGAGGTCTCTATCAAAAGCGAGTCGTTTGCTCGACGTCAGCTCGCTTTTGATTTTTTTTTCTGTTCAGTCATATAGTGGCATAGCCTTTTCAAATAATTTTATAAAGTTGCGACATCAGAAGTGGGAGCAATCATACAAATAGGTAAGTTTCGACATCAGAAGTGGGACCGATCATACAAATAAGTTTCGACATCAGAAGTGGGACCGATCATACAAATAACTTCTGACATCAGAAGTGGGATAGACTTACGTCAGCCTCGGGCAGTGGTATGTAGAGTCGCTTGACCAGCCGCCGGCGCGCCGCCTCGTCGAGCTCCTGCGGACGGTTGGTCGCGCCGACGATCAGAAGGCGGTCTTCTTCAGCTATAAACGTGAGGTTTGAATGAAAAACTAGGCGCTTGCATCTGTCATTAAACTACGGAAAAACTCACGAGAAAAAAAAGTCTGCGCGGACGAAGTCGCGGGCAAAAGTTAGTTATTTATAATGTTCATTTGGCACCTCTGTAGTTGTATTGTTTTAGATGGAGTTGGCTTGCCCAGCCAGCAGTACCTATACCATCCTGACAGCTTAGTTGCCCTAGCCCACAGGAAAGACAAGTCAATACGTGTGGAGCCAACTAAACCGCGGGTTTCCTCACGATGTCTTCCTTCAAAGCAATGTCCCAGGCACTGCAGCGCCGAATGGTCTCTTCACCCATCTAGTGTGAGTGAAGGTACTACTGGACGCTGCATAATCCTAAACCATCCCATTACTTAGATGCAAAGGCCTTAGTCGTATTGTAAAGGTTACAGAATTTTTTTTCGCTAATAGTACCTGTGGCAGCGCCGTCGAATTGCACTAGGAATTCAGTCTTGATCCTCCTGGTAGCTTCATGTTCGCTGTCGCTGCGCTGCGTTAGCAGGGAGTCTATTTCGTCTATGAATATCACCTGCAGAATAATATAAGAACCATTTATTATGTGCAAACCTGAGAGAATCTTAGGTAAGATATACTAGTGGTTCACTCCGAACTGTGAACTCGCGACCCCAGTTACAGAGGTGTAACTTTTTGCTAACACCATTAGCGCAGGCGCGCGCGCTTTGCATATAAACTGTACAACCCAATATCTCGGCAACCCCTCGACCAATTTGGCTCAATTTGGTTCGAACTTTAAACAATATTTTAAATTAATTTACCCGCCTACCAAGTTTTATAACCATCCCACCAAAACTCAAGTTATCGTCGAACGAACATTCACACCTACAAAAATACAAATGCTGGATGGTTCCAGTAGACTCGGAGAACTTCTATCGCTTGGCTCGCTCGTTTAATTAGGTAAGTTATTATGGGTTCACTCACAGCAGGCTGGTGGCACCTCGCGACGGCGAAGAGTGCGCGCACCATCTTCTCGCCGTCGCCGATCCACTTGGAAGTTAGGGACGACGCCGATATACTGAAGAAGGTGGCGTTGCACTGCGCCGCCACGCACTTGCCTGACGACATTATATGACGCAATAAATATTGTATAATTAATAGGTAGATGTTGAATGTTACACTGGCAAATGGCGAGATATTATGTCTCGCGAGACGGCGAGGAGTTGGAACCATGGTTCGCCGCAAACTATAAACTCGCGAGTGTAACTTTTTGCTATGCAACATTCGCGCAGGCGCGCGCGCGCATTGCATTAAACTTTGATGATGACATCCTTTTATCCCTTATCAGGGACATAGGGCTCGAAGAAGAAATCTCCATGTTTCGCGGTCTTGCGCGGCTGTCTTTAGCTCCTTCCAGCCGAGTCCAGTTGATGCAGCCTCTTACTCAACTGAGCGCCTCCAGGTAGTGCGGGGGCGTCCCGGCCGTCTTTTGCCAGTAGCTTGCCACGTCAGTCCTTGTTTGGACAGATGACTGTCTGGTGTCCGCAACGCGTGTCCGATCCATCGCCATTTTCTTTCGAGGATTTCCTTGTGTAACGGCTTTTGGTCAGTCAGCTCCCATAATCTTACATTGGATATGGTTCGTGGGCAGTAGATCCCCAGTATGCGCCGTAAAAATTTGTTCACAAAGACCTGGAGTCTGATAGTGACGTCGTTTTTGACGAGCCACGTGTCACACCCGTACAGCAGAACTGATTTGACATTGGAGTTGAACATGCTGATCTTGGTGCGTCGAGATATTATTGAGGACGTCCACACTGGTTTAAGGTGTCGAAGCAGCAGTAGCACTACCCAAAAAACTTGTCGTAGACCAGAACACATAATCGGCTAAATTATTGTTGTTTTTTTGTTTACAATAATGAAAAGAATACTATGTTATTGCCGCGAACGAAAAATCGCTGAACAAAAATAGCTCAGTTTAGCTACAAAATGTAAAAAACTGTAAAAATTTTGAATTTCCCACCACGTTGCTATCGTCTACCCTTAAGCTGGGCATACGCTGCACGTGCTTTGTTGATGCGTGCCTCAACATTGCATTAAACTTTACAACCCCATATCTCGGCAACCCCTCGACCGATTTGGCTCATGTTCGAACTTAAAATTTATTTTAATTTAATTTACCCGCCTACCAAATTGTACTACTCAAGTTATCGTCGAACGAACATTCATACATACACACATAATAATATGTACGTACAAACGCCGGATTGTTCCACTAGAATCGGAGAACTTCTCTCTTCTTCTTTGTTCTCGCCTCTTCCCGTTACACGTGGTCGGCTTTTCTAATCTTGAGGCGCCACTTGTTTCGTTGATAAGCGTCACCAGCAGACAGACCCAAGACGTTCATGTCTTTATTGACATTCGCCTTCCAAGTCGTCTGGGGTCTGCCTTTCCCTTTCTTTTGTGTAGCCATGGAAAGGCACTTCTTCACTATGTGGTAATCTATCAGGATCAAAGAGTTTAGGGCCTTTACCGATCAGAGTCTTCCCGGTGCCGGGCGGTCCGAACAGCAGGATCCCCTTGGGCGGTCGCCGCAGCCCCGTGAAGATGTCGGGGCGCAGCAGCGGCCACACCACCGCCTCCTGGATCACGGACTTGGCCATCTGCAGGCCCGCTATGTCCTCCCACACTGGAATTGGAAAGTTAGCGTTTAAAGATGTACTACAGGGTGCACTCTAAGTCGATAGCGGAACTTTAAGTAGGCTGTCTACTGATCACTACAAACAACTTGTACTAGGTGGCGAAAAAAATATCAGTTTCATACATTTGGCGCAGTACTGAGTCGACCTTTTGTATCGAACAGTAGATATTTTTTTAGCTCAATTTTTTTCGCCACCTAGTACAAGTTGTTTGTACTGATCAGTAGACAGCCTACTTAAAGTTCCGCTATCGACTTAGAGTGCACCCTGTAGTGGTTCGCTTCGAACTATGAACTTGCGGGTGTAACTTTTTGCTAACACCATTTGCGCAGGCGCGCGCGCATTTCTCATATGTTTCTTTGCTTTTCTATGTTCTTCTTCTATTTCTATGCAAACTCGATTTCAGGGTAAACTAGTTTCGCCTAGGCCAAACCAGTCTAACCTAAACTCGTGGACAAACCGGTATAGCCTAGGCCAAAGTAGTTTAGCCGAAGCTCGTATGGATAAACCGGTATTTCTTAGGCCAAACTAGTCTAGCCGAAGTCGTTTTTTGGTAAGCGCGGCAGAGCAGCAGTCGAGATTCGGAAACCTTCAGCGGCCCAAATACGAATGATCGGTGTGGTTGGCGAGAGACTTTAGAGGTTACCAACAGGTCTGATGATGATGGTGGTGATAGGTAAAGTCAGGGCCTTAAGTTGTCTGCTCAGGCCCGGTTTCTGAATTGAGAATTCTCCTAAGCAAATACTTAAGTCACTAACTTAGCGAATTTCTCAAATCAGAAACCGGTAGTCAGTGTTTAGATGTTTTTGGATGGAAACAAAGTTTTGTGGGAAAAATACTGTTCAAAGTCAAAAGCAAAAAACTTTAACTGTTATCTGAGTTACTTACTAATAGGAGTGCCCTTATCAATAATTTCGCTTTCAATCAGCTCAATCATCTTCGGATCCAAGTGCTTCAGTCTGTCGTCTGCAACAACAGGCTCAGAATCCTCCTGCTTCTCTCTGAAACACATCAATAGATCAGGATTATTATTACAGTAGGTTGGGTGCTGAATAATGATCCTGTCCAACTTTAGAGGGTTTCTCCAACTTATTTCATCATCATCATCAGCCCACAGCTGCCCACTGCTGGGTATAGGCCTTTTTACCCTCGTGCCATCTCTCGCGGTCTCTCGCCATCCGCATCCATGGACCCTCTGCCGCCATAACGATGTCCTTCGACCATCGAGCTGCAGGTCTTCCTACCGACCGCCGTCCAACTCTTGGCCGCCACTCTGTCAATGCTCTTGTCCACCGGCCATCCTCATAAATTTATTTATTTTTTCTCAACTCAATGCTAAATTTATTTATTTTTTTACCTCCGACCAAAAAAGAGGGGTGTTATAAGTTTGACTGCTATGTGTGTGTGAGTCAGTCTATCTGTCTGTGTGTGCTCTGTCTGGGGCACCGTAGTCTGTAGCTCTAAAAAGGGTGAATCAATTTGGATGCGTTTTTTTTACTTGAAAGCAGGTATTCTAGCGAGTGTTCTTAGATATTGTTTTATCAAAATTGGTTCAGCCATTTATGAGATTATGCTTATTTGAAGCTAAAATGTCGAGTTTTTTATTTTGTATTTATTTGTAAAATTGAGCATACATTATTGTATTGATGAGTTGGATCCCTCACAAGAACATTCTGTGTATGTGTCGGTGATGATGTCCAGGTACCAACACTAACATCAATGGTTATGGAAAAATACTAATAACATAAAAATACTTACTGAGCTCCAATCATGGGGGAGACAAACTTGCCCTTGGCCTTTCTAGACGTCCCCAGGGCCCTCTTAGCAGCTGGATTGGTCGCCAACAGCTGCTCCTTAGCAGTTTTGAAAGTTATCTTAGCGACAGTACTCTTGTGTTCTTTATTCTCTTCCTCTAAAGACTTCTCCATATCAACATCTTGGGGGAAATTGTTTGTATTGCATTTAGAAGCTTGGTTCATTGGTTTAAGTCTGCTTTTGCCAAACTTGGGCCTGAAGAGACCACTTCTCTGGTCATCTGATGAGTAACATTCCTTAGTGTTGTCAGTTCTACCCAAGGCTTTAGTGAAGACAGTTTTTTTGCTGTCTCCGAATCCTTGGCATTTGCAAGTGTTGTTCAAAAAGTTTTGAAAGTTTGCATAGTTGTTTGAATGGTCTAAGCATTGTTTGCAGGGTGGGAGATTCTTCTCAAACAGCCTGACTGGGTCTTCAAAAGTGCTGAAAAGGTATGGACAAAGTAAAGTCAAGTAGATGTATAGGATACAATGTCTTATATTCCGCGCCGGATGAGAATGGGATGCGACCTTTTGGAACTGAGACACGCGCGGTAAGCAAACACGCGTCGAAGCTACCTTGTCAAAATAAAATAAATAATATTTTCGATTGATTTTAACAAGGTTCCATCCCATTTTCATCGCTCGCGGATTATAGGATATATTTTGAGTTGGAGTATAGTTACCTCAAGGAACTTCTCCATGAAACAAGATCGTCTTTAGTACTGTTTTGTAGTAGAACAAGTGCAGAATTTGACATAAGATTTGCAGCGCGATTGTTGAATATCTCTGCATGCTTCTGCCACACATCGTTGTACAGCATATGGGAGGCTGCGTTGGAAGCGCTGGAAGTAATAAAAAAATAAACTTTCCATGTAAAGGTATGTTTAGAGAAAAATATAATAAATTGGTTTTACCCTTGGAGAGAAAGCTTGTATTGTTGAAGAGAAGATTTGTTCATGGTAGTTAAATGATCGTCACTCAAATCTTCTGGCAAAACACCGTCAAGTTGCACATTTTCTTCCATATTTTTTTTAGGTTTTTGGTTTGTTTTTTGGTAAACAAAATTATATATAACCTCGAAATTTTTAAACTTTTTTTCACCAGTTCCCGCCACGGTAAGGATGTGAATATTGTTTTTTAATCGATCGATTATGTTGAATTATTTCAACGATTTGAGACGGTTTTTCCCATCCGTGGGCATAGACAAGAAAAAAATACAGGCTTACCAACATAAAAAAATCTAACTGTCAAAAATATCAACAAAAGTGAGAGCGAGAGCCACGATGTTTTTCTTGTGAATTTAGTAAAAACGGGGTGAGCTAAATAAAACCGTTTAAAATAGCAGAAATCTGTAAAGTATTGTGGCTTTTAAAGCTTAAAAATGGATGAAGTCGCGAAATTAGAACACCTTTCCTTGGTGTCTAAAGTTTGTACGGAGTTAGACAATCATTTGGGGCTAAACGACAAAGATTTAGGTAAGTGATTCACCCATTCATGTTATTTTGTGTTTTCTTTAGTTTATTTCGATAAAAGTACGCATTTACAAACCTTCAATTTCATAAATTTTGTTGCAGCCGAGTTCATCATCGACCTAGCCGACAAGCACCCCACATTTGAGGCATTCAAAACAGCCCTCGTCGAGAATGGCGCAGAGTTTTCGGACTCGTTCATGACCAACTTACTCCGAATCATCCAGCACATGAAGCCCACAAACACTGCTGACTCAAAAGAAGACAAACCTGACCATAAGAACCCCCTAGCCAACAAATTCCCAGGCTTAGCCTTACAGAACAAAAAACCTCAGTTCTCGTCTGACGAAGACGACAGTGAAGATGAAAAGGATTCTAAAGCTAAACGTATCACGAATAAAGACTTATTTAAAGGTGAATCAAAGGACAAATCATCAGACAATGTGGTTGATCAAGCTATGGCAGAACTGGAAGCTCTGGCACCATCGGGTTCTAGTAGTAAGAAAGAAGAGGACTCACGAAAATATGACTCCAAAAAGAGAGACCGCAGCTCTAGTCGTGATAGAAAAGACAGTAGGACTAAGAAAAGAGATAGTTCTAGAGATAGAGATGTAAAGAAACGGCACAGCTCGAGAGATAGGAGGGTTGACAGGAGTCGAAGTAGAGATAGGCGGAGTAAGAGCAGAGATAGGAAACACAGAAGTAGGAGTCGAGATCGCAAGAGGTCCCGCAGCCGTCACCGTCACAGGTCACACTCCCGCGGCAGACACAGATCCCGCTCCCCACGGAAACGGTCAAGGTCTCGAGGCAGAGACAGGGACAGGGAGAGGAGATCCAGATCTCGCAACAGGGAGGACAGGGACAGAGGATATGACTATGGGAAGAAGCCCAGGAAAAAGAGTCCAGAAGTGGAGATGTCTGATGATCCTGAGCCAGGGAAGGTAAGATTTCTTTTTTCTTAGAGATAATTTTTTCTTTCTGTTTTCTTTCATTTTCTGTGTGTATTTTGGTAAATACAATAAACTTTTTATCTATCTAATTGCTTGAGGAAACAGAGGCACTTTGTCTATCAGAATGTCTGGCGTTTATTTATTCAAAGTTTTTTTATTCCAAACCAAACCAATCTCAAACAAAAATAACAAAAATTTTTAGATTTGTTTTTTTTTTAATTTTTTAGATGTACCCTAAATCACCCTGACCACTTAGACCCACGTAACATTCCTTCACAGATCTACAGCGGGCGGGTGGCCAACATAGTGATGTTCGGGTGCTTCGTCCAGATAGAGGGTCTGCGCAAGCGCTGGGAGGGACTCGTGCACGTCTCGCAGCTCCGGGCTGAAGGGCGAGTTACCAACGTCTCTGACGTCGTCAACAGAGGTGATAAGGTTAAGGTAAGAATACAAAAGAACCGGGCAAGTGCGAGACAGACTCGCGCACGAAGGGCTTCTGTACCATTATCTATTAAAACGGCAAAAAAATCACGTTTGTTGTATGGGAGTATTAAATATTCAAGTCAAGTAGACATCGAATCCATATCTAAACTAAAAATACATTTCTCTCCCATCCTCATCAATATTACTTTGTTTCAGGTAAAAGTTCTGTCTGTGACCGGACAAAAAGTGTCATTGACAATGAAGGACGTCTGCCAGGACACAGGCAAGGATCTGAACCCCACATCTCATGCTCATTTAGAGGTAAGAAACATCTCCAATTAAAATAAAATTATTCAATCAAAACATTTCTCATTCTTAGCCCTGGCGACCACAGTTTTTGAGCTTTGCTAAAATAGTTGCACATCATTTTTATCAATCCAGCTCCCGAGTATGTCCCTCCCTCCATATTTGCAGCCATGAAAATTGAAATTACAATTTCCATCTCAACCTCTGAACAAGTGAGTAAGCTTTATAAGTTACACTTTCATTTCTTCTCAATGATGTTTGGATAGCCGACTTGTATCAGACTTCTTTCGAAAGACCATGGACGATCGTGTAGGCTTGTTTCAAACGCGATTCCCTTCAACAGGCGGAGCGCGAAGGGCGCAACCCGGACCGGCCGGCGCCGGCCGCCACGGTGCTCGCGGGGCTGGCTGGTGGCCTCGAGCCGGATGAAGATACCAGCCGCAAGCGGGTCACCAGGATCTCCAGCCCCGAGCGGTGGGAAATTAAACAGGTATAATATACTAGCTTTTCGCCCGCGACTTCGTCCGCGAAGACTTATAAGAAGTAGCCTGGGTACATCTTTCACCATTATCAAATTAGCATGAATAGAGTCATGGGTGTGTATTTGTGTAAGCTATCTCTATTCCAAATGTCATACAAATCCGTCGAGCAGTTTCAGCGTGGAAGTGTATGTATTGTGTGTGTGTGACCAAATTGGTAAAGATCAAATGAATCCAATAAAAAAAAATACAATTTTTGAACCTTTTTGGCCGTTTTAGGTTTATCATTATTATTGTTTTCTTCATGCTTAGTAGTTTTGCTATAAAAAGCAACTAAATGTTCATTGAATAGTTGTAGCTTTAATGGTTCCGGCATTGTTACTGATACTACATCAGGAAAACTCTTTCAATGTTTCCACCATTTTTGATGCTGAAACATGTGTTTAATTATTATTTCTGATTTAATATACGACTACTTAGTTTGAAGTTAATCTGACCCAATAAAATGATAATCTCATACAAATTTTGAACCCCGTTTTGGCCGTTTTTAGAGTTAACATTATTACTTTTTTCTTCATGGTTGCTAGTTTTGCTATAAAACGCAACTGTAGTTTTTCAAAGTTGTAACTTAAATGGGTTGGGCCCAGCATTGCTACTACATCAGGAAAAAATCTTCAACGTTTCCACCCATTTTAACCCTTCATTGGCTGAAATGAGAAAAATGCTGAAACACGTGTTTGATTATTTCTAATTTATTAATTGGGACCAACATTTTTTTTATTTCATTCAAACTTTGAACCCCGGTTTGGGCATTTGAAGGGTTAAAATTATATTTTTTTCTTCATGGTGGGTAGTTTTGCTATAAAACACAATTGTACATTCAATTTAAAAGTTGTAGCTTTAATGGTTTAGGCCTGACTTGATACTACAGGAGGAAAAATCTTCAAACTTTTCTACCCCTTTTAACCCTTTAGTCGGCAGAAATTTCAAAAACACTGAAACACGTGTTTGATTATTTCTGATTTAGTATACGAATACTTAGTTTCAAGTAAATCAGACCAAAAAAAAATATTACATACAAACTTTGAACCCCGGTTTGGGCATTTGAAGGGTTAACATTATTACTTTTTTCGTCATGGTTGGTAGTTTTGCTATAAAACGCAACTATAGTTCAAATTTTAAAGTTGTAACTTAAATGGTTTGGACCCAGCATTGCTACTATATCAGGGAAAAATCTTCAACGTTTCCAACCATTTTAACCCTTCATTCGCTGAAATCAGAAAAATGCTGAAACACGTGTTTAATTATTTCTGATTTAGTATACGAATACTTGGTTTCAAGTAAATCGGACCAAATTTTTTTTTTATTTCATACAAACTTTGAACCCCGGTTTGGGCATTTGAAGGGTTAAAATTATATATTTTTTCTTCATGGTGGGTAGTTTTGCTATGAAATGCAACTGCACATCCAATTTAAAAGTTGTATCTTTAATGGTTTAGGCCTGGCATTGATACTACACCAGGAAAAATCTTCAAACTTTTCTACCCCTTTTAACCCTTTAGTGGGCAGAAATTTGAAAAACGCTAAAACACGTGTTTATTTTTTTCTCATTTCATGTACAAATACTAAGTTTCAAGTAAATCGGACCAAAAAATAATTTTATTTCATACAAACTTTGAACCCCGACTTGGGCATTTGAAGGGTTAAAATTATATTTTTTTCTTCATGGTAGGTAGTTTTGCCACAAAACGCTACTGCAGTTTCAATTTCATAGTTGTAGCTTTAATGGTTTAGGCCTGGCATTGATACTAAATCAGAAAAAATCTTCAAACTTTTCTACCCCTTTTAACCCTTTCGTGGGCAGAATTTTGAAAAACGCTGAAACACGTGTTTCATTGTTTCTTATTTAATATACAAATACTAAGTTTTAAGTAAATCGGACCAAAAAAAAATTTTATTTCATACAAACTTTGAACCTCGGTTTGGGCAGTTGAAGGGTTAAAATTATATTTTTTTCTTCATGGTGCCGTTGGTGCCACAACTACCGTTTTGCTACAAAATGCTACTGCAGTATCAATTTCATAGTTGTAGCTTAAATGGTTTGGGCCCGACATTGACACTACATCACGAAAAATATTCATACATTTCAACCTCGTTTAACCCTTAAACGGCTAAAATTAGAAAAAAGCTAAAACAGGTGTTTAATTATTTTTGATTTAATATACGAATTCTTAGTTGCAAGTATATACGGACAAATTTTTTTTTTTTCATACAAACTTTGGACCCCATTTTTACCGCCTTAAGGGTTAAACTTGAAGTAAATCTGTCTTAACCCGTAGCATGTCCACAAATTACAACTATGGTCAAATTTTCACTGTTGTGGCATTAGCGGTTTTGTTCCAGCATTGATCGTAACTGGTGAAAAAAATCAAAAAACTTTGGCACCCATTTTAACCCTTAAGAACATAGAATTGAGAAAAAATCTGAAATATGTGTCGAGTCATTTTAAAAAAAAAGTACAAAAAATCAAGATTTAAGAACAAAAGACCAAAAAAAATTTTTTTCCCATACACACTTTCAGCCCTATTTTGACCCACTTAAGGGTTAAATAAAAAAAATCGCTTCTTAAATGAACCCTCCACCATATAACGCAACTTTTGTCCAAATTTCATACTTATAGGTTCAGCCGTTTGGGCTGTAGCGTGATGAGTCAGTCAACCTAAGCCTTTTATGTACAGGGTGTTAAAAGACCGCCGACAGACCCGAAAGGCACGCATACTAGACACCAAAACAAAGTACTTTTTCGATAACCTATTGCCGGGAAATGATTTTGGTTTTTTAGGTTATAATTTTGGATAATATTTTATCACGCAATGGAAGTGTAACGCAGAGAAGTCATATTGCACAAGCGTTGACATAAAGTTGTGTTACTTACGCTCGAAGTGCCGATATTTAGAATACATTGCGGGTTGCAATTTTAACGTCGTTTTATGCAAGAACTGTTCAAAATTTTGATGTGGCTTCTTGAGAAGAAATGTTAAGTACTTAATACTTAGCAAATTTCTGCAATAAAAAAAGTTTGAAAAGTCCAACTTTGAACCTCATTATCTCGGAAACCGTTGATTTCCCAGGTATAGTTCTATGGAAAAAAAATTTCAGTATGATGAGGACAATGCGTGGTTTCCCGCTTTGTTGGCGGTCTTTTAACACCCTGTATATAGATTACCATTACCAACTACAAAACTACTTCTTATAGCGCCGTCTCCTATCGGCGGTTGGCAAGAAGTTTGGCTTTTCCTTCCCCATTACTCACAAACTTACCGAAAGCCGCCAGCTACCACAGTTTCTTAACCACAACTCTCACCCCCAGATGATATCCTCGGGCGTGATCGACAAGAGCGAGCTGCCAGAGTTCGACGACGAGACGGGCCTGCTGCCGAAGGACGAGGACGGGGAGGCCGACATCGAGATCGAGCTGGTCGAGGACGAGCCGCCCTTCCTGCAGGGGCACGGCCGCGCGCTCCACGACCTCTCGCCCGTCAGGATCGTGAAGAACCCTGACGGGTCGCTCGCGCAAGCTGCGATGATGCAGTCGGCGCTAGCGAAGGAGCGGCGCGAGATCAAGATGATCCAACGGGAGGCCGAAATGGAGAGCATGCCTACAGGTTTGTAGAATTATCTATCGTCGTTCTTCATAGCCTTCTAAATGCTGAGTGTAGGTCTCATCCAATCCAATGCAAACCATTCATTTCGATTTTGGGCTTTTCTCACGCAGTCTTTTCTTACCACTGACTGTCACTTCCCCACCTGGCCAAGGAGCGGGACAAGCGATCCAGAGAGAGGCTGAGATGGAAAGCATGCTTACAGATTTGTGCTGAGTGTAGGTCTTCTTCAATCTACATACAGCCATCCAGTAGTTAGTGTAGGTCTTTTCCCTATCTTGGGTCGTGGACTTTCCTCTTCTGGTGTTTTCTTACTAGTCTGATTGCTATTGGACGAGAGCTGATCTAGGACGAGCCGCCCTTCCTGCAGGGGCACGGCCGCGCGCTCCACGACCTCTCGCCCGTGAGGATCGTGAAGAACCCTGACGGGTCGCTCGCGCAAGCCGCGATGATGCAGTCGGCGCTAGCGAAGGAGCGGCGCGAGATCAAGATGATCCAACGGGAGGCCGAGATGGAGAGCATGCCTACAGGTTTGTAGAATGACCATCATCTTCTTCAATCTGTAGACTCCCAAAGAATCGCAGTGCACAGCACGGGTTAAGTTCTGTAGATCTCTTCCAATGCAGGCGATTTTTCTTATTGTCGGCTTTCTCAGTCTTTTCTTTCTTACCATTTTGAACTTCAGGTTTGTGAACTTGTCCCCTTCTTCTTATGGTGATAACTTAGGCACAACTAGCGCCGCCAATAAAAAAAAACATATCTTCTTTTTGGATGCGTTTTTTGCTAAAAACTAAACGTCAGGTACTCAACGCGAGGCTTAACTATTTTTAGAACCTAATGTTTAGATTCCAGACCCGAATAAAATCTTTTATCGCTAAAAGTGGCTACTTCTGGCGATAAAAGATTTTATTCGTAGGTTCTAGGATCTGGAATCTAAACCTTAGGTCCTATAGCCCAAGCAACGGGGATTTTTGCCCTACAAAAGGTGTAGTAGAAAATATTTTGATTGATATTGCTTAGGTATGGACTACTCAAGAAAAATGTAAGTTCTCGACCGCGAGAAGTGAGAGCGTTAGCCGCCATCTTGGATTAAAGGGGCCAAGATTTGTATTTTTTTTACATAATGCTTCAACCATTGACTTTACGTCAAACATGTCTGTGGAAAGTATAAAGATAACAAAATTTCAATCCTTTTTTGTATTTGTACCTATTCTGTACGTAGTATAGATAAAAAGTTACAAGCTATAGAAAGATTAAATTTACAAAAAATATTCAATCAATCTCACCCAACGTCCTCCTCACCAGGTCTCAACAAGAACTGGATCGACCCGCTGCCGGAGGAGGACGGGCGTGCGCTGGCCGCCAACGTGCGCGGCACCGGCATCACGCCGCAGGACCTGCCCGAGTGGAAGAAACACGTCATCGGCGGCAAGAAGTCCTCCTTCGGCAAGAAGACCAACCTGTCGCTGCTCGAGCAGCGGCAGTCGCTGCCCATCTACAAGCTGAGGGACGAACTCACGAAGGTATGTGGCTTTTTAGAGGTTGAGTTTTAAAAAAAAACTTGTGCTGTAAATGCAGCGAACTGGCTGCTCGCCGTGTAAATGATTTAGACCTACATTTTCGTTATCCTGACAATGGATAAATGGACAGCAAGAGAGATCGAGGCAGACCTCCCGCTAGCTATCCATAGAACGAATACTCTAGAATTTGTATTACAATATTCTTTGCTGTACTACAATAACATTAAAAGAATAGGCAGCATTAATAAATCGTAATTGAAGCTGTCAACTGGGAGCCCATTTCGGCACCATTGCGTTACAGGCTAATGAATTTTCGTTGTCAATAAATAATAAACGAACAATACCCTCTCACAGGCCGTAGCGGACAACCAGATCCTCATAGTGATCGGCGAGACCGGGTCGGGCAAGACCACTCAGATCACCCAGTACCTCGCGGAGTGCGGTCTGACCGCGCGCGGCAAGATCGCGTGCACGCAGCCGCGCCGCGTCGCCGCCATGTCGGTCGCCAAGCGAGTCGCGGAGGAGTTCGGCTGTCGCCTGGGACAGGAGGTTGGCTACACGATCCGGTTCGAAGACTGCACGAGTCCCGAAACTGTTATTAAGTAAGTGTGTTGTTGTGATTCCAGAAACGCGCCATCTTGCTCAAAAAAGCGTGAAGATGCCACGTTGTTTGTGCAGTGCAGTAATTTGTTGCTAATAATGGTGTACCCTCCCGCAATGTCCGTGACTAAGAGAATGGCGGGAGAGTTCGGGTGTCGGCTGGCTTTATCATAGTGTAGGCCGAATAATATGGATTGAGCTGTAGAAAATATGGTAGTTCCACAAGGTAAGACCACTCAGATCACCCAGTACCTCGCGGAGTGCGGTCTGACCGCGCGCGGCAAGGTCGCGTGCACGCAGCCGCGCCGTGTGGCCGCCATGAATAGAATAGAATTAGAGTTAACAGCTACACTATCCGGTTCCTCACAGGACTCACGAGCCCCGAGACTGTTATCAAGTAAGTGTTAGTGCACAAGTTCTCTAGTCATACTTCGCTCTTCTAGAAACTGACCATCTTGCTCAACAAAGCGTGAAGATGCCATGTTAACTCCTTGACACCTCGTTGATGCCCCTTTGTTGATCTGCCTCAAACCATTTACAACCGGCGGGGGCGTCATCTGTTAGTGAATAATTGTATTCTATAACTTTGTTATGTTCTCCCCAGGTACATGACAGACGGCATGTTGCTCCGCGAGTGCCTGATGGACCTGGACCTCAAGTCCTACTCCGTGATCATGTTGGACGAGGCTCACGAGCGGACCATCCACACCGACGTGCTCTTCGGGCTGCTCAAGCAAGCGGTGCAGAAGCGGCCTGAGCTCAAGCTCATTGTGACGTCAGCTACATTAGACGCTGTCAAGTTCTCGCAGTACTTCTTTGAGGCACCCATCTTCACCATCCCGGGAAGAACTTTCCCGGTTGAGGTAAGGAGTATTTTAGGGAGGCACTGGTAACCTTTTTTATTTGACTTTTATATCCCGAAATTTCGGCAGCGTAAACCCTTTATAGGGCTCTGTCGAATTTAGGACCGCCATAATTTTAACTTTATGGCTTCGGAATAGAGTCCAAAAACAATAAACAATTTGGGCTACCTCTGCCCTATACACAGTGAGGTGAAACTAAACATAAAAAAACTGCGTCAGTCCTTCCGCGTAGGCCTTGAGGCCGTAGCATCCATACACGGTTTTATGTCAGTTCAGGCGAAACTGAAGGCAAATCTCCTCATGTATGGTAGGCTTTACAGTTGCCGTGGTCACGGTTGGACCCAGGGCCCTAACACAGAGTTTTGACACTGGCTGGTTGTGTAATTATTAATCTTGTAATTTTATTTCAGGTCCTGTACACCAAAGAACCGGAGACGGACTATCTGGACGCGTCACTGATAACCGTCATGCAGATTCACTTGCGTGAGCCTCCAGGGGATATCCTGTTGTTCTTGACCGGGCAGGAAGAGATCGACACGGCCTGCGAGATCCTTTACGAGCGAATGAAGTCTCTAGGGCCTGATGTCCCAGAGTTGATAATCCTGCCCGTCTACTCTGCCCTTCCTTCTGAGATGCAGACGAGGATCTTCGAGCCGGCGCCGCCGGGCAGCCGCAAGGTTGTCATAGCAACCAACATTGCGGAGACCTCGCTGACAATAGATGGGATATACTACGTGGTTGACCCCGGTTTCGTGAAGCAGAAGGTGTATAATTCGAAGACTGGAATGGATTCGCTGGTTGTGACGCCTATTTCGCAGGTGAGTCAATCTAATTTGCAATATTTTGCTCTTCATTCACTTATTTTTCGCTTACGTGGTAATTTACTTACTTCAGTTCGCTGACTTACTTACTTCCTTTGGCACTACAACCCTTTGTGGGTCTTGGCCTCCTCCACAGTAGATCTCAATTCGTTTCTAGCCCTTGCCTCTTTTCGCCAGTTGGTGTATTTCGCCATCTTTATAATGTCTTCTTCGATGCAGTCAATCCAACGATTTTTGGGCCTGCCTCTTGGTCTCTGCTGTGGTTTACGCGGTAATTATCGCTTGATAACCTTGTGTAACTTTGTGAGATCAATCTTGATAATATTTTTATCCTTGTAGCTTTATTCGTATTTATTCGCACAAGCGTTTTTTCAAGTCGCCAATTTTCCAGCCCTTATTTCTTTTCTTTCTATCTCATATATTTTTATCCTTGTCGCAATTTTGAATAATTCGCTGAATTTCAATGTGTTAATCGACAGGCAGCGGCGAAGCAGCGCGCCGGGCGCGCCGGTCGCACCGGCCCCGGCAAGACTTACCGGCTTTATACGGAGCGTGCTTACCGAGACGAGATGTTACCCACACCCGTGCCCGAGATACAGCGGACCAACCTCGCCACCACCGTACGTTTTTTATCTTTATCCTAGGCCTTAGTTTTTACGTTTTCAGTGCACAGCATCGGTATGCAACAAGCTTATGACGTCAAAGCTTAGAGCGTTAATGATTTTAGCGGATTTTATTGTAATCCTCGAGGGTCTTTTCCAAAGTTTATCCCGGCACATATTAGAGGAAGTTATTCTAATCCTCGAGAGTCTTTTCCAAATTTTATCCCGGCAAATATTACACCGACAGCTTCCTTCTAATAAGTTTAGTATAGGTGTGATAAAATATTGCGAGACCTTTCCAAATTCTATCCCGCCAGATATTATTCTACCTTTTGCCTTGAACTACTCTACCTTTCCGACTGGGAAGTCACAAGCTGAGCTGTGATAGAAGCCTCGAAGCTAGGATTTTTTATAATTTCGAGTCAGCGAATTTCCGTTCGCCCCTGCGAGTCCTTTCCTAATTTCATCCTGACACAAATTACACCGTCTTCTTATTCCGCTCAGGTGCTCCAACTGAAGACGATGGGCATCAACGACCTCCTCCACTTCGACTTCATGGACGCGCCGCCGGTCGAGTCCCTCATTATGGCTCTAGAACAACTGCACTCGCTGTCCGCGCTCGACTCTGAAGGACTGCTGACCAGACTCGGCCGCAGGGTGAGTTTCCTTTTTTATAACATTAACTTTCGTTCGCGTTTTATATTGATTTGGTATTTCGACCTCGTCCGGAAGTCTAGTCACGGAGAAGAGATCACACAGACTACCCCACATCAGCACGAAATATTTGCTCCTCCCTGCAGTATCCGTAATCCTGTTATCAGTGGAGAGGGCATTTCAGGGATTTCCAAGCATTCCCAGAGGCTCTGCGAACTCGATCGGACCAACGCACCGCACAACACCGCATCCTGATGGCCATTTACCGTTAATGGCTTTCTCCTGGCCTCCTTTCTGGCTTCAGATTGACAGCAGGTTTCCTGGTGATTGTATCGTTAATAGAAGATTTTTTTTTATCTCGTCTCCAAAGTGTTCCACTATCCCAGTGTCCCACCCATGTTGTTTCATCCTACGCCCCTTTTAATCTGCCTCACCTCTTGCTTATTTAAGGCTCCCCCACACAGGCGCGTTTTATCGGTAGGTAATCCCGTATGCGTTATTGCGATATCTGTTATCAGTACATTTTGTATTCGGAACGTTGCGGCGTTATTACCGCAGCAGTGTGTAACTCCATGACCATCCTAATACAAAATGTACTGAAAACAGATATCTAATAACGCAAAAAGCCACCCACTTGATGCTACCGTCGTTTTAAAACAACGAAAAGAAAATAAATATCTGTATGGAAATGTGGGCTGATTAGATTTTTTTTATTTATGCTATTTAATTACTGAGTCCTTTGTCAGTCTCATCCTGTATTAAATATCAGTTTGGATAATTACGTTTAGTATTTGTTTACAAGTTTATTGAGGGGATTTTTACAAATAATTCTTCAATGTCGGTATTTATATTAAGTTCTATAATTTATTCAAATCATTGATTGAAATATGACTTATAGTATGGTCATCCATCAAAAACTATAAACAATAATTGGTTGGCGACTTTTGTAATAGAGTTATTATCAAATAAAGTTAATGTTGTTTATAAACGCCAGTAGTAAAATGTACTACTTTGTCCATCGCATAGTTATAACTCATTTGTATCGATTTATGGCTACAGCATCGATGTCCGAAGCTGCATGAAATTATGGAGGAGTTGGAGAAAGACGAAGGTCTTTTACCAGACACAGTCATCCACCAGAAAACTCCAATGCGGATATCACAGATTCGTCTGTGATGAAGATTCTGGTGATGAAAATCATATGTTGCTCCATAAGTTACCCAGTTGCAACGAGGAGCTCAAGCTGAAATTCACTATTATTCTTCAAATAGTGAGGAGCAAAATTTGCTGCTTCATAAACCAGCAAGAAGCTAGCCAAGAATTGAGGGTGAACATGGGTTCTCATAGTATGATCGAAAATATTTTAGCCGAATGTTGTATTTTGTCGACATCGAATCACCGATTGGTCGCATCATCGACGACTGTACACTTTATCGAATGGATGAAACATTCAGAGTGTACTTGGAGCTGTAGTGGTGGTAGCCAAATGAGTAGAACTGTCACCCCACAAGCGTGAAGTCCAAGTTTCTAATACTGTGGTGGTGGCGCGACCTTTTTTTTTATGTCGCCTGTAAGTGAGTGTCCCATAAATCTACGACCACGCGTACCCTGCCCACTGCAGTTTGAATTCAGGGTAGTTACATCATATGCCTCAGAACCTTGTTCAGGAGGTTTGCGATTCAAACGACCCATCTTGATAAACAGTACCATCAATAATCCCACCAATTGGCGATTCGTGGTCGATAATACTGCATCCGGCAAAAATATTTTCGATAATATGTTACCATGGGTATCCACCATAACAGGTTATCCCCATGTTATTATTATTTTTACAAATTTTCGATATTTTTTTAAATAAATAAACAGGTTATTTTAATTTCAATACAAACTCTGGTAGTAGTACATTTTGCTACCGTAGTTTATAAACGACACCGTTTTCCCGAGTTTCCACGAAAGAAATATTTTTTTTTTGTGATTTTTCCTTTGTTATTCGATCCACAATAAGCCTAATGCGAAAAATTCATCAAGTTTGGACACAAAATCATGTTTCAGTAACATCTGGGTTAACGCGCCTGTGTGGGGGAGCCTTAACGCGCCTGTGTGGGGGAGCCTTAACGCGCCTGTCTATGGGAGCCTTTACCCTGACAGTATTCACTGAAGTACGTTACTTTATTCCACAGATGGCGGAGTTCCCCCTCGAGCCCAACCTGTCCAAGATTCTGATCATGTCGGTGGCGCTGCAGTGTTCAGACGAGATCCTCACCATAGTGTCCATGCTGAGCGTGCAGAACGTGTTCTATCGACCCAAGGACAAGCAGGCGCTCGCCGACCAGAAGAAGGCCAAGTTCAACCAGGTTTGTTTGTTATTTTATTTTATTTTGCGTATGGCAATCGCATTCGCATATAGGGGGAAAACCATCATAATTATTGGGCGTATGAGTACGTGAGAGGTGGTGCAAGGGGAAAAGGCCTATAGCCAACAAATGGGCAGAGGTGGGCTGATGATGATAAATACGTATGGATTCAGGAATTCTACGGACGCAAACGTGAACAATGCTACTCTCGAGTTTGCTAGTTTAAACCTCACCGCGACTGTTGACTTGTTGATACATAGTCATTCTTGTGAATTAGGTTTGGGATGGAGGATGGTGTGGCCAGGCAAGCAGTAGTATTATTTAAACATGTCCAAGTCCAATTTTGGCTGTAGCACTCTACAAGCACTGCGTTCACAGGCTAGCTCTTTTCGCGTCACGAAATCCAACATTGCTTTAATTTGGTCGAAATAGATTATCTGTAACTGAAGAACAGTCGATCTCTTTCCATGACGTAGCTAGTTGCCTTTCCATATTTCCTCTTCAACATCTTTTTTCTTCTATGTATATTCGATTAGTGTTGTTTTTCACCCTTTACTCTTTTCAAGACTTCCCCATTCGTCGCCTGATCTCCAAGATATTTTCTCACAGGACCACAGTCAATAAACACCTTTGTCTTTATCTGTTCCCAGGCGGAGGGAGACCACTTGACGCTACTAGCCGTCTACAACAGCTGGAAGAACAACAAGTTCTCAAACGCGTGGTGTTATGAGAACTTCGTGCAGATTCGAACCCTGAAGCGCGCGCAGGACGTCAGGAAACAGCTGCTCGGGATCATGGACAGGTGAGTCCGACTTTGAACCTTATTCGAAAGAGAGAAGTCTGGTTCTCTAACGCGTGGTGCTACGGTGAACTTAGTGCAGATTCGATCCCTGAAGCGCGCCCAGGACGTTAGGAAACATCTGCTGGAGAAAACGGACAGGTGAGTCCGACTTTGAACTTTATTTCAAAGGTGGAAAGTGTCGAAACATAACAAGTTCTCTAATGCTTGGTGTTACGACAACTTTGTAAGTGTTTTGGTTTGTATGTAACAGTTGCGTAAGAACGAAAAGCGTTCCTAAAAAGGTTGGCATTCGATGTACGGACCAAGGATACAAACCATACACTGAAAGTTTGTAAAATTGTTAGGAAGATATCGAGGCGACCCTATATTCACCAAACGCAAATACACACCATTAGAAATTCTATCCAGCCCATGCATGACGCCGACTGCTGGCCATACTTTGGCCTTTTCGGTCACGCCAACCTCCCCAGTCCCTTAAATCCATGCTAACAAACCTCAAATGTACTTCTCCAGGCACAAACTGGATGTCGTCTCAGCGGGCAAGAACACGGTGCGGATCCAGAAGACGATATGCTCAGGGTTCTTCCGCAACGCAGCCAAGAAGGACCCACAGGAGGGCTACAGAACCCTCGTGGACAGCCAGGTGGTCTACATACATCCCTCCAGCGCGCTCTTCAACAGGCAGCCTGAGTGGTAAGTTATTTACCACTAAAGACTTCAGTTGTTCGTCTCGAACTATGAACTCGCGATGTACTTTACAACCCTATATGTATATCGGCCACCCCTGGACCGATTTGGCTCAAACATATTCGAATATCGTTTTTTTTTAAATTTCTTTCTTGCCTATTAAATAAATACATATACGACCATTGACCAACGATACTCATTATCATAATCATAATTTTCTTCATAGTTTCGTACCAGCCGTACATTGACCGGTTATTACGCGTCTCTGACACTCCCGCGTAATTATATTGCCGTCTCGCTCGTACAGATGCAATGGCCGAGCGAGAAGGCAATATTACGCGTGACAGAGACGCGCAATAACAGGTCAATGTACGATGTTATTCCTGTACGGCGCTCGGACTTCATCTCAGACAACCCCCCACTAGATGGCGTTGGACTAAACAGCAACTTTCCTCCCCCTGACACAGGGAATCCTAGTGTGGGAGGTAGAGAACTTGTAATCTTGCGTTTTTTGTTTCAAAACATTATTCTTATTCTTCTTCTCCGCAGGGTGATCTACCACGAGCTGGTGCAGACGACCAAGGAGTACATGCGCGAGGTGACCACCATCGACCCCAAGTGGCTGGTGGAGTTCGCGCCAGCGTTCTTCAAGTTCTCGGACCCTACCAAGCTCTCCAAGTTCAAGAAGAACCAGCGATTGGAACCGTTGTACAACAAATACGAGGAGCCCAACGCTTGGAGGATCTCCAGGGTGCGCCGGCGCAGGAATTGAAGCTTTTCTGCTTAGATTATACGTTCAATAAATTATGTATTAAATTGTAAGGTCGTTTTATTCATAGGGTTGTCAGGATAGGCAGACTAGTGTCGGGTTAGTGTCAAATAGTCGAAAACGTAAGTCGTCCTAGTAGCATCTCGTCAGAAAATATCAGGGTGGAATGGACCCAAGAGAGTGAGGCGAGAGTTAATTTAATACCTACTAGTTACCTACACGCTGTCCGTGTTGCAAAAATTAGGTATGAGCACAGCCTTCTTTATGTATGAGCTATAAAATTGTAAAACCTGCTTTCAATTAACACACACCACAGCCTTCTTTATAAAGAATCTTTATAAAGAAGGCTGTGCACACACCCAAATCGTTTCACCGTACGGTGCCACAGACAGACACACACACTAGCGGTCAAACTTGGGTGTTATAAGTTTGACGTGACCCATATATCGATGCGGTGACCGCTATGTAGTACTCTTTTTTGGTGGGGTTGAAAAAAAATTTTTCTAACGAGATGACTTGCGTTTTCGACTATTTGATACAAACCCCTAGGTTCGACTTCTCTCAAAACCAAAAAGGCCAAGTATAATTAAAGTAAGTGGTGCAAATATATTTGGCCTGCCTGACGAAGGCAGCACGTGGGTCCAGGATCCATCCTATCACCAATAATAATCTCGTTCAACGTTCATCCACCGAACTACTGAGTTGCGTTTTGTAACTGCTTACAACACGACGTTTTCTTTTCTAATAAAATGACAGATCCTAAACAAGCAATAAAGGAACGCCATTTTAGTTGTCAAAAAAGGTGATCGAGATCGGCTGCTGTAAAATTTTCGTAGAAAAATACTAAACTTACATTATTTGGCTTTAGAAATGTGCTAATTCGCTCATAATTTATAAAACCAAACTCGGCCGAGCTGGTTCAACAATAAATAGTACCAAAATGGAGTTCCTATCTGAAGTGATTGGAGAGACCGTGATTTTGGGGATAGATTCGCTTATTTTAGCGTTTTGTGTGAAACAACTAGGTAAATGTAAACATGTCCTGAATTCCCTACAAGTAAGTATATTTTTATGAATTATTTAGGTGAAGCCACGCCCTGCTTTGTATGTCTCGGCCTATATTATGAAAGTAGGGTTATTTTTTGTTGTTCGTCTAATAAACATGATGCACACCCAAGACCCGGGGGCTGATGCCTCCAGAGAAGACGCACGGGACAAGAGTGTAACTCAAAACCCGCACCTACTACTGCGCGGCCAAGCAGCAGTAGCAGACGACCACTGATGATGAATAAACATGAAGGTGAACTTGGATAAGGCTCATTCCACGGTAATTGATACCAGATAGGACAAAAATTAATTTAAGAATATGTGCATTCAAACACTTGATTATAAAAGCTATTATATACATCTTTCACATACATAAATAAAAAAAAACTACTTTTATTCGATTATATGCAAAATATTATCATAACATCGATCATGCCTCTAACTTGCTCTAGGAATATTTTTTTATCCATATTTGCAACACTGGTTTCCGTTGTGTATGGTCTAGAGTGCGCCAATAGGACTGTCATTCGAGAGCATCATTCATCGGCTTTTGTAACGCCAAATTTTGGATTTATAATGTAAATACTTGGCCTTTTATTGATTATTATTCTTAAGCAGGCTTTAGTGTCACGCCCGTCACAAAATACATGTAAATGTTTTACCCAGAGAGTCAAAGCAGCTTACACATCGTAAATTTGCTTACTAAAGTAAGGATATGTCGCAGGGGAATGTGTGCAAATTGATTTTAAGTGCCATAACATTCTTGTTTAGCTATAGGAAGGTAATTATTTTGGTCACACCCGTCACATGTCACACCCGTCACTGTTTTTGCCCATTAATTTTATGAAAATTTTCTTTAAACATTGGGCCACGTAACTTAGTACTAGGCCAAGACATGTTCAGTGAGGGTGAATTTATTTTATTAGGATTACTACAGTGTGTTTTCCGTGTGATGCTTGGTTATAGCATAGTTAGCCTTTCTTTTTTACTTAGAATGGATGCTGCTGCAAGGAAGAGGAAGAGTAGAGCACCCCTGAGAAATGAGTTTGTTTTTGGAAAAAGAGAAAGTCAGGGTTAAGTGTAGTTTATTTAGCATCAAAATGATCTCGTCACACCCGTCACATAGGTCAGTCACACCCGTCACGACGTAATTCAGGATTTAAAAGCTGATTATAGCATACATACTTTAAATAAATTGTTGCTAACATAAAGAAAAAAGGCTCAACTATATGAATGATTCTAATTATTCAAGTTAATCTGTCATAAAGAGCAGAAATATTGTGTTTCTTTCAAGCAGAACTAAATCTTGCCTGCGTACCCGTCACACCCGTCACGGAGACTAATAATACTATATCTTCTACAAATTAAGTTTAATTGGAAATTTTTGTTTTACATTCAATAAATGGCTTCAAATCCTAATGGATTACATTCACACTTAAATCATCTCTTAACAATTATAGGAATAACTGCACAAAACA
The DNA here is from genome assembly GCA_949319315.1 of Zelleria hepariella. NCBI lineage: Eukaryota > Metazoa > Arthropoda > Insecta > Lepidoptera > Yponomeutidae > Zelleria > Zelleria hepariella. Next base: position 8,697,360 of record OX439384.1, read on the forward strand.
TTAGTAGAAATGTCACACCCGTCACCGTGGAATGAGCCATAAGCCAAAACAAACAAGGAAATGCTGTTGCAAATACATAATGTGATTTAATATCATGTATAGTACTTAAAATGCACCCTTTTTTTTTTTTTTTTCCTTGCCTGTATTTATATTGGTGTACAATAAAGAATATTTTATCTTTATCATTTTCATTATTATCACCTATGCAACTGAACACCACATACTTAAAAATAACTTATTGGAAATCCCCTCACATGATAAGCAATTATGTCTATAAGTATTAAGTCTTGTTATCTGTAGGACCCTTAAATCCTTAAGCTTCAGAGTTCTCTATCTATCTATTGTATTGTAATCTCTGTCAACAAATATGCAAAAAAGGAAGTTTAAAACTTTTGAAAGCGAAAGAAAGAAAGAAAAAAACATTTATTAACGACACAATACTCAAAACATAACATTAAAACAAACAAAAATAAAACCAAAACATAAAATCAAAACTACTAAAACTAGACAAGACATACATTCATAATTATAATTTGTTTTAAGTATTGAGCCCCTAAAACGATCCCGAGCTCAGTAGATCAACCAGTAAGACTAACCAACTTGGACTTGTTGATTTGTTAAACTGTAAAGTTGTAGAGCTAATTGGATAATGGTAGGTAGGTAATCATATGAGGTAGTGGCCACCCCTGGTGTCAGAGTATTTGGAAATAGAAATATTTATTGCATAATACTTAGGCCACCCAAAGGGCCTCTGACATGGCTTAACAATTAAAGCGACTTTTACAAATAAAAAAAGACATTACTGACATATTTTGCGTAATTTTAGTTACTGGTATTTTTGTTATTTTATTAGAATAATAGGACATTTTAATATCAAATCTCATTTTATTTTTATAAGTAACATTAAACACACTTTGTGAAAGCATTGATGATTCTAACTTTAATATTTAAAAAGATATTATGTTTTTTTTTAAATACTGAAGAGTAATTATGCGCTATACAGTTACATTGTTTTTGTAAAAAGTGCTTCAATTGTTATTAATCAACAACGGTTTAACGTGCCTTCCGAAGTACGGACTTGAATAATAACCCCTTTTAATCTATGTCCTCCATTCACAGACTGCCCCTGTCCTAGACATAGACTCAACGTTGAACAAGGAACTGAACAAGTATCCCAACAACATCATCCCCTACGTGGTCATCCGAGGCTTAGTGCGGCCCCTCGGCACGCCCATCTCCAGTAACTACAACAACTCTGTCACCGGAGTGGTAAGAAAACGATATTGATATTGAAACAATAGCATTGCTTGTTGAATGTCTGGAATATTAGCAAAACTGTTGGGCCAGCTATACTACCTAGATCCTTTAGCTCTTGGGATTGTCTTTTTAAAATAAATTATAAAAAGGGCAAAAATACTATACAATGTGAGGTTTAATCTATGGCTTGAGTTAAAAATTTATATGATTAGATTATTAAGAATAAACTCAAATTTTTAAATCGAGTCCACGGAATGACAGTTGCTAGTATGCAACTGTCAGATAAAGCCTTTGTAGCAACTGTCATTCCGTGGACTCGAATGAAAAATTAGAGTTTAGGATTATTTTTAAAAGCACACCATAGCTTTCATTGTAATGAAAGCTATGGTCTGCTTTAAAAAATAAACTTACTTATTATTTATTAAAACAATTTCGGTCAATTAAGTGCAGCAATAAAAATGTTGGTACAACTTGTAGGTACAGAGGCTGACCATCAAGGAGCATGTGATCGCGCGGACGTCTGCCGGGTTCTGGTCCGACCAGACGAGGACCATCCATGAGGTGTGCAACTCCTGTCCGTTTGTGCTCAGCAACGGGAAGTACAGCATAGAAGTGGTGGATGCTCTGGCTGCTGATTTGTTGGGTAAGATAGATTTCATTTGAGGATAGGTTGTAAAGTCCAATAACAAATTGGTAATAAAGTAACATAAAATGTCTGAGTGTAGGGTTTTTTCAAGAATTTTGCACTAGCTGTGGTCTATTGGGAAACTTGATGGGCTCAGCTTTCGAACATTAATTTAATTTGGTGACCCTTGGTAGACACTTTCCTCCACAAAAATGGTAGGATGTCATGGGTGCAGAATATTTATTCGTGTTTAAAAGATTTTTTTGTTGTTCTGTGTTTATTTGCTATCAGTCCTTGAACTATGATCAAATGCGTGGTTTGATTCGTCCCAGAAGAATATCAAATTAAAAAGTAAAATGCAGTAAATGAAATGGTGTCCCTGCTTACCCTTAGATAGCATGGGTCTTATTGTGCCAGAAAAATATTGAATATTCATAAGAGCACTTCAAAGTCAAAGTCAAAAGGGTTTTATTCTATAAGCCATAAATACATTATTTACATTGAACTGACAGGGCTTACTGAAACCCTGTACCATTATGTATTCTGTGCTGAAACCCAAATCACGCACAATAAGGGATTTTCTGACAGCTCATAAGTTGTAGTTCCAAATTTGTAACTAGATGTCGCTGACGAGACATGTTCTTTTTTTAAGCCAGTTCGCGCTCGTTGGCCTACGTACATACTTACGTCCAAACACATTTAGGTATTAGTTGTGGAGCAAAATGAAGTGTTTCCGGATTTACTATTCACTCATACAAGAACATTAACAAAATCGTGCACTTTTTCATGTACTCTAAAATGGAATGACGGCTACGACGATGAAAGATGAAGTCACAGAGCAATGAAGTGAAGAAGTATTTTCGCTGTAGTAAGCACTAATTTACTTTGTGATAGAAAACATGTCGTATCAACGCCATCTGTCACAGCTTTTAGAACTATTTTTTTATTTTTTTTAGCTGTCAGAAAATCCCTCATTCTCAGACATGGACGTGATATCGGACAAGTTCGAGCCGATGTCGCCGGGCGTCATCGACCACGTGTGGGGCTTCTTCAGCGGCGTGCGCCAGCGAGGGCTACAGACCATGGAGGAGATGCTTCGGGATGGCTCATACATCACTGCTATTGGTAGGTACCGAGCACATAACGACAGCATATTACTCGCTCATAATGTGGTCATTATGTTGACAACCTCCTTTGAACAAAGTTGGACTTGCCGGCTACTTTGATTATGCGCCAGAAAAGTTGTATGGAATTTTATTGTTCTCGTGTTTTGCGGCCAGAAACCTTTGAAAATCCGTTGTTGTCGAGTTTTGTTTCAAATAGAACGATAAAATGTCAGCAGCAGCATCGTTTTCTTACAATAATGTCTAAAAATAACCACGAACCATAAAGTATTATAGCGTCAGATTGCGATGACGAGCTATTCTTTCATAGGGTTTTAATTAAACACACGTAAGTAAGTAAGTACGAGTAAGTACCTAAATGTTTATTCAGGGCCCTTAGCCTGTAACGCAATGGCGGGTCAATGGCGTCCCGGCAGAAGGACAAAACCGGGCTCTCCTCGTTTTTCTCCTACAACCAGAGAACTAATCCTCTAGAATTAGAATCAAAGTATTCTTTGCTGTACTACAAAAACATTAAAAGGACAGACAGCGTTAGCAAATCGTAATTGAAGTCGTCACCTGACAGCCCATTTTGGCACCATTGTATTACAGGCTAAGGGCCCAGGCCAAAATTGCAAGTAGTATTGTTTCTGCTTACATACACGATGAGGGGAGCGTGTTACCACACTTTAAGATTGTAATGAGAAGGCATGCCAAACCATGCTCGGAGTCGGCGACAGCACTCGTTCTGATTTTCATACGTTTTACACATCAGAAACGCAGCGCTCCGCTGTCGCTCTTGCATGCCGTTAGCTTGGTCGATTGCCTGATTCTGTTCCTTACCACACAAAACCCTCTCTACAGGGTGCACTCTAAGTCGATAGCGGAACTTTAAGTAGGCCATCTACTGATCAATGCAAGCAACTTTTACTAGGTGGCGAAAAAAAAGGAGCGAAAAAAAAATCTGCTGTTCCATACAAAAGGTCGACTCAGTACTGCACCAAATGTATGAAACAGCTGATATTTTTTTCGCTCCATCTTTTTTGCCACCTAGTACAAGTTGTTTGTATTGATCAGTAGAAAGCCTACTTAAAGTTCCGCTATCGACTTAGAGTGCACTCTGTAGTATCGAAAGCGGTGATGTCCTTGTCCCCCTAGAATTTTGTATTTCGCCTCTAAAAAATCCTGCCAGCTGAAGTGTAGAGCATGCGTCACACATGAAAACCGGTCAGAGTTTTGGAGGGGCGGGCTTTGTTTTCTTACCTCCAATATGTTTTGAAATGCCCAGGTGAGCTGAGCAGAACAAACACGGGCGCGCTCAAGATCCAGCCGCCCAAAGACGACCTACCGCTGTACCTCACCACCGCCACCAAGTCCTCGCTGCTGAAGAGGCTCGCCAGCTCACGGGACTTCCTGAGGTAAGACCACCACCACAGAACACCATCATGATCCAGCCGACCAAGGACGAGCTGTATCACCACCGCCACCAAGTCCTCGCTGCTGAAGAGGCTCGCCAGCTCACGGGACTTCCTGAGGTGAGACCACCACCACAGAAAACCATCATGATCCAGCCGACCAAGGACGAGCTGTATCACCACCGCCACGAAGTCCTCGCTGCTGAAGAGGCTCGCCAGCTCACGGGACTTCCTGAGGTGTGACCACCACCACAGAACACCATCATGATCCAGCCGATAAAGGACGAGCTGTATCACCACCGCCACCAAGTCCTCGCTGCTGAAGAGGCTCGCCAGCTCACGGGACTTCCTGAGGTGAGACCACCACCACAGAAAACCATCATGATCCAGCCGACCAAGGACCAGCTGTATCACCACCGCCACCAAGTCCTCGCTGCTGAAGAGGCTCGCCAGCTCAAGGGACTTCCTCAGGTGAGACTTCTGACCACCACCACACATAGGGTAGGAAGACTCACCCGAAGCCCACTTACACATACACGTACAACGCTCGCGGTGAACTCTACAGCGATCGATGTAACCGGACTTTTTCAAATAAGTTGGGCTTCTCGAGCCACATTCCCAGGGCCGTAGAAGTCCCCCTACAATTCCAGAGGTCGCCGTCATCAGATCACGATGAGAAGGACATCATCAGAATCGTAAGACCATCCCTTGTGTCAGATTTTGGGCCACATCACATCATCCATATTTGATGATTAGACCATATTTGCCCACTGCTGAGTGCAGCGCGTCTATTCTCTAAAAATCCACTCACGCGTAAATCGTCAAAAATTTGGTTGAAATGAACAATATTGAATTTTTTAAAATTTGTCCCATATTTTACGGTGATTTTAAGTTCTGACATTTTTTTATCAAAAAATAGAAGTTAAAAACTAAAACCCGACTACTAAAAGGCTTAAAACAAGACCTGTTTATCCTTCAAATAGACTCATAGATAATTAATCGTAGTCGGAGGCCATCGGTTTATCAAATGCGAATGTGGTGTCCTCCGACTACGATTAATTATCTATGAGTCTATTTGAAGGATAAACAGGTCTTGTTTTAAGCCTTTTAGTAGTCGGGTTTTAGTTTTTAACTTCTATTTTTTTTTTGAGCTTTTTAGTAAGTCATTATTGACGATCACCAAGGATAGAACCAAGAAGGGCAAAAAAACCACATTTTTGAATTTTTTGTTCTATTTGTTATGTTGACGCTACATGTGTTATAAATTTTTGAAAAGGTCTTTTAAAGCCCTTTCATTTGATACCCATGACGATGGTATCCGATAATTTTTATTTTTAGGTCCACCACTTTAGGGCGCAGCACAGCCGCCATCTTGGTTTTTTTCAAAATAAAACTATCCTATGTTACCTGGGTGATTAAGACGAATCCAACGACACCTCATTTGTTGAAATCGGCCGAGTAGTTTAGGCTCTGCGAGGGAACAGATGAACACACAAACATACATACATACATACATACATACATACATACATACATACATACATACATACATACATACATACATACATACATACATACATACGCTGCTAAAATCATAACCCTCCTTTTTGCTTCGCGTAGTCGGGTAAAAATGGGTCAGCCGTTTATGTGATATTCTAATTTGAATTTAAAAAGACGGGAATTTTTTCATTTTGAATTTAGTAGTCAAAGAAAATACAGAGGCAGGCCTACGTGCCATTTTTAATTTTGCAATCGATTTGAAGGCCCTGGTATTTCAACAACTTTGGAATGTGCATAATTAGATGTTCGATCATAATAAACTTATAATGTCATTAGGATCTGCACATTTTAATTTAATAGTGGGTAATAAACCTTGGTGAATGACAACCAGATATTTTGAACTTCAACCAGTCCTGGGGCTTAAGTCTGTAACGCAATGGCGTGTCGATGGCGTCCCAGAAGAAGGACAAAACCGGGGTTTCCTCGTTTTTCTCCTACAACCAGTGAACTAATCCTCTAGAATTATAATCAGAATATTCTTTGCTGTACTACAAAAACATTAAAAGAACCGACAGCATTAATAAATCGTAACTGAGGCCCATTTTGACACCATTGCGTTACAGACTCAGGCCCCTGCTGTAGGATGTTTTCGCTTCGCATACAGTAAAAAAAACTGCACAGCCCGCCATGGCGACATCGGCGAAACTCGCGTCGCTCGCTGACCTTACAACAGTTTGTGTCAATCAATTCATTCTCCATACGTACTTACGCAATACATTATTGACGACTTGACGACTAATTAAAGATCATTAGTTCAAGTTTGCGCCAGTATGTTCGAGGGCTTGATGTGAGTGGGCTGCTAAATATTGTATTTATTGTCATTATCACAAAAATAAAGTGGGGAGAACATAGAAATAAAGAAAGATCCCACCTTTGTAATGAAAACATAGCTCTAGCCTCTGCCGGAGGTTTTATTATTTTTATAGAGCTTAAAATTTGTTTTGTCTCCTTTATGAACTTGAGCGTCGAATACCTGCTGCATTTTATAGTTCTTTTAAGATCGATAATAATAACCGTCGCGATTGATACCGTAGAGGTGCAGTTGTAAAAAAAATTCTACAAATAAACCGTGGCTCAAAATAAAACAAGTGTTCCATTTCAAAAGCAAAACTCGCAATACCGTTCCAGAATCCTGCTCATAGTATTCGGCGCAGTGGCGGCGGTCGCCTCCGGCCGCATCGCCTACAAGCTACTGAAGCGTCGCCGCCGCCGCCTCATCGAAGACTCCATGAAGAAACAGCTGGCGGCCGGCCGGCGGGAGCGACGCGCGCAAGCCCGCGAGAAGAACCTGACTGAGGTCCAGCTGTGTGTGGTCTGCACGGAGAACCCTAAGGAGGTAAGACTGCTGTGTGGTGTGGGAGGTAGAGGTACCGAAGCACAAGCTGAGGCGGCAAGACTTACCGCAGATAGGTCTTGGCACTCAGTCTCGATAGTTTGCTGGACGTATTGTGCTCTTTTTATGACCGAAGTCGTCGATAAAAGGAACAAAATAATAAATCTAGAAGTGTTGGAGGGAGATGCTGTGTGGTCATCAAGGAGGTACTCTTAAGATTGCCCGGAAACTCCATGAGAAACCTAAGGAAGTAAGACTTTTCCACACTTCATATTAACGCCTCACGACGCAATAGTGCGCATAGGTATCACTTAGAACAGTGCCTGGATCACGTATAAACGTAACTATTTCGCGTATGTGCGTCACGCGTGACTATATACTAGTGCCTTTGGTCGATTCTGTGCATTCTTGGTAGACCCGGCAGCCAATGCGTTCATAACTTCCTTTCTTATTTCCCAGATAATCTTGCTGCCATGCGGACACGTGTGTCTCTGTGAGGACTGCTCCGACAACATCAAGGACTCTTGCCCCATCTGCCGGGAGGAGATAGAGTCGAAGGCGCCCGCCTTTATCACGTAAAATTGGCATACGTGCTATTGATCGACCACCGAAAGTCGCGAGCCCCCATTGGTCCGTGCTTGATGTAAAGCGCTGAGGCCGCAGGGCCGACCAATAGCGTTCATGCATTGACCAATGGGGAGATAACCACGAGGTAACTGACCTTTGGCCAATGCCAATCGCAGAGGGGTTCCAAGACATGTTATAAAATTGGAACTTTGTGACCTGTTGAGTGCTATGTTGTTGCTAATTGTATAGATAGAAAGGCTTCTTTGTTATAGTAGGCTAGACTAGCCATTTTGTTTTGTTTGTTGTATGTTTAAAGAAAACTTGCATAATATTTTTTGTTCTAAACTCAATGAACAGCTACTTACCCAAAGCATATCACACGCCATACAAACACCATGAAATAATGCTATCCAAAATTATTCCCGGTGTACATAGTTGTTGTTTGTACAAATATTAGAATATAATTTGTGTAATGGAGTGAAATTGAACACTGTAAGTATCATAGAAAATATTCTTATATTTTTCATAAATAGAGTGCTATTTAATTGGATTTCTATTTTCCTTTTACATCTGTTAAAACCCTATCTGTAAGGATCCTAACCTACCACAGGAATCCCCACAGCCATCTTCATCATCATCATTTTGTATCAGATCCTTGTCTTCTGTGGTATTTGTCTTTTCGTCATTTTGTACATTTTCTCTGTCATTGATTCCATACTCAGCCAAGAGCCTATTTATCTTTGAATTACTTTTCACTTCACCATTACTTGAGGTTTCTTGGGCTGTCTTTGAACAACAGTTTTCTTCGGTACACGTGTTACGTTCCTTATGATCAGAATGTGTAGTACTCTTAGTACTTTTGCACAATCCTGTGACACACCTCCCCTTTCTCGAAAGGCATGACTCTTTGTTTTCTTTACCAGAAACTTCATCATTCAACTCATTTACAGCCTTCTGTAGTCCTTCCTTATCAACTATATTGGCTTGTCTGGCATTGTATTCCTCCAGCATTTTCTTGGCCTTAGAGCTCTTTCCAACTCCGAGCCTCGGCAGGCCTTTGTTTAGGCCCTCTAGCAGGACACAGGCTTTGCAAACTTTCTGTGATGAGACAAAGTTGCACCGGACACACACTCCTTGTGACGGCAGTGAGACTTCTTCTTTGATGACCATTGTTTCTCCTGTGAAACACCACATAGTTAGGCCAGGGGTCGTCTATTAATCGCGTGATATTTTTAGCAACTTTATAATCCCCCCCTCCCCCCTGGTAGTACGTGGCGTGGTTTTAGACAACCCCCCCTCCCCCCATCCAATTTCACATGTCTTAATTTATTTTTTAGAATATCTTTAAAATACAGAATCGAATTTAATTCTAAAAAAATAAGCACCGAGAAGTGATCAATATTTGCAGTCAGACATTTAGGTTGCAGCTTGTTACTGATTGAATAAAATAATAAAGGGAAGGTGTAATCAGAACATAAAATTGCACCACTTATTTGCGTGACCAAAAAAAAAACCTGTGATATCTCACTACTCCCCTCCTCCCCCTTTTGATATTTAGCGATTTCTCGAGCCTCACGTGATTAATGGACGACCCCTTAGGACTGACATGTAACCAATGAAATTGCCTTCATTTGTACCACCGATCATGCTCAATGGCAGGCCTCTAAATACGGTATCGTCTTTCAAATATCTTGGGCACATAGTGACCGAGGATTTGTCCGACGATGCAGACATAGAAAGGGAGCGGAGGGCGCTGGCGACCAGGGCCAATATGATCGCCCACAGGTTTGCGCGATGCTCAGCAGAGGTGAAAGTTACTTTGTTTAAAGCAGTGGTTCTTAACCTATGGTCCGCGGACCACTGGTGGTCCGCGGAGGCACCCGAAGTGGTCCGCGAAGCCACCAGAAAAAATGTCTTAGACATTTAGTGGTTTTGGAAGGCATAATTTAGTGTAAAAAAAAACCGGTGAATTTTCGGGCGCGCTCCGCGCGTTTGTCATATTTACCACTAAGGAAACCTCTGTTATGAAAAAGGGTAGATATATAATCGGTGAATTTCCGCGTGCGCATTTATTTATCCTATTTACATAGTCTCGGTTATTATTGCAAAAAAAATGTAGGTAATAAAGTCGGTGAATTTTCGGGCGCGCTGCGCGCGCATTTATCACATGTCAAGGGTAATCTCAAAGAAAGTTTTAGAATAATCGATAAATTTTCGGGCACACTAGGCGCGTTTTTCATATTTACAAATAAGCAAATCTCAAGGGTAACACCGGTGAATTTTCGGGCGCGCTGCGCGCGCATTTGTCTTGAAAACAAAGTATTTATCACGAATATGAGTACAATAAAATAACTATTAAAAAAAACTAAACAAAATACGCTAAGCTTTGAATAAATTGTATTCTATTTTATTTGTAGATAAAACAACCCTTTATTAATTTAAATTTACGTGTATTAGCCCCAAACAGTTGGTGGTCCGTGGCAAGCAGAGATGGGCGGTGGGTATATACCCAATCTACCCATTTGGGTATTTACCGGGTACATTGGGTATATACCCGGTAAATACCCGTATGCACCCATTTGCTGGGTATATACAATTTGTGACTTAAAATTAACAACAAAGTATGCCAATCAGTTCTAAACCATGTTCCCTACGCAAAGTACGTCTTAGTAATTTTTCGTTGAACGCATATTTACAAAGTTATGCATGTTTTTGTGATTTCTTTGTATGAAATCTAATATTCATAAGGACATTTGTCTTATATTTTTATAGAATTAACAACCGGTATGTTTAAAAAGTACTTTGTCACACTTTGTATGACTAATATAATAGTTTTTAATATGAATTTAACAATAATTATTATTGATTAGGAACCAAGTGTCAAAAATTGATATTTACATTGAAACGGTACACAATACACTGATGAAGTCAGGTCATTTCGATCTAATTAAAATGCGAAGACGGGTTAAGTGTTGCAAATAACAAAAAATTATAATCATAAAGTATGGTTTTATGTTTGTTCTCCCCGAACAAAGAATAACTAAAACTTATTAAATTCGTTTATTTTATTTTGCAAATGGCATTGTGCCCAAAATGCTATACGGTGAAATGTAAGCCGTCCAGCCACCTCATTACGTCCGAGTCGGCCTCATCGACACCGCCGCCTTGGATGGCGAACAGCGGGTAGTCGTAGTTGATGTGGGACATCGTCTGAACCCGCCCGCACACGCAACTCGGGTCCGACCCACAGTTGCATTTTGTGTATTTAGCTCCGCACACCTTCCCCGTAAGACCCGGAATCTATTTATTTGAGTCCAGTGCTTTCTGGGAAGATGGAAACCTGGCACACGGATATCTGGCTCGGACTCGAGATGCTTGTTAGGCAGGTCCACAGATGTCCACTGATTCCGCCATTTCTTCATCAGCGTTCAGTCGTCCTGCAAGATTTCATGGGCCTGTATGGCATGGCAAGATGGTTGCAATTCTCTGATGCAACCCCGGTTCGGTCAAAATCCCACCAAAATTGAGGGTTGCTTTGACCAAGTGCTTGTAGTAACTTCTAACATCGAAGCAGGATTCCAAAAGAAACTCAAAACAGTGGCGGTATTCGTGGATCTCAGCTCAGCATTTGAAACTCTCTGGAACATGTCCGGAAAAAGGGACTGTCAGGGACTACCCTAGGAGCTCGTATTTTTTTTTTAAATGCAACGCACGTATTGTCTTTATGACGCCCTCCTTTCAAACGCCAAACTCTGAACAATAGTGTTACGCAGGGCTTAGTCCTGGCGCCTACGCTTATCAACGTCTACGTCAGTTACATATCAAAAGTCTTCGGGCGATCATTTATGTAGGCGACGACATTGCCATCACAGCACAAGCTTCGACACTGGACAAAGTGACAACACTGGTTCAGGAAGCCGTTGCAAAGTTTGAGCGCTATTTCATCGACTGGGGACTTAAATCTAACCCATGTAAAACTGTGAGCTGCACCTTTTACCTCAACAATAGGCAAGCTAGTAAGTGAAGGTGTTAAACGTAGTCCGTCAACCCGTCATTTCCTACATATTCCCGTCACGTCTATGGAGATAATTTATGATCAGAATGGAGTATGATAAGATCAGAATGGAGTATGATAAGATCAACAATATGCCGCACCTGTCAAAAGTACCTTATCTTCAGGCAACCCGTAGTGATCTTCGCCTATTATCAGATAGATCTTTTGCCACGCCATGCAGGCCCACGAACTCTGCAGGTCGACAGAACGCTGATGAAGAAATGGCGGGATCAGTGGACATCTGTGGACCTGCCTAACAAATCTCGAGTCCGAGCCAGATATCCGTGTGCCAGGTTTCCATCTTCCCAGAAAGCACTGGACTCAAATAAATAGATTCCGGGTCTTAAGGGGAAGGTGTGCGAAGCTAAATACACAAAATGTAACTGTGGGTCGGACCCGAGTTGCGTGTGCGGGTGGGTTCAAACGATGTCCCACATCAACTACGACTACCCGCTGTTCGCCATCCAAGGCGGCGGTGTCGATGAGACCGACTCGGACGTAATGAGGTGGCTGGACGACTTACATTTCACCGTATAGCATTTTGAGCACAATGCCATTTGCAAAATAAAATAAATAAAACAAACGAATTTCATAACTTTTAGTTATTCTTTGTTCGGGAAGAACAAACATAAAAACATACTTTATGATTATAATTTTTTGTTATTTGCAACACTTAACCCGTCTTCGCATTTTAATTAAACTGAAATGACCTAACTTCAGCAGTGTATTGTCTACCGTTTCAATGTAAATATCAATTTTTGACACTTGGTTCCTAATCGATAATAATTATTGATAAATTCATATTAAAAACTATTATATTAGTCATACAAAGTATGACAAAGTACTTTTTAAACATACCGGTTGTTAATTCTATAAAAATATAAGACAAATGTCCTTATGAATATTCGTTTTCATACAAAGAAATCACAAAAACATGCATAACTTTGTAAATATGCGTTCAACGAAAAATTACTAAGACGTACTTTGCGTAGGGAACATGGTTTAGAACTGATTGGCATACTTTGTTTTTCATTTTAATAATTTTCATTATACTTGAAATCACAAATTGAATGTACCCAGCAAATGGGTGCATACGGGTATTTACCGGGTACATATCGGGTAAATACCCACAGGTGGGTATATACCCGGGTACGTGCCCATCTCTGGTGGCAAGACAGAAATATTGTCAAATGGTCCGCCATGACCGAAAGGTTAAGAACCACTGGTTTAAAGCATACTGCACTTCGCTGTACACGTGTAGCTTGTGGACGAAGTATACGGATCGGTCGTTCAGAGCGCTCCGCGTCGAATACAACAACGCGTTTAGGGTGCTGATGCGGCTGGCGCGTCACTGCAGCGCATCCGGCATGTTCGCAGCGGCGCGTACGGACTGCTTCAAAACCACCTTGCGAAAGCGACAAGTGTCCACTTTAAGCAGGCTGCGCGCCAGCACCAACAGCATCTTAGCCGTAATTGCCGAGAGAGACGACACACGCTTCCTTAAGCAATGGTGTTGTTGTCATGTAAATAAAATAAATATAATTAACTAAGAAACCTATTGTAGTTTATAAGTTCTTTTTACTAACAACTTGTTTTGATTTTATTGTGTACCTACTAGCTTTTCGCCCGCGACTTCGTCCGCGAAGACTTATAAGAAGTTGCCTGGGTACATCTTTCACCATTATCAAATTAGCATGAATAGAGTCCTGGGTGTGTATTTTTGTAAGCTATCTCTATTCCAAATGTCATCCAAATCCGTCGTGCAGTTTCAGCGTGGAAGTGTATAGTAGTTGTGTATGTGTGTGACCAAATTGGTAAAGATCAAATGAATCCAACAAAAAAAAAAACATACTTTGAACCTTTTTGGCCGTTTTAGGTGAATCATTATTATTGTTTTCTTCATGCTTAGTAGATTTGCTATAAAATGAAATGTTCTTTGAATAGTTGTAGCTTTAATGGTTCCGGCATTGTTATTGATACTACAACAGGAAAACTCTTAAAATGTTTCCATCCTTTTTGACGCTGAAACATGTGTTTAATTATTATTTCTGATTTAATACACGACTACCTACTTAGTTTCAAGTTAATCTGACCCAATAAAATGATAATTTCATACAAATTTTGAACCCCGTTTTGGCCGTTTTAGGGTTAACATTATTACTTTTTTCTTCATGGTTGGTAGTTTTGCTATAAATCGAAACTGTAGTTTTGTCAAAGTTGTAACTTAAATTGGTTGGGCCCAGCATTGCTACTACATCAGGGAAAAATATTCAAAGTTTCCACCCATTTTAACCCTTCATTCGCTGAAAAAAATGCTGAAACACGTGTTTGATTATTTCTGATTTAGCATACGAATACTTAGTTTCAAGTATATCAGACAAAAAAAAATGTATTTCATACAAACTTTTAGCCCCGGTTTGGGCATTTCAAGGGTTAACATTATTACTTTTTTCGTTATGGTTGGTAGTTTTGCTATAAAACGCAACTGTAGTTCAAATTTCAAAGTTGTAACTGGTTTGGACCCAGCATTGCTACTATATCAGGGAAAAATCTTCAACGTTTCCACCCATTTTAACCCTTCATTCGCTGAAATGAGAAAAATGCTGAAACACGTGTTTAATTATTTCTGATTTAGTATACGAATACTTAGTTTCAAGTAAATCGGACCAAAAAAAAATTAGTTTTGCCACAAAACACTACTGCAGTTTCAATTTCATAGTTGTAGCTTTAATGGTTTAGGCCTGGCATTGATACTACATCAGGAAAAATCTTCAAACTTTTCTACCCCTTTTAACCCTTTTGTGGACAGAAAATTGAAATACGCTGAAACACGTGTTTAATGGTTTCTTATTTAATATACAAATACTAAGTTTCAAGTAAATCGGACGAAAAAATTTTTTTATTTCATACAAACTTTGAACCCCGGTTTGGGCATTTGAAGGGTTAAAATTTTTTTTTTTTTGATAGTGGGTAGTAATGCTATAAAATGCAACTGCACATTCAATTTCAAAGTTGTAGCTTCAATGGTTTGGGCCCAGCATTGCTACTACATCAGGAAAAAAAACTTCAACGTTTACACCCATTTTAACCCTTCATTGGCTGAAATGAGAAAAACGCTGAAACACGTGTTTGATTTTTTCTAATTTAGTATACGAATACTTAATTTCAAGTAAATCGGACCAAAAAAAAATTTTATTTCATACAAACTTTGAACCCTGGTTTGAGCATTTGAAGGGTTAAAATTATATTCTTTTTTGCATGGTAGGTAGTTTTGCCACAAAACACTACTGCAGTTTCAATTTCATAGTTGTAGCTTTAATGGTTTAGGCCTGGCATTGATACTAAATCAGGAAAAATCTTCAAACTTTTCTACCCCTTTTAACCCTTTAGTGGGCAGAATTTTGAAAAACGCTGAAACACGTATTTAATTGTTTCTTATTTAATATACAAATACTAAGTTTCAAGTAAATCGGACCAAAAAAAAATTGTATTCCATACAAACTTTGAACCCCAGTTTGGGCATTTGAAGGGTTAAAATTATATTTGTTTCTTCATGGTGGGTAGTTTTGCTACAAAACGCTACTGCAGTTTCAATTTCATAGTTGTAGCTTAAATGGTTTGGGCCCGACGTTAACACTACATCACGAAAAATATTCATGGCTAAAACCAACGGCTAAAATTAGAAAAAAAGCTAAAACAGGTGTTATTTTTTTTTTAATTTAATATACGAATTCTTAGTTGCAAGTAAATACGGACAAAAAATTTTTTTTTTTCATACAAACTTTGGACCCCATTTTTACCGCCTTAAGGGTTAAACTTGAAGTAAATCTGTCTTAACCCGTAGCGTGTCCACAAATTACAACTATTGTAAAATTTTCACTGTTGTGGCATTAGCGGTTTTGTTCCAGCATTGATCGTAACTGGTGAAAAAAATCGAAAAACTTTGGCACCCATTTTAACCATTAAGAACATAGAAATGAGAAAAAATCTGAAATAGGTGTCAAGTCATTTAAAAAAAAAAAGTACAAAAAATCAAGATTTAAGAACAAAAGACCAAAAAAAAATTTTTTCCCATACACACTTTCAGCCCTATTTTGACCCACTTAAGGGTTAAATAAAAAAAAATCGTTTCTTAAATGAACCCTCCACCATATACCGCAACTTTTGTCCAAATTTCATACTTATAGGTTCAGCCGTTTGGGCTGTAGCGTGATGAGTCAGTCAACCTAAGCCTTTTATATATATAGATTTACTAACAAATTATGGATCTCAAGTTATCTGAAATAAATTATTATTATTAATAAGGATTACTAATGCATCGTCTTTTAAGTTAGTATTGGACATCAATACACAGACTGAATCAAGCTGACTGAGAGCGAAAAAAACAGTTCTTTATATCTATTGTACATCATGGTTTGCACTGGATTGCTTGGGAGTTGGGATATATTTAGATTGAACAGAATAGGAAAAGAAATACGTCTGTAACTTACCAGAATAGATAATATCCATAATGCAAGTTGGCCGAATCCTCTCCATGTCCTTCAGTAGAGCCCGAGCATGGCCCCTGTACGCATTGGGTGCAAAGACACACTCGGTAGAGAAGTAAACCAGCTTCTTGTAATGTGCATACATCACTATCTCTTTCTCATAGGCATATTTGAGAGGCTTCACTCTTGGTATTGTTCCTTCACTGCCCTGGGAAAGTAAATAGTTAAGATAAATTAAAAAGCAAGGTGAAATGTATACAAGGTGTTGTTTTGTAAAGTGACACTCACCTGACTCACCTGACTCTGACTATATACACAATACTGATGCCAAAAAAAATAATACAGGAAAAATTACCCAAAAATCAGTAAATTGTAACATCGCTTTGAGAAGGCCGGGGGAGTCTGCACGTCACAATATTATAGCACACATTGAACAATGTATTTTATGAATAAAACTTATTTTTAGTTTTAAGCGTTACTAAAACTATTTTCCTGAGTCGGTCACTAACCAAAACAACACCCTGTAAAATTAATTAAATAAATAAAATTAACTTACAGTGCAGATAGCAGTGCACCTCTTCAATCTGGCAACATCGCCTCTCAGTACATTCATAAGGACAGTCTCAGCGATGTCATCAGCATTGTGTCCAGTAGCGATGCATTTAACGCCCAATAGCGCAGCTCCTCGGTCCAAGGCCTGTCGTCTGAACACACCGCAGAAGGTGCAGTTGTTTTTCTTGCCTATCTGCTGGACTATCTCGTCCATAGTCCAGCCGTAAAGGTCTTTGTACGAGAGGATTTTCAAAGACATCTCATAGTCGTCCCGGTTTTGTTTGACAGTTTCTAAGCTATCATCTCTGTAGCCTGTTATTCCTTCGTCTATGGAGAGCAGCATGAGGTTGAGGCCGTAGTTGTGTCGTTCGTTGAGTGTCTTCATCACGTGAGCGAGCACCGTGGAGTCCTTGCCCCCCGATGCCGCAATCGCGACCGAATCGCCTTTGTTGAAAAGTTCTGCTTTCGTTATCGTGTAGTGAACTTCAGCTTCGAACGCTTGGAAGAAGCATTCTTTGCAAAGTGCGTCGCCTGTTTTAGGTCTCTGTAAGTAAAACGCAGTCTTAGTAGAAGGGACAAAAAATTGTTTTGATGACGAAATATAACCTCAATGTGAACTTACTTTGAGGGCAGCATTCTTTCCACATCCAGTTCTACATGGTACAGGCATCTTGATTTTGTGTGTATTTATATTTAAATTGCAAGCGATACTGTAGGTAGCTGTTTAATTGAAAAAAATACAATTAATAAACTTCACACGCCTACACCACATGACCACAACAACAGATGTTTTTATGACATTTTAGTTCAGAAATAATTGTAACTTTTTTTTGACAGCAGCAAACTACAAAAAAAAGAGTGGTTCGTTCTGAGCGAAAACCATGTTTTTGAACGACACTCGGAATGAGCTGCGTTTCGGTCCCGCTATACTAAACTGTACGTGTTTGAATATAAGCATCTGTACATTACGGGATTAATTGAGAAATAAAATAAAACAACAGTAAATAATGATATTTCATTATATAATAATGGAGGCAATTAACTTAAACGATGTTAAAATAAACGAAAATACCTTAACTTTTATCGAGTGCACGTATGAACTTCACCAAAACGAAACGCCATCGCAAACGCAACTTCAACTTGTCGTCTTCCGCAATCATCGAAATTCCAAGCGAAATTATTTTTATTTTACTGAGAGAAAGTAAATCAAGAAAACGTCCTGAATCCCCAATTGTTTACGTGGGAAATGGTGGTTTTAGATCTTGGCATTGATAAGTCAGCTTTCGCTGTAAACATGAAGTGAGGTTTTGTTTGTTGATGTGTCCAACTTAGACCGTATATCGGTTAATGTCTCTTGTGGAATTCGCTGGTTATACCCGATGCGAGTGTCCTGCAGCGGCGCTCCGGCACCATGCACGAGTTGTTCAAGCAGGTGCTCAACGAGCGGGACCTGTCGCGCGCCGGCGACCTCTTTTCCATTCCTGACTCCGAGATCATCAATGACTTGACAGAAGTGGTAAGTTTGTTACTGGAATCTATGCACTTGCAGCCAGAGCTAAGCTTGAACAGCCTATGATATCATTGGCACATCAAGTCCTACCACACACACATCTCCTTTTACTTTTCCGCATAAAACTTGCCTAAAACTGAATAAAATTATCATACAATTTAAATGTCAATAAAGTCCACTCTACACAGACACGCGTAGGTATTTTTACGATTTGCGATTCCAAGAAACCCCATAATCGCCATTGATAAAGCAACCTGTTCACAGATAAAGAAGATAACAGAGATATCATCTCAGCCGGAGTACTGTCAGAATGATAATGACCAGTCAGTGGTGGAGATATGTGTGACAAGGGTGACCTCATGTGTGAGGGAGACGGGGAGTGTGGAGACGCACTGTGGGGCTCTGGTGGCACTACTGGAGGCTTGCCTGCATCACAACCTGCGACCAGCGGGAAACCACCGGGATGATGACCCGCCACATGCTAAGATTGCTTCAGATGTCATATCTTGCATCTTTTTGGTAAGAGTTCTGTGTAGCAGTGCCTTGATGTTGTGCTATCATGACACTCTCCACCTATTATGAAAGCCATATGTCTGTTATTTGTTTGCTTTTTTGTCACACTTTCACTGCAAACCACTATTACAATGTTTTTTTTTTGTTGGATGTTGGTATAAGGCAGTGTTTTTCAACCTTTTTCATGTCGGGACCCTCATCCCATTGGAAAAACCTTTTACGATTCCCTACCGTAGTTTTGTCAATTAAGTACAGCTTTGGACCATAACCGTGACCCTCAACAACTCCTAAAGAAGTTTCGTGACCCCCTCAAGGTAGCTTGGCGACCCCCCAGGGGGTCGCGACCCACAAATTGAGAAACACTGGTATAAGGCACTTAATAAGATAACAATTGATTAAATTTCAGGCCTCCGATAACCAGAACTACAGCAAGAAGGGAGTAATGGAGGCGGTGTTGCCAGTTGCTGTCAAGTTTCTGCACAAGGGCAACCGGGAGTTGTCCCGCAATATGGCCAGATACCTGTCCTTGGCAGCCATACACCACGCCCGTCTGCTGAAGCCTCATGTGCAGCAGATTATGGACTCTATTATATCAGGTAAAGAGGCAAAGTTGGTCATCAATTTCTGGCCTCCGACAGTTTGAATTTTATATGAAGACGACAATAAAGTATCAGGTGTTGAATGTATAGAAATATAGAATGTAGTCTGTACAAGTGTACTAGCTGGGCGAAGGCCTTCTCTCAGAGAGAGAGATAAAAGTATACAAGGTGTTGTTTTGTGAAGTGACACCCGGCTCAGGGCTGATTATTTAAGCTGGACGTCATTTGCGGCGGATTGGGGCGGGCCGTTAAGACGCCATACGTCTCACAACTAGCGCCGCCAATGGAAAAAAAATCATATCTTTTTTTTGGATGCGTTTTTAGCAAAAAACGCTCCTGCGATTCCTCAACGCGAGGCTTAACTATTTTTAGGACCTAAGGTTTGGATTCCAGGATTGGATTTCCTACGAATGCAATCGATTCTCGCCAAAAGTGGCCACAAAGTTCTAGGATCTGGAATCCAAACCTTAGGTCCTAAAAATAGTTAAGCCTCGCGTTGAGGAATCGCAGGAGCGTTTTTTGCTAAAAACGCATCCAAAAAAAAGATATGATTTTTTTTCCATTGGCGGCGCTAGTTGTGAGACGTATTTCACCCGCCTGCCTGTATTTATATGAAACAGCGTCCACTAGCGGCGGATTATTGCGCTGCGGCCCGCCCCGCCCCGATCTGCCGCTAGTGGACGCTTTTCATATTATTATAAATGCAGGCAGGCGGATTTTTGCGTTGCGAATTTGCGATGCGCCCCGTCCCTATCCGCATAGTGGATAGCCGCAGCCGCAGCCTTTACGCGATAATAAAGCGAAAAAAAATAATTAAACAATGTAAATAATTCAGTGAATAATAGCCAAAAATCATTATTGTGGCCTTCCTATTATACTATCGCTTGCGGCCGCGCTCGTAATATCGGGCGCAACTATGCGCGCGCGCTTTGAGAGCGCCGGGGGTGTCAGCACGTCGTGGTTATTGTAGAACAAATTGAACAAGGTAATTTGTGAATCAAAAGATTAAGAGGAAGAAGATCTTCCTTGAGTTGGGTGTCTGTCACTGACTAAAACAACACCCTGTATAATCTACTAATGCATCTAGTTATGGATAATTTAATTCGTAATCAAACTGGTTTGACTAGGTAGTTCTACTTTACTAAACTTGCATAGTACTGAAGTAAATGAATTACCAGTACAGTGTACAGTCAAGAGAAAATTACGCCATTTAGGACACACCCTTCAATAACCAGGGGGGGTTACCCTTGATGCTATTGCGTTCATATTGACAAAGATTTTAAATGAAATTTTCTTTGAATTAGCATATTCATGATTTGATTTTATACAACTTCGTAATGTTTATTCAAAGCTATGATCGGCCACAGTCACAGATACCCCATGGCAGCTCTTACATCGCGCGGAATAAGGGCGCGGAACAAAAAGGGTATCCTAGCGTGTTGCCGACTGTACAATAAATATATTAAATTCCTCTGTAAAATCCATCCTATAAAATTTATTTTCAATTTTAAATTCCAATAAATTTTAAATTTCTCTCCGCACTACTGGACGGGGTACCCGTCTTAATCTCACCATCCTAACCTTTGCTCCCTCTCCCACAGGCAACTACCCGCTCTGCCGCGTGCTCTCACAGCTGTACGAAGTGTGCCCCTCCCCGCTCGGCGGGCACGCCATGGCGCTGGTCTCGCTGCTACCCCTCACCGAGCAGCAGGACAAGCTCTCCCTGCTGGGTCTGTTCGCGCTGATGGCGAGGAGAGACCCGGACGTGCTGGAGGCGAGCGTGTCCCAGCTGCTGGGACATCTGTGCGCGCCGGCCACGCAGCCCGGCGCCCCGGGCTGTGTCTGCATCGGGGTGCTCAAGGTACGGATCTTTTATTACCTCTCGTAGCTGTACGATGTGTGCACAAAAGGTAGTGGAAAGTGGAAACATGCATCGACCGACGGGCCACTCGCAGAGTACCGAAGCACAAGCTGAGGTACCGCAGATAGGTCCTGGCACTCGGTTTCGATCCTTTACTGGATTTAGTGTGCCCTTTTAGGCCTAGGCTGTCTCTTTTATTACCCTAGGATTTCTGATCACAGATCCCATGGCCCTGGAGTGCCTATTGCCCTCCGTTTATTTCAGTCGCCATCACTGTTTATGTAACTTTTGGGGTAATTGATAGTTAAACCCCGTGGTTAATTTAACCTTATTAATAGTATATTCATTCTAAATTTTTTAGCGGCAAAATTTATAATTTAAATTTATTGCTGCTATGTTATGCCTATGTACGAGTACATTAAAATACACAACTCTCCCACCCCCTCCGCAAGCCGCTTACCCCCTCCCCCCCTTGAAAAGTGTCCCGTTTTACAGATTTTCTCAATTTTCAGGAAAACTATTCAAGCTAGGACAAAATGGTCAAAGACTGAATTATTTATCAATAAATTACCAACAAATAAGTACTAACATTCATTTTGATACGATTTATAGTTTCCAAGCTATGGTGCATCAAATATTACAAAAATGTGCGCTTGGCAGAAATAAAACATTTAATACACAAGAAACCATAAATATGTATTATTTTTACAAGACATGCGTTTCTGTAGTTATTAATATCTAAAAGAATCAGTATCGTCATCATTATCTTGGCAATAGATGCACATGATGGAACAACGCAATCCAGCATTGACACATCGACATCTTTTTCCGCAGGCTTTTTTGAAGCTGCATGATACCTACTATTTTCAGTATCAACTGTGGAGCTGGTGACTTTGTGGCCAACGTATTTGTTGAAGTAGACGTATCGTAAATTCGTAACTCGTTTATACTTTTTTCGGTTTGCCCCATACAAGGCGAGAATATACGAGGTCCAAAAGTTCGCGGAATTAAGTTCGCGGTTCGCGGTTGTAAGTGGGATAAAAAAAATATTTAATTTTTCCTTTTCAACATAGTCCTTCTGAAGCTCACTTTTTTAATCTTATAATAAGCTTTACTATACGCTGAAAAAAAAAATTCTTCCTTGCCCTGAAAATGGGTCAAAGTGGCATCTTTGACTTCTTTTTTCTATCGTCGGAAAATTTTCTTCCTCGAAGGTATTTTTTTAATTTTCAGAAATAAATCAAAATTGCTGGGGGTCAGGTCTAGGCTGTAGAGAGAGTAAACTAGTGTCTCAAACCCACATCTGTGTAAGGCAGCCATCGCAGTGTAACACTTATAAACGGGCTAATTGTCTTGCAAAAAGACAACACCCTGAGACCATTTTTCTCTTCTAGTTTCTTTGATGGCTTCCTTTATTTTTTCCAATAGAGAAACGTAATATTCTCCGGTTATATTGACACCTTTTATTTGTAGTCCATTAACAAAATTTCTTCAGTAACCCGAAAAATCGTCGCCATCATCTTGCCAGTTGATTTTGACACCTTAAACTTGTAAGGGGGGGTTGTACCCTTTTTATGCCAGCGTATCGACTCTTGTTTGGACTCGGATTCATAATGATGAACCAAATTTTCACTTTCAGTCACCATTAGTGCCAAAACGCCTTTTGGTTCCCCACCATAGACCTCCAAAAAGTGTTGAAGTGGGGCTTGAGCATTCTCGGCGCCAATGTTACAGTGACTTTTTTTATACTAAGATGTTCATTAAGTATCCTCAAAATTATGGTTTCTGATACTCCAATTAATGCAGATAGAGGTTTGTTTGACAACCGGGCGTCTTCCAATACAACTTTATCGATTTTTTCGATGTATTCGATGTGGTGGAGTCAAAAAGGTGTCTCGGGCGGGGGACATCTTCAATCGACTCTCTCCCTTATTTTAAAAGTCCATGCCACTAATAAATCAATGTTTTGGAAGGGTAATGATCCCCATAAATGGCTCCCACTTTTTAAATTTAGATTTTCGGAGCTTATTCCTCATTGATAAGGAACTTTATAACGGCAAAATCGTCAATTTGCTCCACAATTGCAGGTAACTTCCGGATTTACCTATTTTCAGGACGATAACTTATTAATTAATTAAACTAGGACGCTGAAATTTGGCTTATATTCTTGTAATGAGTTGCTTATTACAATGACACCATGCAAGAAAATCTTCGGACAGCATTGCTTGTAAAAATAATAAATATTTATGGTTTCTTGTGTATTAAATGTTTTATTTCTGCCAAGCGCACATTTTTGTAATCTTTGATGCACCATAGCTTGGAAACTATAAATCGTATCAAAATGAATGTTAGTACTTATTTGTTGGTAATTTATTGACAAATAATTCAGTCTTTGACCATTTTGTCCTAGCTTGTATAATTTTCCTGAAAATTTAGAAAATCTGTAAAACGGGACACTTTTCAAGGGGGGGAGGGGTTAAGCGGCGTGCGGGGGGGGGGGGTGGGAGAGTTGTGTATTATAATGTACTCGTATATAGGTATAACATGGCAGCAATAAATTTTAATTATAAATTTTGCCGTTTTGCCCATACATTGAAATCTAGAATGAATACACTATAATTCCTTGACATTATCTTTTATTATATATTTTTTTGACATGGCATGTTTTATTTCAGTGATACATTATTTATTGCTTTGACCGATTTTGAATGTTGAAATTACTTATTAATTACATTAAACTGAAGAGCTGAATCTCAGGTGTTCTCGCGCTTTCATCACTATGCCTCAGGCTTGAGGCCTCCAAACTTGAGGATGGAGCCTCAAGTTTAGGATGTAGGTAAACTAAACTGACAGCACGGTACGCATGTCTCTATCAGGCCACGCCGAGCTAAGTTCTCTATGTTTTGTGTAGAAACTCAGCCGGCAGGCAAAGCGTCGAGAAAATAAACAAACCAACAGCTAATAAACGTGGTGTGCTTGTATCCCAGGTGTTGGCGGCACTGAGCGGTCGCCGCGCTTCGCTGCTAGCGGAGCACGCGCCCACACTGCGCCGCGCCGCGCGACCGCCGCACGCCTCTCCGCAGGTGGTCACACTGGTGGCTCAGATACTGACACAGCTGGGACACACTAGCAAGGTAATTATAAGAGTCTTATGCCCCCGCATGCCAAACTTAAAAAAGGCGACAAACCTGCCTCGTAAGCAATGTAGAACAGATTCAGACAGTGTCTGGGACTTGTTTAGGTAGAGAAAGCTTTGCCAGCTCCAACTAAACAAATTACAGGGGCATGGCAGGCCCTACAGTGCTTGAACCTCCTCTTAGTGCAAACACAAATACAATATGTTTTTTTTAGCACTTCAGATTTATTGGTCAAAAACAGAAAGAAGGAGACACTCAAACCCGAGTGGTAGCGAGTTGTGAGAAAATTTGTCTTACTGAAAAGGCGTCATAGTAATTTGCTCTGTTGCCCTGCCAGGAGCGCGCCCAGCAAGCTCTCAACTTCGTCCTGGAGTGTCTGGCGGCCGCGGACCGCGCGGCGCACGCGGCGCTGCTGCGTGAAGCGACCGCTCTCTGCAGCGCGTACCCAGCGCTCTTCACCGAGCGGGTGTTGGCCGCTGTACGCGCTAGGAACAGGTAGACAACTTGTGCTGCAGCGATCCAGCGCTAACGTCCTGCTGCGTGAAGCGACCGCTCTCTGCAGCGCGTACCCAGCGCTCTTCACCGAGCGGGTGTTGGCCGCTGTACGCGCTAGGAACAGGTAGACAACTTGTGCTGCAGCGATCCAGCGCTAACGTCCTGCTGCGTGAAGCGACCGCTCTCTGCAGCGCTTACCCAGCGCTCTTCACCGAGCGGGTGTTGGCCGCTGTACGCGCTAGGAACAGGTAGACAACTTGTGCTGCAGCGATCCAGCGCTAACGTCCTGCTGCGTGAAGCGACCGCTCTCTGCAGCGCTTACCCAGCGCTCTTCACCGAGCGGGTGTTGGCCGCTGTACGCGCTAGGAACAGGTAGACAACTTGTGCTGCAGCGATCCAGCGCTAACGTCCTGCTGCGTGAAGCGACCGCTCTCTGCAGCGCTTACCCAGCGCTCTTCACCGAGCGGGTGTTGGCCGCTGTACGCGCTAGGAACAGGTAGACAACTTGTGCTGCAGCGATCCAGCGCTAACGTCCTGCTGCGTGAAGCGACCGCTCTCTGCAGCGCTTACCCAGCGCTCTTCACCGAGCGGGTGTTGGCCGCTGTACGCGCTAGGAACAGGTAGACAACTTGTGCTGCAGCGATCCAGCGCTAACGTCCTGCTGCGTGAAGCGACCGCTCTCTGCAGCGCTTACCCAGCGCTCTTCACCGAGCGGGTGTTGGCCGCTGTACGCGCTAGGAACAGGTAGACAACTTGTGCTGCAGCGATCCAGCGCTAACGTCCTGCTGCGTGAAGCGACCGCTCTCTGCAGCGCGTACCCAATACACTTGATGCATTTGTCTAAATTTTCGGTTGAAATAAATCTGTTGCAATAGACCAACAATAGACGTCTAATCATTAAATTTACAAATCAGTTAAAACATTCGTTTGTGTAGAGATAACCAAAACATAAGCTTCAAACCATTACAAATCAGTTATCACATTTATTTTTGTAGAGATCGACTGTGCGTTCCTCACCCTCATACATAACCAATTAACCACTTGCAATCTCAACACAGGCCAAAAGAGCATTGGTCAAAGACCACGCTACTTTCACCTAATTACTGAGTACATTATTGACCCCCTTACGATGACGACTGACTAGTGTGAGTGAAGGTGCCACTGGAAGCTGTACAAATCATCTCATTACGTAGTTGCAAAGTACTTAGTTGAACGAGCGAGCGAAGCGAGCGAAGTTCTCCGAGTCTACTGGAACAATCCGGCGTTTGTATGTATGTATGTATGTATGTATGTATGTATGTATGTATGTATGTATGTATGTATGAATGTTCGTTCGACGATAACTTGAGTAAATTTAGTCGGATCGTCACGAAATTTGGTAGGCAGGTAAATAAGGTAAAGAGAATTTTTAAGTTCGAACATGAGCCAAATCGGTCGAGGGGTTGCTGAGATATGGGGTCGCGAGTTCAAAGTTCGGGGCGAACCACTAGTTATTGACCTCCCCATCTCTCCTCAGCGAGGTGAACCAGACCTCCGGCGGCGTGACGATCGTCAAGCTGGGCGGCGCGCCCAACGGTTCCGCCCAGCCGCCGCCCGCCCCCGCCCCCGCCCCCGCCCCGGCCGGCTACACGCGCCGCGCCAAGCTGGGCGACTCGCGCAGCACTGGCCGGCTGCACACCGGACACCACTCGCACCGCAGTATGACACGGCTCAACAGAGCTGGTACCTTATTAATCTTTCGTGCTCGTTATCGTTGTAAGAAATAATGCGGCCTTTCCATTGCGAGGTTAAGGGTCAATGAAAGTAGTGTGGTGGAAAAGCCCATCAAAGTGTTTTAAATTTTGTAGCGAAACTAAGAAATTTTTGTTCCAACGATTTTTGTTTCTCGACAATAAAATTGTATTGTTTTCATTATTCTAAACAACAATATTTCAGCTGATTATGAGATTTGCTCGAACTTCTAGTTTTTTTGGGCAGTCTCTACCATTGGTTTGTCGACCAGAAACACAAATCAGATTAATTATTGTTGTTCTGTTGTGTAGGATAATGAAGAAAATGTTATTTTATTGTCGTGAAACAAATATCTGAACAAAAAAATCTCAGTTAACCTAAAATAATAAAAAAACGGAAAATTTGGACTTTCCCGCCACGGTACTTTCGTTGAACCTTAACGGACCCATTACGGACTCCGCCTAGCTCGCAGCGACTTTCATACATGTGCTTCCACCAAAGCGATGAAATTATCTGACTAATCGCTTGCAGTGGAAAGCCCGCATTATTGTAAGCAAGCGGGATTCTTCCAAGAAAAACAAAATGGGTTGCCAGAGAAAAAGAAACATCCTAAGTCTACCCATGACCCATGTAGTCATGGGGAATCCCTTTATCCTAAGTCTACCCATGACCCATGTAGTCATGGGGAATCCCTTTTTCTTATTACAATAAAGGGTTGGTTTGGTACATGTTCTTTATGTTTGCTAAGGGTTGGGGGCGTACATTTTGCATGCCGCCAGTATGGTATGGGTGTGTGTGATTGTGTTATAATGCAGTATTGCACGAACAAACAAAGAAAAACTTGAAAGGGATTATGTTGAAGCACAAAAAAACTAGACAGCGATGATTTGATGATTTTTGTCTAATCCTACTTATATTATAAATGCGAAAGTTTGTGAGTGAGTGAGTGAGTGAGTGAGTGTGTTTGTTACCTTATAACGCGGAATCCGCTGGACGGATTTGGATGAAATTCGGAATGTAGATAGCTGAGACATCAGAATAACATATAGGCTACATATTATCACGCTTTGGTGCTTAGGAGCAAAATAAACACACAAAGATTATCATATAGTGGCTATTTGTATAAAAGTGAACGACACAACCATTTACCAAAGACCCTCTGTCATCACGTAGCGTTGAGCTATTTACTTTCGTAAATCCATCGAAAACTGAACAACGGTGAATTTTAATGCACCAAACAGGCCCAAATGTGCCGCAAAACTCAAACGATGCACAACAGTGAAGAAGTTGTTTTTAATTATCGCTGTCATCCGTCACTGTCACAAAAATGGTATATCAACAAAGCAATAAAGGAAAAATCTTCAAGTTTAATTACTCAAAACAGGCAAAAAACATAAGTTCAGTGATAGCTACTTACAATCTGAAAGAGCCAATAAATCCTTACTTTAAAAACTCTGCATCCGGCAGTTTTATCAAAGCTCTTTACAAAGTTGCGGTTGCATCCAGAGATCTTTTGGCCAGACGAAATGGGACGACCGTTGAGTGCATTGCTGATTGCTGGTTATTCAGGGAAGAATAGGATGCACCAGACCTCGAAGAAAAATAAAGATACGATGTTCTGACCAAAAAATCAGCTGTGCGTACTGTGCAAGTGTAGAGTCCCGAGCGACCATAGTCGCATAACATCAGCTATTGATGGTGTAACATTAGTAACATGATCGCTTTATTTCCATTAAGTAAGTACCTAGGACTGGACACTGGACAGGTGCACTTTTACATAATACCTATCATAGTCGCCTATTCATTGTTGACAACTCTGATAGGCTTTCCACATACTTCAGACTGACGAGAAGATTGGAGCATGTGAAAATCCCTGAACGGCCTGCGTGGTGGTGGTGCCCGCATGAAAGATATGTGAGAAATAGAGCCAGAAGAGATGTTTTGTTACAATCTTAAACCATACCGACAACTTCGCGTCGTCATACCTGTCCTGATGCTCCACAGTCCAGCTTATCGGATTTCCTGGAGGCGACCCCAGCGCGACGTGTGTGTGTGACACTTTCAACACGAAAGAAGAATAAGACCGACGATTCAAAACGGTTGTTTCAGACTATGGCATCGTAGATGCTAAGAAGACGCGTTGGGTGTTTCAGAAGAGTAGCTCATAGAAAAAAACACTATTCAATGTGATAGAAATAATATGGTTAAGTATCTCCTGATATTATCTCATATTTTCTGGTGTCAGAACCCAATTATTATGATCGTTCTCTTTGAAATGGTATGATGCGATTAAATAAAATAATATTTCTTAAAGTTTTTCTCTGTTAAGTAACTTTGTGCCTATAATACGAGTAGGTGACGCTAACTAGCTCTGTTGGAGATCTTTTACAGTTTTATTGAACGCCAGAGAGATGTTGAGACCTGTGACGTACTGCAGCGAATGCTGATAAATATTCATTCACCAAACAGCGCAAGCAAACGAGATGTACACACGACAGCACGTCGACCCTTACACGCTAGCACTCTATTCGACTTTGCAACAAAAGTGTACAGTCTGACGTGCTGTCGTGTGTACTTGGGTATCAAACTACGCAATAGGGCTATCTAACATCGGTAGATGCAGTGTCCACAACGACCACAAAGGCCACAAAGGCACGAAGACTTGGGGCGAGACCAACTGAACAGAGACAACCCAGACTGAAAGTTTGCAATAAGCAGTAGCAGATTAGCGGACTCAAAATAATAGGATAGGGCTAAAAAGAAAAGATAATCTTTGAGTGTTTCTTGAAATGTAGGTAACCCGCGTTAAATCAGTTAGACGCCTATAACAGTAGGTATCTGCATCTTTGCTCCGTTCAGTTTGGTAGAAGCAGACAACAACGCGTGGTCCACGGGATCGAAATCTCGGGCCAACGCTTTGATAGTGCAGGGGGTGTGTTTTAAGTACATCATACCTACTAGATGGTAAAAAATATGCTAGGTACAATTTGCAAAATCACCACGTTTATCCTTTTTCTTTTAGCCACGTGAATGTAGTCGTGGGCACTAGCTATCAACACTAATATTATAAAGAGGAAAAGTTTGTACGTATGTAGGGGGTAATCTCCAAAACTACTCATCCGATTATAAAAAATCCTTCACTAATGGGAAGCTACGTTATTGCTGAGTGCTATAAGCTATGTTTTATTGTGATAACGGGAAAAAAACTAATTCTGCGCGGACGAAGTCGCGGGCAAAAGCTAGTTTATTTTATAAAACAACAAAGAAATATTTTTAAGGCCAACATAGCTGTCTATTTCTTGTGTCTAATGGCAAGTTGTAATAAATGTACCTATTTCTCTTGTTCTGGGATTCAAATATACTGGTTTGCATGTTTATGTTACTACTTATTTATTTTATTTCACATCTGAAGATTTCCGATTCAGATTTCTGTAAAAATTTTGGCCAATCAAAACAAGAATAGCAAAAAAGATTTGATCGAACTGTAGAAAAGTAACAATAGTTCTAGTTCTAGAAGAGGTAATGTATTGTCTGTTGCAGGTGGATCAGTGGGCGGGCTCCACAAGAGTATGACAAGACTCTCGTCCTCCCAACAAATCAACATGCAACAAAACCAACAGAACGCCGCCGCCGGCGCCGGCCCAGACGGGGCACCAAACCAACCGGGTGAGTCTAATTACTTTTACGTAGACGATATTGACGGATTGTAAATCCACCTCGAGACAGGACTTGAACACGAAACCTCTGGCTTACCGAACTATAACAGCACTTTTACGAACTCGTATCCAATCTTAATTTCACGTTTCCCTGGCACGGGTAAAATTTTTAGGCGGGTAAGGCTTTAGAAGGAATCACTTAAAATTTTAAATTTCCCCGACATTTTAGCTTCAAATAAGCATATCTCATAAATGGCTGAACCGATTTTGATAAAATATAATTATCTAAGAACACTCGCTAAAAAACCTGCTTCAAATGTTAAAAAAACCGCATCCAAATCGGTTCACCCGTTTAAGAGCTACGGTGCCACAAACAGAGACTAGCTATCAAACTTATAACACCCCTCTTTTTTGGTCGGGGGTTATTTCTCTTGATTTCCGAACCAGCAATTTAATTTTTTACCGGATTTTGATTGGCTGGTTACATTCTCCAGGCGCTACAATGATCCCCACGTTCCCCTATTTGGATTTCACACAATCACTCAACAAAATAAAGTCCAAATTCCCCCACCAGGTGCCACCAATAAGCCGTCAAGTGGCAAGTCGAGCGGCGCGGTGACAGTCACCACGATCACTCCCGCGCGAGCCACGCGGCCCACCGTCCGTGGGAACCACCACCATAACATCTTCATCGGACCCACCAACAACGTTGTAAGTTTGTGAAATTGCTGCTGCATCTTTGAGACTTCATAGTGGTCGCGTAGAAGGACAAAACCGGGGATTCCTCGTTTTTCTCCTACAACCAGCGAACTAATCCTCTAAAATTAGAATATTCTTTACTCAAAAAAGCTCGTAATGTGGTCATTAATTCGACAACCTTCTTTGAGCAAAGGAGGACTTGCGGGCTACTTTGATTAGGCGCCAGAAAAGTTGTATGGAATTTCATTAATGTCGTGTTTTGCGGCCAGAAAAACTGTATGAAAATCCATTAATGTCGAGTTTTGTTTCAAAAATAGAACTCAAAATTCACGCACAAAAAGTATGTATTTAGAATTTGGCTGTTTGGGTGCTGGCAGTCTACAAATTGCATAGAAAAAAAAAAAGCGCGGCCATATTGTTTTCGCCGCTTCGCGCGTTGTTTGAAGTGATTTTTTCTGTGCGTGCTGTTTTTGTTGTAAATAAAAGTGAACCCTTCAAGCAACGAATCCTCCGATTCAATGTGTTTAACAACGCCGAACATAAAAAGGAAGAGAAAAAAGATATTTAAAGGTACCTATTGCCACCGAAGTCGAAGGAAAAATACAAGTTTATCTACGAAAAGTTTGCGGAATGAAAAATCAACAGAAAGTAAACTAAGACAAAAGGTAAGCTGGTTCTATTTAAATTACTCGCATTGTTTGAGTAAAGCACTATACAAGCCTTGGTCTGCAATGAGTGCGCTTCTGGCCACGCTATGATGGCCTCGAGCTTAGCTTAGCTACGCTCTCGGCCGTCAAGCTTTGTCATCATTGCAGCCCTTGCTGTCCGCGCTATAAAGGCCTCGACCTTCGGTCTCGGCCTTCATTCCAGCTTGTCCATCAAGGGCTGCAATGCTGACCACGCTGCGAAGGCCTTGAGCTGCGCTATGCTGCGCTCTGTCGGCCATCAAAAGCGCGCCAGAAATGCACCCATTAGAGACCGCGGCAGTAATGTACTATTGCTGTACTACTAAAACATTAAAAGGACCGACCGCATCAATAAATCGTAATTGAAGCCCTCAACTTGGAGCCCGTTTTGGCACCATTGCGTTACAGACTCAGGACCCTCATCAGTTGACAGATCACCAGCCGGTTGGTGCGACGACACAGCCTGAGTAGTCGAAAAGCTGTAGTTACGTCTGTCATTGGACTGTGGGAAGTGGGAGGTCTTTACTCAGCATCGGTTGTTGGCTGAAGTTGGTAAAAAGCCCTGAGTCAGTTTTTCGATTGCATTTTAAACTAGTGGTTTGCCCCGAACTTAGAACTCGCGACCCTCTATCTCAGTAACCCCTCGACCGATTTGGCTCATGTTCGAACTTAAAAAATCTCTTTGCCTCATTTACCCGCCTACCAAATTTCATGACGATCCGTCTACATTTACTCAAGTTATCGTCGAACGAACATTCATACATACATACATACATACAAACGCCGGATTGTTCCAGTAGACTCGGAGAACTTCCTCGCTTCGCTCGCTCGTTCAATGTAACTATTGCTTTTATTTTCAGAACAACGCCCCAACGATAATAACCGCTCCATCGTCCCTCCAGAGCCAGTCAATATCCGTGAACCCGCTCACGCTCGGCAAGTCGTCCGACCTGCTACCAGCGCCCATCAGCGCCTCCGTCTCCATCCAACACTCCAACACCGCCTTGGGACACGTCTCCGTCATCAGCCCCGCCAACGCCAACGTTGGCTCCACGACCCTCGGCAGTGGCCCCATCAGCATTGGCGCCAACAACCCAATAAGCATATCTGGACCCGTAACCGTCACCTCCAGACGAGCCAACAATACCAGCGTCACGATGATAAACTCGAATTCGAACGCGAATCACAGGATAAGCGTTTTTGAGCCTTATCCCATGAGGGATACGGTGCAGCACTTCTGCGAGAAGCACCTGGATAAGATCAAGGCGTACATGGACAATGTGGCTATGAGGCTGCCGCCGCCCGCCAAGTGCACTATCGAAGGTGAGACCTTAATACCCACCGAACTAAATCCCATAGAATCCGCATTACGTATAAAATCACAATAAAAACTTGTCCCCACAGAAACAAATGATATCAGCAATAGAACAATACGAAACATCATTTCGACCATACGTCTAATATTCGAATGACAACCTTATTGCATTAGTGTACAGTTTTACTTTAATTGCATAGACTACGAGCAAATAAGCTCCCAAAGGCAGTTTGGACATCTATTTTTCCAGACACATTTCAGAGTTCTATGTTGCATCTAGTTTTATCCTTGATCGAAGTTAATACCTTATTGATATTACTGTTACTACAATAATACCCTTTTTGAGGCGCAAGAGGCGCTGTAAGAGTAATATGTAAGTAAGATATAGCCTGTACAGTTGTACATGTCCCACTAGCGGGGCTAAGGCCTTCTCTCAGAGAGAGAGTTCGAGCTTAATCACCACGCGTGCTCAATGCGGGTTGGCGATTTTTGCGTTGAGGGTATAATGCCTCATACGCTCAGGTTTCCTTACGATGTTTTCCTTCACCCTCAGCGAGTGGTATTGCTACTACAAATTCACTGACATTTTATTTTCTTTCCGTGTGACTGCAGTCCTCTAAGATTGTTGCAACAACGATCCAATATTTGGATCCAACTTTGTATAGCGCCGTTAAATATGTTGCTAGTTTCATGAATGAATGTCCACTTTTCTATACGTTTAGTATGAAAGGCCATATTTAGAAACAAGCGTACGATACAGAACTCTCTCTTATAATCTACCTAGATCGGGATAGACTACGGTATATCGAGGTATCAGATTCAATAAATATGTTCCGCCATAAACACGATACTAAACGCGCTGAAGACATTTCCTTTTGTATCGATGAATATTTTGGTCTACACATTTTACACTTGTCCCCAGAGCGGCGATCCAAAAAGAGCGCTAAGCTGCACTTCGCGTGCGGGAGCCGCGGGCCGCACTGCCTCTACTCGCGCACTCTCTTCACCATGCGCACGCGCTCGCCGCGCGTCTGGATACACCTCATGTTCCTCGCGCTCCAGGTAAGAAGCGCTCACAGCTAGTTGGACTAGGGGCTGAGGGGCTCAAGCAACTTGAGCGTATGAGGCAATATCCCTCAACCTGCACCAACGCAAAAATCGCCTATCCGCATTGAGCACGCGGCTCGAACTCTATCTGAGAGGAGGTCTTACTTTTTTTAAAGGTTTTTTTTTGCTTTTTGTGAATTTTGTTTTTTTGTGTAATCTTTGCTTTGTGTTTGTATTGTGAATTTTGTTTTTTTTTTATGTTTTTTTTGCTTTGTGTGTTTGTGAACTTTAAGATTTGTTACATTTACATAAAAGTTAATTTTTGGTCGCTTCAGGCGCGGTCGACGGCGGCGCTGAGCTCGCGGGACGCGTCCGTGTCGAGTCTGAAGCACTGCTGGGACATACTCAAGTGCGAGAACAAGACGTTCTTGACGCTGGTTACGAGCGCCTTTCCGGGTTTAAAGGTAAGCAGCCTAAGGCCTTTACATCTAGGTAATAAGGTGATTTATACAGTGTCCAGTGGCACCTTCACTCACACGAGATGGGCGGCTCTGCAGTGCCTGGGACATTGTTTTAGATGGAGTAGGCTTGCCCAGCACCTATACCATCCAGGCAGGTTAATCGACCTAGCCCACAGGAAAGACAAGATTTTTCCCAAGATACATCTCTTGGGAAAAATCTTGACAATTTGTCCTGAGAACATCTCATTTGTTTTTCAGGAGCAAGAGATGCTTCTCAACGAGCTCCGTTCGGCAGGCTTCTTTGATGTGTTCGAGCTAAACACGGCAGGCGCTGGAGAGATCCCTGCCAATCCCTCTCTTCAGGTTAGTGTTGAACAATACAAACAGTCTGTGCAGTGGGTTCATTAGTCTTATCAACACATCAGTCAAAGATTCCTTTCAGTTAGCAAGCAGAAAGCTTTTTCGCTGTCAAATAGTACACTCTCAATGCAAAGAAGCCTAACCTAACATATTAGAAAGGGCGAACTTAGCAGAGCGTTAGACTTTTTTATATTGCGGATTGCTGGGCCAAGGACCTTACAAGGCCAGAAAAATATGCGTAAGCTGAGACAGGCTTATGATCTGTTATCCAACACTTGCTTGAGCAATGACCTCTATCATTTCAGACTAAATTTACTTTTGTCGCCATCCCGTCAGTTTCAAACTAGTAGTTCGCCCCGAACTGTGAACTCGTGACCACAGTTGTAACTGTTTATGTGTAACTTTGTGCTAACACCGTTCGCGCAGGCGCGCGCGCGCTTTGCATATAAACTGTACAGTGTACAACCCCATATCTCGGCAACCCCTCAACCGATTTGGCTCATGTTCGAACTTAAAAATTATCTTTGGTGGATACCCGCCTACCAAATTTCGCGACGATCCGACTTGTATTTACTTAAGTTATCGTCGAACGAATATTCATTCATTCATTCATACATACATACAAGCGCTGGATTGTTCCAGAAGACTTCGCTCGCTCGTTAAATAAAACTCAACGTTGTTTCCAGGTGACGTGGGGCTGCTTCCTGTGCAACCACCCGGAGCGCGCGGTGGGGTTCCTCGCGGCGGACGGACAGCCCGTCATCGAGGGACAGCTCAAGGAAAAGAAGGGACGCTGGAGGCTGTTCCGGCGGTGGCGGACACGCTACTTCACGCTCTCCGGGGCGCATCTAAGCTGCAAGGGCTCTGTAAGTATTTTTACACATATTACACAATCACTGACTAATAGTGATGATCTTACACCGATGTTGCAAACATCACCACTGATTAGTGACGAAGTTTGCTATCAATACAGTTCCCGATTGCTCCCCAGCGCTACTTGCTATTCCTAGAAAGTTGACCATAGGCATAGGCAGCGCTAGATTGGGACCAGCCGTAGCCAGCCAGTGGCAGTGGCAAGGCTCTGTAAGTTGTTTTACACATATTACACTGCGTGTACCGGACAGCCCGCATTCTAGAGTACAAGGGGCGTTAGTGGACCTGCTACTTCACGCTCTCCGGGGCGCATCTCAGAAAGCTTAGCACGCGGACCATTTTGCCTACTCTCAACTGTCACCTTAGCCACTTAATACTACTGAGGTGACAGTGAACAGTGGCTAAGGTGACAGTTGAGAGTAGGCAAAATGGGCCGCGTGCTAACCCTACAGCTGCAATGGATCTGTAAGTTGTTTTACACATGTTACACTGTGTGGACCAGACAGCCCGCTATCATCGCCTAGTACCGGGTGGTTTCACGCTATTAGGGGTGCATCTAAACTGCAAGGGCTCCGTTAATTGTTTTACACATGTTACACTGTGTGCACCAGACTGCCCGCTATCATCGCCTAGTACCGGGTTGTTTCGGCGTCGAAGAATCAGCACTTCACGCTAAGGGCGCATCTAAGCAGCAAGTGCTCCGTAAGTTGTTTTATACATGTTACTTCACTCTCTTCGGGCGCATCTCAGATCGGTAAGTTGTTTACACATTTTACATTGCACCAGACAGCTCTCTATCTAGAGTACAAGGGGGTTAGACCTGCTACTTCATGCTCTCCGCTCCGGGTTGCTTTGCAGCTGCGAGGGCTCGGTAAGTTGTTTTACAAATATTACACTAAATGAATAATTATTATCGATCTTGCAGAAAGCACGCAGGAAGGGTTTTTTACTACCAAACATTAGGGACAAACCTGGCGGCTAATATTATGATTCCAGCTGAGTACTCCCCATTTTTTATCTGTCCATATCTGCTCTTCTACGATAGTTTTACTATAAATGTACATAAGTAAGCCTACTCCATCTAAAACAATGTCCCAGGCACTGCAGCGCCTAGTGGTATCTTCGTAGTGTGAGTGAAGGTGCCACTGGACGCTGTATTAATCATCTCATTACGTAAATGCAAAGGCCTTAGTAAATGCACAGAAAGGAACGAGCTCAGCTTTATGCTGGTTACCATCAAAAGTCTCCCCTTACTTTATGACTAAATTAAATGTTAACCTAAATGTTAAAAGTTAAACTTTCGTAAGCACTGTACATTTTTATATCGATTGAGCGGATGAACGCCAAGACGAACGCGTCGTCCATCCCTCATCCATGACTAAGACTTCCGGACGAAGTCGAAACATGTCGGCTATTCCGACAAAATAATGTGGTTTAAGATTTTTTATTCTCATAAGAACATAACAAAACGTTCACTTAGAATGAGAACTAACTAATTCATATTATTGCATGCAATTTGAGCTTATACTTAGTAATAAGTACTAACATTTAAGTTAGTTAAACAATACTAGTAGCATATCTTATTATAAACATTTTTGATTGATATGTGGTTTTTATTTACAAATTGGTTGCGTGTTTTTAATGAAGGTAGAATGCAAAAATTGTTATTCCAACGTAGGACTAGGACTACACAGTGACTAAACTATACAAGCGACATTCTTACGTACGTATTCTGTTAAACTCTTCTTGAACGTAAGTGAAACCATTAAATCGATATAAAAACCTAAATGTTGTTTCTTTGCAGAGCGGCGGCGAGAGCATAGACATCAACCAGATCCGCTCGGTGAAGGTGTCCCGCGGCGCGCGCAACATCCCCAAGGCCTTCGAGATTTTCACGGGAGACCAGACCCTTATCCTGAAGCCCAAAGACGGTAAGAACGCGGAGGAGTGGGTGCAGTGTCTCAGCATCGCCGTGGCCCACTCGCAGGCGAGAGATGTGCCGGCCAAGTCCAACAGCCTCCCGGCGCGCGGACTCACTTTGAAAAACTTCTAGGATTTATACAGGGTGTTTTTTTGGTCAGTGACAGCCGACTCAGGGGCGATAGTATTATTTTTGTTGGACAAATTACCTTGTTCTATAATAACCGCCTTCTGCAAGCGTTAGTATAATAGTAAGGGAGGCCACAATATTTTTTTTTTTGCTTCAGTACCGTGTAAATAATCACCCCTGCTCGCGTAGCATGAGGTGGTGTTAGAAAGGTGTTAGGACTCTGTCCATCCCGCTCTACTTCAAACAAAAGAGTGAGATACATATAGTTTTAAACCCATAGATAGTCTCTAACACCGCCTCATGCTACGCGAGCTGATTCGGATGTCACTTTACAAAACAACACCTTGTTTAGGTGGTGGTTATGCCACTCACTCTGAGGCCCAAAGAGGGTAAGGGTAGAAATTGCAGAGACGCACTGAGGAGCAACAACACGCAAGTTGAATAGTGTCGGTACCCGCAAACTCACTCTTTATAGACGACACATAGTAGCGATGTGCTACCAAGTAAGTATGTAAGTCAATTGAGTGAATTATCATAAAGGATAATGGATTATGACGGGTCTAGCCTGGTAACCCGATTTATTTCATCCATAACCTCGGGACAATTTATATTTAAAAGAGCAATAGCCGAGACAGCGATTCTGTGGCTTGCACTGCATATTTACTACATATTTTCGATAAACAAATTGCATTATTGCTTGCGGTGAATATACTTAAAAATATATGACATTTGGAACTAATGCTTAGTTAAAGACATACAAACTTGACTGCCAAATGACGGATCTCATGTGGGCTAGATATAGTATAACTTTACCTTTAATAAACAAATATGTAAATGCCATGTGAGATTCAATGCATTGAGCGACTGACAATACTATAGACTTCCAGAGTAGGTATGTATTCTGTATTGCGATTAGATTGCTAGCTGATGTACTGGATGATTCCTGTCCTGTAACGCAGTGAACAGAGCAAACGCCTGATTATTGCAGAAGTAAAGGCCAAACTAGTTTTAAGTGTTTGAACTAACAAATGCTCACAGATGTTTTTATAATTATCACATTCCCTAATGTTTAGTCAATGTTAATAGTAACTAAAGATTTTTTTGAACATTTTATTTAATTTTATTAAATTTGCAGTTGCAGATATTCTCGTCTATCTGATAAATCTATCTGTGGCCACAGGTATTTTTCCAGACAGACTAAAAACAGCCCATATCATACCTCTTCACAAAGGTGATAGCAGACTGGAAGTAAAAAATTATCGTCCCATTGCATTGTTGCCCTCTCTGTCAAAAATTTTTGAAAAATTTTATTCCAACCGCTTGACAACCTTTTTATTCAAATACAAAATTCTGTCCAAAAACCAATTCGGATTTCAAAAAGGTAAGTCAACCATTGATGCTGTGTTCGATATGATGGACTTTGTGGCGAACTCTCTAAATGTAAAGTCAAACGTAGTGACGGTATTACTAGATCTATCCAAAGCTTTTGACTATGTGGATCATCGAGTCTTAGCATGCATCCTTAATCGATGCGGTATTCGAGGTAATTGTTTGAATTGGCTGAAATCTTATCTGACTAAACGAAAACAATGTGTAAAGATTCCTATGGTCGACTCCAGTAAAAATACACAATCTAACACAGTATCTTTAAGTACAGTGACTACGCAAGGGGTGCCTCAGGGTAGTGTTTTAGGTCCCCTTCTGTTCATATTATACATCAACCATTTACCCCAACTCGTTAGTAAAAAAATCACGATGTTTGCGGATGATGTCTCAGTGTTCTTCAAATTTGAAAGAAGGCAAACTTCACAGTTATCTACTGAGATAAATGAAAGTATTGATACCATTGTCGACTGGTTGCGAACTATGGGACTGAGAACAAATGCGGGCAAAACAAAAATGTTACATTTCCGTAACTACAATACTTGCAGACTAGAACTAGATCTAACTGTGGACAGTACAAATATTGCACTAGTAGATCACGCCAGGTTTTTGGGTATCTTTGCAGATGAATATTTGAATTGGAAGAAGCACATAGAGACCCTTGAGGCTAAGCTCTGTAGTTTTTGCTATGCTTTGAGATGTTTGTCATCAATCACCACAACACATGCTTCGCTACAGGCTTACTACGCTTTCTTCCACTCTAGACTTCTGTACGGCTTGGCACTATGGGGAGGTAGCGTTGAGATCCAAAAAATTTTCGTGTTACAAAAGAGGTGCGTTCGTATTTTGAGTGGTGTCAAATCAAACAGGGTAACGTGTCGCGGCCTATTTTTTAAATTAAAAATTCACACTGTCACAGCGCTCTACATCATTGAACTATGCAAATTAATTATGCGATTTCCAGAAAGGTTTCCAATCAGCTCAGAACGCAAGAGCAACAGGCTAAGAGATCGTTACAAGTATGACCTGGAAACCAAGTTCTGTAGGACTACGTCTTACAGCAAAAGCGCCGGAAACATGGCAGTCTGTGTTTATAATAAACTACCATTAAATATAAAGCTTCTCTCTGGTGATCGGTTTCTGAAGGCTTTAAAACAATTTTTACTGCTTATGTGTCCATATACGTTGACAGAATTTTATGATTATTGTAAATTATTGTCTAATTTTAAGTAATCTCAATTTTACGTGTTATAGCATTTTATATAAGTGAAAATTTTCATCTATGACATTAATTTAATATTTTAACATTAATTTAATACTTTCTTATTCTAATTTTATAATGATTCTTTTTAAATAATGATTTTGTTAATTTTAATATAATTTATAATTATGATAATTATTAATTGCCATGCCGCCATCGGTAAAATTACACTAGTACTCGATAATAATACATAACATCTGTAATAATTTAATACTGTAATATATCGCAATAAATGAAATGAAATGAAATTTCAACGTGCCTTATTCATCAGTGTGATATGAGCTACAATACATGATTATAATTAGTTAGAAGTACAATATTGTTTTGCGTTTAGTAGTTGTGACAAAATATCCTTAGATATGTGAATCGTTTTGACTTAGCTCTCTGATGTTTTATTGAGAATGTTTTGGAAAGCTTTATACACTACCTACTTAATATATTAGTAATTTGAAAATTGTGATTACGTTTTGACATTCCGGATTTATTATAATCCAACAAAATTATAATATGAAAATCACATAGAAAATCTGTACAGAATAGGGTAAACGTTGCTTGTTTTAGTCTAGTGGCACTATTAACTTATTTCCAGCCTATAATCAAATAATAATTTACTTAGTTTTCAGTGTAGAATGTAAGTTTACTGTACTGATAGTTTTTTGTATCTTAAACTACCTGTCACCAAATAATTCGTGTTCATTGGTTAACCAAATTCTTTATTTCTTTGTTATTGAGTTACTGTAGTGCTTCTTCCGGTTGTTAATTAAGTTGAGTTAGTAAATCGTGGCGTCCATTAGTTTTAATCGTGTAGTTAGTACTATGTACCTTTATCAATAGTCACATATTACAAAAGAAGTTCTGGAATAGAGATTAATATGTTTTGCAATAGTGGTACCTGTACTATTATTTGTATATAATAGATAAATTCATGGATTTACTTTCATTGAATTAATTGTAATGTAATAATGATTCATTGTACAGGAAGACAAATCAATATTTATAATTTTTTACACATTGTTAAGTTTAAATGTTCAATTACTGTAAGTTTATCGAGAAAAATTGTGAATTTGGTGCTACATGGACTTATGATACTTAGCTGTAATTAAATCACTTACGATTATTAGTTAGTTACCCTAGTGATTACAAAAATGAAATTAAAAAAGACAATGATTTGCAGTGAGTTGCAGTAATGGGGTAACTAATTAAAAGAACAGTACTTCAAGTATAACTTAAAGGCTGAATAAGTAAAATAATTATATGGC
The DNA here is from genome assembly GCA_949319315.1 of Zelleria hepariella. Taxonomy (NCBI): domain Eukaryota; kingdom Metazoa; phylum Arthropoda; class Insecta; order Lepidoptera; family Yponomeutidae; genus Zelleria; species Zelleria hepariella. The sequence continues at coordinate 8,739,209 of OX439384.1, forward strand.
AGCCGCTTTACATATTATACTGGATTTGGGCGCTTACATGTACTTAAATACTGTTTATTGAATATATAATTCTGTTTATACAATATGTTCTTTTAAATCACAAATCCTGATTTGAAACTACTCAACTGTTTCTTAAAACCAGCATTAGGTTGAATTGCCGGCCTTTTCCGTTTAACCAAGTCATAAGCATTTATAAATTCCATATGTTCGTACTGCATCAGGTAGGCTATAGCTACCATTGAGGTTCTCGAAACACCAGCATTACAATGTATAAGTACATTGTCTTTACAATCTATAACTTCACGAATAAAAGGCAAACTCTCTAACAAGACTGGCCTTATATTGGTTTCAGGTAAATCTAGACACTGAACATATTTGTGGATAACATCTTTGGCATTTACATCTAATCCTAGACTAAGCACCCGTTTTACTTTGTACTTATCAAGTACAGTATCGGCAATACAATCTTGTGAACCTATGAATAAGTTTTCTACAATTTCAACAGGAATATCGTCAGGTTTTGTGTCGACAACAAAACCGTAAGCACTTGGAGCACACACTGTCTTCTTGTAACTTCCTTCATCATCTGCTTTAGTCTCTACGAACCTCTGTCCATCAGGGTGGGTCACTACAGTATCTGTCAACTTCAGTCTCTCCTTCTGCTTCTTCAGTTCACTTAGGAAACTCATTTCTGGAGCTTGTATCTAATTATTCTTATAAAAAAATGATTTCTAGTCACCATCTTCAATTTCCTCCTTCAGTACTTTATCAGTTGTTGATTCACTCTCTTTGTAAATTAATTCTTCAGGGTCATACTCAACATTGCACAAGTAGAGTCCGTCAGCTGGCAATGTCTGTATGAACGAGTGCCACGAGTGCTTCGAAGGAATTTGCAACATAAGCTGAATGTCTTTTGCTTCTAGTTTTCCAATGCCATAACTGATTATGGTTCCTAGCACTCTGCGAATCTGAAACAAAAACCGTTCACAGTCATGTTAAAATTTGCTATGCTGCTATAATAGTGAGGAGATGCTCTCATTAATTAACCTGATAATCACTTTCAATTTGTTACGCTAATGGTATAAAATGACACGCACAATATTTGTGTTATCTTGGCTTCTCATGCAGCAAGCAGGGTCAATTCCATTTATTTATTTACTCAAATTAATCAATTAATTTCAATTAATTCAATTAATTAATTTATTTTTAATCAGAATCTGGAAGAGGAACTGTCTACTGTAATACAGGTGATGAACCTAGTACAGAGGCAGTTACTTAAATTGCACTTAACTGTACTTCAATATATCCATGTTTGATTATTATGTATGAAGCAATTATGTATGATAAATAGCAGGGTCAATTGGCCCATGATTTCCATGAATGCAAATCACTTGAGCACCAGTTCAAGGAAATAATTATAGCTTGTTTCCATGGTTAGGTACAAACTTTAATAAAGGCAATAGGACCTCACCTGATTATGTACAAAAGCGCGGCCATGGACAGTAATATCCCAGTAGTTAAACACGCCTTCGTCCTGGTCGGTGTAGCTGGTGACCAGCGGTCTTCCCGGCTGGATATCTATTGAGTGCAGCAGCCGACGGTTGTGCTTGTGTTGGAGCAACTTGTCAAACTTCTTGAATGTCGTGAAATCGTGGACACCGACGAAGAATTTCGCGCACTCTCTCATTCGCTCAATGTCTAGCTCAGGCAGTCTGCGTATACAATTTTAGTTGATTGAAAAAATCTGGTTATGAATAAGAAGGGATAGTAGCATTATAAATAAAAGTCCTTTGCATCTACGTAATGAGATGATTTATACAGTGTCGAGTGGTAGCTTCACTCACACTAGATGGGTGAAGAGACCACTCGGTGCTGCAGTGCCTATGACATTATTTTAGATGGAGTAGGCTTGGATGGAGTAGCATTAAAGCACCATTATTACATGCCAGTATGGCTCTAACTGGCTCTCTCACTAGATCATAAAAACATCCTGAGGAGGGGACGCCTGAAAGTTTTTCTAAGTAATGGAGAGATCCTTACCTCATAAAATGACACCGTTTCCATTCTTCTACCGGAATGTAGGAAGCTATTGAACAATGTTCAGGCAGTGTTACACCTCTCTTTAAGGTTGCTAATCTGCAAAAAGAAAGTACCTACACTTTCACAGAAAAGATTTTATTCAAGTTTTGTAAATCTTCCGAATGTGAATAAATCTGTTTTGATAGTCTGTTTCTATTTATTTATAAAGCGATGGTAACCAGACATTAAAGTTTCCACAGTAATTAATTACACATGCAAAAGGTAAAAAGTAAAAGGATTTTCTGGTTTGCCCTACAACTTTGGGGCTACAAAACCAGTGAAGCAAATTCATTTATGTTTGGTTGTTTACCTGTACAAATAAGTTCTAGATTTAGCATTGTATCGGGCACTGAAACTATCAGGTACTCGTAGACACTTCTTCACATAAATACTAGTGTTATTCTTGTAGAAATACTTATTGCATTCATAGGCAAGGTTTTCAGCATTGTAAAGTTTTGTTCCATATCTTTCCAAGTCGAAATGAGCGCTAGCATTTAGCGCATGGACACCTCCATCTGTGCTGTGAACAAATAGATCATGAACTAAGGCGATGTATTAATGAAAACTTTTATGTGCCGCACACACTGCCCGGAGTTCTGTGTTCCACTTTCAGGGGGGTTACCCTTGACGCCATTGCGTTCATATTTACAAAGTTTGAAAATTAATTTCTCTTTTTCATAGCATAGTCATCCTTTGATTTTATACAACCTACTTTGTAATGTTTATTCAAAGGTAATAAATACTATTTTGTACAATACCTATACATCTTGGATCCGTTGACAGTGAAGCGGTCTGAATGCGGAGTTTTCGTGAAGCAAATCTTTGAAATGCGGAACTCCGGGGTAGTGTGTCCGGCGCCTAAAATTTACGGAGGAATGAAATGTTGATTGCTTACCGGCTCGACAGTGTTATGTTCGGATACTGCAGTGGTTTCAGTTTCAGGAGCGCTAGTTCCAACATTCCTTGTATGCTGTCAGGATCTGGATAATTTTTCCCTGACTTGAGCCATATTTTCTCCGAAGACCTGCATTTTCATGAAAAATTTGTAAAACTTTTCTAACTTACAACTTGTCGAGTCAAGCTTCAATTACGAACCTGAAACCGGTCCCAATGTATGAAAAGAACGCTAGATATCTTGCTTTCATTTGTAATTTATGTACTGATTATTTCTAAAATTAATCAAGCAGCTCTGAAACTTTTGAAATCAAATGGAAACAAGCAAGACAAGAATTTTAGGTTATGTTGTGGCACAGTGTAGAGGTGTGTAGAGGTGTGTAGTTCGCGAATGAATGCTTCGATTGAATGCATTCGTTATATGAAACCATTCATTCATTCATTCACTACCAATCTTTACATATCACATTCACTCTAGTCCACGTAGTTCACTCTTCAAGAAACATTCTTAAATCTACCACACGAAGAACCAAAATTCTGTAAATCTTTATATATCACATTCATTCTAGTCCACGTAGTTCATTCTTCAAGAAACATTCTTAAATCTACTACACTAAGGACCAAAATTCTGTAACTGATGTGTCTCGCCTTTGTCACCTTTGTCATTCGCGGACTACCGTGAGTCAAAAGATACGTGAACGAACTACTGAGCTATGAACTATGAATGAGCTGTGAACTATGAATGAACTGTGAACTATGAATGAACTGTGAATGAACTATGAATGAGCTGTGAACTATGAATGAACTGTGAACTAAAAGAGTGAACTAGTTCAGTGAAGGAAATGAACTATATCATTCTTTTCTTTTCACTGAAGCGTTTCGCGCACCTCTAGAGGTGTGTAGTTCGCGAATGAATGCTTCGATTGAATGCATTCGTTATATGAAACCATTCATTCATTCATTCACTACCAATCTTTACATATCACATTCACTCTAGTCCACGTAGTTCATTCTTCAAGAAACATTCTTAAATCTACCACACTAAGAACCAAAATTCTGTAAATCTTTATATATCACATTCATTCTAGTCCACGTAGTTAATTCTTCAAGAAACATTCTTAAATCTACCACACTAAGGACCAAAATTCTGTAACTGATGTGTCTCGCCTTTGTCACCTTTGTCATTCGCGGACTACCGTGAGTCAAAAGATACGTGAACGAACTACTGAGCTATGAACTATGAATGAGCTGTGAACTATGAATGAACTGTGAATGAACTATGAATGAACTGTGAATTAAAAGAGTGAACTAGTTCAGTGAAGGAAATGAACTATATCATTCTTTTCTTTTCACTGAAGCGTTTCGCGCACCTCTAGCACAGTGTTGTGGTTCAGCTGTCAAAATTTGACAATCAGATGATTTTTTAATGTTGTTAGGTTGCCTAGCTTGTTTGTCCAGATCTTGCCACAGAGCAAATCATCCGACCACACAACAAATCAGAGCCGATGAATGCTTCTGTGTACGGGCAACCTAAAAACTTTCACTTTGACATTGACGTTTCCTATACCCTTCTCTTTCGCACGTATTATTTTATTTTGTCGACCGAAAATGGCCCAACGGACGTGGCATCTGTTTACCGAGATAACGTTAATATTTACGATTTTATCACTCGTTGGCGATGTGTTTTCATCGACGGCGGCACCCTGGTACGAGAACCTGCCGGCTGTGACTATGGACTACAAGGTCCACATAGACGCCGGCAAGGAAGACTGCTACTACCAATACGTGCAACCGGGTGCTACATTTTACGCTAGCTATCAGGTAATTAGCTTTCAATTCTCCTCTTTGGCATATGTTGCACGTTGCTTTATCTTCAAAGCTCATTAGAGCTGCGGCGAATCAACGCTTTAGCTGTTCAACTAATAGTTTTAACACAGACAAGTATCACCACTCTCTCTTTGTTGTAGGTTTTGAAAGGCGGCGATGGAATGTGTGGGTTTGCAGTGAGGCACCCCAATGGTCAGATAGTGCACCCGTACGAGTGGCGGCAGAGCGCCGAGTACGCTGACCAGACCTCTACTGGAGGATATTACTCCGTCTGCATCGACAACCAATTCTCAAGATTTGCAGGAAAGCTGGTCAATCTGTACCTGTCGGTTATACGATACGACATGTGGGAGAAATATGCGAAAGAAGTGGAGGAGCTTGACATGAATATTAAGAATTTTACTGTAAGTTTCGATCTTTGTACTATGTTTCATGCTTCTTTATGTCTTCAACAGCACTCAACAAAACACAGCTGTATGCCAAAGCTTACCTGCGTCTGCCATGCTTCTTCTTTATATGGAAATCATGTTAGTGCCATATTTATTCCACAAAATGCTACACTTAAAACTACAGACCTCAGACTGGCTGGCTGGTTACAAACACTAATTCAATGTGGATTATATGTTTTTCAGAACTCTATCCAGTTTGTGGAGAGAAACATAAATGACATTCTACAATACCAGTACCATTCCAGAGCGAGAGAGTCGCGGGACTACAATCTGTTGCAAGACAATAACGGCTACGTACAACGGTAAGACAAAGCACAAACAAGTAAAGAGTGAAATGGCTAGATTTTCTATTTTATTTCAAAACTATTTAACAGAAGAACAAAGGAATATTCAATAATCTTTTCTATGCAATGATATAATTATTTATCAGTGGTAATGCAGGTTGTTGTCTATTTATCCAGTTTAACAATATGCCTTTGTTTTCAGATGGTCCATTATACAAATCCTGGCAGTAGCAGCCACAGGATGCCTCCAGGTTTTCTTTGTTAGGAAACTATTTGAGGTGAAAGAAAACTCTTCGAAGACAAGAATTTGATCTGTTAAATGAACCTACTTTATTTATTTCTCTGTTGAGACTATCATTCCAGTTCTTTCCTTTCGGGCTTGAGGCCCACTGCTGTTCCACATTAGGTTAAGCACAAGATTTTTTATACTTTTTTTACTAATGAGATTCAAGCTATATTAATTTCTCACAGGCTGCATTTTTCTATGATATAAGATCTGTAGATAATTGTTGTATTTGTACTTTTTGTTGTATGTAATAACGACATCATAATTATTTTATTTGCGACAGATCTGAGATAAGTTATTTTGAAAAAAAAAAAGTTGTTATTTTCTGATTTTTATTTAAATTGTATACTATAAAACATGAATATTTTTATAATGTAATAAAGCTTTAGGACTTTGCAATGATATAATAAAATATAATTTTTAAGAAAAATATACTGCTCTAAATGTACTTATTCCATGTTTTATTCATCTTTCTAACTAGTGGGGTTTTACAAATTAAAATTAAGCAATGCGTTCAGTACAAGATTTATTTGATAACTCTATAAATAAGTTGACGACTGCTACTACAAAATTGAGTTCCTTATGTACATAATATATAACAATAATTTATTCACTTATAGATTCAATTATCCACTAGAACACAGTTCAAAACTACGACATTGTGATGCACACAGGAATGTTTAGACTTTCAATACTGCTGTTCGAATTTCTATTTTAAAAATTGCTTGAATACTTTTTTGTGTACGGGATGTTTATTAAATTGCATACAATATTATACTTTATTTATGACGCTCGCTTATTATGACTAGTTTTTGAAACAGCGGGCGATTCATACATAAAATAACTTAACAATAACTTTTGATTAACATAAGCTAATAAGTTCTTATAACTAATCAGTAAAGGCTCGATAGACCAACATTATACTGTACAATAACTCCTGTGAATCTCATACGTAACTGTACATTTCACACTTTCTATCATTACTCCTAAATATTAATAAGTAAATTACTCTTTCAGAGTTTGTAAAACCATATATTTTATAATGATGGTTATGACAAAAAGCACCATTTTAAAATTCGCTTTACTAGCATTTATAAAAACATCACTTTATAATTCATGGTTTCATTGCACAATTTTTTTATATTCATCTGATAAAGTGCGAATTAAAAATTATAATTTCTCAAAATACATGTTAGTTACATACGTCTAATACTATAAAATAAAGGCAGTGTCTGGACGGACATACTAATAATTTCTAGTCATTGTAAAACTTTTGCGATAAAAAATTCATATTTTTGCACCAAACAATATTGCAACCTGATTGCAACTCTATTATTATGAAGTTTCGTCAAAATGATTCGTTAATAAATGACAAAGTTAGCTAAGTACATTCTTATTAGATAAGTTCGAGCCGCTTAGTCTTTACACAACTCTCCATAAAAAACATAAGTATTCAAAATATCTTCAAGAACCTATTTATATTTTCGAGAGCCGCTTCAAAACTATGTCTCTCTTCAATACCCTCCAATATAAATGCCAGAGAAGGTAGGTGCACCACAGACATGCGACAGTTATTTTCCTATAGGTTTCAGTTCAACACAGACTCGTTCCTTGTTGATCACATGCCAGTCCCCGCGCCTCGTATGCACGACACTCTGCGCCACATAGAGGCGGGTAGTTCACGCGGGCCGCTTCCTCTGGCCCAGGTAGGTGCCGGAGAGAGCGAGCAGGCGATATCGCTGTCGCAGGTTGCGCGCGCGCACGTGCGCGGACGCGATCTCGACGGTGTACGCGCCGGGGAACCACCCCGTCTCGCCGTCGCGCGTGCGCTCGCCGTAGTACCAACCTGGATAAGTAAAATAATTATTAATTAGAAGACTCATCATCATAAAAAAATTTATAATATTTGGGGGTGTTTCGGGTAGGTCTTGGTGTCATGTCAATTAGATTTTCCCGCTGGACTCCGAAGTTTGAAACGTTTTTCTTTAGTCATTTTGAGCTATAATTTTTAGCTCGAAGTGACTAAAGAAAAAGAGTTCAAACATCGGCGTCCAGCGGGAAAATTTTAGTACGTAACTCTAAGACCTACTAAAACACCCTCAATGTTCAGCCATTACTGTTGTTTAGAAAAAAAAAAAACGTTAATCATTGATTTACAAACATGGACAATGGCAAACAGATCTCCCAAATAATAACTCATTCTGGGCTCTGGAGGAAAAAAAGTCAGGCCACTTGCGGACAGTCCCAGCCGGCGTACATCGCCTGGCCTCTTACTATGACTATGAATCTTATCTTCGCAAGCCTTCCTTGTGACGTTTACGATGTCTCCCTCAGTAAGAGCCAACTTGTCCGGTTGTGCGGTGGCGGTGTAAGCATAAAGTGCGGCCACTTGAGGATAGTCCCAGCCGGCGTACATGGCTTGGCCTCTTACTATTCTTACCTTCGCAAGTCTTCCTTGTGACGTTTACGATGTCCCCCTCAGTGAGAGCCAACTCGTCCGGTTGTGCGGCGGTGTAGGCGTAAAGCGCGGCCACTTGCGGACAGTCCCAGCCGGCGTACACCGCCTCGCCGCCCGCCTCGCTCGAGGGAGGCGACAGCGCCTCGGACCAGCGGGAGGCGTCCGTCTCCGATGGACAGGACATCAGCTGTGGACGGGGGAAACTATTAATTTCTCGTCATCCGTGATTTTACAGTTTAGGCAGAATCTGCTAGCGCGCAATCAGGGATTGCGACTCGATTTTGAAGGATATTGAGTGAAGAAAATATCAAAATCGTTAGCTCAATATCATGCTATTTGTATCCGTGATGGAATGAGAACGTTATTTCAAGCCTACTCCATCTAAACTAAAACAATGTCCCAGGTACTGCAGCGCCGAGTGGTCTCTTCACCCATCTACCTAGTGTGAGTGAAGGTGCCACTGGACGCTGTATAAAGCATTTGATTACGTAGATGCAAAGGCCGTAGATGCTGTCTTTCATCTCCTTGGCTAGCGCCAGAGACAGTTGGCAGCCAGAGGGTTATGCCAGAGCCAGAAGGTAGCCGCTCGTTTAAAAACTGTCTATAAATGGATACGCAGAAAGTCTCACCATCTCAACAGTTCGACCCTCGTGGTTCTCTAATAGGGTCAGCAGAAGGGCGTGTTTGGCTTGCGCCGCGCCGCCGTCGCTCGCGCATACTTCCAGTAGCGAGCGCGGGCAGTGTTCCACGGCCACGTAGGAATCCTCGCTGTTGGGAAATATCATAGGAATCAATATCAGAAATAGAAACAAACAAAGGTGATTGTATTGTACGGCAAGAACCGTCCCACCTTTCTAGGTCGCCCGTGTATGTACCTACAGCCCGCTAATACGCTAGCTAGGTCCTAGCGTATTAGCGGACTATCCTATCCGAGGTATCCTAGCGGATAGGATACCATTTTTTGTAGTATTGACGCACTTATGCCGCCAGCTGCCTTGGGGTTAGGTGAAATGACACGTGTCGCTGACCGCACATTTTCCCATATTATCAATTTTACAATACAAGGTGTTGTTTTGTAAGGTGATACCAGACTTAGCGGTGATTATTTACACGATACTTACTGAAGCCAAAATAAAAATAATTCAGTGAAACATATCAAAAAATAATTAAATTGTGGCCTTCCTTGCTACACTCACTATACTGATACAATCACTCGCAATATCGCGCGCTTTGAGAAGGCCCCCGTGTCCAAATTAAATGTAATTTGTTAATGAAAACAACAATAATAAAAAAAACTGATATTTAGTTTTAAGCGTTACTTAAACTATCGTCCCTGAGTCGGGTTCCACTAACCAAAACCACACCCTGTATATACAGCAGCGGCGCAAGCTCAGCCTCGGTCCGGTAAGGCCATTTGGTTATCCGGAACTTATTTGTTTAACTTTTGAATCTATCGCGCTCCCTGTAAAAAAAAAATATTGGTCGTCCGACCGATCTAACAAGCCGGTCGGATTACGTGGCCGAATGGTTTCAATGGTATCGGAAGCATGATCGTGATTGCGACGTGAAAATGGAATAGTCTAATTTCAGAACGAATGAGTCAAAACACCATACAGATTGAATGATATTGAGTGAACGATTTTGCTATTTTCTTCACTCAATATCCTTCAAAATCGAGTCGCAATCCCTATCTCAATCGCTTTTAATAACAGTTTGTGCCAATGATGTCAAAACACCCTTCAAAAAGGGATCGCGATAGATTCAAAAGTCAGACAATTAGCCCCTAGACATCAATAAAATGATGCAAAGCTCACCCTTTCTTCTTGGTGATGACTAGCAGATCGTTGAAGAGGAAGAGATGCAGCGGTATCTTGTGGAACTTCTTGCCGAAGGTCAGCTTCAGCTCGTCCGTCTTCCACACCAGCTGCGTCATCTCGCCCGAGCGGACCAGCCAGCGGATCGGCCTGAGGGGAAAGACGGTAAGTGAACGTTGTGGAAGAGGAATTAAAGTGGGACGATAGCAACGTGGTGGGAAATTCAAATTTTTCACAGTTTTTTACATTTTGTAGCTAAATAGCTCATATTTTTGTTCAGCGATTTTTCGTTCGCGGCAATAACACAGTATTATTTTCATTACTCTATACAACAAAACAACAATAATTCAGCAGATTATGTGTTCTGGTCTACGAAGCAGTGGCACTGCCCAAAAAACTTTTCGATGACCAGAACACATTCGGCTGAAATATTGTTGTTCTGTTGTTTACAATAATGAAAATAATTTAAAATACTTATACTTGAAAAATTGTTTTAAAAATATTTTTCTTGAGTAATTAAAAGTCTCATAACTCCAAACGGACAATTGTAACAACAAAGCTGTCATAACAATTGTTGTTCCAATTGAAAAGACCTATCCAACGACATATATTTTATTGCTATTGGAGGGTGGTCCCAGGTTCCATACATTTTTGCGCATTATCCCTTGAGATAAAACCAAAAACAAAAAAGGTTGAGGTTTTAAAATAAAAATTGTTTTTTCAACTTTATTTTACAGAATTGACATTCTGTTAACCAGTAGGTTACACCCTGTAAAAAGAGTTATTATGTTTTGTAGCACGTTATATCGCTTGCCTGTACAATCGGACTACTGTGTTAGGGCGCGTGTAGTCGAGTACGTTTTCTACCCGTCATATATCACCGTGCCGGGTAGAAACAGTTTCATGGACACGCGCTCTTATACGTGGTGAGCTCGTACCTTTTGTCGCGTCTGCCGCAGGCGGGCCCCAACGAGGGCGGGTCTCTTATGGCCGGCGGGAACTCTATGATTTGAGATAGCCGGAACATCTCTTCCACGCGTTCAGTGTTGCGCGCGCCCTCGTTGCATTGCGAGACGAACTGGTGGAACGAAATATACAGGGTGTTAAAAGACCGTTAAAAGCATATTCATAATAATCATTTATTTCATAACAAAGGGTTTACAATTTCAAGATAGGGCAAGAACTTCCTTTTAAGTATGAAAAATACTTGTATCAGGATACCTGTATATTGTCCTCGTCATAACGATATTTTTTGCCCAAGGAACTACGCTTGGGAAATTAACGGTTTCCGGGATGATGAGGTTCAAAGTCGAACCTTTTTTCCCGTGAAAAGGGGAAGCTCAGGGCGGCATACGATGCTACCACCAAACACCATAACCCCCTGCGAGGCCAAGCCGATTCCGTTTTGAGCGAAGCTCAGGGTGGCACATGACGCTTCAAAAAACACCACCATCCCCCGAGAGCGGTCGGAATTGCGAGGTCGCAGGCCGATCCAGGTGTTGGCATGCGTAGCCGCCTAGTTACAAGCTAGAGCTAAAAGAGTGCACTATCTTGATGAACAAAGTCAACGTTGCCCAAAGAGCCATGGAGCGAGCAGTGCTCGGTAGTAAGCTATTGGACCGTGTACCGAAAGTCGTAATAAGAAGCCTTACAAAAGTAGCAGACGTCAGAAAACGCGTAACGTCTTTGAAGTGGAAGTACACCTTACTAGACGCACTGATGGTAGATGGACGAAGTCCCTTGTGGACTGGCGACCTTGAGAGAGGAATAGATCGGTTGGGAGATCGCCAGCCAAATGGTCCGACGACATAGCCCAAGTAGCCGGGAAGCAGTGGTTGCCTCTGGCACAGGATCGTGAGAGGTGACGTGAGCATGAAGAGGCCTTTTCTCAGCAGTGGGTGTCAACATGCTGATGATGATAACTTAGACTTGCACCGACCAGGGATAGCCAGTTAACTCGGAGTTAAATGTCAAATTAACTCAGAGTTAGTTGGCTAACCCTGACTGACGCAAGTCTGACTTACATGGTTAAGCGTGGCCAGCGCGTCCATACAGCTCCGGTACTCTTCATCGTTCTCATTGAGGTTCTTGAGCACGGCATCCATCAGCAGCGGCAGCCGCGTCACGCGCTGCATGGGCAGCATGAGGAACGAGTGCAGCGAGAGGCTCTGGCACGAGGGGTGGGACTCCATGCGCCGGAGCGCCGCGGCGAACGTTGGACGCTCTCTGTTGGGGAAAAGGGAAGGTCAAGTAGTGAAAATGGTAAGCGCAGTAGAGAAAAAGGGAAGCCACCTTGTTAATAATCACGAAGGAAATAAGGAATGCTACGTTTTATTGTAAAAGACATATTTTTTTTGTGGGCTGTTACAAACATAAGAAGGCTAGGAAAAAGGAAAATTACATGGCTGTGTATTATCAAGGGATGGACCGGCATCAAAACCGTGGAACAATTTATTCAGGACAGCCATGAACAGAGAGCGGTGCAGGGAGCTGACTGCCAACCTTCAGTGATGGAGAGGCACTTCAAGAAGAAGACAAACATAAAGGTGCTATTCCAAGCCATGCTGGACCCTGTAACTGCACTGGTGTAAATTGCTCGGGATTTGAATAGCACCTTAATAGAGGGATGCACAAATAGTTACAGGCGTCCTTGCTAGAATAATCATGCATTTAAGAAGTGGCACTATAGACCATTATGCGGGTGGCTACTAGCGCAATGGAAAATAGAGAAGCGTTTGCTATCTATCATACCAGTTTTAGAATGATGCTTAACCGTCCCGTTCGTCTTTTGTGTTTTTATGGTTGAATGTATCTAAAAACGTAGGTACCTGAGTGACTGCAATGCCCGCACCATGAGCGCTTGGCTCTCACAGTACTTGACGTAGACAGCGAAGTGTCTCTCAGCGTGTCGCCGCACCAGGTCACAGATGCCGGTTAGTAGTATATTCTCCTGCCAGCATTTCTCGAGCGAGTTCATGAGCAGCTGCGAGCACTTGCGGACTGCGGGGTGGAAAAAAACGTAGGCATTAGGATCTAGGACAAAGATATTATACAAGCGTCGTTTTTTTGAACCCTCATAACATAACTTAGGTTTGGATCTGTTTTTCTAGACTATGAAGTGATGGCCGAATAATAAGTACCTGGCATTATAGAAGAGAACAGCAATTCTCTCTCGGCGCGAGGTAAGACCCGTTCCTCCCGAAAGGCAGGATGCGATATGAAGTGCGCTTCGAGAACGTTCAGTGAGTTGAGGTAGGAAGCCTCTGACGTCAGCAGCTCGAACTTCGCCTCCTGGAGACGCTTCTGGGCCGGCGAGAGGGAACCTGCGGGGGGATTGGGCATAGTTAGAATATTATTTATTGCTATTGGACACTTGCATGAGCTATAATAGACCTCTGTATTAGCTATGCGCCGGATTTCGAAGCGCGAGTGTAGTCGCGATCGCAATGGTCTAGTGCGGTTTTGCAGAGTTTGTCAGAACGTTTTCTTAACATGATGGGGCGCCACTAGCGCCATGGCGGGGGGCTAGGGTACTCACGGAGCACAGGAGAGGCGCCCACCTCAGGCACCTCGCACCAGAGGGTCCGCTGCGGGCCGCGGGACGCCACTAGCGCCATGGCGGAGGGCTAGGGTACTCACGGAGCACAGGAGAGGCGCCCACCTCAGGCACCTCGCACCAGAGGGTCCGCTGCGGGCCGCGGGACGCCACTAGCGCCATGGCGGAGGGCTAGGGTACTCACGGAGCACAGGAGAGGCGCCCACCTCAGGCACCTCGCACCAGAGGGTCCGCTGCGGGCCGCGGGGCGCTACTAGCACCATGGCGGGGGGCTAGGGTACTCACGGAGGACAGGAGAGGCGCCCACCTCAGGCACCTCGCACCAGAGGGTCCGCTGCGGGCCGCGGGACGCCACTAGCGCCATGGCGGAGGGCTAGGGTACTCACGGAGCACAGGAGAGGCGCCCACCTCAGGCACCTCGCACCAGAGGGTCCGCTGCGGGCCGCGGGACGCCACTAGCGCCATGGCGGAGGGCTAGGGTACTCACGGAGCACAGGAGAGGCGCCCACCTCAGGCACCTCGCACCAGAGGGTCCGCTGCGGGCCGCGGGGCGCTACTAGCACCATGGCGGGGGGCTAGGGTACTCACGGAGGACAGGAGAGGCGCCCACCTCAGGCACCTCGCACCAGAGGGTCCGCTGCGGGCCGCGGGGCGCCACCAGCGCCATGGCGGAGGGTCGCGCCGGCGCCCCGGAGCTGGCCGAGCCGGTGGAGCCGCCGCCGGGCTCGTACGCGTCCGAGTCAGAGTCCAGCGTCTCGCGGCACACCGACTGGAAAGGAACACAAAATGTTTGTTAGTAGACTGAATTAAGAGTGCAGCACATAGTTTTGTGTTAAGTAACCGAGTAGAAAACGGGGGCGTAAAACTGTAAAGGTTGACATGCGGATGACTGTAAGAGCGGAGGGTACAAAATTACGGTCGCCAGTTTCTCGAGTAGAATAGTAAACTTTTTCGACGATAGCTCCAGAAAAAGCCTTTCACGATCTTTCTCGACCATGCATGACGGACAGACAGCGAATGCAAGCCGCTTTCGTTTTATTGGTCAAACTGCCAGTGTATACTGTTTTTAGAAAGATTAAAGTTTTGGCACATATTTAGTCTAGTAACGTGGTAGTTGTAAATAGTTGGCATTTGAGACGAACAGCGGAATCTTTCTAGTACAAGAGACGACTTAATAACACCGGGTTGGCATTATCAGGTCACGCAACGCAAATCCATTACGCAACCTACGTGGAAGCGGCGGCTTAATGACTGACTTTTATTGCATGATTCTTAGATGGTAAAGATATTATTTACCCGACTGCTGCATTGTTCCTAGGCAGGTAAAGTAGTGCCATGATGTCGACAGGATTGTCATATTGTGTTGTTTTTTTGGTGTATACGAAATATCCCCACTGTACGGTCCAATACCACGAACATTGAGTCCATCATGATTCCGAACCTTGCTGAAGTTCTGACTGAACCTTCATAATTCATTAAGTGTAAGCGTTTCAGCAATGAAGGGATGTTTCAGCAATTACAGTAAAATACAGTTCATTAATTTCACTGTACTGGAATGAAGTGTGCAGTACAGTTCATTAATTTCACTGTACTGTAATGAAGTGTGCAGTACAGTTCATTCATTTCACTGTACTGTAATGAAGTGTGCAGTACAGTTCATTCATTTCACTGTACTGTAATGAAGTGTGCAGTACAGTTCATTCATTTCACTGTACTGTAATGAAGTGTGCAGTACAGTTCATTCATTTCACTGTACTGCAATGAAGTGTGCTAAAATGCCATGTGTCATGCTTTATTCTCTCGTGTAATGCGTAATATTTCATGACACCGTTGTGTGATATGTCTTTTTTAACATTACATGTCTCCCATCTTCATCTCTCGCGTCGAAAGCGTAACACGTCGCACTCCCAAAGATGTGTCAACTTGATCGCGCTATGTCATCGCAATTGCCATGTTTCATGACGTGTGCTGTATTGTCATGTTTCATGACGCGTGCTGAATGGCCCGTTTTCAACTGACAGTTAAAAGCTGAATTCAAAGCCCTTGGTAGATGGCGCTCTTATGCTTTGCCATACAAGAACCGAGAAGTGGCTGTCAAATTTCGCTTACACAGATTAATAATATCTTCAAGAAGAGCGAAATTTGACAGCCGTGAAAACGGCTCATTGTCGTGTGTCATCATGATATAATGTAATATCACGCGGTATGACTTCAAGTGCACTGTTTCGCTAATGCACTGTTTCGCGCATGTCATAATTAGTAATAGTAACTCACCTCCAATTTGGCAGCGTTGTAGAACTGGTAGAGCGGCTCGTGTGTGAACAGCGAGTGAGGCAGCGGCGAGGCCGGGTGAGAGCCGCTGGACGCGCCTGATGATGAGGAGATGTTTCCTGCCTGGTACAGACCCGCCTCCGCGTACCTGCGGGTGAAGGGGTCTCTTCAGCGATCGAGGGGTGGTTGGTTAGCGTGCAGGAGAACTACAACGTAATTAAATGTACTAAGAACAAAAGAAACGTAAACCGAAATTAAGTTTGCTTTGTTTTACGGAAGAGTTAATTATAATTATCGACAAAGCCATTATATTATCACGTGTGGAACCTCTAGTTGGATATTACGATTGAATTTTTTCCAGAGAACAAGAAAATATTATTTCATATCAATCCGAACAGTGAATACTTAGGAATATGATTTGACCCTCGAAATCATCATCAGTAATTAATTTTTGATTGCTTAATTTCATTAAGATGGAATAAGGAATTCACAGATTCGCAAAATAAAAATCACATTAGAAACGAACTTCACCTTGCACGAGTAAACAATCTGGTGCCAATGGAAACATTTACGGTTTGCCATCACTGATGTATTTTTTATTCTTACTGGATTGAACGGAAATGTAAATAAGAATAAAAATAAGAATAAAAAAGGGATAAATAACAATGCCAGAAATAATAAAAGGTTTTTTACATTTCTATGATACATTGGTTCAATAAAATTATAACAATAAACATAAACAAACAGAGAAGACATGAATAAACCACCACGGATACTTGAGAGGGTAGATCATCCAACATCATCCTCTTACAAGTTAATAAATCGTAATAAGTAAAAAACATTATAGGGCCAAGGCATTAATCTACAATATCAGCTGGTCCGTACCTATATTGTTTCCAGTAGTAACATAGTTTAAGTATGAAGCAGTTGATTTTCTCAGCATTGGATTCTCAACGTTGGTTTAGCGGTAAGTCGAAGGTAGTCTGTTCGAATCCCGAAGGGCCCGTAAGCCCTGACAGGTTTTATTGTGCACTATGTCTTGGGATCGCTATTATAAGGCACGTGTCACGTGACCAATGATGGGGAGCCATGAAGGACAACAGTCGTTAAAAGAAAAACAAAAGAAAAAATGCAACTGCACACAACCTTACCCGTCGAACAAAGCAAACTTCACAAAACAGCGACACACATTCTGAACCAATATTTTATCACAGTTTCATCGACATTCGATACCGCGGACCGTTAAATTCGAACGTGAGGCGCGGACTAGCACACACAGCTTTGTACCGGTCTCACAGCAAGAAAATGACTCAGACAGCCTCGCGTGTGCAGTAACATATCTACATATTCATTGGCTTCAATACAAAACCACCTTTATAGCGATGGACTCAGCAGCTAGGGCTAGGTTGGCGTGTAACTTTGTGAGGATATCAAAGGCCTTTACGTCATCAGCTGAGTAATGTAGGGATGAGCTTGATGCAATTCAGACAATAGAACTTGTTACTTGCGAGACTCACAATGTGAGTAGGTGCAATAGGTGGTTGTAATTTAGTGGCAAAGTACCTATACCTACTTGCACTTCTGTACATATTACGTTTGTTTTGTTTTCGTCTTAATAATTGTCTTAATGAATGACAGCATCTGAGCTGAAGAGCGATTCTCCGGAAATTTACTTAATAATTTACTACTTTGAATTTTACTTGTGATTTTCGAACTTCTATCTATACAGACAGACCATAAGTAAAGCCTACTCGGCCTCTTCTTCTCGTAGGCCTCTTCTTTTTTAAGCCAAGCCAAGTCTTCTTGTTCAGAAATTAGACATTGAACAAGAAGAAAAAGCCTCTTGTTCAGAAGCTAATTTTGTCTATTGCCTTCCCGTTGTCTTTACAATATCATTATCAACCCATTAAGTTCGAGCTTCTTTAAGCATGTTCCTGATTTTCCTTATATAATTTATTATAGTGGATTTATTATACCTATATTAGGTACATGTTATGTATTCTGTGATAGTGGACCCTTTACCTACAGCGAGGTCATGAAAGAGGCACACTAAATCCAACACCCAATCGAAAGCTTTAGGAGTAACCTGGGTTCACTCAATACATGGAAACATTCGCAGGCAAACGTCTACTGGTCCTATAAAATCGCCCGTAAGACGCGGAAACCGGGCGGCTGAGCTGCCACGGTGTTTAGCGACGATAATCTCATGAGCCGAGCTGTGTTTAGACTGTTTAGTGTTTAGCCGGGGCATAGGCCGTGTCAGCTGGATCCAGTTAGTCCGGGTTGCACTCTGGTGACTAACAAACAACAGTTCTCGATATACAATCTATAGATAGACAGGTAGAGATTAGTATAAAACAGATATCTAAACTGGCTGATTGAGGAGCTCACAGATGTAAACATTGTACAAGATCGCCCTTCTCCTTGCGCCAGAGAGTCGGCAGCAGCCGCTTCAACCCTGCGAGGGAAGGCTGAGGTGGTCTTACCATGAGGTGCTGCTGGGTCGCGGCGAGGCGCGCGGCGACTCCTCCAGCGCGCCGCACTCGGCGTACCACGAGGTGCGCGTGCGCACACCCTTCTCCTTGCGCGAGAGAGTCGGCAGCAGCCGCTTCAGCTCTGTACAAGAAAGGCGAATCGTGAGCGAGAGAAGAGAAGTGAATGAGAGTGAACTGTCCGTACAATAAGCGTGTTTCTTTCCTTATTAAGGGGATATTAGACGGTTCAATTTGCGTTCAATATTGCCATTGCCACGTGTAAATACCTTTCCAATGCATTGGAAAGATGTTTATACGCGTCAATGCATTGCCATTGCCAGCAATATTGAACGCAAATTGAACCGTCTAATATGCCCTTTATGGACGTGCAGTAGTAACGCTCAATTTCTGCAACAGCAATCAAATGAATCTAACAGATTATTAATCGAAGAATAGTGGCACGTGATTGACTGAACAGTATGACATGAGAATAACATTGTATTTTACATTTGATCACCTCATTCTGGCCAAAGAATAGCCAATGGGCAATCAATGTCAAATTCAACACCTACTCTAGGTACTATGTATGTCAATGACCGCTTCTTTGGTCAATTGTATCTCTTTGTGTCGAACATGAGTAATTGATAAGATGGCGTGGGAAAATAGGAAACATCAATTTATGGACTTATGATGTTGATGATTCTGTATATTTGAGAATAGAGCAGAGTCCAGCTATCAAGGGTAATAGCAAAATAATTCGACTACAGCGTCAATATAACAAGAAACGAGTTTTGTATGGACAGTTCAAAATCACATTTAATTGGACTAGAGTGCGTTGTTTATTTCACAAATTCATGCTTATGGAGAATGCGGTATGACGTGAGGAGTAATTAACACATTTAAAGATGGTGCTTGCACAATTTCAACAGCTATCACATGGGTTTAAGTGACTGTTGAACGACCGTCGAGGCCTTACTTTACAGAAAACTTTCGCAAATAACGCGATGTGGCACAGAGCCTCCATAAATCATCAGACACCTTATTTATTTCTTTAGGTGGGCAGAAGATACTACTTAAAGAAATAAATAAGTAAAATGCTGTATCTCCTAACTTCAGCAACTTTTTTTATTATGTGTCTCTTCAGATGAACAAGTAAGGCTTGCTGAAATTCAGAGGTTTTAAAATTTTTAAATTACGATAAAGACAAAAAAATCGGATCAACATTAGTGTGGAGAAGACGGATTCTGAACGCATTTTTTAATTATTTTAATCACACAGTGAGAGTGTAACATAATCTCAATAAGCTAAGCATCAGCTGAGAACGATACTCACGTCCCATACCGCTGCACATAGAACTACACAAATATATCACAGAACAGAACTGAGTCAATCGTCAGAATAATACTGAAAGCAGCCGTCAGTAGTCACCACTCACCCGCGCGCTCAATACCACGGGTGAAGGGGAACTGGCTACTTTGTTTGTAGCAAGAAGTAAGGCCGTGTTCAAACCAAACGTATTATACTCGTATAGTCAGTCACCGAATGTGAGCAGGCTAATAATAATAGTAATAAAAGCATAATAACGTGTTGTTGGTCAGATGTGAACGAAAAAGTGAATACGTATGGAAACACAATAAACTGCGTAAAGCTCGCTCACTTTCAACGGCTGATAGTCAGTTTGGTGTGAACTCAGCCTAAGTTGATTAACTTGGTATGACTCCGCGGCATAGAATACTAACAGACAGAGGGCCAACTCTACATAACACGTGGATGTACCGTACCTCCGTGTTTGTGGAAAAAGCTGGCACAAAGGAAGGCAAAAAGCTAAATATCGGCTCTAGCCATTTACCGGCGCCGAACAAAATTTTTGTGTTCTCGAACAGGCTCAGTAATTGTAGAGTTGTAAATATTGTATATATATTGTAAATATTTTTACTTTTAGTTATTGTGAGCTTTCAAAGTATTGCCGAATATAACAGCAAGGTTGGCATGTGCCCTGAAGTTATTTAACTGGTGCAATTTTTTGACAATCCTAGGAGTGTTTAATTTGAATTGCCTGCATGTCAGCCTAAAAAATTATAGTATGCCAGGCGATTATGACTACCACACTATCTATGTAGGTACAATCGGTACAAAACATAAAATTAAAAAGTGGTTATTGTTTTTTTTTTGGGCTACCGACCGGGCTAGGTACTTGATTGTGTTTTACCTTTGTCGAGTTTCGATTGTTATTTAGACTTCGGTAGAGTCAGATTAAAAGGGTTGGCGTTGTTCGCGTTACATTCTGCTTTAGTAAACCTGTAACTGTAAACGTAGAGTTTGGTTTAAAAGTAAAGCCACCTAGTTATTGAACTTTTTCATTAGTTTAGTATAGCTTTGATGATAATAAGGTACCTGCAGCCTACTTTGCTAAAACAATCCTAATATCTCCCGGAAAAAATACATAAGAAATACCGGACCATTCCATTTTGCCCCACCAGAGTTGCCCCATTGGTAGGGTAAAATGGAATTATTGTATGTGTGATTTCATTTTTCTCTACCAGTGGGGCAACTCTGGTGGGGCAAAATGGAATGGTCCGAAATACCCATGGTGATTTGTAAAACCAATCTTATTGTAAATTACACTTGAGCAGCCGACTGTATATATCATAAGAACAATAAATTAATCGGACTCCGTGCCGACATGCAATCGCAATTTCATTGTGATTTCAATTGTATAGCCGCCGCCGTAACCTTGTGCAAGGCGACGCAAGGTAACATGGTTTTTATGAGACACGAATCGCCCGCGCAGGGCGATGATATGATACGATCTGCCCACAAATGGGACATTTCCGAATGCCAAAAGACTCTACGTGGAAATAAGGATGTGAATATGTATCTGATGACGAGTTTAGATTGTTACACACTGATAACGTTGATGGTAACTAACAGCACACCGTACCAACAGTAGGAGGTAGGTGGCTGAAGCCTTTTGAAAAAGTTAGTAATTTCTTTTGCAAAACTGATGTCGTAAGATTGTGCCTGTGTTTGAATGGAAAAATGTGGTGAAATGGAGAAAAGACGTGGTTCCTTTCATAACCATAGAGAAATTATGGTGCATGAAAATTGAAAAACAAAACAAACACAGTGCATAGACAGACAACATTCAAAGAGTGTTTTTGAAAATAGAACAAAATAGTTTGCCTGTGACCGTTGCTGCCGCCGCCGCGGGCCTTTATACTTTTTTCGAATACAATTTAAAATTTGTAAGCGGCCAGGCCACTGACCCGCTCTTTATGTCTGTCTTGGTTCGCAGGTTGAGGAAAAAAAAACACTCGGACGCCAACTGGAATAGCTATTATGTTATAAGGAGTAGTTTATGTAACGATTACACTGTTGGAAGGAAGTAATCATAGAGTACCATTACATTCGACGAAGGTAGATTGGTTCTAAAAACAGCCCCATATTTGGTTCACTATTCAGGAAAGATGTTTAGACTCATACATACAAAGTCGCTAGTTGATAAGCATTACACGTAAAAACTCTTAAAACTTCACAAACTGAGCCAATAGCTACCTGGAGTGTGGACCTACTACTTAGTCCGATTGATCGGACCGCGTGAACATACATTTTGAGTCAATTTAGACAATTCAAACATAGTATAAATTGAATGAACGGTCCGTGTAGCAATGGTGTATTCAAGGCTAATAATAACATTTACCTACAGCAGTTAAAATTGTATAAATAACCCTTTTGGGCTTTGCTGCTAGTTTTTTTTGACGGCGTGACAGGGCTTCGCTGCTAGTTTTTTTTTCTGACGGCGGAAATATCACTGATATTTAGTGACCACTTCAGAGCTCTCGAATCAGGCCGAAGCAAGGCCGAAGGCCGAGTCTTGCGGAGAGCGAAGCTCTGAGCGGGCCAAATGCCCCCATCAAGTCGCTAAACCCCGCAAGGCCAAAGGCCGAGCAGCAGAAATCTTTGCGAGGCTGAAGGCTAAGCTTCTTTTCACGAGGCTGAAAGCCGAGTCGCGCGTTGAGCGAAGCTCAGAGCAGTCCGGCAGCACACTCATAAGACACCAAACCTCGCGAGGCCGAAGCCCGAGCTCCGTCTCACGAGGCTGAGTTACGCGTAGCTTAGA
This sequence comes from Zelleria hepariella, assembly GCA_949319315.1. Lineage (NCBI taxonomy): Eukaryota > Metazoa > Arthropoda > Insecta > Lepidoptera > Yponomeutidae > Zelleria > Zelleria hepariella. Next base: position 8,761,721 of record OX439384.1, read on the forward strand.
GCGGCACGTTAAAACGCCCATCAAGATACCAGACCCCGCAAGGCCGATCTGTAGAATCTTTTGAGAGCCCGAAGACCGAGTTAAGCCAAGCATCGTCAACTCCCTCCCCCAGGGAGGCCAAAGGCCGAGCCGTTCCGGTTTTTGTTGAATAATAACAAACAATCTTTAAGCCATCTCCGAGGCCCTTGGGCGGCCTAAAAACTCTGACACCAGTAGGCTTAGCACGCGGGCCATTTTGCCTACTCTCAACTGTCACCTTAGCCACTGTCTTTGACAATAGACAGTGGCTAAGGTGACAGTTGAGAGTAGGCAAAGTGGCCCGCGTGCTAAGACTTCTGGGGTGGCCACTACCTCATACGACAACATAACCTAACCATCGCCCTAAGTACTGTCTGGCCCTACCTTCGTGCACTTGGCCGAGGTCGGGCGGCGGCGGCGGCGGCGGCAGCAGCGGTCGCTCGAGCGGCGCCAGGCACGGCGTGGACTCGGAGAGCGCGGCGCGGCGCGTACCGCGACGGGGCGCCGTCGGGGGCGAGCCGCGGGCCGGGGGGGCGGGCGGGGCGAGGGTCTCGCTGCTGGTCGCGTGCCCCGTGTCGCTGCTGGGGGGAGAAGGGTGGTTAGTTCGATCGGTTATGGCCGATTTACACTTCAATAAGTACAGCAGCGAGTTAAGAGGTCCTTGTACAAGCGTGGGAACTCGGCGATGGCCAAGCGCGTGAAACACTGTTGTCTATTAGCTGTTTCACCCAGAGCGAGACGGGGCGCGGGGAAAGTGAGAGGCAATGACAAAGAAGTCTGGCACTAAACCAGTTCAGCGCACGATCACCACACTTACCAATGTGTTATTTTTTAAGTACCTACCTGCATTACAAAATGTATTATTTTTTTAAGCACGAGATCCTTGGAGTTTCTTTACCATGCTTCTTCTCCAAGAACGATCAGAGCTAGTGAAGCTGGAGAAAAAAAAGTAGCTAGATACTTAGTATTAGATAGTAATAAGTATCTGATTTATATACATTTTTACTGTAGATAATATTTTGACGTTCAATGTAAATAATTTATTTATTGCATATTGAATAAAAAATTTGAACCTGAATCTGAATCTGAAATGCGGCTGTATGAGTCTACGTGTGTGCGTGTCCTTTTGCGAGTATGTAGTTGTAGTTGTAATGTAATTGATCTATTTTCCCAAATGTTTTCGTAGTTCAGCTGCCATTTCTATATTTTATTAGCTATTTCTAAAATATTTTTTTTTCTGACAAGTACAGTCGGCCACAGTCACAGATACCCCAGGGCAGCTCTTACCGCGCGCGGCATAAGGGCGCCAATCGAACAAAAAGGGGTATCCTAGCGTGTTGCCGACTGTAAAATACATTATTGTTCCCAAGGTAGTTAGACTCCAATAGACAGTGTAATAATGTAAGTAAACCCCTTTTTCGGCGCGAAAAAAGCATCGCTCTAATTTCTTTCAGGCAATTTTTTTTATTATAAAAACTATTTGCAAACCTCCACATTGGTCATCTAATGATAAAAACCAAGTTTCAGCAAAATCCAGCCTGTAGTTTAGAAATTAAACCGGAACTACGTTTGTATGGGAAAATGGTGCTCTAGCGCCCTCTTAAGAGCTAAGGTGCCAAAGACAGACGCATATAGCGTTCAAACTTATAACACCCCTCTTTTCCCCTCGCGCCACCTCTCACGGTCCCTCGCCATCCGCATCCATGGACTCTCCGCCGATACAACGATCAAGCACGAGCTAGTTAGAATGTGTAGAATATAGCGCGCTAGCAGTTGATGGATTAATATTTGCACGTCATACGTATAACTCTTTATATGACGCGCAAATATGCGAGCCTTGCCTTGTCTCTGACCTTCACTTCCAAGATGAAAGTTATCACTGAGCTCTAGCTTATTTAAAACTGCGATAATGTGGGTTGAGTTTTTTGTCCTTATGCAAAATGGGTTAGTATCAAATAGTCGAAAACGCAAGTCGTCCTAGTAATCTCGTCAGAAAATATTTTTTCAACCCCACCAAAAAAGACTGGCCAGAGTTAAATAGTTATGGATCAGAACTTACCCTTCTAATCAGGAAGGCATTCATTTATTACGAATAAGCAGCCTTTAAAGTCTCAAGGCAAGCGATAATTACCAATTGCTGAATCCCGAATCGCCATCCATTGAGTCAGTCAGGTAGAACGTCGAGTTGGTAATCTTGAGCGCACTTGGCACGTCCGAGTTGATATCCACCGCCATGGAAGAAGCTCGCCTAAAACGCGACTTGAACGAGAAGTACGCCTTCCGAGACAGAGTGCCATTCTCCTTCTTGGCATTTTCACTTGTTGGGGTTGTAGGCTTCTCTGGTAACGGAGGCGGGATCTCTCCGTAGATCTTCTTTTCACCGATTATAGTCTTCAACTCCTCTTTGAAGGCCCCGTTCGCCATGGGAATCTCAGCCTTGCTCAGCACCGGCTTGTGGTCCGGAAAGGTGATATTGCTGTACACATGCTGGATGTCGCTTTTGTCCAAGTTGGCGTAGATGGGCGATTTTGGTTTGCTTTTGTTGACGTCAGAGCCGTGTGTCTGCTGAGGAGGCGTCTTTTGGAATCCTTTGCCGTCGACTGCCACTGCGAAATGGAAACAAGCGTTTTATTATCGAGGTGATAAGGTTGAGATTAGATTGTATGTCACCTCAATCTAAATATTAGTACAGTCAGCGATACCTATTTGATTTTGTATTTGCTCTGTTGCTCGCGATAACAGCAGATTACCATTATTAGCTCGTGCGCCGATTGTACGATTTTTTCCAAATATAATCGAAACTGGTCAAATCAAACTATACACAGCGAATTTTAAATCCACACCAGCGAATCGAAATATTCGCGTCTATTCTCATCATCCGATATGGTCTAGTGGCTAGGATACCTGGCTCTCACCCAGGAGGCTCGGGTTCGATTCCCGGTATCGGAATAACTTTTTTATTTTTTTCAATGTTCAGATTAAAAATACCCCTACACCAGTGAATCGAAATATTCGGCTCTATTCTCATCCTCCGATATGGTCTAGTGGCTAGGATACCTGGCTCTCACCCAGGAGGCTCGGGTTCGATTCCCGGTATCGGAAAATAACCTTTTTGATTTTAAAACTTAAACTTTCGTAAGCACTGCTTATTTTTTTTAGATTTTTCTTTCTTCTTGATTTTTTTATTTTGTTTCATATCCTGTAGGTATTTTTTATCAAGTTTTTTTACCTGTGTATCGTTTAGTCAAGTTGCGTTTGAGTTGTCTCATTTTGCGTTGCGCCGCGCTCGCGATTTTAGTCAGCGTGTAGGGCCCGCCGCCGCCGCTAGGTGGCTCTGGCAGTCGTTCTAAATTCGTCGCGGGCGCAGCATAGGTTGGCTGGGTGTCGATCTGTGAATACAAAAAGGTTTTAGTTATTGTATTGTTCTTGGCCATTTTTACCCGACTACGCGAAGCAAAAAGGAGGGTTATGATTTTAGCAGCGTATGTATGTATGTATGTATGTATGTATGTATGTATGTATGTATGTATGTATGTATGTATGTATGTATGTATGTATGTATGTATGTATGTATGTATGTATGTATGTATGTATGTTTGTGTGTTCATCTGTTCCCTCGCAGAGCCTAAACTACTCAGCCGATTTCAACAAATGAGATGTCGTTGGATTCGTCTTAATCACCCAGGTAACATAGGATAGTTTAATTTTGAAAAAAACCAAGATGGCGGCTGTGCTGCGCCCTAAAGTGGTGGACCTAAAAATAAAAATTATCGGATACCATCGTCATGGGTATCAAATGAAAGGGCTTTAAAAGACCTTTTCAAAAATGTATAACACATGTAGCGTCAACATAACAAATAGAACAAAAAATTCCAAAATGTGTTTTTTTGCCCTTCTTGGTTCTATTCTGGGTGATCGTCCAAAATGACTTACTAAAAAGCTCAAAAAAAATAGAAGTTAAAAACTAAAACCCGACTACTAAAAGGCTTAAAACAAGACCTGTTTATCCTTAAAATAGACTCATAGATAATTAATCGTAGTCGGAGGACACCACATTCGCATTTGATAAACCGATGGCCTCCGACAACGATTAATTATCTAAGAGTCTATTTTAAGGATAAACAGGTCTTGTTTTAAGCCTTTTAGTAGTCGGGTTTTATTCATTTTAGTTTCTATGAAATTATCGTAAAAAATATCAAACTGAAGTTTTTAGTGCTATGATTGGTTTGCATAACCGGATTACAATGGTTTGCAAAAATTAAAATAGTAATCTATCGTGAGCACGTTTATCAAATTATTTTGCATAAACTGAACGATGTAGTGACTTTTAGGTCCTAAAGCCTAGGAGTTACCTAGGATAGGAAAAGTAATTCGCCACAAAGAGCCATTTTGACGGAAATTCATACATTTGAAACGTCGATTTGAGGCAAGCACAATGAGGGCACAATGAGTGCGCTCAGATTTGCCGCCAGGGGCGCTTGTGTAGCGCGAGGTCCAAAAATGTCACTGTTTGTATGGGCTACGCGGGTTTATTTCTAATTAGAATAATGTGGATATTTTGCAATATCCGAGATTAATATTATGCCAATAGTTGTCGTCTCGCTACTAACTATTACGGCTTTGAAACAGTTTTATCTTTCGAAAAATTGTGTTCAAATTTTTTTTAACAATATTAGTATTAAGTTAGGTATTAAATATGATTTTAATGTAAGTAAACTTTTTCTTACTTACTAACTTTAAGAAATATAAAACTTTAAGAGCTATACTTAATAGCCTTACTCGACAGTGGCGCCAACTAGTGAGCACTAAAACAATACCCTCATTGAGGATTTAAAAAAAACTAAGGCCTTTGCATCTACTTAATGAGATGATTTATACAGCATCCTGACACCTTCACTCACACTAGATGGGTGAAGAGACCACTCGGCGCTGCAGAGCCTGGGACATTATTTTTAGATGGAGTAGGCTTGCGCAGCACCTCTACCATCCTGACAGCTTAGTTGACCTAGCCCACAGGAAAGAGGTTTCAAGGTTGTCAAATTACCTTCTCCTGCGTGTCGGAGTCGGTGTCGCTGTCGAACGAGTCCAGGTCTGAGTCGAGCGGCGCCGGCGCAGGCTCCAGCGACTCGTACAGGTGGCCCGAGTCGCTGCTGTCGCCCTCTGGTGGAGAAACATTCGACTGTTTTATACGAGAGAAATAATCAGCGTATGAAAGACAAAAGATAGACACACAGAGTGATCTTATTAGGAAGTAAAGACATCTTGGGATTTTTGGAAGCTCTACCGTCGGATTTGAATAAACTAATTAAAGATAGTTTTCTGTTTCCAGAAACAAAATAGCAAGGGATCTAAAATTTAAATCTTCAACTCAGACGCACACGTCTACAACATGCAACATTATTATGTAAGGCTTGTAAGTATTCAAGTAACGCATAGGTTGTCGGCACTTTAAAACTGCCCACGGGTTTGGTCTCAGACATCACAGATTATATCAAACAGAGCGCCTTGATCTTTACAACAATGTCTTAGAATTTCGCGTCGGCTTTACAGGTACGTCCTACACTACACAGTATGGTAATAAAATCAGGAAACGGACAAAAATAACAATTGATTCATTTTCACAACTTCTGGGTTGATATCATTATAATATTTAACAGGATTAAAATAATTCAACACGGTTGGCATAATTTTCTTGCAAAATCGAGTAAGATTCGCAGAGTTTACGTTTCGTAGAGTCACATAACCATTGTTTTGTATTTTTCTGTAAGAATATAAAAGGGGGCGTCGAGTTTGACCCTTCTCCTCAGCATTAGAAATGAATGAACGGTACGGTACGGTACGACACTAAAGGTCAGTCAAGCTGCACTGAACAACACAACAAACATCCAAACCAAGTAAATAACGAAGTGCAAAGCCCTGAGATTCCTCCGAGACGTGGAAGGGCTTACAATGACCGGGCACGAATACCCGTTTCGTGCCTCGCGATTTGAATGGCCTATTCAATGCGATTTCATGCATCTGGGTTACCATGAACGGTTTAAGTTTCTTGACATCGCCGCTAAAGGTAAATATGAGAGATAAATAAACGAATAAATACAGAAATTGTGGGCAAACTGTCGAAACAACATCTCAATAGTAACGTTCAAGATGGTTGACATAAAGCCGGCCTAGATAACCAACCACATAGCTTTGTAGATTTAGCTGTAAAATTAATAAGCTTTGATGTGGCCTTTCCTATGAATTAGGATGACATAGCTAAAAAGATGATTTAGGGTCTGGGCAAACATACTGAACTGAAACATGTGTGTTCTGAACTGCTCCACACAATTACTATTACATTAGTTAACTATCACCCAACACTGGAATGCCTAGGTTTCTATAAGGCAAGGATTGTCAAGCAACTTAAGACTACCTGATTTTACCGGGACTAAAATTACTCGACAAGTCTTTAGAAATGGCGGTTGAATAAGCATATAATTAAGACGGCTAAGCGGCTTCCATTAGCATCTTTCCAGAGGTAAATAAACAAACAGAAACCAAAAATTCAGAATAGATATTAGCTGAATCTCGTCTCATAAACGAATGTATAAATGTCAAGGTGAACACCGAAGTGTCGTTTACGTAATGTTAGTCGATAACAGTACCTGCCAGTTGATTGCCAATGTTCCTATTCGCGTTAGGTCAGATATGCTTTTGTAAGCAAGTACGAATTCATAAGGCACGCTTGGTTGCTACACTGAACATGATCACATGCTTGAATCGTTCTCTAATGAATTATGTTTGAAGCTCTATCTTATTATTGTTCTCATAGTGCAAAAATACAAGACGTATTGGAATGAAGTAAAAACTTGGAACTCATTTCTACAAGACAAGAAGCGAAGAGAATACTACTTTCGGGTTTATCTAGAAGGTAAGATAATGGGTTTGTATGTTCCCTAGTTTGTTTAATTTATGCTGGCAAATTAATAGTTTTTTAATAGATAATTGTATTGAAAGTAGCTCTGCAACGTGGACAAACATCCTATCGTAAGGAAAGTCTGGAAAACGATGCAATGTTTACCGTACTGTCTAATTCCATCAGCTAAGTCAATATAAACAAAACACCAGTAAATCGAATATTATGTTAGCAGAAACCAGTAGACTTCACTCATACTTATGCTCTATACGGTAATACATAGAGTGGTATGGACATAGAGTAACACAAATTCCAGCAATGGGAAAAATTACAAGATAACGTTACAAGGTAATTGAACAACATAGCTTCCAGCTTTCTATCCAATCACACCTCCCTACACGGTAATCAATTGGTTTCACTCGTGTTTCACTTGACGAATTCAACTGTGTATGGAACTAATCGTGATCATTTGTCAGGCCTGCGTTATTGATTGGCAGCCGTTTTCACGCACAAAACATATGGTTCGTCTAAATCGAAACAGTCATTTCTTCGCCAAAGCATGTTATTGTATAGTAGACAATCATAATAATATGAATGAGTGTAATTTAGAAGTTGATTGTAAGATTCCGGATGAGGATAAGTTAAATACAGTCAAACCACTGGTCAATTTTATACAATTACGTGGTAAAGCATCAGCTTCTACTGAAGAAATAGATACCTTAACGGGATGTGGTGGATGTGAAGCCCACTTACGAAGAAACACTAACTGTAGTTCCCTTTTATTGCTAGATAAATATGTGTCTTCAATGTTTACCGATACTTTTTATGTAAAAAGCCACTTATTTCAATTGGCTGTCTATGTATGTTGATGAGGTTTAAATTATGGAAGTAATGTTTGAAAACATTTTAAAGACATTATGGACATTATAATCTTGACATCCTTATGTTGTCCAAACTCGCAAAGCGCAAGTCATTTATAAGCGTAACGTTTGTAGCTTTGCTCAGCTATTGTAAAGTCGAGTGGCTGAGGTTAACATTTTTGATCTATTGAGAAACGTAACATGAGCCTTTACAAAAACTAATAGGCGATTGTTCGGTGCGAATATCGTATTCGTACGTACCATGAGTATTGTTCTGTTCTAACAAGTTTAAAAATAAATAGAAGTTAAAAACTAAAACCCGACTACTAAAAGGCTTAAAACAAGACCTGCTTATCCTTAAAATAGACTCATAGATAATTAATCGTAGTCGGAGGCCATCGGTTTATCAAATGCGAATGTGGTGTCCTCCGACTACGATTAATTATCTATGAGTCTATTTTAAGGATAAGCAGGTCTTGTTTTAAGCCTTTTAGTAGTCGGGTTTTAGTTTTTAACTTCTATTTATTTTTAGCTTTTTAGTAGTTATTTTGGATGATCACCTAAAATAGAACCAAGAAGGGCAAAAAAAAACACATTTTGGAATATTTTGTTCTATTTGTTATGTTGACGCTACATGTGTTATACATTTTTGAAAAGGTCTTTTAAAGCCCTTTCATTTGATACCCATGACGATGGTATCCGATAATTTTTATTTTTAGGTCCACCACTTTAGGGCGCAGCACAGCCGCCATCTTGGTTTTTTTCAAAATTAAACTATCCTATGTTACCTGGGTGATTAAGACGAATCCAACGACACCTCATTTGTTGAAATCGGCCGAGTAGTTTAGGCTCTGCGAGGGAACAGATGAACACACAAACATACATACCCACATACATACATACATACATACATACATACATACATACATACATACATACATACATACATACGCTGCTAAAATCATAACCCTCCTTTTTGCTTCGCGTAGTCGGGTAATAAGTAAGAAACATTAAGACTGTAATATCCATGGTAAAGTTTACTTAATTTGATCAACATCCGCAATATTTACCAATGAAAGCGATGAGATCCTGTATTTCCACATCTCCATCTCTCAGTACTGTCCTTATACTGAGCCAGCACTTTTGCTCCAACAACTCAATGATCTTCAAGTTCTCCTCCACATCTAGTGTCTTCGGGACCTCGATCTTGGCCACTTTATCATCGTTCTGACTGTAGTAGGGCGATTTGGCACTCGTATCGATGTAGACGTTCGACGGAGATGTTATGAAAACTGCACGAAAGAGACGGCGATTAAGATGGGGACCAAAAGGGTAATTGAATCAATGAAATATTGCATGAGAACGTAAGGCTCGTTTGCATGATGATCAGAGGTAACGATGCAGAAGATTGCGGCATTTTACTCAAAAAACCAATCATCGTTATACATTTCTAGACATGCTTAGCCAAATGGGGAACGAATTTGCAGCATATGACCGAGTGGTTTCGCCATATTTTTGAATCACTTTTAAAAGCAAGGCACGTCATCGAACTACATCATCGGGCCTTATGTGTCTCATGCAATATGTCTGGGTTTGTCCGAGCACCTTGATCGCCGCAGTTCCTTCGGAAAGTGCGCGGCCTCGGTGGCGGGCCGACGCCTCCGTTCACGGCGGGCCTCTCCGAGATCATTTTTCATCATCACTGGCACTGGGCGGTCCACTTTAAATCACACATCACTTTCACAGAAAACAATGGACGTTCTCACGCGGATGGTATTGTGTGTCAGGTGCGTCGAATCGCGCCGCTCGCATGCTGTCGGGAAGCGAAAGTGTTCGTCGTATGGTTGAAGCGCTCCGTGGTCACAGTGAAGAAATGACCGGCTCGGCTTGCGTAACCGTCTAGCTCTGGTCTAAGGAGTTCTTTATCTCGCGTTTAAACAAAAAGGAATAAGAATGAAGCCGGCAGCTGACGCCGCGGCGTTTCTCGTCCGTTCAGGGTCGCCCACTGCCATTCGTTCGCATCGCCTCGAGAGCTACTTTGGAACGATTTTTTTGCTCCCTTCAATGTTACTTTTAAGCGGTGCACAGTGGTCGATTTGTACGATTTAGGCGGCCAAAAGTCCATTTCTCAAAGTTAACTTATAACAAAACTAATTGATTCCCGGAAAAATAGACACCCCGACTGCCCAAACCCCACCCCTCCCCAGTTCCTAGAACTGCGTGCGCGCCCCCACAGGTAGTCGGAACTTGATCGTCGCGCAAGCTGTACGCGTTCGTTCTAGACACTCTTAGCGCAACCGATATTCTAAAGTGAATATTTCATTGGATATTATTCAGTTACAAGTGAAAGTGATGGAAGTCGAAAATTCAGGTAAGCTCCTTCAAATATAATTTAAATTAAGATAAGGAATATCAATATTTAGTGCAGTTACAACGTATCAAAGATCGCCCTTTTTCATAGAAAATATTATCATTTTTTTATTTTCAATAGTAAAAATGTTGTACTTCCGAGACCGTCCGAGTTAAATTCCTTATGGTTTCTAATAGTATAGCTCTTTGAGCAGATAACCACAAAAAAAATAGCCACCACCTTTGACCACTTCGCGAGAAAAATAATAATTCATTAACTTAGGCAGAAAGTGAGAAAAATTCCTTTTTTGTTTCTTTTGCGTTAAAATTCCTTTTCGTTGTTCTAGGTTCATCAAGTTACTCGGGCATGGAGGTAGTAACTCGCAGATATCTTTTTGATAAGATGATTGAGGAAAACTCTCCATCAATAAACGACAAATTGGAATACTTACAAAATTATTTGTTAGTGTCTTACGGGGACTCCGACGAAGACAAAAAGTATATAAATCATAAATTTTCATATTTTAAAACAGAAATAAAAAAGAGATGGTCCAAAGCACGCAACACGCTAGAAAAATTTCTTATAAGCAATGATGCATGGTTAGCAGGAACGTTCGAGATGCCCATAAAAACGCATAATAAGTCAGGACGACCTAGCAAAACATTCAGTGAAAGTAGTGAAAGAACTAAAAGGAGGAAAACAGAAGAAGTTCGCTCCTCTGTAGGCAAAGAAGTGATAGTTCACGCAGCGCAAGTAATTTTACAAAAAGAAGGAAAAAGAAACGCCTCGCAAGTCCTAAAAGATATTACAAATTCGCCTGCAGCCGCAAACGAATGTAAAAAAAGACATCAAATCCAAATCAGATCAAAGGCACAAGATCCCCTTACGCCTCGGGAGGCACTGCGAATGTGCGTGGACGCTGATTTGACACGAAGTCAATATGAAATTGTGCGAGCAACCAACAGAAGCTTTTACCCGTGCTACGAATTAGTGTTGAAGGCTAAACAGGAATGTTACCCACCCAAAGAGACGCTACGAGTGACCGCTTCCTGTGCTGAAAGTGATCTACAATCTTTGTTAGATCACACCGTCACGCGATTATCAATTTTCCTCGAAGAAGTACTAATGACTCTTACAGAAACTGAGAGAAATTCCTTGCAGATTATCTGCAAATGGGGTTGTGATGGTTCACAACAAGCTCAATACAAACAAAAGTTAATGAATGACGCCGACTCGGATGCAAATATATTTTTGAGCTCATTCGTGCCTCTACAAATTGTTTGCGGCGAAGACAAAACAAAAATGGTTTGGCAAAACCCGACTCCTTCTTCACCACGATATTGCCGCCCGATACGATTCAGATTTATAAAAGAGTCTACAGACATTACAAAAGATGAAATAAATTACGTTCGGGACAGTGTGAAGTCCCTAAAAGCCACGGAATTGGAACTGAATGGGCAAAAATTCTCGGTTAGCCACAGTCTTAAAATGACCATGGTGGACGGCAAAGTTTGCAATGCGGCGACTGACACCAAATCAACGAGTAGATGCTACATATGCGGAGCCACTTCAAAAAACTTTAATGACTTAAGTAAAAAAAACGAAATTCACCCAGAATCGCTTGAATTTGGCCTATCAACTTTACATGCCAGAATTCGATTATTCGAGAGTATTTTACATTTAGCTTATAAATTGCCCGTTGGGAAATACCGTGAAAAAAGAACCAAAGCAGAAAAGATGCTAGAACAACAAAAAAAAAAAGAGATTCAGCAAAGATTCAGAGAAGAAGTAGGTATCTTGGTAGATATGCCAAAATGTAATTTTGGTAACACAAATGACGGCAATACTAGTAGAAGATTTTTTGAAAACCCACATCTGGCTGCTGAAATAACGGGAATAGACTTTAATTTTATTTATAGAATTAAAGTTATTTTGGAAGCCATATCAAGCGGTCACAAAATAGATGTCCCGAAATTTGATGAATACGCCATGGAGACAGCAAAACTGTATGTAGAGTTATATGGTTGGCATTCTATGACTCCTACCATGCATAAAATTTTGGTACATGGTGGAAAAGTTATAGAAAATTCTCTAGTGCCTATTGGTCAACTTTCGGAGGAAGCTGCAGAAGCTCGTAATAAGCACTTTCGCTCATACCTTCTAAACTTTGCTCGAAAGTTTTCACGCGAAGACTGTAACCTTGATATTTATCACAGGTTACTCTTGACATCAGAGCCACTCATTAGTTCAATGAGAAAAAAAAAGAAGATCCGATCAAAACCATTTTTGCAGGAAACTTTGGAGCTTTTGCTTCCTGCAGAGCCAAATACAAAAGGCACTTGTGATAAATGCATGGAAAGTGACGGTGAGGAAGAATTGTCTTTTAAAGAGTAACATAACAATTTGTATGTTAAACTTTCATAAAATATAGTCTTATTGTTTATGATTCGGTACCTAACATTGTAAGTAACATTTAGTATAATAATGTGGTAATAACTGTTGACCATTTAATTTTAGTGTATACTGTATTTTTTTGTCATCCATATTTTATTTTAAATTTAAATAGGCATGCAGACTGTAGAGAATAAACTTTTTTTTTTATGTACGGCCGTCTTTTACTTAACAAATTGTGATAATTCTTAACCCAAATATCAAAAACTACTAAGCCGATTTCGATAATTCAAATGAACTCAAAATATATATTTTACACCAAAGGGAGATTTAAAGAAAATTTAAAAACATTGGCGCTATTTACAAAAATATTTTCACAGAAATGTTTTTTTGTATAGAAAAATACGCTTTCAATGAAACGAATAGGGATAAACATATATATTCACTCTAAAATACCAGATTAGCATTTGTTGTCGTATTTATTACTGAAATAAAGCATAAAATAGTTTTGGCCGCCTAAATCGTACAAATCGACCACTGTGCGGTGCCAATAGAAACAAACCGAATAATTCAATTTATAATGGCCCAATTGACATTGGCTGTCATTAATGCACTGGTTGGGAGTTGTCGAAATAGCAAGCTAACGAGTCTCATTTGTGTGTAATTTTCCCTAACATTGACACGGTTTATTTAATGGCGTGGATTTCAATTCATCAATCAGCAAATGAGAACTTTGCCATGCGGTGTTATTGTTATTGAAGAGTTCAAAGGTGGCTTTGGTTTGGTTGCAACACAGAGAGATATATGAACGTTTTTGTGTAACGCGCAATCAGAGCATTGCGGGTTGCGAAACAATGAAGGCCTAGAGCATAATCTGTTCTGCGGAAGGAGAACAATCAATTATGCACCGGCAGTAATAATTGGACTAAAAACTAACAATACGGACTATATCAGTTTGTTCACTAATGAACAAAAGGCCCAGTGTCATAATTTGATGTTTGTTAGAGATAATACCCGCAGTTGTTTTGTAGTCAAACAACATGAATATGGAGTTTAAAACCTGAGAATTCATGTGATGTGATGAATATGTTATGATAATGTGGCGCACATAAGATTAATATGTAATGTGCTAGGTATCGCAAGAAACGCAAGAAGATGAACGCGACGATCCCGTTAAGGATAAGTAATGAATTTGGTCACGCTTCCCTCAGCAATAATCGAGTACATCTTGATGGTTAGGAACGATACCTAGCGGTTATCGGCATAGAGTATCACGCAAAGGCTTTCCACACGTAGGTAAGTACTGTGTTAGATGGCTGATGTTTGGAAATCTGCGGCCAAGCCTTCATCCAAGTTATATGAACAAATCGTGACTTTAGAATAGGCATTATGTTCCCATATAGAGGTCGTTGAATACTAATTTAATATTGCAAGGATTATCGAACACAATAATGTAACATGTCATAATGTTCAAGGTGTTGATATGGAAATGAAACTTGAGCAACCCCCAAAAAACGTACATTTACATCTGTTTAATATAATTTATGCAACGTCACACTAGATATATGGGTATTTGAACGCTGCAGTGCATGGGACATATTTTTAGGATAGAGGCTTGCCTATCTTACCTGAAACGGACTAGTTTACAAGAAAAACAATGATAATGCGGATCCTACTAAGTCGCGGGTTACTTCACGAAGTTTTCCTACACAATTAGCAAGAGGTATTTGCTATTACAAATTCCCAATTTCACAAACTTTAGAATACAGTATAATTAAGAATCGAACTTGGGGCCTCACTTTTGAGAGGCAACCATTTTTCCCATCGGAGGGCCGCAGAGAATGAGGATATCTCTCCAACTAAACAAGGTTAGTTTGTTAGTGTCTAACTGTGATCCAGAACATAGTGGAGATTCTAAGCCGCGGGTTCCGGCTATTTGCCGTCAAGTGCTAGGTTGAGAACTTGAAACTACTGATACGGATGCCACTTGCTGTCAGAGTCACTATGTCTCCCAGTTAATTGATGTAATTATTGCAGAAGGCGACTAACCCGGATTGAGAAAACGGTCCGTCTAAGTCCATTTGATTGGCAAGAAGATTTGCAATAATTATGTTTATTTATGACATGATAACACCCTTCAGAGTGTCATAGATAAATATCTATAAACAAGCTGCAATGAATAAATAAGAAGCTATCAATGATATCAGAAATCCTAATGAGATCACAAACTTGTAAGTTGTTAATTAAAATACGACTTGTTACGTTAGTAATGTTAGTGAAGAGAGGACAAAGGAAATGGCAGACAGAACCGGTCGTAGCACGAAATAACAAATGTAGCTACGTAGGTGCAATTTGATGGACTGCTGATAGAGGCGACGTGAAGCGTGACCACAGATAATTTGTAAATTGCTGTTTACTAATAATAACAGTTGCATGAAGATATTGTTAGAGTTAGTCTCTGGTAAGTGGAAATCTTTTACGGTCGTAAAGTTTTGCAAATATTGAAAGACTGGGCCAACTTTAATGTTGCTTTGGTAATTGAGGAAGAAAATAAAGGCAACGGAAATGATAAAAGCGAACAATCTTTCATGAGGAAGCGCCCGAACGAAACCAGTTCCAACGTAAAGGCAAAGCTCGTCATAACCACTGTGACCGGTACCTACAACAACACGCTAAACCATCAAGGTACACTTGCGACATTCAACCACAACGACACGAACGACAATGAAGCCATAAAAGGCTTAATTCCGAAATTCACCATTAATTTGGCTGTCCACGTTTTTTATTGACAATTAGCACTTGTATTGAACTCCATGGGAATTTCATTACACAAAGCGGTTGTTGGACCGGCGGGTCTCAAATGGCCGGTGCACTTTCACTGTCGTTGAGGCTCGAGAGACTACGCAAGCGCGTCCGCTCGCGTGCGCTGGCGCAGGGTGAACTGGCTGCCCGCGTCCCACTCCCACGCCGAGCGAACTGTAGCGAGACACCAGCCATCCGGCGTGGGCGCACCAGAATGGCCATTTACGATACACCCCTCCGACAACTTGTAAGGATATCGCTCATAACAAACCAACTGAGAAAACACGCCAATTTATGGTGCCAAAGGAGGATAATAGCCTCCGCGATAGGATCTAAATGTCCGCATGAAATATGCATCAAGATTTGAAACTTGAAAACGGCCAAGGCAAAATGTTTCAGTGTTCTGGATAGTATGGTTTGAATTACTCACAATATCAATGCAACTAGACAATCGAGATAGTCCAGCGGCAACATTATACGCAACTGGTCCAGTAGATCGCGAGGAATCTGGGGCGATACGCTATAAATTAAGCCATAAAGCAAACCGGACACATGAATAATGGGTAGACCGCAGAAAGACCAGGAACAAAGCAATCTTCAGTTCCACGTAAGGTTGTATAACACCTAGGCTCATGCAGGCGTGCTAAACTGCTAATTGAGACATGCGAAAAAAATCTGGAGCGCAGCACACGCGTGTTTTACAGAACTTCCAGTGTAGAGATTTCTATCAACTGGAGCAGCTAAATAATTTATCCCACGTTCGACTTGATTGATGATTTTGACTGCGCTTATGGAGCAACTTGTGCAATCCTTACAAAATGTTGTCGATAGAGATTTGTGCAGCGCCGAGAGGTCGCCCTCGGAATTTGTATTCTATTCAAGCTGAGTGACAGACTTTCCGATTTGCCCAATAACCTTCATTTAGACGATTTGGCGATACAATCGACTTCTTCTTATTGCCTACTTATATTAGTGTGGCTTTTATCTGTTGCTGCATCGATGACATCAGAATTGTTGTTACCAACTTGTCTCTGCATATTATAGTGACCAACTTATTGTTAAACAATACCAACATTAGTGCCAACAACCTTACAAGCCACAAATAGGGGGCCGTCCACGTAATCGCCATTGTTGTATAGGACTTCGGAAACGTTTCTCACAATTATATCTTTATTTTACATCTGGTCTTCTAAACATGCCCAGCAGACAAAATGGTTAAATTATATCGTTACTCCAATTTCAGAGTAAATTATCTGCAGTTTTAAATAAAAACTTTAGAATTCTGAAATAAGCTCCGATTTCTCTTTAATTGCAGTGAGGCGAGGTTTTAGTCAGATTATACATTAGTTGGTATACAGACGCGTAATCTAATGAAATCATACAGTTCGTTTTTAATATGTTTGATACGAGTGTGCGTGTTCGGTTCACTGCCACTATGGATTGAATCAGCTTTCGGAATTCACTTTTCTCAAAGAGAGATCTGATCTGTGACAGTTTCCCTCGCTGTATGAGCCGCGTTCTTGTCACAAAGACGTTTTTGTCCTCACATTGTCTACACTTAGGGGATTTATTACCACAACAGTCATTATCTCGCGGAGCCGTTAACAAATTATGGGAATTATCGGATCATCGCAGGTTTAGCCTGAACAATTATAGCTTAATTGAATAAGAGTCTTTCCTTTCTTGGTCTTGATAGTGAAACTGATATCTCTAGTTATCTATCTTTTGACTTAGGTTCAAATCGGTTCAATTAACTTATAATGAGCATTTATTAACAATGCTCATAGATGATTACCTACCCACCATTATGCAAAGGTCTACACTACACTAAATGGTAACGAGTGATACACGAACCATAGACCATAGATGTTACATCGTTTACGGTCAAGGCTGAGTATTGTGAGGTTCTTTATATGAAACGTGAGAAGATAAAAAACTTAATAAACGACCTGTACGTTGATGCGAGTCGAAGGAATTCTTTTGTCTCGCCTAAGCACTCGCTCAAAATATTATTACGAAGATTATAAAACGGTTAAGTTATCAAAATATTTACAGAGCCTCTGTGATTAATTGCTATCGTAGGCGTAAAACATTAATATATTCACTTTCACTTAATTTGTAATGACAGTGTTCGTGTGATCCTGCAATATGCTAATTGAAATACAATTGACATAAAGTATTTCCTGTATGTAGCAAACCGCTGGAGACATTGGCGAAAAATTATGAATAGAAATGTACTTGAAAACACGAAATGGTGGTAATGGTGGAATCATCAACGATTCACACGTCAATGACTACGAAAACGGTAATGTTAAAGTAATTGTCACTTTCAGGACATTAGGAAAAACTGGAAGAAAATACGTTGGTTAGATGTATAAAAGACAACCAAAGGAAGTTATTAGCAAACCGGTTGGTCAAGAGGCTAATCTGGCGTATAATAAGTGTAATTAATATAATTATTAAAACGGACCTAAGTCGTTAATTATATCCCACCAAAAACATTCTGTAAAAACTAGCCAGGTCTCGATGGATCTGCTTGTTTATCTCTAAAAAAGTAATGAAATCTAGACAAAGTCGTGCCAAGTCTAAGGTTCCTTACTGCGATTTCTTTATTATTATAGTTAATGTTGTGAGACTTGGCCGTTGAAGGGTACACAAGCGGTTCTGGCGACAGATTGGTGCAATGGTGTCATGGAGCACCTGGTTTTGTACCCTTGTGTACCCTTCAACAGCCAAGTCTCACAACATTAACTATAATAATAAAGAAATCGCAGTAATGAACCTTAGACTTGGCACGACTTTGTCTAGATTTCATTACTTTTTTAGAGATAAACAAGCAGATCCATCGAGACCTGGCTAGTTTTTACAGAATGTTTTTGGTGGGATTTCACTTCTTTTTGTAGAAACGAGGGCATATTGATTAATTTTATTAGATTTTCTTATTTGACACAATTTTTAAATTTTGTGTAATGTTCGAGTAGAATAAAGTTAATCGTCCGACTATTTCTTGTTGAACGAGCGAGCGAAGCGAGCGAAGTCCTCCGAGTCTGCTGGAACAATCCGGCGTTTGTATGTATGTATGTTTGTATGTATGAATGTTTGTTCGACGATAACTTGAGTAAATTTGGTCGGATCGTTATGAAATTTGATAGGCGGGTAAACTAAATTAAAAGAACTTTTAAATTCGAACATGAGCCAAATCGGTCAATGGGTTGCCGAGATATGGGGTTGTATAGTTTAAATGCAAAGCGCGCGCGCGCCTGCACGAATGGCGTAAGCAAAGTTATACACCTGTAACTGAGGTCGCGAGTTCATAGTTCGGAGCGAACCACTAGTGGGACGCTATAGGCTAGATTAAATGAAGATGTGTCCCACTATGCTGGATTTTTGCAATGACAGTCGTTTTTTTTATGTACCAATAGTAGAAGGGGCATTACCATAATATCTCTAATAAAGCTGATATCAGCTGAGGGTTCTTCATCAGATACTTCAGACCTTAGATTATGACATCAAATGAAGCGGCCCACCAAGTTGAATATTTTTTGTAAGGGCAGTATACAAATGTATGTCGATCTATAATAGTTTGGTTGGGCTCTTGTGTTTTCTAATCAGGGTCACCAGGTACTCCAGATCTTCGATTATCCTAGTTTTTATAGTTTTCCCTTTATGTGGCCATTAAACCCTAACTCTGTACAAAATTTCAGCTCTCTGAGTTTATGGGAAGTACTAGTTCTATTAGGGCTCTTGTGTTTTCTAATCAGGGTCACCAGGTACTCCAGATCTTCGATTATCCTAGTTTTTATAGTTTTCCTTTTATGTGCCCATTAAACCCTAACTCTGTACCAAATTTCAGCTCTCTGAGTTTATGGGAAGTACTAGTTCTATTAGGGCTCTTGTGTTTTCTAATCAGGGTCACGAGGTACTCCAGATCTTCGATTATTCTAGTTTTTATAGTTTTCCCTTTATGTGCCCATTAAACCCTAACTCTGTACCAAATTTCAGCTCTCTGAGTTTATGGGAAGTACTAGTTCTATTAGGGCTCTTGTGTTTTCTAATCAGGGTCACCAGGTACTCCAGATCTTCGATTATCCTAGTTTTTATAGTATTCCCTTTATGTGCCTATTAAACCCTAACTCTCTACCAAATTTCAGCTCTCAGAGTTTATGGGAAGTACTAGTTCTATTAGGGCTCTTGTGTTTTCTAATCTGGGTCACCAGGTACTCCAGATCTTCGATTATCCTAGTTTTTATAGTTTTCCCTTTATGTGCCCATTAAACCCTAACTCTGTACCAAATTTCAGCTCTCTGAGTTTATGGGAAGTACTAGTTCTATTAGGGCTCTTGTGTTTTCTATTCAGGGTCACCAGGTACTCCAGATCTTCGATTATCCTAGTTTTTATAGTTTTCCCTTTATGTGGCCATTCAACCCTAACTCTGTACCAAATTTCAGCTCTCTGAGTTTATGGGAAGTACTAGTTCTATTATGATGATCATGAGTGAGTGAGTGAGTGAGTGAGTGAGTGAGTGAGTGTGTGTCATAAATGCGAAACTTTGCTTTCGCTTAACTTCGGAACTAAATGACCTACAGACTTGAAATTTTGGATTTTAAGTATGTGATTATAGCTTACTAGATGACGAAAATTTCTGCGTTCTGGTCTTATCCAGAGGTTCTCAAATAGGGGCCTGAAAATGCGGCGAAATGGTTCCAGTAAAGGATGGTACGGCAGTGTTTGCTTCGCGCTCGACCTGGCGGGGGCACTGCCGTGCCCCCAGATTTTTCACAATAAAATGGTAATAATGATCGTGGGTTAAATAATGATATTAGTAGGATAAAATAAAAAAAAAACATAGAAACACGATATTTCTGATGCTGAAATATACCTGTTTGCCCTGCGAAAAGTTACTTATCTATGCAAAACTTTATGTGCTTTTTGGAACGAGAATGACAACGCGTGTGACCTAGACACAGATTGTATTTGGTTTTGGACTTCGGGCATACTTGATACATAAACTAGAAAGAAGATATTTTATCTTACTAACTCTAGATATGCTGAAACGCTCCTTGTTTCTACTGCAAGTAAGAGCATTGGACCGCAACTAAGTACGAGTTATTTATTGCATGAAATGGAACTGGCATAAGCTGGGTACAGACTGAGACTTGAGAGAACTATAGAAAGCGAATGCATTCAACAAGCTGGTGTCTGATAGCATAACAACAGATTGATGGACAGGCCGCCCCCTTGAGCTTTCATAAAGATTTGTTGCTGGGAATATTAGAAGAGATTGGTAAGATTTTGCAGAGGAGTTTATCCGTGATCTCAATAGAAACCCCAGATTTCAACAGAGTTTTTTTCGGAGTCTTCACACCTTTATTGGCATTGCACATAAGCCTCAATTAGCTTTATTTTCTTTGACAAATATCATGGTGTGTTCCCAACTTAACAGCATCACGTGATCGTCTATTAGCTATGCGTGAATGGAGTTCAAACTTTATTGTTCTGTGGTTGCCTTATGAAAGTTTTCATATCCCACGTTCGCATAGCAAAGTTTTCTATCGATGTGGCTAACATATTATGTTTAGATTGATTCCTTTAATACCGATGTACCTTAAGCGTAGATGGACTAAGTCGCGATTTGCCTAAATGTCATATTTATTCGCTTTATGCCTAGGAAGCTGCTTGTCTATGTCTACCCGAATCGATAAGCATTATTATGGACATTTCGACATGCTGCATTTTGATACATTGTGATGAAATATCCGAACCAAATTCAATGACTTGACGCCTTTGCCTAACTCTTCAGGGTTTTTGAGGGCATCAGTTCTGTGATGAAAAACTTGCCAGTCTGTTAATTCTCATTTATGTAAAGCAAGCAAAGTTTTTTATATTCTTTCACTACGTAAAGCAAGATAAAGACAAAGCGCTACTAGCACGATAAAACTTTTGTCGCGGCATCGTGCAGCAGCCGCGGCTGGTCGACAATTATAACAACTTGGAATTATTCTTACAACAGTGACAAGTTGCTCAGTCGAATGACCAGTATCAAAGTGGTGGTGCAATGTAAGCAATTTAAGGACCGAATGGACTAGAATTGAGCTAGACAATACGTAGCATTACAGTATTGGGACAGCTGTTACGTACACCTGATTCGCTCGAAGGAGTTGGGTTGCCTAAGCCAAGTATTAAAAGAGGACATTTACATGTACCTCTATCTATTCAATAACTAGCTTTTATCGTCCAAAATATTGCGTCAATCTTTTGGTACCACTGAGAAAGGAAAGAATAACAATCAAAGGAACACAAACTTGGATCGAATTATCTTTAATTCGAATTAAAATAACTATCTAAAACTATAACTCAAATAAATTCAAATATTATTTGGGTATTTATTGGTTCACACAAGAAAAGTGAAAATTACAGTAAGAGTAAGAGATCTGTTGAGGCAAAAGGAGGTGTCTCAGCTTTGGCTGCCCCGGGACCTCGTTGTGACACCGGGGAGCGCTGGTTTTCAGATACCCCCTAGTGTGTAGCGATTGTAGAGACTCATTATTTCTTAATACAATACAATTAGGTATACTTTCCTACCTACTTCTGGTTATTTTGTATGGTATGGCCAGAAATGAGGACATAGTAGTAGATAAGAAAGTATGAGGATCAATTAGGTAGATGGAGAAAGATGGCATTATAGGATTGAAAGCCTTTCATATAGTGGAAACTATTTAGGCGTCAACTTAAGTTTTGCATTGCTGCAAGGCAAGAAACCGGGCACGAACGCAATAAAACCATAACTTTATAATATAACTTTAATAGCAGTCGCTTGTCGGCGTCTACGCACCTATTTTGACACAGTTTTAACACAATAGCCAACTAAACGTTATGGTGGGTGAGCATTACATCTTGGGTTCGGCCATCAGAGATTGACTAACGAGCTGCCCAACCCTTTAATTATGCTTGAGCAAGTTCACATTATAATACGTTACGTCTAGGATGCGAGTGGATCTGCATTTTGGGTACCTACGTACTACGTAGCTTTGAATATCAGTTTTGAATTTTGCAAACAATTGCATGCAATGCATTCTTGTTTCGTGTCTCAAAAATTATCATCGATTTCTGGACCTCAAGTCTGTACATTCTTAAAATATATTTTTTTGGTTTAAAATAAAGTGTTCTCTATTATTCATCTATCTATCTAACGGATTTGTCCTAAAACAGGGTAAGGGGTAACAGGGTTGTTTGTTATACTGGTGGGACAAGTTAGCACAAATCTCACCGCCTTTTGGTGGATGCAGTATACGATGCCATGAACTTAGCCGCAGATAGGAACAACTGGCGATGCATCGTACGTCACGGATTGCTCCGTTTGAATGACCACGACCGTCAGTGATGAGAATACCGATGCAAGGAGGAGGATGGAAGATGCACATCGCAGTTACTTTTGTGGGGCAACATTTTGTAACAAGATAATATTAGGTATCTTTCATACTAACTTAATGTATGTAATCTTTCATACTAGTATATGATGGTGCAAAGTGTTGCTCCACAAAAAGTTACTGCGATGTGGATGCACCATTATTTTGGAGGTTTATTTTGGCATCTTTGCAGGCGAATTTTTCTAATTCATTTAACCAAACATATCATTCTTGTCTGTAGAATAAAGTAGAATTAGCGTTGCATGCAGCTAATCTATAGAACGCTTTCCATCTGCTGGTTGCTATAATAATAGCGTTAGCAGATCTGCGAGTGCGAGCAAACATCGCTTGCTTTCTTTTAATTAATTTACTTAACGCGCAGATATTGAAGCTAGTTGATGGTATGGCTTGAGTTTAATATGTTGTGAGATGGAAAGTAAAGAGTTAAAGATTTAATGGTTGGGGCAAACATAGGCGCAAAGCGACCTCCACAGACACCGATCGACGTCGCACCATAGACAACTGGCTCTTTTTAGATCGATGGAGTAGGGACAAGAGTACAAGAATCTGCACGGTTGTCACTTCTGCAGGCCTAGCACAATAATGGGATAGGTCACATCTATGGAGTTATAACTTATATCTATCTCACTATTTATAAATCCTTAGAATATGGCCTATCTATCCCATTCTTGTGCTATGCCAGCTAGGCAAACGTTGCCATGCTTTTTTAAAATGTTATTTTATGGACACGACAGTGCTAATGTGATGTAAGGAAGGTTTAAACTAATAAGAACAATCAGCGCTGATGTTAAAATAGTTAAATTATCACAGATCAAAGAAACTTGGTTTCTTTCTGCAGTTGTAGAGTTTCGCTGCTATATGTATTGTGTGTCGCTTTTCGTCTGTGCTCGCTCTTCAGTATCCCATCAGTTATTGTAGTTATTATAAGAGAGGCAGTTTCATTACCATATTGTTTAATAATAGCGAATATTTTATTGTTTTAATTGTAAAGTTGCCTATAACATTGCATAGCACACGATCTTTAGATTACATTACAAGTGAAAATCGTAAAGCTAACCAGACCAAGTTTTTATGTGATTCTCAAGAACATGACAGGAAATTAATAGCCTGCGTGAAATCGCGCAGATGGTATAAGAAACAAAATTACAATACTGCACTTGTTACCTAATAAGTTAAGTATGTGAAATATTTATCTATGTGGGTCGAACGTTATCGGATCGATTGCGAGTTGCGTCTCGCCACGCGAGGAAATCAATAATTTGCGCTATGTCGACGCAAGCAGCTCTGCTTTTTGTGGTTTATCTATTGCTGATAGATAAGCTTAAGGGTGGACGATAGCAACGTGGCGGGAAATTCAAAATTTTCACAGTTTTTTACATTTTGTAGCTAAACAGAGCTATTTTTGTTCAGCGATTTTTCGTTCGCGAGAATAAAACAGTATTCTTTTCATTATTGTAAACAACAGAACAACAATAATTCAGCTGATTATGTGTTCTGGTCTACGAAGCAGTGGCACTGCCCAAAAAACATGTCGTAGACCAGAACAAATAATCGGCTGAATTATTGTTGTTCTGTTGTTTACAATAATGAAAAGAATACTGTTTTATTCTCGCGAACGAAAAATCGCTGAACAAAAATAGCTCAGTTTAGCTACAAAATGTAAAAAACTGAGAAAATTTTGAATTTCCGGCCACACTACTATCTTCCAGCCTTAATGTATTTTTTTCTATTGGTCGCTAGCTAGCTTGCCGACTGGATGCGGTGAGGCTGTACCTCTACATACTAATACAAAGCATCATGACTCTACTACAAACAAAACATTCTCAAACTCTCCAGTCCCATTTCTCCCAAAGGCGTAAATCAGGGGTACCGTACAGGTTAAAACCCCTTTTATACAGGGTGTTACAAACGGCTTTGCTATAATTTAGGGGGTCGTTCAAAAAGGGATCCAAAAGGGAACAACAGTCGCACAACTCCCCTTAGTAAATGCCCCTTAGTAAAAGTGGTTTGAACTGGTATTGAATGTAATGACAACGACCTCAATTTCAAAGATCCTTTCTGTTATAGTTATTTTATTAAAAACCACCTCATATTTGAAAGAAAATTTCTGTTATAGGCTGTCCTGATGTCAAGGGGCTCCGCGCCAAAAGCGAACTACAATGGCGCCAGGGAAAGGGAAGCGAACGGGCAAGCCGGTACCTAAATTTACCTAATACAATAACTCAGACGGTAGCAGTAACAGTCGAAACTTGCACCAATCGAGATCGCAGATATGCAATGCAAACAATTCGTCGACACTGGTTTTACTATGGACTCAATGCAGGTTTGGGTTACTTTAAAATAGTTTTTGTATACCGTTACTTATAACTTTTATTGTACTCTTCTTCCACACATAAACTCTTCTTCCACACATAAACTCTTCTTCCACACTCCAATAAAACAATGTTTCAGATAAGTATGCCATTCTCGATAAGAAAAAAAAAACCTGAATTGAACCTTTTTTTCGTACGCGCCTGAAATCCGACAAATTTTGATTCATGCATGAATGAATGTTAGGGTAGAAACCCATATCGCAAAGGCATCGACTTTCTTATTATCTGGCCAACTGAAGGACAACTCACTCCTAACGCTAAGCAGCTAGTACTATATTTTAATTGGTTTCGGACTTTATCTTATGGCATAATGGCAGTAAGGTATAATGGTGGCAACTACGTAGACACAGGAGGCCTTCCAAGTCAGTAAATAAACAACCAGCATGGACACATGGCGTCCGTAGGAACCCCCGCAGCGACAGACAGTATATCACGTCCGTGAGCCGGCGCGGGCGCAAGAATCCGGTAACAATTAGCAAACGCCTACTATTCAGTCTGGCGGGCGACCGGTTGCGGTAGTCCCTGAACTTGTTGCGAAACCGCCGGGTTTATTGTTCTTTCGGTGGTAGGAATAAGGTTTAGATTAGTATAATTTAAGAGCGGTTTAATATTTTAAAATAAATTTTAAATATTTTTAAAAGCATGTTCTGATTCATAATAATTGCTGAAGTCTGAAACCAGCATGTAATTGTATCGATTCACTAGCGCTATCTAGAATCAATAACAGAAACTGCGACGCCGAAGAGTGCTTTTACTACGTAGTAACAAAAGTTGCCGCTAGGTGGCGCTAGTAGTCATGTAGAAGTCAAAACCCCCATCGCTGTTGTAACCACGTTTCATATGTATCCCTTTTGATCTTTTGATTTAGTTCGCTCTGCATGGTTGAGAAAGTAACTTATTAAGGGTGGACGATAGCAACGTGGCGGGAAATTCAAAATTTTCACAGTTTTTTACATTTTGTAGCTAAACTGATCAATTTTTGTTCAGTGATTTTTCGTTCGCGGCAATAAAACAGTATTCTTTTCATTATTGTAAACAACAGAACAACAATAATTCAACCGATTATGTGTTCTGGTCTACGAAGCAGTGGCACTGCCCAAAAAACTTGTCGTAGACCAGAACACATAATCGGCTGAATTATTGTTGTTCTGTTGTTTACAATAATGAAAATAATACTATGTTACTGCCGCGAACGAAAAATCGCTGAACAAAAATAGCTCAGTTTAGCTACGAAATGTAAACGACTGTAAAAATTTTGAATTTCCCGCTACGCTCGCTATCTTCCAGCCAATCGTGTCTTGCCTGAGTGTTAGCCTTTCCCTGTCAGTTGTCTACATTTCTCAACCATGACATGCTAGTCCTAAAGCTTCTTAAATCCGACACTAACCTTTGGTTTCCGGTTTCTGCTTAGGCGACTTCTGCCACTGATGACGGACCTTCTGCGACCAGCTGATTGGACTCTTCTTTCCTCGACTCCTCTCTCGTACGCTGGAATGCACAAATTTCATCGTAAAGTTTCGATCAAACGATGGCGAATAGGTGGTTAATTTTCTTTCAGGCGCAGTGCCTGAAGGTCCTGCGTGCAAAATACTAATAAATCACGTCATTGTGAGGATAGCTGAATGAGAACAGCGGAAATAAAAGACACGTGTGGAACATAAGGTGACATTACCGGCACTGGAGCCGTAAGCAAATATCTCGCTTCATACGATAGTTAGATAAGGACTGCAATGTTTGCACAACTCTTTCGCAGGCTATTATTGCTAGTTAGGGCCCTCTCACGAAATTATTAGGTTATCTCTAGTGACACACTTATTGATCGGATCTGTTATCGGTCAAATATATCTGTGGCCTTGTCTAGTAAACTTGACGCGTCCCTTGTAACATTATTTCCACAGGTTTATTCTTTTAAAACTTTAATTACGCTGATCTGGTGATGATTACGCTGATGATAACTGGGATGCGATAAACTGTGACAGACTAGCCAGCCGGTACTATTTTATTAATTTTCCTATTTTTTAACGAAACTGCAGCTGTTTCTATGTAACACTGTAGAAACCTTCATCGTTTCTACATAATTAGGGCTCTTTTTCGTCCGCATTCTCAGCGTATCCTAAGAATCTAACTTGTCTGGGGAAACAAGGTAAAAATGGTCCACCGTAACAGAATAACATCTCTACTTACATGACAATCTGCTGCTCTTCGTTCTTCTCCTCATCAGAGACGTCGATCCACTCATCGCTGCGGTCGCTCCGGTCACTCACGGTGCTCGTCTCGCTACTGGGCACTAGGAAGTTGATCTCCTGTCCGTTGTAGCTGATCACCGAGCGCTGCCCGTAGATGCTGTTCGTCTTCTGCTCACTGGACAGCGTCGACTGACTTATGTTGGACACAGTGTCGAAGGACAGACGCTTTTGAACCGCTGAAGCCAATTGCTTCTTGAAGTTGTTGCGAAGCTTCACCATGCTCGGGCTGTTCGGTATACTCTCGTAGTGAGTCAGAGACGTCCCGTCGCTGTGCTTGATCGAATCGTAGATGTTCTCGCCGTCATTGTAGCCAGTGTAGTCGGACGAGACGAAGGAATGCCGGTTGCTGTAGGAAGTGGGGCTGCTGTCTTTAGCGGGCGGCCTCGACGGGATCTTCTCGTATATCCTTTCGGAGCCAATTTTCTCGTAGCTCACTGTGGACGCGCCACTGACGGATTTGGAAATAGCGTAGTTCTTGTTTGTGCTTTTCGCATTCGGTTGGTAGTGCTCCGCTATGTGGATGCCGGAGCTAGACGTGTGGCAGTAAGGTTTGATGGGAGACTTGCAGTACTCGTAGCCGTGGTCGCTGTCGCCGTCACCTCTAGTTCGCTCCTCCATTTGACTATCATACAGTTCGTAGCTATGGAGACTCACTTCATCGCCTTCCGGGTGAGATCTCATTTCTAAAAGACACTGGTAGACGTTCTCTGATTTTTTCTTGCATTTGGGAGATTCCTTTGGAGTTTCTTTCGGTATTTCAGGCAGTGGACAGTTGATCTTTGAAGCTCTGTCTATTTTCTTTACGGGCGGTAAGATTTCTACAGGCGGCGGCGTAGCGAATATTTCTAAAGGCTCATAGTCGTCTTCGACAACGAGCTCTTTTTTAGCTAGCGTCGTGAATCCGATCATGACCTCTTTATTGTAGGCTTCGACTAGGTTAGTTTCGAAATCTGAATTATTTGGATCAGAGTTGATGGTCACTTCAGGAGTTTCTTTTTCTGGAGATTCTTGTCTATCACAGATTTCACTTTTATCATAGAAAGCGTCTTCAAGGTAAGCCGTATCATTCACCGATATCACATTGAACAGGCTGTATGAACTATCTAAAGTTTCACTGTCCGAGTATATCGCTGAGCTGTTTTTTCTCCGCCATAGAAATGATTCGTTTGGCGTGATGCGCGAACTAAGTTCTTGGTACACTTTTTCTTCGCTCTGTGACCTAGTTTTAGGAGGTGTTTGTTCCTCAGTGTTTAAAACTGTCACGCTTGTATGTAATGTTTGCGCAGAGTCATTCGGTAATGTTATGATTGCTTCACTCGGATCTTCTGGGACGATTTCGACGACCTGCAGGGGCATTTTCTCGGAGTGAATGTAGCTGGTTTTATATTTCCGTTTGTCGTAAATCAGTTCCTTTTTGGTCTCTTCCTTGGCACTCGCCGTTGAGTTTTGCCGTTCTAGTTTTGGTTGTTCCGGTACGGGAGGTTTTATAGTTTTAATCTTTGCAACGCCATCCTTGACCACCAAGTTTTTCGTCAGTACCAACGAGGATTTTTTTTCAGGTACTTTAGGTTTCTCCTTCGTTATATTAGTCACACTTTTAGCTTGACCAGCTGTTTTTCTAGTTAGAGTATTAAAGTTGGACTGTGCTATTATTTCAAATTCAAACTTTTGGATGACGTTTTTTACAGCAATCGACGGTTGTTCATTAGTTTCCTTTTCAGTTTGATTACTTTTGTGTTTCGTTGGACTACCGTCGACAGAGTCACTCCCGCTTGGTTGGCTGCTGGAATCCTGATACTTTAACCTTTTCTTGGGGGATTTAGGAATTTTATTCCCATCAGACTTGGATCTTATTACTTGAGCTTTGACTGAACTGTTATCTGATAAAACTAGCTTGTCGATAGAGTCCACGCTCCAACATCGTTTCCGGTTGCCTCGCTTTTTCGAACCCCGTCTGTGACGGAAGACTATTTTGATGTTCGGGCTTGAGCTAAGCGCGAGTGATGGGGTCGGGCTTACAGTGCTCGATCTTATCAAGCGCAGATCTTCTTTTCCCTTTGGTTTTGTATGTTTGAGTGTGCCATTGTGAGATTCATTGACCAGATTGTTGAATTTCTTCGTCAACTCCGACACTTTGTTTCCTGTTATAATCATAGTTTTTGTGCCCGTCGGAGGCCGTCTGTGCGATGTCGAAGCGTTTTTAATTTTAAAGCTGACTTTTCTTTGTTGTTGCTGCTGTGTTTCTAGTTTCTTCTTCACTAAGGATATGCTTGTTGGTAGGGTCTTGCTTTGTCTTGTTTGATCAATAAGCGGTTTCTTTTCACCCCCTCCGGTGCTTCTAGTATCTTCGCTTCCAGTTGTGATTGCAATTTGTGCGTAATGTAGAGTTACTTCTTCTTTCTTGGGCGACACATCTCTTTTGATTTCCGTAGCATTTGGAGGGTTAACCGTTGATTTTAAGAAAGCATGCTTCGCATCGTTTAGTGTCTTCATCCTGTGGTTCATATAGGACGCAGCTGGTGGTTTTAGCGGAACGGTATAGACGGTTTTGTTGCTGACGCTTTGGTTGTCCTTTATAGCCATATCTGGTTCCGGTGCAAGGAAGTTTTTCAGCAATGCCTTAATGGTGTCCCGTTCTCTGCCATCGGAGCTCAAATTCCTGATCGATGTGATGAAGTTACTCGTGGTTACAGTTCCGCTGTCCATGTGGTCGGTTAGTTTCATCTGCGATGTTACGGCCCAGATTCCTTACACCATCTGTAACAATAAATAATAACCGATTGAGTGAATGTAGTCGTATTACATAACTTATGTAATCGATCGATGCCATTAACTCGATACCATCGATTGTCGGTTCGAAATTAATTCACATCGTGTGTACAGGGTGGCAATTATTTTACTTTTACTCATGATAGTAATTCAGCGTATGTAATACGTTCTAATGGAGCGAGATTATGTCATTTATAAAGTGCTTTTTAGTGGCAAAATTAATGGCTTCATTAGGTAACTAGGTTTGGTTTTGGACTAGATCGCAGGTGGATTACGCAGCGAAAGTGTTTGAATGTTGGTATTGTGCGAGTGCGTGTTTCCAGTGGTTTCCCGGCTCTAAGGTTTTCAATGGCGCATTATTCTTGCCTCAACGGGTCCCACGAGATTGCGTCAATGTGATACCGCTTGTTAATAGTGTGGACACCTGTATACAGTTCTTGTGCCTCTTATTAGACGCCTATTTCATGATTAGTATCTATTAACCGTTGCTGAACCAACGATGATTTGCAGGTGTCAGTAATTAGGTCACCAAATGCATCCGACTTTAATAGGACGATTCCAAGCAATCTTTTGCTGATTTATTATGCCACTTTTCTCTCAGAGAGAGTTGGAGATAATAACTTGGTATCAACATCAGCGCTTGTAATGACCAATAAGATGATTACCCAAATCAATTAATTTTGGTAATAAATATTGGGCAAGGGCCACACCTCTGACGGTCAACCAAGTATAATAAAGCACAGCATCCACTTCCGTGCTCGGAGTCATGTTTTGCTGATTAAAACACGTTGTTTGCAGGTCCACAGTGCAAGTGAGGTCAAAACGTGCAGTGTAGAGCTTTCACCACAATAGACATTAGAATTTGTTCTACCCACGAGCTAAACTGTGGAACATCATGACAACGATTGGCGTGGCGTGCTCGCTCGATAATGGGAAGTTCAGCTTAGGTTCATCTGATGCTTTAGAAGAAACTCTACTATTATAAAGTTGAAGAGTACTATGTTGTGTAGATAAACTTTAAGTGAATTAACGCAAACCCTGGTTTTATCTAAAGCTTATCGAGATGACACCTCATCTAATGGGCACTTTAATAAAGGTTGCTACTTTTTCTAGAAAGCACATCAAATGTTAAAAGGAAATTTAAGAACTCTACATTTGATCCATCCGTCGTTCTCACATTCTCATTAATGTCTAAAGGAAATTTGCTACTTAAGAAGTTAAGACAGAAATTCCGGCGTAAGGACATTTCTTCAGTTTACAGAGACGTTGGTTTATAATTCACAAGGCCGTGTTCCCGTTTTTCGTAAGAGGGCACGTGCATAGCTTATTTATCAGTTGGTCACGCCTCGCTTCTCGTAAGCATCGCATTCGCAGCAGCCGCGCGCCGATCATGTCAACACTCTAGACTAGAAAGCTATCTCGACACGTGCTTCAAATTACACCACACATTGTTACGAGACTTCCCTAATAAACACCTCTTTGGTACAACTAATGATCTAACAGCGGAAATGAAATTATCTTCCTTTTGTTTTGTCATGCGGCTTATTGTTGAATACTGTCAACACTGGCGACAAACCTACATTCGAAAACAAATGATTTCAAAACTCGAACAGCACGTCGAAGGCCGCCTTTTTTCCGAAGCGCGCGAAGATGCGAGGCAAACGCCTCATTGCCTAGTTTGTATAACTGTAGCCGCTAACGGTTGTTTCAGTCCGAACGAATCGGCCACAACACCTCACAACAGATAGTTTCAACAAACAACTCAATACGCTGCCGGTGTACCGGTACGTCGCAAAAAGCCTTACAAACAGACTTCTCATGTCAATATCTGTTTCGAAAATACGTGAGCGAATGTGGCAGTGCCTGCTAAACTAACTTGAAAGCGGGCTGTGTGAATTGTGTGGCGAAGGATTTAGTTTCAATGGAAAGGAATTATGTCAATTGTAGACAGCGCTGATCTCAATAACAATGTTGGTTTTCCAACAGCTGACCATTTACTTGGAAGTATACAAAGGATGGAAGAAAGTACCTAATGGTTTTTCACAAAACTTTCAATTTTAATTATTGTAGAGAAAAAAAAAGGTACGGTCGGCGAGTCAAGGATACCCCATGGTAGCTCTTAATGCGCGCGGCATAAGGGCGCCAATCGAACAAAAAGGGGTATCCTAGCGTGTGGCCGACGTTACAAAAGGTACTTCTTAATAACTCGGAGTTAGTAAACACTTTGTTGCCATAAAAGAGAAAGGTTGCGAGAGGTTGCGGGTTCAAGTCCTTTCCCGAGTGAATTTTTTCAACTTATTATAAATGTTTAAATTATTCCCTAGCACGGGTTAGTGCTTTAGAAAAAAAACAAAAAGTGGATAAAAGAGAAACTTACGGAAACCACTACAAAGGGCCTAATAGCAGACGTCGATAGAAAACATGACGGATATCTTGCTACAAGATTATGCAAATACACAATGTCAATTTTGAGTTGTCGCACTTTCTCCGGAATACGGAATACAAACATTTTAATAAATCGTGGTACCTAACATCGTGACCGAAAAAACATGAACATGAACATTATGACATAGATTATCTATTATCTACTGTTCCGTCGCGCCCCATATTATTAGATTTTCTTTATTTTTCCTACAAGACAACGCAGGTTTGAATGTATGTTTTTCGTGTTTTCGAGTAGTTTTATTTTCTAATGGGAAAGCGACGATCTTTTCATTTTCGGCGGCACAACTCGCGTGCCGCGTCACGAGTTGCCCTTGCGGGTGACCCAAACAATCGCCTAAGAGACATAGCCGCGGATAGACGTGTGCGATCTATACCTATCCGCGTGTGCGCCGGTCGACCACTGTGTTTCGTGTGTCCCGTGCCTTTCGTGTTGTGTGTGTACGTTTTACCACTAGACTGAACCTTCCCCTTTCACCCACTGGAGGGTGTGATCAGACCCACCCCTATGGACCTTGCAGTTGGACGATACAGCTGATATTGCACCCCGCGCTACCTACCACGAGAGAGCCAAAGGAGTGTCAAGTGAGTCGCCTTATCCCCAACATAAATTTGGTCCTTCGAGCCGGATCGCATCTTCCAGCTAGTGTTGTCTTGTAGTGTATAGTTTCTGTATTTCGTACAAAACTTTTCATTTTCCACACGCGTTCAACCGCCATCTTTGTTCCGCAAAATGCCGGAGGAAGAATTGCCGTGTGAACAAGATATTTTCGAAAGGGAGCTCATTCTAGATGAGCTAAAACGTACTCTTCAGTTCGCAGCGACTGATGAAGACCAGTTTCGCTCGCGAACTACTGATTTAACTCTTCTTCAAAGAAAGTTCACTAAAGTTCAAACAAAAATTGAGAAAACTTTAATCAAATTAAAAAAGTTCAATAAAGAGGAACAGATTAAATTTCGTAACGATTTTGACGAGTTATATTACGCTGTTGTTGTACAAAACAAATCATTGAAAGAAAGGGATGAAATCCAAAGACGACAGAGTAGACTAAGCGTGATTCCCTCGATTTCCGCTCTTGAATTCCGTTCTAGAAACTTGCCAACATTGCCATTACCGTCTTTCGGCGGCGATCCTACGGATTGGCCGTCATTTCATGATTTGTTTCGTGCGCAAGTTCACAGCAACGGTGCCTATACAGACGCTGAAAAGCTTAGGTACCTACTTTTGACCGTGAAAAATGAGCCCTTCAACCTCATCAAATCCATACCTGTGTCTGACGAAAACTATTCGGTAGCCCTTGACATCTTGGTAGCCCGCTATGAAAACAAAAGAATTATCGCATCTAAACACCTCGAACGGATTCTCGATATTGAACCTTATTCCGACAAAACAAGTCACAGTTTGCGTAATTTGCTAAATGTCTATCAGGAAAATATCAAGGCGCTAGAAGTCATGAGATTTCCAATTACTGAGTGGAGTTTTTTGCTACTGAACATTTTACTTCGTAAAATCCCGGTTAGTACGCGAAAAGGTTTTGAGCGTTCTTTAGCAAAACCCTCCGAAATTCCCAATGTCAACACATTGATTGCTTATCTTGAACGGGAAATTTCCGCTGACGAAATAGCCACGGTGGCTAGCAATAGTAGACAGTCCGCTAACAAATCTACTCAAAATGTGGGTAGTTTACCATTCACCGGCCGCGCCGCTGTAGCGAGCGCCGGCCCAGGTATTCCAATGCCTAGCGCCCGTAGATCTTTCGCAGCCAAGGTGGAGCCAACGATTTCGGCTTCATTCCAAAATCGACCTAATGACCAAGTGAATAAGGTCAAAGGTCACACATGCCCCCTTTGTAGTGGTCAACATTCGTTACCGAAATGTTCACAATTTTTGAATTTGTCTCCTCAACAAAGATTTTCGTTCGTCCAAGGCAAAAATGTTTGTTATAATTGCCTTAGCGTCGGACATGACGTCAAAAACTGCAAATCCAGTTTTGACTGTCGCTCGTGTCATAAAAAACATCATTCCTTGATTCATTTCCCATCGCAATCAGCGATCGAGCCGTCCGCTCATGTTGTCTCACTCCCTCCTACGGAGGAGTGCTATGACGTTTCAACAAAGCAAACCTTCGTCGTCGACGCGGCTCCTTCGGGCCCGCCGGCACGGAATCAAGAATTGCTAATAAATAATTGTGCTTCGAATGCGCCGAGCGCCCATACGACCGTTCTTTTATCTACGGCGCTAATCGATATTAGTGTAGGTACAGAAGTATCGACCGTGCGTTGCATTGTTGATACGGGGAGCCAAGCGTCTTTTATTACAGACGCTTGCGTACAGCGCCTAGGCATTCAGCGACAACATGCGAATATTCCGGTGTTTGGTATAGGTGATACCGAGCCAATCAAACCTAAGGGTTCAGTTTCGTGTCTCATTCTTCCAAAGGGCAAACCTGCCCCTTTGATTTCCGTGGAGGCCCTAATTTTACCCAAGTTGGTTTCACAAATGCCAAGTGTACCGCTGCCCCATACGCAGTGGTCACACTTGAATAATTTGACATTAGCTGATCCGGAATTTTACAGTCCGCAGCCCGTGGAAATGTTACTCGGAGCCGACGTTCTGTCGCAGATTTTATTAAATAACATAATCACTGGGCCGCCGGGCTCGCCTATTGCGATGAATAGTGTATTTGGATACTTACTGTTAGGCAAAATTGATTTTGCATCTTCCGTTCCGACCCCACTCCAGGTTTGTTTTAGCTCGTTTGACAACGACAATCTTCAACGATTCTGGGAGCTGGAGTCATTTCCTGAGTCATTTTCTGATAAGCGGAGTTACACTCCCGATGAAGAGCTATGCGAATCCTTTTATGAAAAGACGCATACTCGCAATGAGGACGGGCGCTACGTGCTAGCCCTGCCATTCAAGCCCGACGCCTCGCCCTTGGGCGAGTCGCGGCAAGCGTCGCTCGCTCGATTTCATAAATTAGAGCAGCGACTAGAACGCAACCCTAAGCTCAAAGCCGACTATCATGCTTGCCTCCAAGAGTACGTGGATTTACACCACATGGAGCTCGTCGATGGTGAGGATGCTGTGCCGGGGTCTGCCTATTACATTCCACACCACTGTGTCGTAAAGGAGTCAAACGAAACTTCTCGTACACGTGTTGTTTTCGATGCTGGTAGTAGAACAACAAACGGGTTATCACTTAATGATGTTTTATTCACCGGTCCCAAGCTTCACTTGGACATAGTTGACGTGCTTCTAAAGTTTCGTATTCACTCCGTCGCGTTTACTGCCGATATAAAACAAATGTATCGTAACATTCTCGTTCGCGCTGAAGATAGAGATTTTCAGCGCATACTCTGGCGCGACTCGCCTGAAAAACCAGTCCGTGATTATCGACTGTGCACAGTGACTTTCGGTGTGAATGCCTCGCCTTATCTTGCACTGCGTACGATGCGACAGCTAGCTTCCGACGAAGCTGCGTGTTTCCCACTCGCGGCTCCCGTCTTACTAAATGACGTATTTGTTGACGACGTTGTTTCCGGCGCAGATTCAGTGGCTGAGGCTCTTACTCTGCAAAAACAACTCATAGGCATGTGCGCGGCCGCTGGGTTTGAGTTGCGCAAATGGCACAGTAATTCGCCAGCATTACTTGCTGCGGTACTGCCGCCAGACTCTCATGGTGAGCGGCAGGAGGACGTCCCCTTCGCGGAGCTGGAGAGGGACACGAAAGTTAAGGTCCTCGGGCTTCAGTGGAACCCGAGATCTGATTCCTTTCATTTCAAGGTACAGGTGGCCTCCGAGCAGTGTACAAAGAGAGCTATACTCTCCGAGATAGCGAGAATCTACGACCCACTCGGGTTTCTTTCGCCGGTAACTTTGTATGCCAAACATTTGATCCAACTTCTGTGGATTGCAAACGTGGACTGGGACGAGGCCCCACCTATAGATATCGTAAATTCGTGGACTTGTTTCACAAGTCAATTACCACTTCTATCACAAGTCGCTTTTCCGCGTCACATTTTTCATGAATCGGATCTAATACAGATCCACGGGTTTTGTGACGCATCCGAGAAAGCTTTCGCGGCTTCTGTGTACATTCGCCTTTCGACTAGCGATGGACGAGTCCATACGTACCTAGTCATTGCAAAGACTCGCGTAGCACCTCTTCGTGTACGTCTAACTATTCCTCGGCTTGAACTGATGGCGGCTTTGCTATTGTCAAAATTAATCGACAAAGTATTAAATACCTACGGCGACCGCATCAGCCCCGACCAAGTCTACGCCTGGTCGGATGCATCCATCGTGCTAGCCTGGCTACGCTCAGCGGCGCACGAATGGAAAACATTCGTATCAAATCGTGTTGGTGCGATTCAAAAACGCGTACCATCGAGTTGTTGGCGCCACGTCCCGTCAGCTGACAACCCGGCCGATGCAGCATCCCGTGGCATGCTTCCAGCTGCATTGGTTCAGCATGAGTTGTGGTTTCATGGCCCTTCCTGGCTCCAACAAGGACCAGAGTTCTGGCCGAGTGAGAAGGAGATTTTGCCTACTACGGAAGAAATACGTAAACAACCGTGTGAGTCATCGTCTCTGTTATCGGGCGCGTTTACGGCGACCGATGCACAGGATGATGAAATATTTTCGCGATATTCTTCACTAGGAAGGCTTGTTCGCATTACGGCACTAATCTTTCGCTTTTATAACAAATGCAAAAAAAGTAAAACTAACTTTCCTGTGCATATTACAGTGCCAGAATATAATTCGACGTTAAATCGACTAATTGGCTTAGTGCAAAGGACGGTTTTTACAAATGACATAGAAAAAATCCGTAAGGATAAATTGTCCTCGAGTGAATCTCTTCGACGTCTTACGCCATTCCTGGATAGTGACAATCTTCTTCGTGTTGGAGGAAGGATTCATAAATCTCTTCTACCTTACGACTCGAGACATCAATTAATTCTCCCAAAACATCATCCTTTAACTAACCTCATTATCGATGACGGCCATATTGCGCATTTACACGCCGGGCCGCAGTGCCTTCAATATTTATTGATGCAACGATTTTGGATTATTTCTTGTCGAGACATTGTGCGCCAACGTATACATCGTTGCGTTAGATGTTTTCGCGCGCGCCCCTCGCGCCTTCAGCCCCGCATGGGGCAAATTCCTGCAACTCGACTGCGCCCAGCACGTCCGTTTTTAAAAACTTCGGTCGACTTCGCTGGCCCGTTTTACGTCCGTGCTAATAAGGTCCGCAATGCAAAAATTATAAAATGTTACGTATCGGTATTCGTATGTATGAGCGTCAAGGCCATACATCTTGAACTCGTTTCCGAACTTTCTACAGAAGCTTTTCTTGCAGCTCTGAGACGCTTCACGTCTCGGCGGGGTTTATGTACTGACATATATTCTGACTGTGGGAAAAACTTCGTCGGTTGCAGCAATTATTTGAAAGAATTGTTTGCTTTTCTGCGTAGTGATGCAGTGCAAAGTGCACTACACCAAGAAACCCTTCAGCAGGGTATAACTTGGCATTTTCAGCCACCGTATGCCAGCCATTTCGGTGGACTTTTCGAAGCAGGTGTTAAGAGTTTTAAACACCACTTATACAGGGTGATCGGCACTCGTACTCAGACGTACGATGAAATGCATACCCTATTGTGTCAAATAGAGGCAGTTTTAAATTCAAGACCCCTCTGTGTGTTGAGCGCAGCTAGCTCAGACCCCTTACCTCTGACGCCGGCTCATTTTCTTATTGGCGAGCCTCTAACGGCTCTACCTGATGTGACGTTAGTAGACGATAACCCTAACCGACTCACACGTTGGCGCTGGATACAACAGTCCGTCCAGCGCTTCTGGAGAAGGTGGAGTAGGGAATATCTTCACGAGCTCCAACAAGGAAGCAAATGGCTTCATGATCGTGGTTCCCCGCTTCGTGAAGGCACCGTTGTTGTGGTTTGTGACGAACAACTTCCACCGCTGCAGTGGAAGCTTGCGCGTGTCCATGCTCTACATCCGGGTACAGATAACGTCACACGTGTCGTGACATTGAAAATAGGGAACACGCTTTTTAAACGCCCAGTCGTCAAGGTGTGTCCCCTTCCTATAGAGTAGAGCGTTTACATTAGTTACGAATTTAATCTTAGTACTTACTTTTGATTTAGTGTAGTGTTAGTTTCATTGTTTTCAAGTAATTTACATAAGTTTATAACTTAAGAGTTTGTTAAAAGTACTACGTGCTTTTAAGGTGAGCGGCATGTTCCGTCGCGCCCCATATTATTAGATTTTCTTTATTTTTCCTACAAGACAACGCAGGTTTGAATGTATGTTTTTCGTGTTTTCGAGTAGTTTTATTTTCTAATGGGAAAGCGACGATCTTTTCATTTTCGGCGGCACAACTCGCGTGCCGCGTCACGAGTTGCCCTTGCGGGTGACCCAAACAATCGCCTAAGAGACATAGCCGCGGATAGACGTGTGCGATCTATACCTATCCGCGTGTGCGCCGGTCGACCACTGTGTTTCGTGTGTCCCGTGCCTTTCGTGTTGTGTGTGTACGTTTTACCACTAGACTGAACCTTCCCCTTTCACCCACTGGAGGGTGTGATCAGACCCACCCCTATGGACCTTGCAGTTGGACGATACAGCTGATATTGCACCCCGCGCTACCTACCACGAGAGAGCCAAAGGAGTGTCAAGTGAGTCGCCTTATCCCCAACATCTACTTAGGAGGAAACAATCGTAATTTTCCTTTATGACAATAAGTTTTATGAATATATCGAGGTTGCACCATGTTTTCATAGGGTAGCGAGCGACGCATTCTACCTGAACTGAACACAGCAATCAGTCATTGTTCTTTCTATTAAGGACTTCGACGACAGTGAATGCCAAGAATGGTCAGGTCACAGGCACTGTCTAATAAATACAAAGAGACTCATTAGCCATTGAAAGGAAAGGGACAGAAGCCAGATTACATACAATCCGTTTCTAGTTTAGGGGGGTTGGTAATGCTGATAGTCAATTTTCGGCTAGAATACCAGTTTAGTGGCATTTGGTTACTTCCATCCGCTTAGTGGACGCTGCAGTGGTGGCTTGGACATGTTTTGCATTTCCTTCTTATTTTCATTAAGTTTGGCTAATAGTATGAATACAAAAACAAAACTTCGCCCCGAACTATGAACTCGCGACCCCATATTAACCTAATAATAATAATAACCCCCGTGTGGTAATTGGACCAACCCCTACAGTCTTTTCTCTTGATTTTCCATTCGTTTTTCAAGATTTTCAGATTTTTCTTCTTAGTATTATTTTTTATTTTTAGTTTTTCGCCAAACATTCTTTGAATGTTTTCTTTAACTTGTTCGCCGCTTTTTCTTATTTCAAGTTTTTGTGCCTCTAGATCATTTTGGATTTTTTGTAGTTTATCTAGTTTTTCTTCCGTTTTAAGTTTTGTGTAGGACTCTCTTGTAGTTTTGAAGTAAAATGACCTCTATTGTTGAGCATAAGGACTTTTTGGTTTATAATTTTGAACACTAGATGGCTCTGATAAAAAATGTTTTGTCACGCCCTCTGTTAGGAAGTAGTATAACTTTTTTTTTAAATAGATGGCGCTGTTTTGTATTTTCTAATCTGGTGTACTTTGGACCTTAGCAATTAGCAAAATTTTTGGATTTATTGCCGAATGCCGTCATCCGACGTCGAACGAAGGTTGACGATATCGGTGATCGAATCTCGAGTCTCAAGTGGAAATGGGCAGGACACCTGGCGAGGAGGGAAGATGGCCGGTGGACAAGGGCAGTGACAGAGTGGCGGCCGAGAACTGGACGACGATCGGTCGGAAGACCAGCAGCCCGATGGTCGGACGACATTGTCATAGCGGCGGAGGGTCCATGGATGCGGATGGCTAGGGACCGTGAGAGGTGGCGTGAGGGGAAAAAGGCCTATACCCAACAGTGGGCAGAGGTGGGCTGATGATGATGATGATGATGGATTTATTGGATTAAAATAGAGTTCTTGTTACGGATTATTTCGCGACCCGTAAAAGTTTATTTTTATTGTTTCCACTGAGTTTTACGTCCGATATCCACAATATTGTTTCCAAACAGAATTTGTATTTATAGTTCACTTTTGTTAGTTTTTATCACTGCTTTCACTGTTTACTGATTAGATTAACGTTTTTATCACTTTTAAAATCACTGTTTAGCACTATTTTATTGTTACTGAGAGGCAGCAGTGGCGCCCTCTCTCATCCCATATAAACTTAACAACCCCATATCTCGGCAACCCCTCGACCGATTTGGCTCATGTTCGAATTTAAAAATTCTTTTAATTTCATTTACCTGCCTACCAAATTTCATGACGATCCGACAAAAATTACTCAAGTTATCGTCGAACGAACATTCATACATACAAACATACAAACATACATACATACATACATACATACATACATACATACATACATACATACATACATACATACAAACGCCGGATTGTTCCAGTAGACTCGGAGAACTTCGCTCGCTTCGCTCGCTCGTTCAATTAGGAGAACAGGGGCCTTATGCTTGGGAAGCGGTGTTTTTTTTATCAGTCGCTACGGTTTCCCAGTTCAAAAATTTAAAAAAAGCTGGACGGAGTAAAGTCAATAATTAGGCACAAGACGAAATGGCCAAGGTCGTTCGAAATGAAACAGCCGGACACGGCACTATAATACACCATTGTTACTTTGATAACAACACAATACAATGTGACGTGACGCGAAAATATTCAAGCCATTTGACGGCTATCATGACAATAGATAAAAACTTTACATTCTTATATTCGCCAGCGTAGGAAAAATTAATACTTATGTTGATATTGCCATCCTCTGCCCCGAACCTAGGATATAGGCATATGCACTAATTATTGTATTACAACCAGATAAAATCAACAGAAGAATCAAATTCACGATCGCCAAGTCAATAAGTAAGCTACTTGCCGCTAAACTAACGAGGCATATTGTGAAGAAGGTCGGCAATGTTACCTCAATTACATCACGATATGTCTATATGCTAATTGCAATTGAGGAAGAGAAGGGGACCCTTGAGAAATATGTAAGGAAGGAGCAGCAAATCAAGATAAGGAATAAGGAGGAATTTGTGAGACAGAGTACCTACTATATGAAGAGTATGTGAAGATGCATTGCAAATAGTTTTTAATTTCTATTAAATGAACAAGTTAGTAGAAATTAAAAACTAGTTAGCAAATGCCTCAGCTTAGTTACATATGGCCCTTTGTAACTAAGCCGAGGTATTCCAAACCAGAACATAAATTAAAAGTAAGCCAGTCTTGTAAATAGAAGGGTGGTGTTAGGTTTAAAATTATATTCCATCAGATTCAACTCCGGCAAGAAGACTATAACTTTTTTGCCCAGACTAAAACAGACTGAAGTCTATTGCGTCTGAAATTACTTCGTGTTACTTCACAATCCTAGGTGTCTAATAAATAATTGCCGATACATGCATAGAGCTCACCACCGTAATTGTGGCCACTGGTGCGTGTTTCTGACTGACCTTAATAACTGGAATATTGCATACTTCTAATATGTGTTTGCGCTACTGTTTAACTCGTGCTTTCCTTAATTAACGCATTGCCACTAATAACAGTCTTGCACAAAGCAACGTCTTTGAAAAGGAGAGAAAAGAGAAACACTTACTCCACTCACGACTGTCAATTGACTATTCTAGATATTTAGAGCAAAAGGAGAAATTCAAAATACTTGGGCGTTAGATGTCAATTTAAATTAGAACATGAGAGCGATCCATGCTTTCACTGTAGCTGTGCAGATATCCGCGGATAATCGATTCAATAAATAAGCATAAAGTGTTGAGATGAGAGCTAATAATGGAATGCAGTCGGAGATTCATGTACTGGTGTGAATGATGGTAACTAAATACAAAAGATAATACGTCTGCTCGCCCAAAATTGATTGTGTACGGATAGTAGGCAGTTCTAATAATTTATTTTCATGGTATTCGTCTAGACAAGTTACATAAAAGGCAATCATCAAATCTATATTGATTAACTCTACAAGCATCAGTGGAACACTACTAACAAAATAACTGTGGCAATTACAAGAAACGAAAGTTTGATTGACGTTAAAAATAAACTTGACT
Source organism: Zelleria hepariella (assembly GCA_949319315.1). NCBI lineage: Eukaryota > Metazoa > Arthropoda > Insecta > Lepidoptera > Yponomeutidae > Zelleria > Zelleria hepariella. The sequence goes on from OX439384.1 coordinate 8,804,449, forward strand.
AGTTCAGCAACAAAATCAATAAGCTATTTCTAGCCAAGCATGGCTATCTTGTGTGTTGAATTGTTAAGAGCGTTCAACTTTCTATTAATAATCTTTTCATGATTAACTTTAAAGTAGGCCTTGCATTGTATAGGCATATTATTATAGGTTTGTGATCTTGTTGTTTTATCTTTATCATGCAATATTTGAATCTCGGCCAAGTGTTTCCGTGTTTTCCATATTTCTGAATCAGCATTGTTATTTGTAGCCACTGCACTGTCTGTGTTTTAGGCATGTCAGCCAGCACTGCATACATTGGCTTGTAAAACAGGTAAAAGCTACGTTACCTCCTTCAAATCCTTTAAGGTCAACCGCAGCACACAATCCACAAGGCAACAACAATCGAAACACCATTAATTTATTGTTTGCCAACACAACGCACTCGCCACTCAGAATATGCACACACAACACATTCTGGAGCCACAATATTTACACGATTACGATATTAATAGTTTGTTAAACATCGCGGGTGATTTTGGAACGTAAATAGAGTATGAGTTGTTTTATTTTTCACATGGAGTGAAGCACACGTGCGCTCGAAGCGTCGGCTAGCGTGGGTCTGTCAGGCAGGCTGACGCGCGGCGAAGCGAGGTCGCCGCCAACCTGATGAAAACTAGGTAGAGGACCATCTACCTAGAACGGAATTCGAAGGGCTCAAGACTGGTTTAGTATTTCAAAAGAATTCCTCAGTGGGATTCGCTTGTGAAAAAGTAATAAACAAAAGTGTTGTTGAAGAACACAATGGACTGGTTGCCAGCTGCTGCTAATGACTATGTCATCCGAAGCATTGTCCATTGAACTAATGGCTTATGATGAAGTTGATTCTAATGACGAAGGCAGGTATTTGCACAAAAATTAAGAGAGGTTATGGAAATCTGAAATTGGCAAACATCTACCGAATGATTTCTCTACCGGCAGGCAGCATCACCTATTGACCCATTGATTTTAAATGCAGTGATTATTCTCATTACAATACTTAATGATGGTGTCGCAGAGATTCTATTATGAATTTTATATTAAGTAACAAGTAAGTTATAATATAAAGCTTCGTGAAAAAGAAACAAAGAGTGGCCGTGTTTGGTAGTGACTGGCTCCAATTATAATGGAATGTGGGTCATTCATCGACGTCAGGTTGCCTCATACGACAATATCTTTATTTTAGTTGTGAAAAGGTAGCTAAGGTTTAGCTCCTGTCGTATCAAGTGTATTTGTGTTTTCTGTAATTTTCTTGGTTGTTACTTGTCCTTTTAACGTTTCAGGATTATTCACTGTAAAGTGTGTAGAGTCAATTTGAAGGGCCGAATTCTAAAAGTCCTCATGTCCATTTTTCCACATTTTTAACCGACAGTGCCATCGGGTTCAGCTCTTAGCGCTGAACACGATGGCGTTGTCAGTTAAAAATGTAAAAGAATGGACTTGAGGACTTTTAGAATTCAACCCTTCATTTGGAAAACAATGTAATTGAAAATACCATGAGATAGCTAAGAGGGTGTTGCGTTGTAAAAGACTCTACATTCATAGCATGTCTCTCATATCGACACTTCTGATCCGACAGAGCGTGTAGTTTTTTCGTCATGTCTCCTACTATACCTATACGATAGTCGCAACTATTGGAGAGAAGAACAAAGCAAAGGCTAATGATGTTGCATTAGGAAAGCAATATCTCAGAATGTGGGACGCACAAGTGAAGTGTTACAAAATGAAATGATTAAAATAAGTGCTATTCAACTGGCGTTAGGCATTGCACAAGCAAGCGTCGTTAGAAAGATATGACTTCATTATGACTGCTTTATTTGCCTATTTGTGCCATTATTTGTAACTTCAATTAAGAGATTCCTCCATTATCTTTACGGCACGTGCAAACTTCAATAGAGCAACACGGGCAAAATATCCTTCATAAGCTTCATACATAATTGTTATCAAAGGATTAAAACGTCCCCTAAATCGTCGTGATTCGTGAGATTTGTCTGATTATATTTATCTTGTCCATGACCGTCAAAACACAGTCTTGAACTTGTTCAGAAAACGTCGACCTCAATATTAATGGGTAACAAATAGACAATTTGCAAGTCATTAGTGAACTTTCTCGACAGATTATTTCTGTTGATGTTGCAGTTGATGATTTGACACAGTTTGAGCTAGGTGTACAACACACGGATATTGATGAATGAGGATGTGTGGTTGATATAGAGGGGGCCGAAGTCTCAGGATCTTAGGCGCGATAAATATAGAAACTATAAAGAAATAGTGGAACAAAAAAGGGGAGGCCTTTGCCAAGCAGTGGGACACTACCCAACTAGCAAAATCTGGTCTTACAAGCGTCTTAAGACCACTCTTATATAACTCTTACAGACGTCTATAAGTGTCGAAAAGGGCGCACCTTATAAGAGCTATTTAGCCCGCACTTAGAGGTCTTAGTAGGGTCTCATCGAGAGTTATTTCACTCTTATGGTGATCTGGCTTAAGGCTGATATAAGATCAAAAAGTCTTATATCGGTCTTACTAATGCCGTACTAAGTGTAATTCACCTTATATTCGAATCAATGATCTCTTTGTAAGACCTATCAGAAATTTATAGTGAAGTACAGTAGGACAAGTGAAAAAAAAAAAGTATTTGGTATTACTACTTTAATGTTAAGGCGCTGGGCATAGTGAATTAGCCCGCGCGCAAAAAAAATGCACAAAAACGATTCCTGAATCAAATACACTAAAAAAATCGATTTTGTGCATTTTTCTTGCCGCGCGGGCTATTCACTATGTACAGCGCCTTAATGATGATAATAATTAAATGCCAAGTCATATCTTGCCGATAAACAACTTGCGGACTCGATTTCTTCGATAGTTTTCTAATTTAAATATCCAATATTTTACGGGCCTTATCTGGAATGCATATTGAATATCATAAAGTATTTTTATTATTTGTGAAATCTAAAAAAATAAAGACTACTCCATTGTTGACTTATAGCGTACTTTACTAGGACTGATATAAGTCTGATTGTTCTTATATAACACTTGTTAAGTTCATTATAAGTCTTTGACTCTTATATAACACTTGGCAAAGACATTTATAAGTCTGATTGTTCTTATATAACACTTGTTAAGTTCATTATAAGTCTTTGACTCTTATATAACACTAGGCAAAGACATTTAAACGCAGCCATACTTAATATTTTAGGGTTCCTTAATAAAATAAACAAACCCCCTAGTCCAGAAGTCTAGCTACTAGTTAGTACCTACATAGTTGCCCGTTAGCATTTCCCCTGTGGATTATGTTATAAATTAAGTAATTTTAGACCTACAATATGCAAGATTTATTTTATTTTTTTATTTTGTTTATTTGAAGATAAAACAGAAACATGCCGTGGTACTTAATCTAAACATAGTTCTTACTTAAATAAGTAATAAAAATAAGAAGTAAACATGCTTCCACTACATATCTCACCAAGACAGATAGAAGATAGTTAAACTTCATCTACATCTACACTTATTATAAAGAGGAAAAGTTTGTAAGTATTTATGGATGTTTATGGGGTTATCTCCAAAACTAATAATCCTATTTTAAAATTTTTGTCGTCAGATAGCTCATTTTCACTAATCTCATGGGAACTTGAATCACGTCCAGTCAAGTTCTATTCAAGATTGTCAACTCTAATACCGCTTTCTTGTTGTACGGAACCATCGAACACATTTCCAATTCCAACTTTTTCCGAGCGTGGTAAAAGTCGTAATGTCTCCGAATTTCGCACCAACTTTGTGAACTTCCTTGATATTTTTCTTCTATACGCTCCACTTCGCTTAATTTTTTTCCATTTTTGCAAATCCATTGTTTGTAACAATAATTTAAGCAACACAGTACTGCCACAAAAATAGTAAGGTTATCTCTTAGTGAAGAGTTGTTTAGACCCTTGTAAGATAAAACATGATCTTATATAACTCCTCACAAAGGTTTCGACTCTTTAATATGACTTGGTTAAGACAAAGTACATTAAATCTGATATAACACTTACTTGATACGCTACTAAGAACTAATAGGCTTATAGCATGCCATTATAAGTGCAAATAATTATTAAGACCAATAAGACTTATAGGATCCGCTTGTAAGAGTTTGCTCTTAGTAGCATCTTAAAAGTATATCTTACAGACGTCTATAAAAGTTCATTATAAGTCAAATAGGTCTTTAAGTGCAAACTGTCTTTTAGCGTGCTTATACAACGTGTTACAAAAGATACTAACTCTTTTTACAGGGTGTAACCTGCTGGTCAACATAATGACAAATCTGCAAAAAAAAGTTGAAAAACACAACTTTTTTTTATAACCTCAAAATTGTAAAATTTTCAAAACTTTTTTGTTTTTGGATTTAGCTCCAATTAAAAAATATGGTTGTTTGCTTAGCTGTATTTTAATAGCTTCAGGCTGTTAAAACATAGTGAAAGTCTATGGAAACAGTATTTTAAAAATACTTTTCACCCGTCACAGCGCTTACATTTTTAAACGACCAAAATATTTTTTTAGCTCTATAGCTAAAAAAATATTTTGGTTGTGATCCCTATCATCAGGTACAATGACCCTGTAAAAAGAGTTAGCATCTTTTGTAACACCTTGTATAAGTAACTGTACTTAATCCAGAGGCAAATAATCCTTTTATAAGAGTCAAGTACTTATGGCGGATGGCTTATAAGGCTATTTTGCTAGTTGGGTATGGAGGCTACCAAAAAAAAAATAGGGTCTTCGATATTAGCCCCGTAATGCCCTGTCACTTTACAGTTTTGTTCAACTATCCATGAGTAGACGAAGAGGAAGAAATACCTTAATTATTTGCATGTAGGGACAAAGTGTAGTATTTCACTTAGTAACTAACTGAAACCCACCCAGTGCGGAAGTGAGGCGGATTTGCGATCACATACACGGTTTTCTTTCTTCGGTCGTCGACAGTCAATGGACCAGGGCCGGATTTGAAAGTTTGGAGGGTCCTTGTCCAACAACGGAGTCGTAGTGGCCATGTAATATGTTTTGTACTCGCACAAAAAACCATGAAAGTAGATGAAAGAAATAAATTATGTATCAGCACGTCAGAGCGTACACTTTTATTGCAAATTCGCCCGTAACGTAACCGAGTAGAGTGCTAGCGTATAAGGGTCGACGAGCTGTCTTGTGTACCTAAATCAACTAAACGATAGGAAATAAATTATGTGTGAAGTGAATTGAAAATCTATAAATATATTTACCGGCTGGAAAAATATCAATCATGAAATGAAAGCCCTCTATCTTATGGTGACCCACGCCGCTGTTGCCCTCCCCTAAATACGGCCCTGCAATTACTTATTGAACTCTGTGCACGGCCGCCAGCGAATCGATTTCCATCGGAAGTGAAGAAAGGGTGATGTAAAAGTAAAAGATCGTTGCTAGACTAGTGGAGTGGGTATACCGGTGACTTGTCAGGCGAGAGGTTCCTGGTTCAATCTCCACTCCAGCATGTACAGTCTGCGACACGCTAGGAGACCCTATGGTAGCTATTATCCCGCGCAGCATAAGTGCGTCATTCGAATAGAAATACATGTTACTGATTGTACTTGACTTTGATTTTACGACTGTTAGTGAATTTTTATACCGCTTGCTGACAACAATTTTATTATTTTACTCTGAAACATTATCCTTAATGCTTGCGACTCACAAAGTTGCGATGGGCTCTCGTGATAATAATGAAGGGTAGTATCGATCGATGATTTTTGCGATGAGTTTATTGTTCCTCAGATGCTCAGGCGGTGGGCACGACACGAACTGTCTCTGAGAGAAGTGTTTTTCTCAGCTGGTGTGACATGTGCGTACACACGATAGCACGTAGACGCTTACACGCATGCACTCTATTCAAAGACTTAAAGTCCACTCCCTTTATTTAAAAAATCAGTTTTTCTTTGCTGGAAAATAGCTCTTATTGAACGCAAACCATCTTTTGACAGGGGATCCACTCAGTGGATTTTTAGCCAACACAGGAGCTGCCATGTTAAAGGCTCGGCTTCGGGCGAATTACGTAAGGGTGAAGAGAATACGTACATTGAAATGCCTAATTTACGTCTAGACGTTTTCCGGTTGGTGGAGTGCCTGTGGAGGTAATTAGCCGTAAAAGGCTCTGTTATGTCGTCCCGGGTCATGCGGGGCCAGGAGCCGGGGAAAGTGAACGAGAGGCCAGTGGACTGGGGTCCGTGGCTACCACCCGCCGAGTTGTTCCGTCCTCGCCCCATTAAGTTATCCACGGTTTTCTGGATTCAACCTGCACATGAATTCCTTTTTTGGCTCACGCAAGGGAGGCAATAAAGGCCTTTGCATCTACGTAATGAGATGATCAGCGTCCAGTGGCACCTTCATTCACACTAGATAGGTGAAGAGACCACTCGGCGCTGCAGTGCCTGGGATATTGTTTTAGATAGAGTATGCTTGCCCAGCACCTATACCACGATTCAATACAAGGAAACAAAGAAAAGGCATTCAAAGCAAAATGTTTAATTGAACACGGAATGAAAGCAGCTTGATATGGGTAGAATACTATACTTAGTTCTCTGGTATAGCGTCGTGGGTAAAAATTACAACAACTCTACCTACTCAGATGTTATTTGAACTTTAGGATATTAATGTTAATAACAATAATTATTGAATCTCACAGTGTGTCGAAAACGAAAAAAAAGGTTGAATCGTGAATGGAAAATAAAAACGAAATATGGGTAGAGTATGGAACTCTCCGTTGATAGAAAAATGCGGATGAAAACATAGTGGGTTGACATCGGAACAACTCTACCTGCCGCGCCCTCAGATGTTATCGAACTTTAGAAAATAGCAAGAGCAGCAGTGGTTGCACTAGACTAGACCCTTTCTAAACACGTAATTCAATCGAACAAGTATTCAAATTATCATCATGGCTTATCGAGTAATGTATTGCTATTAAACTACCGTAGTAGCGACGTCAGCCTACTGGTAATATCCAATTTTACTATCGATTGGTTGTAAAATCATGACCACAAACCAGGCTGCGAACACATAAACTTTTAAACTTATGGTTCAAATACCAACAACTATTAGAAAGTCAACAATGAACTTGGAAAAGTGGTAACGAAGTTTTTGGTTCCTAGCAATAACTTTATTAGTTTTAGTAGGAGTGTCATACAACAAAATAAGGTAGATAGATCACCATCTAAATGAGATTTCTCCGCATAATCGAAGCGTTTTGTCGATGCTTTATCGCTGATGTAATCTGTCGATGCATTAGTCATTGAATAGCTGGACCTCATGTCCTAGGGGTAAATATTTTGGTTGATAGTTAAACTACCAGTGTACCGGATTTTGGTTTGGGCTTCTCATTCATGACATGAACATCGAAATCATATTTTTGAATTTATTTCGTGACGTCACGTCAAGAAATGTAGACTGTAGAGTGTAGAGCTCAAAGAAAGTATAACGATGAAGGCATATCAAACTTACATAATAGTTGCGAGGTGCAAGAATCTGATCAATGAGTCAGTTTATCGTGCAATTAGCCATCATACTTCCAGTTATTTGTTCGATATCGTTTGGTTCTCTGATGAGTTTAAAGCCACCGCAACTATTGGTGATGGTGACGCCTAACATAAAACTCGATAATTATCATATTGAATTTGAAATCCAATTATGTAAGAATAATGGGAGCTGGATCTTTCCCTGACGAGTCAGTGTGTAATTAAATATAGGAAACGGATATGTTGCAGGAACGTTGTAATTTTTATATCTACTTAAAAGTAAACTTGTAAGTATCCTAGGAAAGTTTCGTTTTCCATTACGAGTAAGTATTTCGACGCAATTAATACAATTTTTGAAACAATTTCAACATTGTACCCACCCAAGACATCTAAACTTTCTTTGGATGTGTTTGATTCACGTTTGATTGAAATATCAAGCCTAAGTAAGTGTAAAAGTAGTGGACAGCATAATTACTATAATTGGTGAACGAATGCATTTACATAAGCATCAAACCTTTATTTTCACTTTTCGACAGTCACGAATTCGAAGATTTCTGGTTTCAACTGGCAGAATTTTCCGTCTCACGGCGGCGGTGTGGCTGTCACATAATCGGCACAGGAGTGTCTGAATCGTCGGCTCTCGCTTAAAAAGAACATACCGACATATAATTAACTCTGACATTTACGTATAGGTGCGTGTAATTTTATGAAAAACGCGGACCGCCAGCGGTGATTGGCGGTCAATTCATGTTTGTATTTAAGACCATTCAAGATGATTTCTTTTTGACGGAAAATTCCGTCGGTTTCGAGGAGGAAATGCCATCTTAGATGCGACCAGAACAAGTGCATGTCTAGAGGTTTTTATGGCTAACAATCTACATTCATACATGTATATTTGTGCCTTTTGTGCCCATTTCTAGTCACCTAAGCAACGGTCGTTATCCAAATCAGGCGATGACTTCTAAGCCTAAACAAAGCGTAAACCGGTCCATCCGGTTTTTATACAAACTCAAAATGGACGACAGATAAAATAAATATTATAATTTCAGACTAGCCGGATAAAGATCCTATGCGATGCACTATTGGAAACTAATCGACTTATTTATTTATCGTAGACGAAGAACATCGGATCGGAAAATATTTAGGACTGAGCAAGAATGACATATCTTGGTGCAAATCAAAGCTTATTATTGATTGATATATTGCATTTAAGTCTTGCCCCTGAACTCCGATGAGGAGTAAAGGGAGAGGGATTCAAAAGAGACACGGAAGTCATGGTATTTTTCTTAGCTAAGATTACAACATTCCTGTTGGTAATACAACAACGCAAAACCAAGTAAGTTACAAAACGGTAGTAAAAACATAAACTTAAGTAATAATTAAATGTGTCTATCCTATAATAAGAGATCTCTATGACACGTGAGAATTTCCCATAAACACACAGCCTGAGACAGGGGTCGGAAAAAGCGGCATAACTCTATGCATTGCTCTGTAATAAGGAAGTGTGAAAACTATAGTATAAGTCAGCAAGAAAACGGCGTAACTACACGAGTTGGTAACAATTAAATGTTGTATGTACATGTTTTGTGATGTGAGGAAGTCGAAAACAGTACCATTGTTCATGTCATCAATGCATTGTGTGTGCCTTTGGCGTTGCGACGACTGATAGTGATTCTGCCTATGCTTGCAATCGCGCTTATTGTTTTATCAAAATGCAATAATTCTCGTTATAGTTTATTATGGGCTGTGAACTCATCATTGTCTGCCAGCCTGATTGATTACATCAGGGGCAAAGGGAGTTTGTAGTTGTTTTGTCAGAAAAATAATTATCATGTTATAAATATGGATGCGAGATGCAACGAAACACAGACAACATGTGCTTGATACTCTCAAACTGCAATATACGTAGAGCTCCCACGGAGTTGACGTATTTGGTTTAAATAATGATACAATGAAAGTATAGTCTTTATGTCTGCAAATAAAGCTTCCTTTAGCTTGTCTTTCAACTGCGTGCTATCAGAATGGTTGACTCTATGCAATGACGTCAAACAAAAAACTTTGCACGGTTCAATATAATTTAGTAAGTATTGAAAAACTAAACTCGGTCCTCACCAGCGTAGTTTCCAATGTGGTCTACATGAGTCATCAAAATATATATTAATATATTTGCTTTGTTAATTCAAATTAAACGCACCTTCCGTTATTATCATAACATTCTAATTAGCGGCAACCAGTCACCGGTTGACCTGGCACTGGCCTTAAGACGACGTACGTCTCACAACTAGCGCCGCCAATGGAAAAAAAATCATATCCTTTTTTTGGATGCGTTTTTAGCAAAAAACGCTCCTGCGATTTCTCAACGCGAGGCTTAACTATTTTTAGGACCTAAGGTTTGGATTCCAGATCCTAGAATTTAAGAATGCAATCGATTCTCGCCAAAAGTGGCCACTTTTGGCGAGAATCGATTGCATTCGTAGGAAATCCAATCCTGGAATCCAAACCTTAGGTCCTAAAAATAGTTAAGCCTCGCGTTGAGAAATCGCAGGAGCGTTTTTTGCTAAAAACGCATCCAAAAAAAGGATATGATTTTTTTTCCATTGGCGGCGCTAGTTGTGAGACGTACGTCGTCTTAACTAGGATGTCAAGTCTAAGACGTTGATGCAACATGCTGTGAGACAGTGCTCTCGAGAGCTCTTTAAAATTCTTAATTACCTTCTTATGCATTTCTAGATAAGGTACAATATCGCGTGACAGCTTTCACTAGTTTTTGACGATGGATGCATCCGGAGTGGACAGTCATGTATTTGGGTAGGCGCGGATGAATCATTGGAAATTTTACTAAAAAGCGGTTTTCTGAATCTCGTGACGTAGAAAAGTTGCAGCATTACATGTGCGTTGGGTCGAATTGAGTCGGGATTTTGTTGTGACGCAGTTAACTTGACCATATTATTATTATGATTCATGAGATGAAGGGGTGGTAGGTAAGGTAATACAAGAGAATTCGTAGGGTAAAACTTTGAGACACGCCCTTGAAGTCAGATTTTTTTATTAAACGTATTATGGGGTGTAATAAATATTCCTTCACCCAGCTAAATAAAGAAACACCTATGTGGATTTTTTATACAGTCAAACGAACGACCAACCAGATCTGAGAGTTCCGAGACACACCTAAAGCAACGAAGAAGCTCGCTTGTGATTGAGTACCTAATAATGATATGATTCACTGACATGAGAACCAAAATATTATGCGTAGAGCCTACATAATTATTATAAAATTTTAAGCACTCACATCATATTTTGAAGTGAATATTTTAAGCACTCACATCATATTTTGAAGTGAAAGGTATTTACGCAATACAAAAATATTTGATGTTTACGTTCATAAATCTACACGAGAACACTAATTAAGTTTTTGCACAAAATATGTAATTGACTCTGAACGTAGTTATTTAGGTAAAATATAGGTATTACAAATGATGTTTATTGATCTAATATAATTTGCATACGATCTGCAACTACATAATATGAATCTTATAAAGAAGAGTTCCGTTAACTCAAAGGTAGAGTTTCTTATCTTATTGACATAGCAAAGTAAACAAACGATTTCTCCACTATTCAATCGCGATAACGCTATCAAATTAAATTGTGTTATGGATATTAGAACCTGATAAATGCCACTGAGATACGATAAAATCTGCATTACCACCTTATCATCAATCATTACGTGTATTTCGTAATACCTAGAAGAAAGTGAATGTACTCGCGGAGATTGGGGTGGGCAAAAAGGCCATTTGGCTAAGAGCAAAACAACAACACAGACTCGGCTAGACATTTTAAAATTTTCGAGCTTCACATTAATTTATTGTGAGAATTTGACATTTTGGGAGGTCGAGTGCTAACGCATCTTAATTTAGCAAACCGGATAATCCATGTCTAAATGCTATTTATTCCCCTGTAATGAAATTACATAGATTGGTAGGTATTGGGAGAAATTGCTTCAAAATAAATCAAATCAATATTAGTAGAAACTTTCGAATAAATAAAGCGTTTCTAAAACAATTATGAAATGTTGACAAGGATCTTGTAACTCTAACTTTACTAAACATCAAACTTTCAATCAATACTCTGATGAGATGAGAAAGTAAATTGTTAGGTAAGACTATAATAATATGTATGTTTGGCTTCCCTTGTCAGATCAGATGTTTTTCCTAATAATTTCCTAACTCCAAATTAATACATAGTACATAGATAGAAAAGAACGCATTTGTGTCGCGCCCACTCAAGAAACTTACGACCTTCTCTACAAGTAAAGTAAGGTCTTTGGTACCATTACAGTTCAGTTCCAAAGAATGATTGCCCAATAATTTATTGAAAGTACATATTCTAGCATCGGGCTGATAACCAAGCAAGCCCACACGTGCTTCACGGCCGGTCACATGGGCCGTGCCTTAAAAACGCTGATGCGACGTGTTCATGGTTACTTACAATCTGATGAATCGACTTTGTAGTAGCAATACCATTCGCTGACCATAAAGTAAAACATCGTGAGGTAACCCGCGACTTAGTTGGCTTCACAGTTCACACGTATCGACATAGTCTTATCTGTGGACTAAGGCTGCTGTCCCAAGCACTAAATCCATCCCACTGCACTGCAGCGTCCGAGTGGTCAATTCACCTATCTAGTGTAACTGTGTGACTCAAGGTGCCACTCGAAGAAGCTGTATATATCATCTCGTAAATGCAGAGGCCATATTTATGAACAGGTAATAAGAGGGTAATAACTTCTGAACGATTTGTACCAGTTAAGCAAGAGAATGACAATGTATTGTAGAGTACTTTATGCAGAAGAAAAAGTTGAATCCCAGAAGAGACAGGTTGATTTGACGACAATGTAACACACAATACAACAATTATTGTAGAAGTAGAAAAGAAAACACTGTCAACTAGAGTTAATTAAAGCCTGAATATAACTAGGGTGTGGTATTGATTTGCCAAGAGGAGAATTTGCTTCACTTGGTGTACAAAACTATTTGCATAATTTTGTAACTTACCAAGCTGGAGTCGTTTGTTGATGGCCAAAGTAAGCCTCAGGCCCAGATAATCAGTCATCATAAGCAAGGCTAAATGTAGTTATAATCATAAGTACTAGCGAGATAAGGTTAATAAAGTAGATGATATTTATTATCAACTGTATGTAACATCACGTCAGTCGACTGATCAGATTTATCTATTGATCGATAGAATTTAGATTATTTAGAAATGCTATGAAGCGCTTTAAAAGTGAATCATGTATGCATAATGCTGCGTTTTAGAGGAAAAATAGGAGGAAGTAGTATAGTTTTTAACATGCAACCTGAAACCAGATAAACAAAATAATATGCAAACAACTATAATACGTGCCTCTATAGAGTTTGGTTGTAGGTAATTTTCAACATAGCTGATTTGCCACATCATAGTAAACATTTCGAAATTACTATTATTATTATTAACAGAACACAAGAATTCTCGGAACATAAATCTACAGAAAATATACAAGTTTATTTGCAATAATTTTGGAAAATGTAACTCACCGTGACTAGGTAGAGATGTGTCAAGTCACTTGCTCTGAAAAAAGAAATACAAACACTTGTGTATATTTGAACAATGAAAATATGTTAGTTTGACTGTACTGTTGGACTGTAGTGTTGTGGACATAACGAACTTTTGTTTATGAACGCAAAGCCGTTGATCATCATCACGACACAGCGACGTATTATCCACATACGGAAAACATACATTTATTTCGTGCAAGTCGAGGATTGAGTAAATTCTTACTTAAGTATTTGAGACTCAGTTGAAAGATTCCAACTTTAATTGGAAAGAGCATTACCGACCAAAAGGCGGAATAAAATATTAAACTTACAGCAAAAACCACTAGCAATCCAAAAGAAATCTCTCCTTAGACCACAGAAATCACTACAGTCGTTCCCTCTATCGCTAAGAATAAAAGGTAGACCGCACCAACACCGACTAATCCTAGATGTCACTGCACTGAAATGTCGTTGGATATTCAAATATGGAAGTCGCGCGTCACAACTGACTGCGCGTGCGCAGTGGCGCGGGAGGACTGGTGGAGGCTTCGGTCGACGATCGAAGGCTAGTGTAGTGTAGTGAAGTGACACACAATTTGGTGACACAGAAGGTTCGCCGAATAGACCACGCTAAAATAAATAGTAGCTCGCTATGTTTCGTTGTCTGGTCTACAGACTCTGCGAAAGCGTTTACATAGCACGGCAGCCTTAGCGAGCTGAGCGGTCAGTCTATACGCAAGTACGCATCTCAGACGAATACAGCCCAATTACGGTGCATGGAAAACTAAAATCCCGGTTAGCTAAAATGGAGATTCTGTGTCTAGATATTTTATGATTTTGAGGAGAGGTGTGGTTGGAGTGGTTTTGCGTAACGATGAATTCATTTGGCCAATTGAGAATGTGATTGATTTGGTCCTTTGTGCAGACCGAGTAAGTATTTGTGGCATTGATTTTAGTGGGTGATGCTGATGAGTTGATCGAATATATGAGCCCCTGACCATGAGCCCTCGGCAACATTCAACCGGGAGTAATAATTAAACTCCATGTAAAGTTAAAGTGGTTTGCTGTTATTATGAATTTTATAGTAGTAGAGGTATGTAGAGGTCAGCCTATGCTCTGGATGACCCATTTACCATTGGGTCATCCAGAGCATTTAACATTGGGTTGAGTGAGGCTAGAAATAGCATCTTTCGTTATCATTATTCCAACCTGACATGAAAACTGTCGCCAGATTATTATCGCAAGCATGGGCTGTGCAAATACAGAGCCTTTTGTTTCTGTTTCAGGTGCGGAGTGAGTGAGACACCGTCGTTTTGTAACCAGGTCATTTTAAAATTCTTCATTATTGTAATGCAGATCAACTCAACGAAGTAACGGAAGTTGAAGAGCCTACAGAGACAAGGAAGATAATAAAAGCCAACAGAAAGGCATTACACAGTAGAAGATGGGAACAACGATTATCAGAGAAAGTCTGCTCATAACAAATAGAGGAAAAAATAGCAATTTTTCACTTATACAACGACAAGAGCTAGTGACAAAGCGAACGCTAATAGGAACCGAAGTGCACTCGGAAGATCCAACAGCAATAAGGCAAACATCGTAAAACAATGATGAACGATTCAAGACTCTTGACGAGACACGACAATAGGTGCGAAGATTACGCGCTAAAATGTTGCGTCATTCCCGAAAACTTTATAAATAGAAAGTGAAAAGAAAGGTTCCCAGAGTTTTGGGGGCTCAATTGCATTCGTGACAAAACAAATTTTATCTCATTGAGGCTAATACAGAGACAATGCGCCGTGATGTAATGCTATTACCGTAATACGTATGAGAATAGATAACAAATTTAAATGCACGGATTACGAGCTCAAATGGAACTGATAATGCGATAACTTGCGGGATTATGCAAAATGTTAAATTTAGCAAAAGGAAGCTCAAGACCACATTCTACGCGTCTTTTATTCGCACGGAACAAAGAAGCAGAACAAACTGAATCGGACACACACAGCAACTAAAGTGAGATCTGTAGTAATTCATCATAAATAATTGATTAAGCTCGGTCAACCTGTCACACTCGACCATATCAACAGTTAGTACAAATACAACGCATTATGACAACATTCTGTAGATTCGAAAGTCAATGAAAGTGTTCTCGTAGCTAACTGGTATCGATATCTCTGATCACCGGAAGATATGGGCGAAACTAGATCCTTGCTAGAGTGACGACAATACTAGAACCTAAAATAATAATAATGAAAATATTTTACAAAACATCGTCGATGTTAAGAATTTTGATAAATAAAGTATGTAGGGCATTAAAGGGTTTATTGGATAAATGCATTTATTTATGGAACAAAGGTTGGCGAAGAAATGCAAGCAACATAACTGACAGTGTGAAGGCATTTCCAATAATTTTAATAGCTGTTACTGTTAATTTGCCATTTCGAGCGGCCTTTCTTTAATTAACATCGATAAGGGGATGCTGCAATAGCTACGCGTGTGCCATTTGCTATAATTAAATTGCAAGTTTTGTAAGGACTGTATTATTAGACGAGGCACGCTCCACCTGCAAGGCTGACTTGTCAGGCTGGCCTCATGCCTAAATGCCAGGCATTCGCATAACTTGTTTGCCGATGAGCGGCGAATAAACTAAATTGCTTCGACGAAGACAGCTGATGGAACTTTGCTGAGGAACAAAATAAGTAATAGAAAATTATTTTCTGTGTGAAAAACATTCAATTATTTCTAGATGTCGGGTGTCGTTGGCAAGCTTGCATTTTTGTTGAATTTTAAAGTAACCTTGCTAAAGTTACATAAAGAAGTTTGGCGGTCGTGATATTAGAAATTAATTGACTTTGTTGCTCGACAACTTTTAGGAATGTTGAATCTTTTTTATTATAAATACTGGAGTGCATGATTTCAAAGTCATAAACAAGATACTGGGTGTGCTTCCGGTATTCTTATACCATTTAATTAGTTTAAATGACGGACATGTTTTGCTAATTGCAGTGTCTTTTCGTATCAATCAATATTCAAATGTAATTTAGACCATTCGGGGTGAAAGGGGTTTAGACCTGAAAGCCGCAAATGATAAATGTCTGAATAAACCTACATCGATCAACTGATCTAAAGTACGTCAGTGAAAAAAATCTTGGATGTTATCATCCTTTAAATCCTTTTCAAATTATACCTATACTACAAGGAAACCAGAAATGTTGAGTCACTTGGTAACGGGAGTTTTGGTGGAGACCTCAGAAAGCAATGGCAGCACTTGGCACGAATATGTCAAATGAGATGTTGTGATGAATACTGTATTTTTCCTGCAGATTGTGTTTGAACTGACATAAAACAATAATATGATGCGACAGGTTATGACGTAAAAGCTACTGGGTTTGGCTGGATTAGGAACTAAAGAATACACAGGATGTTTTATCAGTAGTTAAGTCTTAAGACTCATCAAATAGGATTTGATCGTGACTTCATTGTGTGCCTAAGGCCAGTTATATATCCAATCAGAATACAAATATGTATGTAGGTATCTGAATTAATGACATGTCTTTTGGCGGCTGATAAAACAGGAAAAACGGATCCGAAGGTAGGTAAGTATTGCCGGTTTTATCAAATTGCGTAACCCTAGGTGCCTCAACTACTTTCTCGGACAACAATCCTTTCCTCGCTCTCGTCTTTATTTAACTCCCATTTTTCGCCTTTTACCGCTCTCCTGTCAGAGCTGTCAGCGTATTTTAAGTACTGGCGAAAAAAACGAAAGTGGCCGGTCCGGCGCGCTATCACGAAAGTTGCAAACGATACTGCAAAGGTGTTAATTAATACTCGCAGTGCTAATTCAACAATGGAGGATTCAAGTCACGATGCCAGGGCGCATCGTCCGCGGTGTTTGCCTGCGATGACGCGCGGCGAATCATAATGGCGTGTTTGAAACGAGAATGTCCTTGCGCGAGAGTCGAAAGCTAATGCCTCCACTTTGTTTTGCAAGAACAACATGTTCCCGGCGATGGATTACGCATACGACAAGTGCCTGTCTACATATAACATTTGTACATAATGATTTTCACTCGGTATGTATCCAGATTGCATTTAAATTGCAAGCTCGTGTCGAAATCAGTAACACGACTAGCGTAGTTTACGAGTATGATTGAAAACCGTATCGCACACTGGGCAATATACATATGGTTTACAAATACGCCTTTCAAAAACTGCGTTTTTAACTGGCAAAAGTCTATATCAGACAATGACGGGTGATCGGATCATAAACATTTAAAAACTAATATTGCTGAAGCTTGGCCAGTAAAAAAAGAATCTATTAAAACCGTTCAGATTAACTACTTATAACTAACGGGGTTCGACACGGAGATAGATTCTAGTTGAATAATGGAAAATATGAGTGCGAATAAAAATACAACTTACGAGTCTATTAGACTGACTGAATAGCTCAAGTGGAGAATACGTAAATAGAAGTTAAAAACTAAAACCCGACTACTAAAAGGCTTAAAACAAGACCTGTTTATCCTTAAAATAGACTCATAGATAATTAATCGTAGTCGGAGGCCATCGGTTTATCAAATGCGAATGTGGTGTCCTCCGACTACGATTAATTATCTATGAGTCTATTTTAAGGATAAACAGGTCTTGTTTTAAGCCTTTTAGTAGTCGGGTTTTAGTTTTTAACTTCTATTTTTTTTTGAGCTTTTTAGTAAGTCATTTTGGACGATCACCAAGAATAGAACCAAGAAGGGCAAAAAAAACACATTTTTGAATTTTTTGTTCTATTTGTTATGTTGACGCTACATGTGTTATACATTTTTGAAAAGGTCTTTTAAAGCCCTTTCATTTGATATCCATGACGATGGTATCCGATAATTTTTATTTTTAGGTCCACCACTTTAGGGCGCAGCACAGCCGCCATCTTGATTTTTTTCAAAATTAAACTATCCTATGTTACCTGGGTGATTAAGACGAATCCAACGACACCTCATTTGTTGAAATCGGCCGAGTAGTTTAGGCTCTGCGAGGGAACAGATGAACACACAAACATACATACATACATACATACATACATACATACATACATACATTCATACATACATACATACATACATACATACATACATACATACATACATACGCTGCTAAAATCATAACCCTCCTTTTTGCTTCGCGTAGTCGGGTAATAATGTGGCAAAATAGAGCCGAGTTGAAGTCAACAAACCGGGAGGTGCACGACCTTATAATGTTCGCGAGCATAAAGTCAAAACAAACACGTACGAGCCATATTGGTAACTTTGCTACCATATGGGAGATATCACACCCTAAGGCCTCTTGCAAACAAACTCTGGATTCAACTAAAGACTCGCTGCATTGCGAAAGCACACGCAACTAAATTAGCATGATTATAAGATGCCGCTTGGTTAGTTTGTGGTTCACCTTAGTTGGTAATGAAGCAAAAGGGAATACAGTTACTCAGATCTCATATCAGATTATGTTACTGTTAGAATGTCGCAAATTTTTGGTTGCAAGAATTTTGTTTTCAACGTTTGTCATCAAGTTTTTCAAGGGTAAAACAACTTGCATCAAGATCTTGATTAAGGTCCTCCACCGGACATTTGTTTAAATGATGAACGCAATGAAAAAAGAAGAAATCTAGCCTTCGCATATGGATTCCAAGAATGAAGTCGGATCGGGCTTTAAAAAAAAACAACGCAAAGCAAAAAAATAAAATAAAGGCGCAGTGCAACAGTTAGGTCTTTGCGAGTCCAAATGGTCGTTAACCCTGCAGTTGGTGGTGCGATAGCGCGCAGCCGCAGACAGACATCCGGCGGCGTGTGCGCAGATCAATTTGATGCACCATTGCAGCCGCTGATGGGGCCGCGTGGAGATTACATTGCTCTATGTTGAACGTCTCCCTTTGATGGTCTTCAAGTATTTGTAGTACCCACTTTAGATATAGTTATGTACCTACGCACGTAGGACGGCTTTTTTTGAACACTTCACAGTAAAAGTTTTCCCTAAAACTACTGAACAATATCAACAAGCATTTGATAAAGATGTACAATAATTGTACATGCATTGCAGGTACTTCGCGATATCTGTGATAGTAGTTCCATGTTAGAAAAGTGGTTGTCTTGAAAATTATATCTGAAAGTAGATAAGTGAAAAAACAACAATTCAAACGCCTAGAGCGTCCGGGCGCGGCCGTCCGATGCATGGCTCGCTTGCAACATACCCGTCCATCCATGACGTGATCTCGCATATTCGCCGATGGATGAATAAGTATCGACAGAACAAAGAATGTGCATGAGGAAATGGCTGCAGCGGGGTAGGATGAGAGGGGCGATGAAGATATCGTCTGGAGACCAATTTAAAGTGAATTTGAAGCTTGTATCGCTAAAATGTATGCTATAAAAATTATACACACCGAGCAATGTTTAATGAAGAGAGATAGGTAACGTAAGATTAGAGTAGGTAGGTATGTAAATATGAATAAAATATTTACAATCAATTACAAAACATTACGTATTTTTTGCATTTTCATTGAAAACTACAAAATATCATGTCGCTTCAAATCGACATAATTTACAGCCAATTACTGATATTACAAAATATTATGAGAAATTAGAAAGCTGCTCGTTATTTTCTGAAACTTTCGATATCAGATATCGAGTAAAATTATACCAATCATCGGCTGAGTGAGACACTTACCAGATCATGATCTGAAATTGGTATAAGCTTAATAAAATTTGCAGAAAATGCACGTAAAAACGTAAGATCATGATATACGAAGAACTGAGTCGTGGAGGTAGAATGTCTTCATATGTAATTAGCAGCAGATAATGCAAAAGTACAGAGGTACAGATTGGTTTTGCAATACATAAAAAATGCAATGCAGAGTACATCTTCATGGAGTTACAGCCGAATAAGCAGTTTTTCTCTATCGGATGTCAACCAAAATTGATGAAAAATTACTCACTCAAGTCACGACAGACGATACTCGCTGGTATCGCATATCGACGATTTTAACTTTCGATACAGTTCAAATTACAATGAACTTAGTAAGCTAAGAAAACTGACCAAACCAATACCACGGGCAAGCAACAAACAAATGCTGTCTTTCTGTTCCATCTAGTTCCTGTAATAATTAGGATCATTATGAATAATTGAAAGATGTGCAGTGCACGACGCGACAATTATTCAGCGTGTAGCCCGCCATTATGTGTCCGCATTCCCAGGGAGAGCGTCCGCAGCGTGCTCTACGCTGCGTTTCGAGATTGCTAATGTTATGCTATGAAAGATGAAGGCGAGTTGATTATAAAAAGTGGACATCCACTGTAATGACGGCCAGGCAGGCCAGAGGCGTGCCAGCGAATCTATTCGTTTTGTAGAGTCGCTCCGAATTCTCTCACGGCATTATGAATCGGTCTACTTTCCTCCATTACTGGACATTTTATTTTGGCCCTAACTCCAATCCACTGAACAAGTAGCATCACCTGTGCAATATGTGGGTGCTTCCCACATATTGCACAGGTGATGCTACGATTGCACGGCCAATCACCTTATCGCATCGACGACGCTGTTGCGAGTTGTCAGATTTTGAATTAGAGTAGTTCGACTTTGGCTGGTTATACCGCACCACTAAACAGAGCAGAATCTGCCATCACCCAGTTCCTTTGCTAGATTCACCAGAGACATTATAAATTATCGATTGGGTGAGAAATGCTTCATGAAACATTTTGAACATGAAGGACTCAAAATACTTCTAAAGGGCAAAAGACAAAAACGAGTTCATGACATACGGACGGTCAGTTAGTGGAAAACTAGGGTCTGTTTAAAATAAAAAGGGTAGAAACTTAGTCTAGAGCTAGAAGCACACATAAGGCGGAAGCCTTTATTCTCGTAATGAAACTAATGGAAGATTCATGGCCTGCCATAATAAACGACACTTTACAGACAACTTGGCGGGTGGTACTGACACATCTAAGAGAGCTAGGCAGGCCTAAACTCTTCAATGGAGATGAAAAAGTTACTTTAAATGGAAATAGGGGAAAATTATGGTCAGCAATAAATGGAACAACAGAGTCCAAGAATCACAAATATGGCATGGGAAAGTCGTTTTCAGCTAGCCGCGTATACCACCAATACAGCCAATAGCACAACCGCTATAAGGGTGAAATTTACTTTTCTCTTTCTCGAACATTGAGCTGAAGCTGAGTGTAGGAAACTAGCTTCGAAGTATGACTTGGAAGTACTATGTCATTTGACAACTTGGCAGGTAGTCAGAGCCTCATAGAAATTCTCACACGTTTCATATAATACCGTATATGCTCTTCGAAACTGAAGTAAGACGTGATCATATCAGTCCATGGCTCACGACGCGCTTGATGGATCGTCGCGATTAACTGAATATGGGTCGGTGGGCTAGGTTATGCTCTCGGCTAATGAACTGGTTAGATTACAGATGAGTTATGGTTTATGTCCTCTATATCTATCAGATGGAGAGTTCGCACGCGAGTTTATGACAATTCCACGTCGTCGTGACAGGTCGTGTTAACATCTTGACACGTCTTGATAACATCTTGGTGGAAATGATTTCGCGTGCGAGCTGTCTAGGATAGAGCGATGCCACACGGGCGTTGTGTGTGCGTTGCGTTAGCGCTGCGTCGACTGAGCGGTGCCGCTCCGTCGTTCTAAATATAAATCTGAACGACATGCCACACGGGCGTTGTGCGCCCGTCGCTGTCGTGTGCTGCGCTGCGTCGTCGCAACGCACGCGCAACGCACAAGGAGAGGAGGGAGACGAGGTGGGGAAGGGATCTGCGTTGAAACGACGGAGCGGCCGCAGTATTTAATAGCATATCTGTTTACGCTGACGACGCAGCGCTCGTGTGGCATACACTGCGTTGAAATCATTGCGTTGCGTGCGACGCAATGGTTTCGATGCAGCGCAGCCACAACGCCCGTTGCATCGCTCATAGGTGTCGGTGTTTACATTACAGAAAGGTTCTGAAATTTGTAGCGATCGATCTTCTCATCAATACGTCACTAATCTAATGAGTACTAATGACACTGAATATCAAGCACTCGAACTTTTTCACATAGCAACAGAGGAATGGATCGAAGTGATTTAGGTGTTCGTAAAACTCGTAAAAGCATATTCTAGCGGCCTGTCGTGATTTAATCATAAGTTTAGTTTACCCACCTAAGGGCCGTAATATCAATCACAGTTTAAACAAAAAAGGCTAGTTTAGACCCTATCTGTCGGTTAATTTTCATACAAAATGGGAGGTTTAATCTAAGGTCTGAGTTTAAAATGTGATTGATATTATGGCACAAGCAGATGGGTAGGTAATCGTATGAGGTAGTGGCTACCCCTGGTGTCAGAGTTTTTAGGCCACCCAAAGGGTCTCTGACATGGCTTAACGATTGTTATTAATCAACAACAACCGGGACCAACGGTTTAACGTGCCTTCCGAAGCACGGAAGCGCTCAGATATTATTGCCACAAGCAGATAATATACACTGAATCCTTTTCAAGTACAAATGCATCATGATGATGCTATCTGAATAGGAAAAGGCGATTATTGGATGCCGGAATGCCTAACTGGGCCAAGGCCTCGCATGCTCTATGCATCCATTCGCCATTTTGTGTGCTGAACTAATTGGCACAGGCTAAAGTTGGGTTCTTATAATTAGCTTACTTAGCGGCGTATGTAGAGATGTGTAGAGATGATACAGGGGTGTTATAAATATAGCTAGTCAAATAACGCATAAAAACTAGCAATCCCCTTAGCATGCAAGACCCAGAAACAGGCCCTATACCCTTGACTGGCAAGAGCGCCTTTTAGTGGTCGAAAAATTAACTTTTAGGTGAGACTAAGCAATTTTTCACACTGCCAACGAGAATAGGGTAACAAAGTGCAAAAAACTGCTGTCGCCAAGCCAACGCAAGCAAATGCGATGATTTTGCAAGAATAACGACAGAGCGCAAAAAATAGAGTTGACGCCGAGGAGTATTGTTACAGTATCTTGATGACCTGAGCTAATTAACATTTGCTATGCAGGTGGTGTTTTAAATACTAACACGGTGGGTACACGTACATGTAACATTTATACTAGAAGGTTGCAAATACTTGGTTTAAGTTCTAATATCTAATTGTATAAAATGTCTCCCTCAAGACAGGCTTTGCCTAGTGAGGGGATTAGTCACACTGTAAATACTTAGAAACCTTTCTGGCAATAAACATTTTTATTTTATTTATTTTATTTTACGTAATATGGGTAATATTTACACCAAACGAACAAGCCTTGAGGAATTGTAACTTTCGATCAAATCAAGATCAGCGATTCTTCTCGTTAGGTTTTCGCTCTCTTCGGTTCGCCTATCATCATCATCAACATCATGTGAATGGATGTTTGATTTACATTTTATTATCGCCTCATAGTTTATTCCCGGCCATTTTCATCGTGAAGCTAGTAACATCGTAGATGTTTGGTTTGCTGGACTACGCCATATTTACATGGATACCGTACTCCCACTCTTTTGATCTAAGTATACAGGGTATTTCAGAAAGGTCCTGGAGTGGAGTCGCTTAACTCACCAATACAAGCAACGTTTGCTATGGAATAAAGTGCGAAATATCGAAAAAAATAAAGACATTCTGCTGCTCCATACTAAAATTCGATACCTTCTGCACCAAATGTATGGAGCAGCTGATATTTTTGCTGATATTATAGATACAGACAGGGATATCGTGCTTATAAACGTCGATATAGCAGTTCATGCCAAACCAGCAGCTGACTGCCTAAGCCACGGTCCCTGTAACACCCACAAAATGTCTGGCCACCATGTCACCCACCGGTCCTACGACAGATAAATCAATGCAATGATAGGGAATAAAACAGACAATGTCGATGACAATGAGCTATCATTCATTGTGCTGCGAGTTACATAAGTAAATAGAAATCTATCTCTCTACGAAGACAATTGATTGTATGTAGCTAATAGGCGGAATACATTGCTGAGATAAATTCTTGGTTGGTGATGGGATTCCAAGCAGCAGCGTAAGTCTGTAACGCAATGGCATGTCGATGGCGTCCCAGAAGAAGAACAAAACCGAGGTTTCCTCGTTTTTCTCCTACAACCAGCGAACTAATTAGAATATTATTTGCTGTGCTACAAAAAGCTTTGAAGCCGTCAACTGGTAGCCCATTTTGGCACCATTGCGTTACAGACTCAGGCCCCTGGTTGTTTGAAACTTTCACGCCTTTTAAATGTTACAGACTGTAATATTTATAGAGAAAATCCTCTGCATATTAATTTTAAGTTAGGTCTAAATCGATCAGCTACCAGCTTAAGTATAGCTTAGGCCAGTGGTACCTAATAGAGAAACTGCTGAAGGAAACCATGGGTAGGTTGGTACATACGTACGTACGTGAGCAAAGCAGTAATTAAACTACATCATGGTTTACATGCCTAGATATTTATGGCAATTTTACTTATTTACTGCCAACGTAGCAGATTTAAATTGTTAGAATTCTGCTATCTGTATTATTCTTTGTTAAGTTTTTCTTTATTTTTGTGCACAATCAAGTTTGCTAAGCCAGACCAAAAGGCGGAACTAACGAACTACCTAACTAAAGCATTATTTTATTTCAAGAGGCTTAATTTTAGACCCACTCTTGTTATGATCTGAGCAAATCTGATGTGATAGATAACATTATTAACTTAACACAGTATTTTAGGAAGCAGGAAGTGTTTTCTTTCCCACGAGATTTGAGAGCCTACAAGACGTTTCTATAAAAAAATCGAAAAGAAGAAGAAGAAGAATACGGTATTGTAAAATTAGTTACGTTTTAATTAGTTAGTAGCTCGAGGGGAAAAAGGTCTACACCAACAGTGGGCAGAGGCGGGCTCACAGGGTGGGCTGATGATGATAGTGATGATGATGATGGAAATAAGTTACTGATCGAATATTCGAATGAGGGTCAATTGAAGCGTCGGGCTTCCTTTGGTTTCCACTTCAAAGCTTGGAAGTTAGAAGCGAGTAATAATATGGTCGACTGGCGAAGGTTCATTACTTGCTAAACAGTTCGCAAATAACAGTGCTAAATACCATAAGGTACTGTTAAGTTTAGCATAGTAAATTAGCTACTTAGTAATTAATAGAGCACGATTGAATGATTCTTACTCCCAGTTGGCAACAAACAAAACCTTCTAATCACAATGCCAATGATGTTAGAATGCTTTTTTTTGTACTGGGTTTGATCTCGTGTCAGGTCAGTATTCCCGTTACTGGGACAACTCAACGGGCCTATTGACCCGGAGGGACCAAAACAGTATTATGTTGATGATACGAATGGCCAATAAATAGTGCTGTAGGCGAAGACGACACTGCTGTTTGGACCTCTGTTCAGAGAAGACCAGTTAGGCGACAAGGAGATTTGGAATAGCTACGTTATTATGTGTTTGGCTACGAAGATAGTAGGTATATTATGATGAGTTGCTGAGGGACTCGGACTTATGTCGGATGGTCGGACGCCCCAAATATCGCTGGGAAGACGTGGTATAGAGGAACCTGCAGGAACTGGAGAGAGGATTGGATGGAGTTAGCGCAGGTCAGGGAAAGAGGTGTCTTGTTACAAACACAAGAGAGGCCAAGATCCACTTCGGGTTCAGGGGCCTTAGCCTGTAACACAATGGTGCCAAAATGGGCTACCAGTTGAAGGCTTCAATTACGATTTATTAATGCTGCCGGTCCTTTTATTGTTTTTGTAGGACAGCAAAGAATATTCTGATTAAAATTCTGGAGGATTAGTCCTATGGTTGTAGGAGAAAAACGAGGAAACTTCGGTTTTGTCCTTCTACTGGGACGCCATCGACAGCCCCAGGTAGCTGAGCTGAGAATGAATGTTACTATTATTGTTTGACTGCGAAGAGAGCATCCCAAGTATCGCTGGAAAGACGCGGTAGAGAGGAGACCTGCACGCGCTTTAGGTAGGTGGATGATTGACGCGAGTTAGCGCAGGACAGGGGGAGCTGGCGTATTTTGGTTTTGTAGGCCAAGATCTGAGCCAGCGAGAAAGAATGAATGTTAGTACCTTCTATCGTCCATGGTGCAGTAGGTAATCGTTCGACGGAGGCTCGGAAGCGTGGGGGCGGGCGTTGCGAATTCGGTACGCAAAGTTTTTTGTTCGAAAGTCCGTTATTGGCTTAATCTTATCTTTAGACAATATTGAGAAACTAATTTCAATATTTTTTATTTTGGTTCAGTAGTTTGGATTTTACAACGTTTCAAAGATACGGTTTTATGACCTTCACGCGACGGTCTGCATACTGTTGGCGGTCATAGAAACAAAACATTTTAGCGCATAAAAACTAAACTACTGGACCAAAATAAAAATTATTCAAATTAGTTTCTCAATATTGTCTAAAGATAAGATTAAGCCAATAACGGACTTTCGAACAAAAAACTTTGCCTTCCGAATTGGCCAGCAATGTGTCGTGACTAGGTACAGTCGGCCACACGGTAGGATACCCCTTTTTGTTCGATTGGCGCCCTTATGCCGCGCGCGGTAAGATCTGCCGTGGGGTATTTGTGACTGTAGCCGACAGTACCTACCTCGTGGCTGTGTCGGAATGCGCGAGATTGGCTTGCAAGCTGCGACGCTTCGGCTTTGTGGCTGTTTACGAGATTTTAATACGTAGAATGTAAGTGAAGTAAAGCGGTCGTCATGGTTGCCCGCGCTCTCAATCGTGGGGCCGAGTTCGATACCCGATGGCGCTTTATACTTTGAGATAGGTATCAGACCAGGCAAAGTGAGTGAAATATTGTGCAAATACTCGATAAAGGGTGATGAAAAAAAATGCGGTAAAAACGCATACATTTTCCTCATACGAGTACCTACTCGTGACGAATTTCGGTTGCGTAGGGACCTTAATGATTAATAGAGTAATGGAGAGATAGAAAACGCTTAAGGTGCTGGGCATAGTGAATTAGCCCGCGCGCAAAGAATAATGCACAAAATCGATTCCTGTATCAAATACACTAAAAAAATCGAAAATATTCACATATCAAACCCTAGAATTAGTTGAGACCTATCTAACACAGCCAGTTTTGTGTTGATATCCATAACAGATTGCAAGATATTTTTATTGAAAAAAAGTGCGCCGCCTATTTTTTTTGAAGCAAAATATCTTCAAAACGTTTATGAATGTCAACACGAAACTGGCTGTTTTAGATAGGTCTCAACTAATTCTAGGGTTTGATATGTGAACATTTTCGATTTTTTTAGTGTATTTGATACAGGAATCGATTTTGTGCATTTTTCGTTGCGCGCGGGCGATGCACTATGCACAGCGCCTTAATAAATTCACACAAACAGATTGTGCCATTGTTAAGAGCAATGTGGGCGCTGAGATTACAAGCTTCGAGGCCACTTTCCTATTGCCTTGTACTCTGTTATGGATTAGACCCCCAAGGGGACTGAGTGTGACAGTGGATCGTGTACACACGACAGCACGTCAGAGTGTACACTTTTGTTGTAGAGTCGCCCGTAACGTAACCGAGTAGAGTACTAGCGTGTAAGGGTGGACGTGCTGTCGTGTGTGTACAGTCGGCCACAGTCTCAGATACCCCTTTTTGTTCGATTGGCACCCTTATGCCGCGCGCGATAAGAGCTGCCATGGGGTATCTGAGATTGTGGCCGGCCGTACACCAAGTAAATGTACTTGTTGTAGTTGTATGTTGTAGCTTGTTAGTGATCATGAGGCTCTAGTACCACTACCAATACTCAAAATGTAGAGTAATAAGTTAATAACTAAAATCTGCCCAAAATCTCGCTTGGTCAAAAATATGATGATCTGATGTCCTTTCACAAGATGCAAGCTGTTTCCGAAATTCATCCTAAATTCACTACAGTCACATTAATTTACGAGATACATTTTGCCACGACAAGAAGAAGGGATTTAAATCAAATGTAAGAATATGGAGTAGGTACGAGTATGTATAAAGCAACAGAAGACAGCTGATTGCAGCAACTCTACAGTAAAGCAAGTCACCAGTATAAAGTGGCATGTTAAACTAAAATAACATAATCAAGTTCCCAGCTCAGGTTTCCATCGCATCCTGCCTGCTGGCCCTAGATAATCAAAATAAATACAGACAGGTTGGTGAGTCAGGCACTGGGGGAGATTACATTCACTATTTACTGCAAACTCCGGCTGTATGACGCGCAAGAGTATCCGACTTCAATCCTACTTCATTTAGTGATACTCAAAACCTACTAGCCAGAGGCTTTGGCCCTCATTGTAGCATTGACGCACACTCAAAGGGTTTTAAAAACTCAGTAGACGAACCTGTATAGGTCAAATTAAATAGCTGACTGAACTGAGTGTAGGCATGTTACAAGTTTAGTAGTTAGATGCTGGAATTTCCTTGCTTGAGAAGCTGCATTTTACACGCAAACATAACTGTTTGTATGGGTTTAGTATGTACCTACTAGCTGAAACTCTTGATATTCATGTATAGAGTGGAGTCAGTTAGAGCTACCCAAGCATTGATAAAATTTTATATGCACCAATTTGATATGCATATTTGATATGCTCGGCATAGTTAAGCCACATAGTTATACTGCAGTTGCAAAATAAAACAAGATAAAAATAAGGGAACCACTTTGTATGCTGCACTAGCCACCAGCCAGTCATTAATAATACCCCATGACTCATCCTTTCCAGAGAGGCAATCATTTTATAACAGGGATGTTTGCAATAGTAACTTATTATGCTGAAGCATGAAATAGTTGTGCTTTGTCAAATCACCTCTGTGTAATGTAAGTCACAATGTTGTAGTAAAAAGTCAAAAGTGCCTTCATTTTTTTGAGAAATTATGGATTGCAGTCAGTACCTACCAATTAGCAAATGAGAAAACCTCGACCTATTTGGCTCATAATTTTGGTTTGAAACGGGTTGAATCGCGGTAAGATAACCATTCAACCCGTTTCAAACCAAAATTATGTGTGGATATTGTGAATCATTCAAAGTTACTATTTGGCTCATTTTCGAACTGTCTCAATTACTTGCCCGCCATTTCATGATGTTTCGATAGACAAAACTCAAGTTATTATCGAAGGAACGTTGATACATACAAACACCAGATTGTTCAAGTAGACTCAGGAACTTCTCTTGCTTGATAGTGTAGTATTTTCAACATACTCTGGTCACAGGCCAGTTCTTTCACAGTCTTTCAAAATTGTGCTTTCTTATAGGGTTTTTTCTCAAATTAACTTAATACTCTGTAGCAACTTTATTTAACTCTCTAATGGTGAAATCAGCTCTCAATTACTTAGACACTCTTAGAACAATAATATCACTTTTAATCACCATGGTTGCAGTTTAACAATTTTCGAATTGATGATAATATGCCCCAGTTGCTGAGGTTTCATTATGTTTTGGTGTGACCATTATGTGCAATATGTTTCTTTATATCCTGTCCAGGCTGTGAATGTTGGAGATAACTTGAGAAAGAAGATTGACATTGCATACCATCCCAACAGATCAGACAGACCCCACAAAAATAAGGTTGTTACTTGGAACAGACCAAAAGGGTATATAAGAGGAAACTGAAGTTGAGCTTAGCAGAACAAGTCTTAAGGGCTCTTTTTCCACCGCCAGTCATCAGCCCCAACACTGAGGACTAGAAGGTTGTTGTCAGACCTAAAAACTAAGGCATTTGCATCTACAAAATGAGATGATTTATACAGCGTCCAGTGACACCTTCACTTACACTAGATGGGTAAAGAGACCACTTGGCGCTGCAGTGCCTGGGACATTGTTTACATTGCAAGCCAAGCAACCTAAACCATCTAAAACAATGTCAGACCTAGGACAAAAGCAATCTCAAGGTATAATGCATGATGATTATTATAGGCAACAAGCGGCTGTTTCTTCAAGTTCCTTGAATTATACATATAGTACCTCAAAGGTTTTGTATTTTTGTTTTTGTCTAGTTTTGTTTGCCGTGGTGTATTTTCTTTTGTCTATCCTCGCTCGCGACTAGAGGCTGAACGAAGTAAACGTGTTACTTCCACGAAAATGATAATTAAAGGGATGCAGTGCTTACCATTCTCGAAGAAAAGTCTCGTACGATGTTTTAGCACTATTTATCACACTTGAACTGCGGAGTTATAAAGCAAAGTTATCTGCAATAAAAGTTTATTCAAAACCAACCAACTTTGCGACTTTGCTTTTGCTGCGAGATTTCTTTCTGACGTTTGTTTGACAGTTTCGTTTTAAAATGGTGGCTAACTTGACGGGATCGTTTACGTTCGTCTGCTAAAAATCTTAGATAACGGAACAAAAAACTTTCCTCTGAATAATGTGAAATCATCAATAATCCATCAGTGATAAATTTTTGTATAATTTATATTTTAAATATAGACAAATATAATGTGTTTTTTTTTTTTTTTGCTGACTTACACACATAGGGCCCCACTTTACCGTACTCATAAAGTACTCATATCATATTGTTTTAACTTTCCAAACGTAACTTTAGTTTTGCAATGTTGGCAGCTCTGGTTACCATGCCAACCAAACATTTGATCTGTGCATTTGACTTTGACATTATACCACAACAAATGAAGTTTCTAATTTTTCTTTCAGCAAAAAGTGTTTTGTTAATATTTTCAATGGGAAGTTTATCCCGGTGGCTCGACGTTGAGGTTGGCTCAGACGACATCGATTTGAACAGCTTGCCTTCCAACTTGGCACTAGTCGATCTTCAAAATGATTCTGAGTACAAACTCGTCGTCGGGGATTTGGGACGCGCCGAAGAAGGCAGCAAAGTTAAGGTATAAACCGCACGACCGCTAAGTTTGTCCAGCAAAATAGTATCTCTGCACACCCCTAAACCAATACTATGTACCCACACAGTCGGCCGCACATCAACGAAGCTAATCAGGCATGCTTATTTAATTTATTCGTTAATGTTTCCAAAAAGAAATTGGAGGATAAACAATAGCTATTTACAAATAGAATTTAGGGTTTCATGATAATTAACTTGTGTACTTCTACGTAGACATTCCTTTGCTCACAGATATTTAAAGGAGCTACGCAAGTGGCTGACGTAGTGCTCCCTGACTTACCGCTGGGCCTAGTCAGCTTCTACACCAGCGAGAGTTCTCCACGGTCGCCACCCGTAGTTGCCGTGGCTTTTAGCTCCTGCGTCTATGTCTATAAGAACATGAAACTGTTCTACAAGTACTATCTGCCTTCATTGGACTTGAGTACTTGTGAAGTTGAAATTTGGAAAGAGGTAAACATTTATTTCTATTTGGTTCTGAGCCACGTCAAGTCTTCTTATCTCTAACACATTATTATCGTCAATTCCCTATATATTTTTTCCATCCGTGGTTGCCTGGAAGAAATTGCTATTAGCAATAAGGCTGCCAATTGTACCTTGTTAAACGGTTTTATTTAGCTCACCCCGTTTGTTTTATTTATTCTTTATTCTTTCTTGGGTCAAATTTAGTAATTCAAATTTCACCCTCTTCCTGTCAACCGATTAATCTGAAATTTTGTATACACTTTGGATTTTGGTGACAATACAATTAGGTTTATTCATTATCATTATAAATTCAAGATGGCCGCCGCTACAAAATGGCGGATAATTTATGTTTTATTAATCCCATCAATATGGGTATCAAATGAAAGGACTCAACAAGCAGAATACAATATACTATAAAAAATTGAAATCCAAGATGGCGGCCGCTACAAAATGGCGGATAACGTAGGTTTTATCAATCCCATCAATATGGGTATCAAATGAAAGGGCTCAACAAGCAGAATACAATATAATATAAAAAAATTAAATACAAGATGGCGGCCGCTACAAAATGGCGGATAACGTAGGTTTTATCGATCCCATCAATATGGGTATCAAATGAAAGTGCTCAACCAGTATAATACAATGTACTATATGAATTAAACAGAATGCGAAATAAAAACTAAAAACTAGAAAATAAAAATAGGTAAAAAAACTTTTTAAGTTAAACGGTTTTATGTTAAACATACATTGCAATGTTTAAGATAAATGTACTAAAAACCAAAAAATAATACAATAGATACAGTCGTGGGAATTATAAACATATGCATAGACTAGACTAAAATAAAACCGTGGGGCACGTCAACTGCCTAATTATAGTGTAAGATTACAAAACAAACATTTTAATCAACGATTGTAGACAATTGACGTGCCCCACGGTTTTATTTTAGTCTAGTCTATGCATATGTTTATAATTCCCACGACTGTATCTATTGTATTATTTTTTGGTTTTTAGTACATTTATCTTAAACATTGCAATGTATGTTTAACATAAAACCGTTTAACTTAAAAAGTTTTTTTACCTATTTTTTTTTAGTTAAGTAATTTTTTCTTGTCTGTAATTTTATTGGTGTACAATAAAGAATATTTTATCTTATCTTATCCTTTCAGCTAATAGATACAAAGAACCATTTACCAGAAATCATCAGCAGTCTCACGGCAAATCTAAAAGCCATACCGAACCAATACCTAAGTGCCCAATCTCTGAAATTCCTCTCACTACCTGAAGATGACAAGTTAGACTACTTGGAACAGACACCGCGGGTACCGAATAAGGATAAGACTGAGGTGACTTGTACAGCGACGTTGAAACATTCCTCAATCGATAAGTACTCAGCGAGTTGTCTAGTCATTGGTACGGAAGATGGGGATGTTATAATATTGGATCCGCAGTCGTTCAATCCATTATTTCAGGTAACTAGTCATTTTCAACATTGTTTGAATGAGATAAGTGTGCTTATTCTGTAAAAAAAACCGCACAGTTGTTAGTCCTCAAAACCGGTTTATATGCGGTTTTTTTTACAGAATAGGCACTGATTTGATGGTGTCTAACCCTCGAACTTTACACAGGCGAAACTTTGTGAAAGTAAACGGACACCATATCAAATGGTGACAACAGGGTTGTTCTCCGTTGACTACCGCATCACAGTCGCTACAAGGTGCATAGTATAATTCAAACTAAGTGCACTGTTGTTGGCATAATGCACATAATGTTTGTCCTGTGTGTGTCCAATACAAGGACCCAATAGCACCCAGTAGCACCTTAACTCACACTGGGGTAAACACAGATGGGTAAAGTGACCACTTGGACACAGCTGTGCCTAGGACACGTTTAGTTGTAGTAGGCTTGCTTAATATGCCCAAATATTTTATAGATCCCTGACTTACACCACACATAACATTCCAGTTACCTAGCTAGAACTTGCTTTTTTTGCACCCATACCCATAACTTTATACAAGGTGTTACAAAAGATCCTAAGTATTTAGTTTATTCATAAGTTTCAGAGTTTGTATCTGGTTCCAGAGAAAAATGCGTGTGTCTTCTAAAAAGGGAGTGGAAGAAAGGGCGCATTCTGTTCAACACGGATGAACACATCATTGCTATTGAGGTGATGACCAATGACCACAGTGTGATGGTCATCTGCACTGACAACACCATGGCTTGCTACAGTAGGAAGGTTTGTATAACCAAAGAGCATATAATACAGTATAACTTACCTATTTACTCCTGCAACTTGACCAAAATGTTTCGTAAGCACTGTACATTTTATATTGATTTGTGTTTCACTCAATTTTTTCTATGTCTGGATTGCAGACTAGTTTCGACGTCGTCCGAAAGTCTTATTCACGGAGGAGAGACTCGCGCCGTAAGCTAGCGTTCTATCACTGCGGGCTCGTTGACATTGCGCCCGCAAGTTCCGGTGTGGAGGGTGGGCGCGAGCATCGTCTCCATGAATAAGACTTCCGGGCGAGGTCGAAACTAGTCGGCTATCTCGACGATTATAAAGTTATTTGAACAACATGGTTTTGATAAATCGCGCATAAAAACTGCTACTAATTGATTTTCTGCCTTCCACTAATTACCATCCGATAACCGATGTGATCCAATGTGATGATGTGAGTTTGAGTGTATTTCTGCACCCATTGATTCGAACTAATGTTTTCCAACAATATGTACCACAAATGTTTTTCTTTTTTCCTGCACAGGGTACGAAGCAATGGTCGACAATACTGGAGCATCGGCCTATAGCAATGACTCTGCTGCCAATCATGCATCTGGGCGTGACGTTGGTCGGAGTTGCTCTGGCGTCGGGACATGTGCAGCTGTACGATGGAAAAGCCCAAGTCGACAGTATGTTTGTGCGCGGTGAGTGCGATTGTGGACTCTATAGCTTAGGTAATACTGGAGCATAGGCTTTTAGCAATGACGCTGTTGCCAATCATGCATCTGCGTGCGACTTTGGTCGGAGTTGCTCTGGCGTCGGGACATGTGCAGCTGTACGATGGGAAGGCCCAAGTCGACAGTATGTTTGTGCGCGGTGAGTGCGATTGTGGACTCTACATATGTATAGCTTAGGTAATACTGGAGCATAGACTTAGCAATGACGCTGCTGCCAATCATGCCATCTGGGCGTGACGTTGATCGGAGTTGCTCTGGGCGTCAAGCTAGCCAGCTTTTTGATGCAAGATAGATTTATTTTTGGGCAAATGGTGACTTTGCCACTCAAGTCATTCAGTCGTTTATGTAATGGCTATCTGTGCTGGTCCATTACTTACCTCCGAACACCGAAGTAAATCCCATAGAATCCGCATTACGTATAAAATCACAATAAAAACTTGTCCCCACAGAAACAAAAGATATCAGCAATAGAACAATACGAAACATCATTTCGACCATACGTCTAATATTCAAATGTCAACCTTATTGCATTAGCAATAAGGCTGTACAGTTTTACTTTAATTGCATGGACTACGAGCAAATAAGCTCCCAAAGGCAATTTGGGCATCTATTTTTCCAGACACATTTCAGAGTTCTATGTTGTATCTAGTTTTATCCTTGATCGAAGCCTCCGAATCCGAAACTCGTAATGGTACCTACAACTTGAGTGTCAACATCAAGCGATTCTAAACTGTCGTGTAGTTAACGATGAGGTAAATTTTCGCTCGTATTTTTCAGATGTGGTATCAGTTATGAAGTTTGGCCAGTTGGGGCAAGAAGAGCATGTCCTTGTTATTATTACTGCAAGTAAGTGTTAATTTAATATCTTGCTTCAATTTCTATCTATCCAGCCCAGTATGCACGCGAGAAAGGGTTTAGTCGAGGCTGAAATGGCAGTTTCTTGCCGACAGTGGCTCGAATAACCGATATTTTTGACTTTTTTCTTTATTTACCTAGCGATATCCTAAAATGTTTCAACGAAATGCAAATTATTGCTAACCAATCAATTGCAGGTGCTCAAGCTTAGTAGTATTTTGTAATGCTGCAAGCGTAGCATAAGGCTAGGTTAGGCAGTAGAGACATAAAGGGTTTAAGGGTTCTCACTCTTTTGTTTGACCTAGAGCGGGATAGACAGAGTTATAAACCCATAGATACGCTCTAACCCAGCCTCGTGTTACCACAGCGACCTTTGTACTGAAAGTACGCCAGAGGGGCATCAGAGGGGGTAGAATCTCTCAAAATATGTAGTCAATTAAACTTCACTTTCACCGAATTTAACACTCGTTTTATTTAGTTTTTAATTTTTTGCAAAGTTTTCAAGATCGAGATTTTTTAAAAATATCATTTTTTGTTTAGTAATGTATAAAATATAGTGCTCGTGCACACTTAAGAAAACATTACCTTGTCTTCTTTCTTCAGATGGAAACCTGATGCTGAAGATCCTCAAACGCACGGCGGACTTCAGCGTCCACGCGACGGCGGCGGAGGCCTCGCACGGCGCTACCAACCCGCAGAGCCGGCCCTGGCTCATACCGAAGAAGTCCAAGCTGTTTCTCGAACAGTCCATGCGCGAACGGGAGAACGCTGTTGGTTAGTCTATCATCATCATCATCATCAGCCTGTTAGCACCCACTACTGAGATCGGTTGGCAGACCACCAGCCAGATGGTCCGACGACATAGCCAAAGTTGCCGGTAAACAGTGGTTGCGCCTGGCGCAGGCTCGGGATAGGTGGCGTGAGCATGAAGATGCCTTTACTCAGCAGTGTGTGGTTAGTCTATAGTTTGGCCCTTTATATCTATGTAAGATAGGATTTTAGCGGGTGATCTTGCTCCTCACTATAAAGGGAATTTTCCCGCCAAACAGGGACCTTAGCCTGTAACGCAATGGCGTGTCGATTGCGTCCCAGCAGAAGGACAAAACCATTTCCTCGTTTTTCTCCTTCAACCAGAGAACTAATCCTCTAGAATTAGAATCAGAATATTCTTTGCTGTACTACAAAACCATTTAAAGGACCGACAGCATTAATAGATCGTAATTGAAGCGGTCAACTGGGAGCCGATTTTGGCACCATTGCGTTACAGGCTAAGGCCCCAGATGTTATGCTTGGGGACCGGCCGGGTCCAACTGAACCTAGTTGGACGTTCCTTAAATACTCATCTACGATAAACATTTTGCTGGCGCGATGCAGGATTGTAGCGAGTAGCGTTTGACAGCTCGCGTATTAGCAGTTTCCTGGGCGCCCGAAAGGGTCGCTACAAGATGATTTAAACCTACAGCTGCAAGTGTGATACATTAGATGGGTGAAGTGACCATTAGGGGACGCTGCAGCTTATCAGACACTACTTTCTCTAAACAATACATGTCCTCATCATCATCAACATCATCAGCCCACCTCTGCCCACTGCTGGGTATAGGCCTTTTTCCCCTCGCGACACCTCTCACGGTCCCTCGCCATCCGCATCCATGGACCCTCCGCCGCAATGACGATGTCGTCCGACCATCGGGCTGCTGGTCTTCCCACTGATCGCCGTCCAATACTCTGCCTCCATTTTGCGATTGCCCTTGTCCACCGGCCATCTTCATGTCCTAGATATAAGTTACTGTATGCATGTTTGCAGGTTTGCCTGCTGTATACCATCTTCTTAGTTGACCTAAGCCGCAGGTTTCTTGGGATGTTTTCCTTTACAGTTAGTCGTATATCATCCGTTGTAATAAATAGCTTAACTTAGCTGTCAGGATGGTATAGGTGCTGGGCAAGGCTACTCATCTAAAACAATGTCCCAGGCACTGCAGCGCCTAGTAGTCTCTTCACCCATCTAGTGTGAGTGAAGGTACCACTGGCCGCTGTATAGATCATCTCGTTACGTAGATGCAAAGGCCTTTATGTTAGAAATAGCAGAGGAGCTCAAAATAGCAAAACTTTAAACACCGCCATTTTCCTTTCCCGCAGCAATGCACGATATGTTCCAGAGGGAGCTCAATCGACTTCGCTTGACGGCCGCGAAGACACTTCTAGAAGCCTATCAGAAGTCTGATAACTCTATTGGTGTGGGAGCTTTGGAACCTATACGACTTTCAGCTGAGGTAAGGCATTGGGATTTTTTCGTTTCTCAAAATAGTCTTCATAGTGTATGTCAGCCTAGGCAAGCCAGCTATTAAGCCTTGCTTTTAGTGCATTGGCTGAATAAAACAGACTTCTCCTGCTACCGCAATAAAATACATGGTGGTCCATTTTTTTTTGCTAGAGGGCATCATAACTGATCGTTTAGAACAAACTTATGTTCTTCCAAAATGTATAGTTTAGGAACTATGATGTTATGGCGTCCAAGAACTGGACGACGGTCGGTGGGCAGACCAGCAGCCCGATGGTCGGACGACATCGTTGTGTCGGCGGAGGGACCATGGATGCGGATGGCGAGGGACCGTGAGAGGTGGCGTGAGGGGGAAAAGGCCTATACCCAGAAGTGGGAAGAGGTGGGCTGATGATGATGATGATGATGTAAGTTTTGTAAAATTCCCCGACTTTGTTGGGCCTCTCCACCGCAACAAAAGGTGCTAGTCGGACTCGCGCTCTGAGGGTTTCGCTCGTATGTACACACCACAGCACGTCGACCCTTACACGCTATCACTCTACTCGGTAACGTTACGGGCGACTTTACAACAAGAACGTAAAAAAATAAAATTTTGCGGCACATCTCCTATTCTTACGAAGTTATTTTCGACATAAGGCACGAGATTTTTGCGAGATGTTTGCCTTTTTCGCTCGACATGTCTCGATTGGTCGGGAGCAGTCGAGATTGAAATGACTTCGAGATGAGTCGAATGCGAGATTCCCGAAAATTAGCCCCCCAGTGTACATGAGATACTGGTTTGCGGTTCAGCCAGCCTAACTAAGCCTTACCCCTTCAAGATGACTGCACGCGCGGTGCATAGTAAATTAGCCCGCGCGCAAAGAAAAATGCACAAATCTGATTCCTGTATCAAAGACACTAAATAAATCGAAAATGTTCACATAACAAACTCTAGAATTCGGTGAGACCTATCTAACACAGCCAGTTTCATGTTGATATCCATAACAGATTGAAAGATATTTTGCTTGAAAAAAAGTGCGGCGCCTATTTTTTTTCAAGCAAAATATCTTCAAAACGTTTATGAATGTCAACACGAAACTGGCTGTATTAGATAGGTCTCGCCTAATTCTAGGGTTTGATATGTGAACACTTTCGATTTATTTAGTGTATTTGATACAGGAATCGATTTTGTGCATTTTTCTTTGCGCGCGGGCTATTCACTATGCACCGCGCCTTAAAATGCAGTGTGTGTCAGAACACTGTGAAACAAACAATGGACAATGGACATGTTTGTGTAAAACGTTGCCGCGTCTGTTCCCGCAGGTGGAAGGTCTGGGGCCAGTGTTTCGCGTGACGCTGCTCGTGCAGAATACTTCGTCGGACAGGGCGGTGGTCGGGCTCGCCGTCCTGTTCCACGTGCATGACACCAGCTACAAGGTCGCCAAGCCCTATATCAAGGTGAGGAACTTTCGATCTTCTTAGACCCGTAATATCCATTCTCGACTCGGGGCGCCGCGCCGCAAACGCAGGCCAAGATAAATTTATTGCGTCGTGAGACAGATCCCTCTAGGCTACCTACAGCGTACAATGGCACCTTCTTCAGTAACTGAAACCGTTAAATCGATATAAAAATGTGCAGTGCTTACGAAAGTTTAAGTTTTAAAACCTTTACTCACACTAAAGTGACCACTCGGGCGCTGCAATGCCTGGGAATTTGTGGTAGGCTTGCGCAGCAGCTTAGTCCGCCCTAGCCCACAGGAATGACAAGTGTCAATACGCGCGGAGCCAATTAAGCGCGGGTTTCCTCACGATGGTTTCCTTCACATTAGCGAGGCGTTCCTAACCTAGGGGGAATTGATAATCAAGGCATGGGCTGAATCGCCGCGCCCGCCGGTTGCAAAATTAAATGCCTTATTCCGAAGTTTTGGCGGCGTTACAACTGCTGTGGACTTGAGGTTGCCATGTCTAAAGACGATAAGCCCAGTCTATATAAACTCTAAAACTAACAAACTAGTAGTTCGCCCTGAACTGTGAACTCGCGATTACACGCGATCACCGTTACAGATGTGTAACTTTTTGCTAAAAACATTAGCGCAGGCGCACGCTTTGCATATTAACTGTACAACCCCATATCTCGGCAACCCCTCGACCGATTTGACTCATGTTCGAACTTAAAAATACTTTTAACCTACCAAATTTCATAACGTTTAGACCAAATTTACTCAAGTTATCGTCGAACGAACATTCATGCATACAAACATACATACGAACGCCGGATTGTTCCATCCAATAGACTCGGAGAACTTTTCTCGCTTCGCTTGCTCGTTCAATTATGTCTTATTTTACCTCCACCAGGTACCGATACTCTCGCCGGGCAGCACGCTAAAGTTCCCGACCAAAATTGAGGAGGTATTCGCCGGCGACGTCAACCCCGATGTGTTCTTTCGCTCGGTGACCGGGCAGGGCGGCGAGCGGTCTCTTTTGAAGATCCTCCTATTGAAAGACTCCAGGCAGAGCCCAGTGCTAGCCGCCACCGTCCAGATGCCCCCTACCGACCCTATGATGCTGCCCTATGATAAGATCACTGACAGTGCTGGGTTTGGGCAGTAAGAAGGTTCATTGTTGGGTTTAATATCTTATCTTACTAGTGGTTCGCCCCGAACTTTGAACTCGCGACCCCATATCTCAGCAACCCCTCGACCGATTTGGCTCATGTTCGAACTTAAAAATTCTCTTTACCTCATTTACCTGCCTACCAAATTTTAAGACGATCCGACTAAATTTACTCAAGTTATCGTCGAACGAACATTCATACATCAATACATACATACATACAAACATACAACGCCGGATTGTTCCAGTAGACTCGGAGAACTTCGCTCGCTTCGCTCGCTCGTTCTATAAATAAACTATTTGTTCGCCCCGAACTATGAACTCGCGACCCCATATCTCAGCAACCCCTCGACCGATTTGGCTCATGTTCGAACTTAAAAATTCTCTTGGTCTCATTTACCTGCCTACCAAATTTCATGACGATCCGACTAAATTTACTCAAGTTATCGTCGAACGAACATTCATACATACATACAAACATACATACATACATACATACATACAAACATGCAAACGCCGGATTGTTCAAGTAGACTCGGAGAACTTCGCTCGCTTCGCTCGCTCGTTCAATAACTAGTGGTTCGCCCCGAACTATGAACTCGCGACCCCATATCTCAGTAACCCCTCGACCGATTTGGCTCATGTTCGAACTTAAAAATTCTCTTGGCCTCATATACCTGCCTACCAAATTTCATCACGATCCGACTAAATTTACTCAAGTTATCGTCGAACGAACATTCATACATACATACATACATACATACATACATACATACATACATACATACATACATACATACATACATACATACATACATACATACATACATACATACATACAAACGCCGGATTGTTCCAGTAGACTCGGAGAACTTCGCTCGCTTCGCTCGCTCGTTCAACTAGTGGTTCGCTCCGAACTATGAACTCGCGACCCCAGTTACAGATGTGTAACTTTGCTTACGCCATTCGCGCAGGCGCGCGCGCGCTTTGCATATAAACTATACAACCCTATATCTCGGCAACCCCTCGACCGATTTGGCTCATGTTCGAACTTAAAAATTCTTTTAATTTCGTTTACTCGCTTACCAAATTTCATAACGATCCGACCAAATTTACTCAAGTTATCGTCGAACGAACATTCATACATACAAACATACAAACATACAAACGTACAAACATACAAACATACAAACATACAAACATACATACATACATACATACATACAAACGCCGGATTGTTCCAGTAGACTCGGAGAACTTCGCTCGCTTCGCTCGCTCGTTCAATTAGTATGGGGCCAGGCCCGGGGCACTTCGACGCAGTGGTGTTGTTTGTGTCACCCCCATCCTTATTCCTGGGCCCTTAGCCTGTAACGCAATGGCGGGTCAATGGCGTTCCGGCAGAAGGACAAAACCGGGCTCTCCTCGTTTTTCTCCTACAACCAGAGAACTAATCCTGTAGAATTAGAATCAAAATATTCTTTGCTGTACTACAAAAACACTAAAAGGACAGACAGCGTTAGCAAATCGTAATTGAAGTCGTCACCTGACAGCCCATTTTGGCACCATTGTCTTACAGGCTAAGGGCCCAGCTCAGGAGTTGTAAGCGGTCATAGTTAACTAGTGGTTCGCCCCGAACTATGAACTCGCGACCCCATGTAAACTTAACAACCCCATATCTCAGCAACCCCTCGACCGATTTGGCTCATGTTCGAACTTAAAAATTCTCTTGGCCTCATTTACCTGCCTACCAAATTTCATGACGATCCGACTAAATTTACTCAAGTTATCGTCGAACGAACATTCATACATACATACATACATACATACATACATACATACATACATACATACATACATACATACATACATACATACATACATACATACATACATACATACAAACGCCGGATTGTTCCAGTAGACTCGGAGAACTTCGCTCGCTTCGCTC
Source organism: Zelleria hepariella (assembly GCA_949319315.1). Lineage (NCBI taxonomy): Eukaryota > Metazoa > Arthropoda > Insecta > Lepidoptera > Yponomeutidae > Zelleria > Zelleria hepariella. The sequence goes on from OX439384.1 coordinate 8,846,503, forward strand.
GCTCGTTCAAATATTCTTCTTAGGGGGCGTCCAACGCAATCAAGCCCTTATTTATCGTATCTACACTAAAACTACGCATTTTGATAAATCTTACGCAAGATTAGGGGAAGAGGCGGTCGGTCTAAATCTCACGATATCTCACCAAGGGGTTCGAAAAATTTGAAAAATGACCTCTCGTATTTGGCTATGCAGAACCCCTTGCTAGCTGCCACTGTCCAGGATGCTACCTAGTCTTTGAAAAAGATCAAAAATAGACGTTGTAATCTTTAGTTTCAATCTATCGTGTTGACAACAAAGATGAATAACTTTTCGTGACATTTGGCATTGTCCTTTTTCTGAATGTGAATCATCAAGCCACGTCCTCTACATTCTGCACGATGTACAACTAGGATACCTCATTGTTCTTATCGCTTGCCGCATAAGGTTGTCAATCGAACAAAAAGGGGTATCCTGGCATGTCACTTTGTGTGCCTACCCGCTTATCACCTTCCACGTAGCGTTATTCAATGATATTGCAAAGTCAGATTACGTATAAGTATGTGTGTATTATTGTGGTGTTTGGATGTCATCATGTTATAAATAAACCTAGTCGAGTGTTAGAAAATTAAGAGCTTGTTTTTGTTAGATACTAACCTACTTACCTTCTTTACTATCTCTACATAATTATGATGGTGATATCGGAAATAACTACTTTAACCCGTGTCATTAAAGAAAACATTTAGGACGGAGTTAAAAACCTAGCGTTGTCTCGCTTTGACTGTATTAATTAGAGCGAGAGGGCGAGTATTTTGAATTCCATCCTAAATGTTTTCTTTAGTGACACGGGTTATACTACTTATACTAAACTAAGGCCTTTTCGCATCTACGTAATGAGATTATTTATACAGCGTCCAGTGGCACCTTCACGCACACTAGATGGGTGAAGAGACCACTCGGCGCTGCAGTGCCTGGGACATTGTTTTAGATGGAGTAGGCTTGCCCAGCACCTATACCATCCTGACAGCTTAGTCGGCCTAGCCCACAGGAAAGACAAATCAATACGTATGGAGCCAACTAAGCCGCGGGTTTCCTCACGATGCTTTCCTTCACCATTAGCGAGTGGTGGTGGTGGTCTAGTGGGTAGAACAGTGGACTCTGAAGCAAGAGGTACCCGGTTCGATTCCCAGTGCGGGCATGTATCTATGACTTTGTTTAATTTCAAAGTTACGTACATTTGTGAATTTGTAGTAGCAATATAGGAAATATGCAATAAGTAAGTCGTATGGAAATAGGGTTGGTAGGTAGATACGTTAGGGATTTCAAATTCATTGTCGGTTATCCATCCGACTGGTTATCCAAATCGTATCCAAAGAGTAAAGAGCCGAATCCAAACTGCCATCGCATGATTAGATGATTAGATTAGAGCCTGTAACAACCGCCCGCAGTGAAACAAAATGCACAAGCAGTTTAAAAGAGTCGCAACTCGTGAGTAATTAAGTCTCTGGCTAGGTGGCTATCGTCGAGGATCAATATTATCAGGTAGGCACTTAGTAAATTAAATATGTATTATTATCTTTGTTAGAGACAAAAATGTACTGCTTGATATCTAGCTGGGTAAATCCAGGGATTCATATGATAACCTTCCGTCGTGCCCACCCACACCTCCGAAGGTCACCAAATTCGAATTAAGGTTCAACGAAAGTAGACGTGAGAGCGACGAAAGTAGAAGTAGTGGCGGGAAAGCCGAAATTTTACAGTTTATTCAATTTTGTAGCTAAACCGAGATATTTTTGTTCAGCGGTTTTTGTTTCACGACAAAAATACGATTTACCTATCACGTCTAGACACAACGACATTGTATGACCTTTGAGATTATAGTTTCTGTATTTGTGAGAACTTTGTTAACTGTTCTTAATGCCACCATAGGGACATCATTAAAATTTGTTCCATAAGACATTTGGGCCCTATGGTAGGTAGAGTCGTCAAGTAACTTGGTGCTTTTTGGTAATTTTTTTCTGTCATATCGAATTGAGTGCCTACTGTCTGCTTATTCTGTAAAAAAACCGCACTCTTGCTAGTCCTAAAAAAACCGGTTTTAAAAGATTGTTATTTCGATAAGAACTTTTTTACAGCAAATAAACCGGTTTTGAGCACCAGCAACAGTGCGGTGTTTTTTAAAGAATAAGCACACTGGTCTAGGAAACCCGGGATTGACCCACCCTTTAAACCTAACCGAGGAAAAGGTTTGCTATAAAACTTGCGAAAACCTTATCAATTCGCGAAAACATGGAGGTGTGGTACTTTTACTGACTGATAAGTCTGAACTGAAGTGGTCAGCAAATATTAGGTGTTGTTGCCTTCAAGGAAATTTTTCAGTTGACCTAATTTACCCTTTTCGAACGTTATCTCTGATAAGATTTGTTTTTCCCGTGGGGTCGATTCTATTGCTTACCAGGGCCCTTAGCCTGTAACACAATGGTGCCAAAATGGGCTGTCAGGTGACGACTTCAATTACGATTTGCTAACGCTGTCTGTCCTTTTAATGTTTTTGTAGTACAGCAAAGAATATTTTGATTCTAATTCTAGAGGATTAGTTCTCTGGTTGTAGGAGGAAAACGAGGAGAGCCCGGTTTTGTCCTTCTGCCGGGACACCATTGACATGCCATTGCGTTACAGGCTAAGGCCCCTGAATTAACTTGGGTATTTTCTTGTGTTAGGTACCCATTATAGATATAAAGAGCATGGAGCAGAATTTGCACAGCAATATACTAAATGTGTATTATGTATAACATTATGGTGCAATTTCGCCAATTTGAGATAAAACCAATGACTTTGTAACACAAAATAATAGTCATCAGTGCAGCGCTCGAAAAACTAAGCTACTCGTAAGCTAACTATTTGCCATTGCCCGCCATTAAGTTACAGGCTAAGAGCCCAGCGGGGGGAGCATGACTTTTATCGAGGCGGATTTATCCAACAAAATGCTGATAAACCGCCATTTTGTTGGATAAATCCGCCTCGATAAAAGTCATGCTACGGGGACTGGTCAGCCCTTGTGTATAAAGGGGGTATCTACCAGCTCTACACCGTGCAATTTTAGTGGTTTTAAAGCCGAAGGTATTTAGTTGCACTCGTGATTCTGAGCCAAATTCCAAAATTTTACTTCAAAACGAGCGAAAAAAAAAAACACTTCCCAATATAAACGGCTATCGCCAATCGACACCATTTGTATGGAGAAGTGAATTTTTTTTTCGCGCGCCTTGGAATGAAATTTTGTAATTTGGCTCAGAATCACCAGTGGAACAAAATACCTTCGGCTTTAAAACCACTAAAATTCCACGGAGTATAGCAAATAGGGTATGTCTTAAGAGACTAGATAAGCCTAGTGACAAATCGGCGTGTAGCTAAGCTAACTACAGTAGGTAGGTACTTACCTCACCTACTACTAGGACTAAACTCTATAATGGGAAAGTGCGTTTGCGCCCTACTCAGGAAATGCTCAATCACTGCAGGAAATAGGAATCCTCTTGGGGTTATGATGAGGTAGGTTCAGTTTATTCATAGGCACTTGATAGATACAATTTTGCGCTCCGGACCGTAGGATAGCAGTACCTAAGACAAACTGTTGGTTGGTATACTCCAATCAGTACTTACACGAAATTTTAACTTGAATATTAAGAACAATAGGTAGATGGCAAGGGAATATTGCGGTGTCGGACGACTCTATCATTATAATGATAGTAGGTAATGCTAAAGTAGAGGTCACGCCTACCCATCAGTGTTCAGACAGTATTTAGAAATAGTTCTCTATCGCACAAATAAAACAATGCTTTAGTCAGTTCAGGCTAGCGTATAGTCCTAGGTTAATATTACCTAGAGTTTACCTCGCTCACTCCCATACTAGTGGTTCGCCCCGAACTGTGAACTCGCGACCCCATATCTCAGCAACCCCTCGACCGATTTGGCTCATGTTCGAACTTAAAAATTCTCTTTGCCTCATTTACCCGCCTACCAAACAACGATCTGACCAAATTTACTCAAGTTATCGTCGAACGAACATTCATACATACAAACATACAAACCTACAAACATACATACAAATATACATACATACATACAAACGCCGGATTGTTCCAGTAGACTCGAAGAACTTCGCTCGCTTCGCTCGCTCGCCCAAGTGGATACCTACCTAGAGTCTAATTTAGATAACTCTAAGTGTAATCAAATGATGACGATCGTATTTACAAAATTCTTAGAATAATTTAATAGTTCGGGGACAATTTAGAGGCCTTCACAGGTTTTCCACATAAATCCTGTAACAGAAATATTCATCGGTTTCTAGATACCTACTTATTTAAGCTCTCCTTTAAAGCGGATAGACCACGCCGGCTCCAACACAGAAAGCCATAAATACAGGACCGTTACCCAAGATACTATTATATTGCCCAGTATAAACCAGCGGATAAACCTGCGGATTACTGTATTTTGAGATAAGGAGCCAAACTTTTGGCCGATGATAGCGTTTACAACGCCTTAGGGTTGGCAAAATGTTTTTAAAAATAAATTAATAGTCAAGTAAGTACCGTAGGTAGGTACTTCTTTTTAGTTTTTTTCAAGCAATAACCCGTTACAAAGGGTAAAAAAAAATCGCTCGGGACATGACTAGAACCCGCAACCTTTAAAGCAATAGAACTAAGTTTTCGAAAATCAAAAACAAAAATCGCTGAACAAAAATATCTCTGTTTAGATACAAAATTAAAATACTGAAAATGTGCATTTTACGCCAAGCTACATTCGTTATTTTTTTTTACAGGGCGTTAAAAGACCGCCAACAAAGCGGGAAACCACGTATTGTCCTCATCATAAGAAACATTTTTGCCCAAGAAACTATGCCTGGGAAATCAACGGTTTCTGAGATAATGAAGTTCAAAGTTGGACTTTTCAAAACTTTTTTTTGCAGAAATGTATTCAGTATCTTGTTCTTAACATACCTTCTCAAGAAGCCATATGATAAATATGAATATTTCTTACAAAAATCGACGTTAAAATTGCAACCCGCAATGTATTCTAAACATCGTAACATAACGCTTGCGCAATATGACTACTGTGCGTTACACGTCCATTGCGTGATAGAATATTTTTCAAAATTATAACCTTAAAAACCAAAATCATTTCCCAGCAATAATTTATCGAAAAAGTACTTTGTTTTGGTGTCTAGTGTGCATGGCTTTCGGGTCTGTTGGTGGTCTTTTAACACCCTGTATAGTTAATATTTAATTACATTAAAAAAAAAATTATATACAAAGTCAAAATATCGTAAACTGAAAGCATGATAAATTGATAATAGTCAATGACATTCTAATATAATAGTACTGCCGTCGTAATTGATAACACAGTAACTCGACAAAAGACGTTTTGAGAAAAACGCGGTTAAAGTTTTGTTGTTAAATTTTATTATTATGAACAAACCAATTAACAAGGATTACTGTTTGTAATTTTTTATGTTGATAAATAATTAAAACTTCAATTCGGCATCAAAATTTCTCAAATTTTATAGTTGTATAATTAATTAAATTAGATAATGTGTTTTAAACTAGGATAATTAATTTAAACAATATCATATTTTTAAGCTTGTTTTTGTTTGGTTACTGTGTTTTAAGCAAGTTTTACTCATTACTGTGTTTTAACCATGTAAAGATGATAGTAATAGGGAAATTGCAACACAGTAACTTTATACTTGCTGTGTTTAAGGCTCCGTATAAGGCTAACTAGCGCCACCAATGTTAAAAAAATCATATCTTCCTTTAGAAGAAGTTTCTGAAAAAATCCTAAGATGAGCCTATGCGCCGTGCTTTTCTAGATTTTTAAGTGTAGATACCCTCTTCGAAATTTACTTTTAAGCTAAAAAATTTTCGATAACCGCCAAAAGCGGCCGTTTTTGGCGGTTATCGGAATTTTTTTAGCTTAAGACTAGAAATTGAGTTGGGTACCTTCACTTAAAAATTTAGAAAAGCATGGCGCATGAGCTCATCTTAGGATTTTTTCAGAAACTTCTTCTGAAGGAAGATATGATTTTTTCAACATTGGTGGCGCTAGTTAGCCTTATACGGAGCCTTAAGCTTAATACAAGTAGCGTTTGTGACTTAAATCAAATCCTAGTAAGTGAAGATGCTGGTTTTAAAGCTAATTTATAGGAAGATTCTCATAAGTGAAATTATAGTATCTAAATATACTGTGTTCTAAGCTTGTGTTTGTACATTTTTTTATTACTTAATACTAGGGCGATTTTAGTCTTAACAATGAAATTGCCTTAGTTTTGCTGAAAATATATAAAACAGTAAAACGCCATCATGTCAATTAAATGTTATTTATTAAATCTTTCTTCCAAATCAACAAGGTTCAGTGTCTAAAACTAAGGTGTAAAATGAAAATATCAGATCAAATTATTCTCAAAATCAAACAAATCATCAAATAACGAAAAAATTTCCGTGAATTTCGAATGCAAGCCCAGCAAGCATTGCTGGCAGGCGATATTAAGCCTAGCTGCAATGATTTTTGCCCGAATAAACTAAAATAAATTAAAATCTATTGAAATAAAATTTCTTCCAACTCCAATTTTTCGACTTTGATCGCGAATTACTTGAATAAAAATCCCATAAAGTGACAAGTTTTTTATACTATTCTAAGCACTAAAGCTTTGGAAAAGTTAAAACATTTAAAAAAAGTCCTTCACACCTCTACTTAATTTTTTCTCCATGCTAAGTATTTACTAACTATTTCAGTGATGATTTCTCAAGAACAAATTTTTTGAACTTTGGTTCAAAATTGCAGTGATTTTTAGGAGTCCATAGCTAATCATTATTTTGTCGGTAATAGATAAATTATCTGAGACCCTAAAGAATAAAAAATATCTCTGACACCTCAAAAGAATAAAAAGTTACTAAATAAAATCCAATGCCAGGTTTTTTTTCAACAAAAACCTAAAATCCTCATATTTTCTAAACGTGGCTGAACATACGAGTACAAGGGGGTGATTCAGGTAGCCCTTGGTGTCAGCTATCTTTTATTTCTAGATTTTCTCGCTTGACGTCTATGTTTGGGCCACCCTGTATAGGTAATATCCTAAAGAACCCAAGTGCAACCGACTTACTTTCGTGAGAGATTCTCGTTACTTTCCCCACGTGAGAGACTACAGAAAACGTGTGATACCAGACCTTACAGAAGCTTACAAGTTCCACGTTGGAACCGAATTCTAATCGAACTCTTTCACGGTGAGTGCTGCTCAACTGTGGAACTCTCTTCCAAAGCCGATCAGAGACTGTCCCTCCGTAGCGTGGTTTAAAGTCAAACTCAAAGAGCACTTCCTTTCAATATAATATCTTAGCGTAAGTTTATGTATTGTAAGTCATTACCCGCAAGTAACTTTATTAATTTGAATTGCATTACTCTATTAAATTATACATCTAGTTTTTTCTTTAATGAAAGTATTCGGGTATACATGTACTTGTTTGTTATCAATTACTTCACATTATAATATTTCACATTTTATTTGACTGGCTGGAAGAAATTTCTATTGAGTACGTAATTTCTCACCTTTGTTATTTAAGTTTTTATTTTGTCCAATAAAGTTTATAAATGATATTTAATATGTATATAAAGTGTAAAGTACACTAAAGTAGGTATCCATCGTTTTTTAAACGGAAAGCGTATAGACATAGATTAAAATCTATAAAAACGACTGATAACAAAAAAGACGAAATCGGATAATATTAAGGGGTAGCAAAACAGTTTTTTCGTTTTCTTCGTTTGTATGAGCGTGACCGTGCCTTTCACAATCCTATGAAGACGTTTTAAAGTTTTATTTTATATAATTCATATCGGACCATTCTGTATAAGTAAAGTAAATATTTCTGCCTTAAATATTGATTGTGTCGTGGTGTGGCGATGGCGCGGTGCTCCCGCGCCAGTTGTCAACAACATACAACATACAACGCTCCTTCTGTATCCCCTTACCCAAAATGTAGTTTATAACACAGTAAGTTCAAACTATATTAAGCTTATAACACAGTAAGTACTTAGTTACTGTGTTCTAGCCAAGTTTCTTCGAAAAAAAATTTAAACCTGTAGGCACTTAAAACACAGTAATTGAGATACTGTGATTTAGTCATGTTTTCATAAATAAACTTTTATCAATATTTTAGAATAAAACACAGTATCTGAAGATGCCGTGTTCTAACTAGAGCATGGAATACCGGAGCCTTTTCCCAATACCGGTATTCATTCGGTATCAAGATTTTAAATACCGGGATACCGGTTTTTCGGTATTTTTCGGTATTAAATTTTTGTTATATTAAAAAATATTGAATTGTTATAAAATAGACAAATAGAAAATTTTTAATAAGTGAGTTTATTTAATTGAACGATAATATTAATTTATACTAGCTTTTGCCTGCGACTTCGTCCGCGTAGACTTTTATCCGTTATCGACATTACCAGACGAATTTAGTTCGTAATTTATAGTCTATTTTAGTCTGGTTTCTAAGCTATCTCCATTCCTTCAGGCAAATTCGTCCTGCAGTTCTAGCGTGAAAACAAATACACACACTCACTCACAAACTGTCCGCGCACTCGGAGAAAAAGTTGCAGAATTAGAATATTCTTTGCTGTACTACAAAAACATTAAAAGGACCGTCCGCAATCCGCATTAATAAATCGTAATGGGCAATTTTCTGATAGCTCATGAGTTGTGGTTCCAAATTTGTAACTGGATGTCGGTGACGAGATATGTTTTTTATAAGCCAGTTCGCGCTCGTTGGGCTTCGTAGATAAGTCCAAACACAATATTTAGGTATTGGTGATGGAGCAAAATGTAGTGTTTCTGTTTCTACCATTCACTCATACAAGAACAATAACAAAGTCGTGCACTCTGTACCAAAATGGAATGAGGTGAAAGATGAAGTCACAGAGCAATGAAGTGAAAAAGTATTTTCGCTGTAGTAGCACGAATTTACTTTGTGATGTCGGATCAACGCCATCTATCACAGCTTTTATAATATTTTTTTATTTTTTAAAGCTGTCTGAAAATCCCCAATTGAAGTAGTCAACTGGGAGCCTATTTTGGCACCATTGCGTTACAGGCTAAGGCCCCTGGACTGCAGTCCAAAATAAGAAAGTAATCGGTTTTAATTAATAAACAAAAACCGGCGTTTATACTTATAGGTTTTTACAAAAAACTTTTTTTTTGTAGGTTTCTAAAACCAGTTCACATCACTATTCCGCACGGCGCACTCGCACGCATCGCATGCGCGCGAAATTTTGATATTCCTCACTTGTTTCAGAGTTTTATCTGTAATACCGAAAATACCGAAATTCCGGTATTAAGATAATACAATACCGGTTTTTCAAATGTAGATATTTAGTCCGGGATCCCGGTTTTTCGGTATTACCGAAAACCGGTATCCATGCTCTAGTTCTAACCAAGCAAAAATATTTCTTAAATCCTTATATACTTTAAGTAAGATCACAGTAAGTAATAAGTTAATGTGTTATAATATAACCTAAAAAACTATCAATACTGTGTTCTTCCTTAAAAATATCTAGATTTTTCTAAAGATACTGTGTTTTCACCTAAGTTATCTCGGGAACTATCCATCGTACAGACAAACCGAAATTTTTCCCAGATAGTACTCGGGCTCCTGATTTTAAAGAACCAAAAAAAGTATGAACACAGTAACTGAAGTTACTGTGTTTTCAATTACGACGGCAGAGTAGGAAGTCTTAGGTAGGCAGGCATCTAATAATTTTCTGCAGTATTGAGGGAAAAGTGACGGCTGCAGCTGAAAAGAAGAGGATGATACCTAACCTAACCACTTGAGACTTGAGAGTGCATCCAAGGAGTCTCCGACGACGTGAAAGAAAAACGCGGTAAGTAGGCACATAATTTTAAATTACTCAACAGTGAAATTTCGATGAAACGTTCGTGTTTTTCATAGAAAACAAATAAAACAGTCTGCAACCCTAACGAGTGACCACTTGACAAGTCATGTGCAATCGTGCGATAGGTCTGGGGAAATTTAATTCGTAGACGCCGTGAAAAATATTCAGTTACCGATTTGAGGTCCTCCTAGCATCTTGTCACTTCCGGTGAGTACCTGCCTACCTACATACTTTCTGAATACTGAAATTTTCATCATAATATTCATCATACTTTTTATTACTTACTGTCTAGGACTCTAGGCACATACATAAACCGGCTTTTCATTAATTTTACTCTACGACAAAAAATCTAATGCCTTCTTTTTGTCTGTTTTTGTCTAATCAGTGAAGTTAGTACCTACTTACATAAGTTAGTACCTACCAAATAGTTACTACTTACCTACGCTGTACGTATAAAAAATCTTAGTTGAGGTGTTTGAGGCTTCACGTAACAAAATAACGTATTTTACTAGTGAGAGTGCTTTACCCACAGTAAGTTGATCAATTTGTAAGTGAGTGTTATATGATTCCGTGTAAAATTTATGGCCCTGTAAGAACTTCTTCAGACTAGTACCTGATGCCTATAATTATTATATTTTACACTAGCTTTTCGCCCGCGACTTCGTCCGCGAAGACTTATAAGAAGTTGCCTGGGTACATCTTTCACCATTAACAAATTAGCATGAATAGAGTCATGGGTGTGTATTTTTGTAAGCTATTTCTATTCCAAATGTCATCCAAATCCGTCGTGCAGTTTCAGCGTGGAAGTGTATGTGTTGTGTATGTGTGTGACCAAATTGGTAAAGATCAAATGAATCCAACAAAAAAAAAATTCATACCTTGAACCTTTTTGGCCGTTTTAGGTGTATCATTATTATTGTTTTCTTCATGCTTAGTAGATTTGCTATAAAACGCCAAAAAAAAATACATACCTTGAACCTTTTTGGCCGTTTTAGGTGTATCATTATTATTGTTTTCTTCATGCTTAGTAGATTTGCTATAAAACGCATCTGTAGTTAAATGTTAATTGAATAGTTGTAGCTTTAATGGTTCCGGCATTGTTATTGATACTACACCAGGAAAACTCTTAAAATATTTCCACCCTTTTTGATGCTGAAACATGTGTTTAATTATTATGTCTGATTTAATACACGACTACTTAGTTTCAAGTTAATCTGACCCAATAAAATGATAATTTCATACAAATTTTGAACCCCGTTTTGGCCGTTTTAGAGTTAACATTATTACTTTTTTCTTCATGGTTGGTAGTTTTGCTATAAAACGCAACTGTAGTTTTACAAAGTTGTAACTTAAATGGGTTGGGCCCAGCATTGCTACTACATCAGGGAAAAATATTCAACGTTTCCACCCATTTTAACCCTTCATTCGCTGAAATGAGAAAAATGCTGAAACACGTGTTTGATTATTTCTGATTTAGCATACGAATACTTAGTTTCAAGTATCTATCTATCTATCTATCCAGCCCATAAATAAAGCCCACTGCTGGGCATAGGCCTCTTCCTTTTCACGCCAACCCCCTCGGTCTAATGCCAATCTCGTCCATTGTCTTCCCGCTGTTTTGACAATGTCATCGACCCATCGAGCTTTCGGTCTACCCACCGACCGTTGACCCATTCTAGGCCACCATTCCGTGACTGCCTTAGTCCACCGTCCGTCCTCCCGCCTTTCAAGTATATCAGAAAAAAAAAAAATTATTTCATAGAAACTTTTAACCCCGGTTTGGGCATTTCAAGGGTTAACATTATTACTTTTTTCGTTATGGTTGGTAGTTTTGCTATAAAACGCAACTGTAGTTAAAATTTCATAGTTGTAACTTAAATGGTTTGGACCCAGCATTGCTACTATATCAGGGAAAAATCTTCAACGTTTCCACCCATTTTAACCCTTCATTCGCTGAAATGAGAAAAATGCTGAAACACGTGTTTAATTATTTCTGATTTAGTATACGAATACTTAGTTTCAAGTAAATCGGACCAAAAAAAAATTTTATTTCATACAAACTTTGAACCCCGGTTTGGGCATTTGAAGGGTTAAAATTATATTTTTTTCTTCATGGTGGGTAGTTTTGCTACAAAACGCTACTGCAGTTTCAATTTCATAGTTGTAGCTTAAATGGTTTGGGCCCGACGTTGACACTACATCACGAAAAATATTCATACATTTCAACCTCGTTTAACCCTTAAACGGCTAAAATTAGAAAAAAGCTAAAACAGGTGTTAAATTATTTTTGATTTAATATACGAATTCTTAGTTGCAAGTAAATCCGGACAAAAAAATATTTTTTCATCTCCCACGCTCGGAAAGTTTGCTGTTACTAGTAACTTACGATCGTGTAAAGGCCGGATTTAAACTATCTGCATTTTTGTGCGTTTCGAAATTTGAACGTGACGCCGGGACAGTCTTTCCCGCGCCCTATGGTGTTGAAAAAGAAAAAAACACTGGCCGTTTAAGAAGATGCCAAGTCCCGGCTGAAAAAAGAGCCTCATTCATAGTTCGTTTACACGCGTACTTCAGCGAAAGTGATTGTTCGGTTTTATCAAATAGATTATTATGTTTTGGTTTGTTAAATACATTTTTTCAAACGATATTACTAATTTAATTTTTTATCTCCTAGAAATTTTTATATTATATGGTAAAAGTTCAGAATGCACCCGGAAAAAAAAACATTCTTTTATTTACATAATTTTTGTGTCTGGATAAATAAACTTCAGGAAATTATTAATAAAACGAATGGTTTTAATACCAACGAAGCTCAAAACTTTAGTGCGGCAGCCGTAACTACAGTAAAATATGCTTTTAAAAGGAACTTATTTGACTCACCTGTTTTGCCTGTAAGTAGTTGTCTATAGAGTTTTTCCCGCTTGGCTAACAAAGTCATTTCCTCGCTTCTGTGAGATGAAAAGTTTTGTGTTTCGCACGAATGCAATATTATTTACGTCTCGTGCTTCTGAATACCTCGCTACGCTCAGGTTTCTTTTTTTGAACCACTCGCTACGCTCGTGGCTCAATTTTAGAAACCTTCGCTAGCTCGGTTTTCAATACAAGCACTCGCCGCAAACAATAATTTTGCATTCTTGCATAACAAATAACTATTTTTCATACAAACTTTGGACCCCATTTTTACCGCCTTAAGGGTTAAACTTGAAGTAAATCTGTCTTAACCCGTAGCGTGTCCACAAATTACAACTATTGTCAAATTTTCACTGTTGTGGCATTAGCGGTTTTGTTCCAGCATTGATCGTAACTGGTGAAAAAAATCGAAAAACTTTGGCACCCATTTTAACCCTTAAGAACATAGAAATGAGAAAAACACTGAAATAGGTGTCAAGTCATTTTAAAAAAAAAGTACAAAAAAGCAAGATTTAAGAACAAAAGACCAAAAAAAAATTGTTTCCCATACACACTTTCAGCCCTATTTTGACCCACTTAAGGGTTAAATAAAAAAAAATCGCTTCTTAAATGAACCCTCCACCATATAACGCAACTTTTGTCCAAATTTCATACTTATAGGTTCAGCCGTTTGGGCTGTAGCGTGATGAGTCAGTCAACCTAAGCCTTTTATATATATAGATTATCTAATTATTTGACTCTACATCATTTGTGGTGCTGAAGCACCTTTGTAAAACCTCGCCCCCAAAGTAGTTGGCTTGGCTAAGAAGTGTTAAGGTGGTAGGTACCTACCAGTTATGCTTAGGTAGTACTGAATGATACGTTTTTTGGGTTTTGAGGTACTACCATACCTACCTACAGTTGTAGTAGCTGCACTCTACTACCGTCACATCATCACACGATATAAATTGCAACTTGCGAATTCCACGCATCTCGCAGTAACTGTATCATCCGACGACGACTCTCCCCTTGCCATTCAACAACGGCCACAGTGCCCCTTATAACAAAGACTAATATGGTGCATTGGTGATGGCTGGATGCAGACCACTGTCGAGGTCCAAAATTAGGAAACCGACAGAAGTTTTGCCAAAGAAATTGTGAATATAATCAGCGATTCAGCGTTTAGGTTTCAAACTCTATACAGTGTGTAGAGCTTTTTCTTTTCTTGCGAAGCAGTCTTGATAACCCTCTAGGACCTTTAGGTCATATGGGCGCCAGAAAGGGGTTTCAATGATGTATCCAGTCCAGGGATATCCTTATTTCCCAACTGCCCCCTTCGAGTTCGCCATCGGTGTGGTGGTTAGGAATAACAAGGAGGCATATTTAGTTTCATCTGCCCCTTTATTTACTTAATATAAAATTTAAGTGGCTTTCCTCTTCGTTTTCATGTTTTCGATTGATCATTCCGATGGTCGAACTAGCGCTACTTTTTACTTGGAACAAGTAGTCTGATCGAAAATAATATTTAGTAGCAATCGAGAATGTTCGTTCCCTAGCTGCTATTACGATTACCAGCAGTTCAACTATTTTCATTTCCCAACATCAAGATATTTGATGATATAGTACAATCCCGTAGGTACCTCTTCCCGCCACCCTGATGACGCCCTCGCCTGGTCCCTTCCGACCTCAAACCGCTAATCACTGCGCATGTAAACCACGTGGTGTCTCAAGTCTCTTCTTTCGTGGCACGCATTGTACTAAGTAGGCCAGTTATTCCCAACCACCACCTCGCTGGCGATCTTGAAGTGGGCAGTTGGAAAATGAGAAGGGTTATTACTTCTGTGTCTGTCTGTTCGAGTGCAGCAAAGTTGGTTATTGCGGACGTTTCCCGCCTCTGCGGCTGTCGACCCCGGAATGCCAACAGCGATCTGCGACACGCGAAACTGTTCGATAGAATCCGCGAAACGTTGGCAGCGTCTCGCCGGAAGAGATTCCTACTTCCGAGCGCTCACCATAAACCTGACAATCCCGCCGACTATTAGAATTGTTGGCTAACCATGACTGGCCATAACGTGGTTCACAGCTCGATATACCTATATCTGTCTGTCCCTACCGCCCCGGTATGTAGACATAAATACTAAATAAAAAAATAAAATACCCCTGACATCTTAGCTTCAAATAAGCATAAATGCGCATATCTCATAAACGGCTGAACCGACTTTGATAAAACATAATATCTAAGAACACTCAATAGAAAACCTGCTTTCAAATAAAAGAGCCACATACAGACACACAGACAGACAGACACACAGCGGTCAAACTTATAACATCCTGCTTTTTGGTTCGAGGGTCAAAAAGAGGTATGAAAACCGAAACTAGTCCGCTATCTTGCTTGCTGCTTGCGGGAGCCAAAACAAAATGTGTAGTGCTTACAAAAGGTTAAGTTAAAAAATAGACAAAAAACGTTGGAAATTGTATTTTTATGGTGGGTTAGAAGTATTTAGGAAACTCTTAAGGAAACCTACTTGTTTCTAAACTCATGGGATTTATCTTGGTTACAGATCTCCCCCACCAAACAAACCGACATGTCTCTTGACGAGGTAAGTTCAAATGTCTTTACGTTAATCGGTCTATTAGTAAAACCTCAACTAGCGCAGCCAAAGGAAAAAAATCATATGGAAAAAAAAACATTTTCATCTCCCACGCTCGGAAAGTTTGCTGTTACTAGTAACTTACGATCGTGTAAAGGCCGGATTTAAACTATCTGAACTTTTGTGCGCTTCGAAATTTGAACGCGACGCCGGGACAGTCTTTCCCGCGCCCTATGGTTTTGAAAAAGAAAAAAACACTGGCCGTTTAAGTAGATGCCAGATCCCGATGGAAAATAAAACCTCATTCATAGTTCGTTTAAACGCGTATTTCAGCGAAAGCGATTGTTCGTGCCCATTCTCTATACAAAACTGTGAATGTAAATGGTGCATAAGCATCTTTTAAAAAGGTAAAGTCACGGAATAGAACATTCAGAAACGCGGTTTCTTCTTATAGTCTTTTCAATATTTTGTACACATATTTATTTTTAAATACCAGTAAATAAAAAAAATGCTGCGCTTCTGTTTTATCAAATAGATAATTATGTTTTGGTTTGTTAAATACATTTTTTCAAACGATATTACTAATTTCATTTTTTATCTCCTACAAATTTTTAATTTATATGGTATAAGTTCAGAATGCACCCGGAAAAAAAAACATTCTTTTATTTACATTATTTTTGTGTCTGGATAAATAAACTTCAGGAAATTATTAATAAAACGAATGGTTTTAATACCAACGAAGCTCAAAACTTTAGTGCGGCAGCCGTAACTACAGTAAAATATGCTTTTAAAAGGAACTTATTTGACTCACCTGTTTTGCCTGTAAGTAGTTGTCTATAGAGTTTGTCCCGCTTGGCTAACAAAGTCATTTCCTCGCTTCTGTGAGATGAAAAGTTTTGTGTTTCGCACGAATGCAATATTATTTGCGTCTCGTGCTTCTGAATACCTCGCTACGCTCAGGTTTCTTTTTTTGAACCACTCGCTACGCTCGTGGCTCAATTTTAGAAACCTTCGCTAGCTCGGTTTTCAATACAAGCACTCGCCGCAAACAATAATTTTGCATTCTTGCATAACAAATAACTATTCTTGACCGTGGAATCTAAACCTACAGATTCACCCTAGATGGTAGCTTGAATTTACCGCCCTTTGAATTTTCCCCCCCTAGATCCGCGGCTGCATACTTTACTTAACTTTTGTTGCTAACTGTGTAATATACAGTGAGTCAGTGACGCTTATCGAAGATCTTATCCTCCAGTTCATCCTTTATTTAATAAAACCGATCCGATTACCGAAATTGCACGAGTCGATTTGGTACGATTTGTACCTTAGTGATTACAATCTAGGTATATTGTGATGGTATCTATTCATTTACATTATAATCAATATGCTAAAATTATATACGTTATCATCTAAATACAATAAAGCCCAGTTCCGGCTTTCTATTGCTCATTATACAGGGTGTCCCAAAAAATTGTGTCTAGCGGAAGTCCATAGATATGCTAGGTAATTCTTACCAATGCTAGGTAATTCTTTCCAAAAAAACCTTAAAGCCTCATAACTTCTAAACGTCAAACAATCGCTGAACATGTATGGGGGTGATTCGGGTACCCCTAGGGGTTCTCTATCTGGACTTCCGCTTGACACTACTTTTTGGGACACCCTGTAGGTACCTAAATAACTTATCGTCGTGAATATCAAGGTTTGACCAAAGCGGATCTACTTGTCATATTATGATTACTTAATCTTATCTCTATCTTCCCTGTTTATGGTTAACTCTATCTACCTATTTATTTTCGTAAAGCATTGAAGACAAAATAATCTTGAATACAAACGAGGTAAGTAGGTATAGAACAATCGGCCAAACGCTAGGATACTCTTTTTGTTCGATTGGAGCCCTTTTGCCGCAAGCAGTAAGAGCTGCCATGGGGTATCTGTGACTTTGGCCTACTATACGTACATTGGCAGTTTGGAACACTGCTGCTTTTTGGACCACTTCTTACGCGCTGACCCTTTATCTATGCGTGAATTATTACCCTTTTTGTTGATTGATTCTAACCCTGCCCACTCTCTTATTCTCCAGCAATTCAAGACCGTGGCCGACTCCGTGAGGAACTGGAAGAGCAAGCCCTCTGACAACGAGAACCTCGCCCTGTACTCCCTCTACAAGCAGGCCGTCGCCGGCGACGTCAACATCCGTAAGTATCCTCCCTCCGTTCTTTTTCTTTGGCCTTAAATAAATAGGGGCCACTTAAGGATTTAGAAATTTTCAAAATTAGAAAAAAAAAATACTTTGAACACTCGCATAATAAAAATAGGTAAAAAAACTTTTTAAGTTAAACGGTTTTATGTTAAACATACATTGCAATGTTTAAGATAAATGTACTAAAAACCAAAAAATAATAAAATAGATACAGTCGTGGGAATTATAAACATATGCATAGACTAGACTAAAATAAAACCGTGGGGCACGTCAACTGCCTAATTATTGTGTAACATTACAAAACAAACATTTTAATCAACGATTGTAGACAATTGACGTGCCCCACGGTTTTATTTTAGTCTAGTCTATGCATATGTTTATAATTCCCACGACTGTATCTATTTTATTATTTTTTGGTTTTTAGTACATTTATCTTAAACATTGCAATGTATGTTTAACATAAAACCGTTTAACTTAAAAAGTTTTTTTACCTATTTTTATTTTCTAGTTTTTAGTTTTTATTTCGCATTCTGTTTAATTCATATAGTACATTGTATTATACTGGTTGAGCACTTTCATTTGATACCCATATTGATGGGATCGATAAAACCTACGTTATCCGCCATTTTGGATTTCAATTTTTTATAGTATATTGTATTCTGCTTGCTGAGCCCTTTCATTTGATACCCATATTGATGGGATTGATAAAACCTACGTTATCCGCCATTTTGTAGCGGCCGCGATCTTGGATTTCAATTTTTTATAGTATATTGTATTCTGCTTGTTGAGCCCTTTCATTTGATACCCATATTGATGGGATTAATAAAACATAAATTATCCGCTATTTTGTATCGGCGGCCATCTTGAATTTATAATGATAATGAATAAACATAATTGTATTGTCACCAAAATCCAAAGTGTATACAAAATTTCAGATTAATCGGTTGACAGGAAGAGGGTGAAATTTGAATTACTAAATTTGACCCAAGAAAGAATAAAGAATAAATAAAAAAAACAAACGGGGTGAGCTAAATAAAACCGTTTGGTATTTTCTAGTTTTTAGTTTTTATTTCGCATTCTTTTTAATTCATATAGTACATTGTATTATACTGGTTGAGCACTTTCATTTGATACCCATATTGATGGGATCGATAAAACCTACGTTATCCGCCATTTTGTAGCGGCCGCCATCTTGGATTTAATTTTTTTATAGTATATTGTATTCTGCTTGCTGAGCCCTTTCATTTGATACCCATATTGATGGGATTGATAAAACCTACGTTATCCGCCATTTTGTAGCGGCCGCGATCTTGGATTTCAATTTTTTATAGTATATTGTATTCTGCTTGTTGAGCCCTTTCATTTGATACCCATATTGATGGGATTAATAAAACATAAATTATCCGCTATTTTGTATCGGCGGCCATCTTGAATTTATAATGTTAATGAATAAACATAATTGTATTGTCACCAAAATCCAAAGTGTATACAAAATTTCAGATTAATCGGTTGACAGGAAGAGGGTGAAATTTGAATTACTAAATTTGACCCAAGAAAGAATAAAGAATAAATAAAACAAACGGGGTGAGCTAAATAATAAATAAAACCGTTTAAAAACCGTTTAAAAAACCGTTTAATAAAAATAAGTTTATTTTTTGTGAAAAGAGCATTTAATAATATTTATCAAAATGTAAATAACTAGGTATCATTTAGTAGCACGTTTACTAGTAGTTATTTGAAAATAATATTTAAAAAATGAGCGAAGATACAGTAATTGGCCCCCTTGTCATAGTTATTGGCATAGCCTTGTTATAGTTATTGGCCACCTTTATTTAAAGCGGAAAAGAAATACTTATAATATGATTCAATGCCTCTACTTTCTCTAAAGGCTTTCTGAACCACAGAAACATCTTCAGATTCATTTTCGCTAAGTTTTTCGGAACTGCGTCAGAATAACTACAAATATGAAGTGACCGCTCGGACGCTAGAGTGCCTGGAGCAAGTTTAGATGGAGTATGTTTGGAACCATAGCATAGCATCCTCTCCGGTTAGTCGGCCTCGTAAACTTACTTCCTGATATTATATCAGGAAAAACCAACTACCGAACTAATCTAGTCCATTTTTCTTATTAGATTCACTGCATCCGTTATGTAATTGCTAGGTATAAATACTTAAATATAACTATCATCTTCCCAGGTGTTTGACTAACTTGCGTCATAATCATAACTAGTCATATTAAAGAGAGACGTACATAAAGATCTCTCTACACTACAGAATAGAGTAGAGATTTCTCTCTGCTCCATCATTTCATGAGTCATACCTAAGTTCACACAAACTACACGACCACGTCAACCGACCCGTAGCGGGATCCACTATGTGGTCATGATATTACTATAGTTCATTGACAAAGTTTGTCGAGCAAATAATAAACTCATAGGTAAAGAACTCTATACCTATGTCGACAAAAGACTGAGTTTAGGCAAAGTGAACCCCCGCTGGTCTACTATGCTTATCTATGTGTGACAGACAATAATAATTTCATACAGAGTCATACGGCCTAAAAACACTGACAAATCCCGCAAATAAACCGGTTTTGAGAACTAGAAACTGTGCGGATTTTTTTTACAGAATAAACACATTACTCAATCAATCAACGGAGTCCGTTCGATTTACACAGGAGATAAAAAATTATGGCGCTGTAGGAACAACATATGGAACAGACAGAACAAGAGCTCGCCGCGCGTTATAAAATTTCGTTTGACAGCGCGCTCCGTCTCCGCACCGCACTCGTTAACTCGTTTGTTCCTTTATAAAAGTACACAGACCTTTCTCTCAGAGAGAAAGAGTTCGGACAATCACAAAGCATGCCCACTGCAGTTTGTCGTTTTTCGCGATGCCTCCGACGCTCAGGGTTCCTCATGATGTTTTCCTTCGCCACTAGCGAGTGTTATTCCCGTATTTTAACCCTTGACTTTCTACTTTGCAGCCCAGCCCAGCGGTCTGGTGGAGAGCGCTAAGTGGAAGGCGTGGAACGGCAGGAAGGGCATCTCCCAGGACGATGCCAAGAAGCAGTACATCGACCTCGCCGCTCAGTACCAGGCCAAGTACGCGTAAACCTCGCCCCGACCAAACAAACTAGCCTAGGGTTAAGTTAACTTATTGTATAAGTACCTTTAGTTAATTTACTCAACACCGAAAATGCGTCGGATTCCTGTTTAAAAGGAATTTAACATCGTCGATGCTAAACTGAACTTCTCTCATTATTATTTTTCCAAATTGTTGCGAATGCAAGTTTTTTAAATAAAATTATTGTTTAGTACCTAAGCTTGAACTTTTTGTTTTCCTTATATCCTACTCAGTCATGAATGCAACATACTTGTATTGATCTTTGACACCACTGTACTCCATGAAGAGCGGAGAGCACTGTATTGATCTTCATAGAAATGGCTATATCGCTTTGCAGGGGCAATGGCGTGTCTTTAACGCAACAAAGATGATAGGTTCCTAGTAGAAGGACAAAACCGGGTTTTCCTCGTTTTCTCCTACAACCAGCGAACTATCCTCGAGCTAGAATTAGAATCAGAATATTCTTTGCTGTACTAGAAAACCATTAGAAGGACAGACGGCATTAATAGCCTCTACAACTGGGAGTCTATCGTGGCACCATTGCGTGACAGACTCAGGCCTCCTATAGGTTGGTATAATCCGTGCGGTATGAGAATGGGATGCGACCTTTTGGAACTGAGACGCGCGCGGTAAGCAAACTCTCGTCGATGCAACCTTGTCAAAGTAAAATACATTATATTTTCGATTGACTTCGACAAGGTACCATCCCATTCTCATCGCGCGCGGACTATAAGGGGCTGCACGGTTGCACACAGACTATACAGGGTGGATTTTTGAGACGGGGCAGTAAGGGCAAGTAGGTACCCTATCCGTTATAGTTACAGCAAAACGTTCTTAGGAGACCTTCCATAACTTTTTGAGATATTATGAACAGCATTCGCAGATTTTGAAAAAAAAATGTAGAGACAGCAAAAAAAAATGCGAAAATATTTTTAAAAAATTTTGATGTCAATCGATCCTCTTTCATGTAGAGATCAAAAGACTTTAAAGAGCCAACTGAGGTTTGAGTACTAGAAATGTCAATACAAAAACTTTTCCCATACATTTACTATGGAAAAAAATACTTTTTTTTTATAATGCCATTCGATCCTCTTTCGTGGTTGGCTCCTTAGAGTCTTTTGACCTCTACATGAAAGAGGATCGATAGGCATAAAAAAAAATTTGGTATTTTAACATTTTTTTCGCTGACCGTACATTTTTTACAAAATCTGTAAATGCAGTTCATAATATCTCAGAAAGTTATGGAAGGTCTCTTAAGAACGTTTTCCTGTAACTATAACGGTTAAGGTACCTGCCTTTACTGCCCCGTCTCAAAAATCCACCCTGTACACAATAGGGATACTAGGTTTTTCAGTTACTTATTTCAGTTATTAGGGCAGAGAGAGACAACATAGGTAAGTAGAGGGAGAAAACTAGACACAGATAACCTACGACGTGCAATGGAGTGTTGATGCAATACTTAGTTGACGTGCGTCGGTCGGTACCTGGATGAAGCAGGAGGGAGTAGGTACCTCCATCGACCAAAATATACTTATATTGCTCGAGCCACAGCCTTCTAAAGAAGGCTGTGCTCGAGCCCCTTAGCCCCCCCCTAAATACGCTAGTGCTTCCGTTCATCGATCGGGCTCACTCATTGCAATAACTTCGCAAGGAAAGCAGAAGTACGAACTCGGATAACATGAGGAAACAAACACGAAATAAATTACAAAGTCGGTATTTCCAGCCCAATATAATGAGATCGGGATGAACCTGTGTTCATTGGCCACGGTGCTCGGTGCTTCAGTCACGTATTACAAAAAGCTTCAGTCAAAATGTTTGTTGTAGGCTGGCAACTCTTTTTTTCAGCTGAAAATATCTCTAATCTGTGCTGTTCCTGTGGCTGAAACGTCAAATTTGACAGCTTTACTAGTCACTAAGCTAATCTGTGCATCTAGGTTCCGTCCATATAAAATTTTATTGGGTCCATATATTGTACGTCCCGATTTTGCACAGCCCGATCATCCGAGTCCCGTTTTGTACGGCCTGATAATACGAAGCCATGGACTCGGAAAATCGGGCCGTACAAAACGCGGCTGTGCAAAACACTGTGTACAGCAAGTGCACAGCGCGATTTTTTACAGCCCGATTTTACGAGTCCCATATATTGCACGGCAGAGTTTTGCACAGCCGCGTTTTGTACGGCCCGATTATTCGAAGCCAATTTGGATTCGTAAAATCAGGCCGTACAAAACGTGGCTGTGCAAAACGGGCCTTGGATAATCAGCCCGTACCGACTATGCACAGCCTGATTATGTACAGCCCGATTTTACGAGTCCCATAATATTGTACGTCAGAGTTTTGCACAGCCACGTTTTGTACGGCCTGATTATACGAAGCCATGGACTCGTAAAATCGGGCCGTACAAAACGCGGCCGTGCAAAACGCTGTGTACACCAAGTGCACATGCCTATTTTGTACAGCCCGATTTTACGAGTCCCATATTGTACGCCAGAGTTTTGCACAGCCACGTTTTCTACGGCCCGATTTTACGAATCCAAATTGGCTTCGAATGATCGGGCCGTACAAAACGCGGCTGTGCAAAAAGGGCCTTGAATAATCAGCCCGTACCGATTATGTACAGCCCGATTTTACGAATCCATTTGCTGAACTGTCAAAATGGAGCCTCGTTTATATTTATTTAGTTGTCAAAATAAAAAAAAAGTCATTCAGACCACACCACACAGATTAAGAAACGTCAGGCCAAGCTTATTAATTTTATTTATAAACGTCGGAAACTTGGAAGATTTTTCGTTAATTAATTTTCTGGCGAAGCAAATGCTGCCCTGCGTCTACATGGCGAACGAACCTACCTCACCTATGCAACCCCAAGCGTGTTAGGTGCTATTGGCAGATGGCGTTTGACTGTTGATTGAAGTAAAATCCTCATACTGAAGAGTCGCCGGCTGAGTTCTCTGAAGGAAGGGAGATCCAATCCGGAGTGTTGACTTAGCCGGTGATAGAAGCTTTGAGGACTCCGTACATGACCTAGGAGCCAACAGATTCCACCCTAGGTTTGTCCGTTATTACGGATGACGCGCGTCAATGGAGTCTTCCCTAGGTAATCGATATTCCGTTATCGACATTGGCACATATGTAGGTACACGCTCCTGTCGCTGATTCACGTAACTTTCTTGTGCAACCCAGTGATCCAAGGCCTTATGTACTCGTACCTAAGATGCCAAGATGATTTGTGATGATAAAGATGCAATGTTGCTGGCATAAAGGTTTGCACAGTGCTCTGGAGGTTAAGCTGACACTATTTCGGACCTACTGACAATCTTTGACAAATATATGCAGAAACCGGCCATGCCCTACACATCCACGTGAAACCTCCAGAGGGAATCGTTGCTCAGCCAATAAAAGATTTATTGTATTTTCACGCTCACTGAATATATTTACACTGCACACGTTTTTACACAGTAACAATCGAACAGCGTTTCCGCTTACAACCGAACAGCGTTTCAGCTTAGTATGTTAGCTCCACGAATCACGAACCAAGACTGCCCGTTAGAGTCGGATGGCGGCCATTTTATAACCTACCCTCCCCACTGACATTAAATTAGATCTACCTACTTGCATAAAAGTTATGCAAGTAGTTAAAACAAAGTAAACTGGCAAAACAATTAAATAAATATAGAGAATTTTATAAATCCTAGCATTAATCTATTTGAAACAATAATACAATAATACCTGCTAAAATAGTAATACGCTTGATACAATAGCGCCATCTACACTAGTCATGTTACACACGATAATAATGCCTTCAGGGTGCTTTTGAGGCTGCCACGATTCTATCAGGGATGTTCTGTCTGATTCGATCAGGGATGTTCGCAGTTTGCGCATTGATGGATTCCAGACGCATCCTTGATGGGTGGCTGCAGTTGCCACCCAAAGGCAATCTTATTGAATTGGTATTAGTTTTTGTTGTGTGTATGTACCTAACTAAAGGATGAGAATAGAATAAACCGAAGAGACCTACACTCAGCAAGAAGAGAAGTGTACATATGACAGCACGTCGACGCTAGCATTCTACTCGGTTACGTTAGGGGTGAATTTACAACAAAAGTGGACAGTC
Organism: Zelleria hepariella; assembly: GCA_949319315.1. NCBI lineage: Eukaryota > Metazoa > Arthropoda > Insecta > Lepidoptera > Yponomeutidae > Zelleria > Zelleria hepariella. The sequence goes on from OX439384.1 coordinate 8,871,338, forward strand.
TGATGTGCTGTTGTATGTAGGTACCTAAGTGAATAATTTTAATATTATCGTTTTAATTTAAGTTTAAGTATATTGTATGTATTGCCTAAACGTATGTATTGCCTTACAATAATGAAAAGCATACGTTGTTGTTTCCGCGAACGAAAAATCGCTGAACAAAAATAGCTCAGTTTAGCTACAAAATGTAAAAAAACTGTGAAAATTTTGAATTTCCCGCCACGTTGCTATCATCCCACCTTAATATTATGCCTATCTACGAGGATGTTCAACATCTCTTACCTCTGTAAAGTTAGTAGCAAGGTACCTAGTAGGTACACGTATAAGAATGAAAACTTTAAGGCTGGAAGATAGCAGCGTGGCGAGAAATTCAAAATTTTCACAGTTTTTTACATTTTGTTGATTCAGCCTATTATGTGTTCTGGTCTACGACAAGTGTTTTTTGGGCAGTGCCACTGCTTCGTAGACCAGAACACATAATCGGCTGAATTATTGTTGTCCTGTTGTTTACAATAATGAAAATAATACTGGTTTATTGCCGCGAACGAAAAATCGCTGACCTAAAATAGCTCAGTTTAGCTACAAAATGTAAAAAAACTGAGAAAATTTTGAATTTCCCGCCACGTTGCTATCGTCACCCTTAAAGTGGTGTGATGAAAAGGCCTATCAGAAGATTCAGAAGTTCAATGGCAAGCATCCACATGTTCGCATCGGACGTATCGCATCAAACGGAAACGGATTAGTTTTCTTTCACAATGCGATTCGACTGCGACCGCATCGTATTGGTTCAGTGGACAAACTTGTGCAACTTTCTATTAAATTAATATTACCTACTGTTGGCAACCGACACCGCCTCTTTTCTCTTTGGCTTTAATTTAAATTTGAAAGATTGGTAAAATTCTAGTGTTCCAAACAATTGTAAATAATTCAGTCAGTAAACGAGGATCACCAGAGCTGGGTTTCATTTTTGGTCGTCTTTTTCATTGGTCACCAATATAGTGGCTGCAGGAAAAGGTGCTCAGTAGAAGGCTGCACGGCCAAGAATCGGCACCATACACTTCTACACAGGTCTCAATCGGCTACAACAGCTCATGTGGAAGTACAGTCGAGCCCGTCAACCTCTTCAAGTTTGGAGGTACAGTCTACAATACAAATTCCCTGCACTAGTAACGACTCTGCTAACTTTGAAGATAAACAGCCATCAGCAATCGTAGCCCATAGCATTTCGCCTCCCAAATTTTCCAGTCTCAAGCCACTTCTCAAAGTGATAGCGGTCTCCATTACCGGGCCTCTATGTAGCATAGACACGTATGCCCTTCTCGACGATGGAAGCTCGGTAACCCTTTTAGACCAGTCAGTGGCGGACTTAGTGGGGGCCAAGGGCTCTACAAGTAAATTAAATATTGATTGTATTGGCGGTTTAACTAGACAATGTGAGGTAAGTTATGTTGACATTCAAGTCAAGGGCCGCCATAGTGCGGACACTTTCAACATAAGTGCGCGATCCATTTCAAATCTAGGTATAGCTAGTCAGTCGGCGCATTTAGATGATATTGTCCAGTATCGATATTTGTCAGACCTGGTGGACGAACTCTGTTACGACGTTGCTAAGCCGATGTTGCTGATAGGCACTGATAACTGGCAGGTGACGCTCCCCAAAGCCGTCCGCCGTGGGTCTCGTTGCCAGCCGGCAGCCGCCCACACACCCTTGGGATGGGTCTTGTTCGGCTACATATCGTATAGACCTAATGTAGAGGCATCCGTCAATCACGTCTCCATGGCTGGCGATGATGAATCTTCGCTAGATGTTCTTGTCAAAGATTACTTTAAATTGGATTCTATCGGAATAACGAAGGTGGATCACCGTAGTGCCACTGACGAACGTGCTTTACAGATCCTAGAAGATACAACCAAGCGTTTAGATTCGGGTAGATTCGAAACCGGGCTATTATGGCGAGATAATATTTCTTTTGTTCCTGAGAGCCGTGAGCTAGCTTCAGCCCGCTTTACTAGTCTCGAGCGCAAGATGGCTAAAGATAGCTCTTATGCAGACGCTTACAGACAAAACATACAAGGTATGATTAGTAAGGGCTATGCCGAGTTATGTGAAGGACCACCTTCAGGCCCTATGCCGTGGTACCTTCCTCATTTTGGAGTCGTACATCCACAGAAAAAGAAACTGCGTGTAGTCCATGACGCGGCAGCGAAGTGTGCTGGAGTGAGCCTCAACTCACTTCTTTTAACCGGTCCTGACCTACTTCAGCCATTGCTTTCTATAGCTATGAGATTTAGAGAACGTTTAGTTGCTCTATCAGGAGACATCAGAGAAATGTTTCCCCAAATCAAGATTAGACCTGAGGATAGAGATTCTCAGCGCTTCTTGTGGAGAGATAACCCAGACCTACCACTGCAAGAATATCGTATGTCCTCAATGATTTTTGGAGCAGTATCCAGTCCATGTACCGCACTATGGGTTAAGAACAAGAATGCCGGTCAATTTCTTCAAGAATACCCTGATGCTGTTCGATCCATCATTGAGGACCATTACATGGACGATTTCTTGGGCAGCTTTGACAGTAATGAAGAGGCGGCTAAGCGAGCCTCTGAGATATTAATGATTCACAAAGCGGGTTGTTTCGAAATGAGGTCTTGGGTTTCTAATCGCAAAGAGGCGTTGGCCTCGATTCCCTCAGATCTACGAGCAACTGATGTGTCCGAAGTGAGTTTAGGCCCAACCTCCCCTTCGCAAGTTCGTGTGCTAGGTATTACTTGGAGCATAAATGACGACAAACTCTACTTTATAAAGTGTCTACCAAAGCTTCCCACAAAGTTTTCTAAGCGCTCCGTTCTATCTTTATTGATGTCAATATATGACCCTTTAGGGTTTTTAACCCCTATCATAATGAAGGGCCGTGTGCTATTCCAGAAAACATGGAAACTAGGAATTGATTGGGATAAGAGTTTACCTGACTCTGCGATACAGAACTGGAAAAGTTGGTTTTTCGAAATTCAAAATTTAGCTAACAGCTCTATTCCTAGATGTTATTTGAATAGCACCAGTCCCATTAATGATGTTCAGTTACATTTATTTGCGGACGCTAGTGAGCGAGCTTACGCCTGTGTTGCCTTTTGGCGTTTTACTTATGAAGACGGCGGCGTAAGCTTGTCTCTCATTGGGGGAAAGGGTCGCCTAGCGCCCCTTAAACCTGTATCAATCCCTAGATTGGAATTACAAGCGGGCCTTATCGCCGCTCGTTATAGCGTCTATATTACAGACGCACATACACGAAAACCTAATGCTACCTTTTATTGGACTGACTCCCTTACAGTCTTAAAATGGCTCCGTAGCGACGCCTGCATGTTTAAAGCTTTCGTTTCGTTTCGTGTTGGAGAGATTGTTGAAACTACTAATGTTCGCGATTGGAGATATGTTCCTACAGCTCTAAACATCGCCGACGACGCTACTCGGGACAACGGGGAGTTTTCATTGTGTTCACGTTGGTTTACTGGCCCAGCCTTTCTTCTGCTACCTGAAAACCAGTGGCCCAGTGAACCAAAATGCAATGTTCCTCCGGTCACGGAAGAAATGAAAAAACTTTCTGATGCGACTGGAGCTTTAGTCGGTTATACGACGCAACTTCCAACCCTGTCACCGGTTGTCGCCAACCATCAGCGGTTTAGCAGCTGGTTGCGCCTTCTCAGGGCAACCGCTCGCGTTCATCAATCGGCTTACGTTTTTCGATCTCTGTTATTGCGAAATTCTAAAATATCTGATTCTTCGCGCGATCATTCCAACTTACCTTTGCTTAATGTTACAGATCTCAACGTTGCCGAGATCCATTTATTCAGACAGTCACAACTAGATTCATTCCCTGATGAACTCATTCGTGTTCAAGCAGCACGCCCCGTCTCGAACGATAGTAGACTTAAGAACATTTCACTTTTGTATGGAGAGGATAGGCTTATTCGGCTATCCGGACGCACCGCTGCTACGACGGCTATTGATTCTCACCCGATTGTGCTTGATGGCAAACACCCTATCACCAGACTGTTAATAAGCTCATACCATGTCAAGTTTGCGCATGGGAACCACGAGCTGGTGGTGAACGAGTTGCGCCAAAGGTACTTTATTCTTAGCCTGAGACCAGCCGTGCGAAGAATATCTCAGAGATGCCAAGTCTGCCAGAACCGTAAAACCAAGCCTGTAATTCCACCCACTGGAGATTTGCCAGAGGCTAGATTGGCGCATCACGAGCGTCCCTTTACCCACGTCGGTATAGACTACTTTGGGCCTTTAAACGTTTCCATATGCAGGCGGACTGCGAAGAGGTGGATTGCCCTTTTCACCTGCATGACGATTCGAGCAATTCACATTGAGATCGTTGATAATCTCACATCGGACTCTGCCTTGATGGCTTTACGGCGTTTCATAGCAAGAAGAGGCTGCCCATCTCACGTTTACTCTGACAATGGAACGTCTTTCGTTGGCACAGTCAAGATTCTTCCAGAACTTTTCAACTTCTGCGCGAATGAAAAGATCGTGTGGCACTTCACGCCGCCGTCCGCGCCCTTTATGGGTGGATGCTGGGAGCGTATGGTACGATCCGTCAAGAACGCTCTTTCAGTAACACTCAAAGACCGAACACTAAAAGAGGAGGTCCTACACACCCTTCTTCTAGAGGCCGAGTGCGTCGTTAACTCTAGACCACTCACGCATGTTCCAGTCGACGAGGATTCGGACCACGCAATTACTCCTTTTTCCTTCCTCATTGGGAGCTCCAGCGGTGGCCCTCAGACGAAACTCTTTGATGACGCAGACTTGTATAAACGTGCACATTGGAGAAAGGCGCAGAGGCTTGCCGATCACTTCTGGCAGCGTTTTGTTAAGGAGTACCTGCCGCAGCTCGTCCCACGCAAAGAGATACCGAAATCAAGGCAGCTGAAAACTGGCGACCTGGTGTTTATAGCGGATGGAACTCTGCCTAGAAGCAGTTGGCCTCGTGGCCGAATAGCTGCGACCTATCCGGGCAAGGATGGGATTGTCAGGGTCGTAGATGTCGCTACGACGGGAGGAGGTGTGCTGCGACGTCCGTCGCGCAAGGTGGCGTTGCTGGTTGCCGGCCAATAGGTATTTGGTGCATCACACCGTCGGGGGCCATGTTGGCAACCGACACCGCCTCTTTTCTTTTTGGCTTTAATTTAAATTTGAAATATTGGTAAAATTCTAGTGTTCCAAACAATTGTAAATAATTCAGTCAGTAAACGAGGATCACCAGAGCTGGGTTTCATTTTTGGTCGTCTTTTTCATTGGTGTAATTCCACCAACTGGAGATTTGCCAGAGGCTAGATTGGCGCATCACGAGCGTCCCTTCACCCACGTTGGTATAGACTACTTTGGGCCCTTAAACGTTTCCATATGCAGGCGGACTGCGAAGAGGTGGATTGCCCTTTTCACCTGCATGACGATTCGAGCAATTCACATTGAGATCGTTGATAATCTCACATCGGACTCTGCCTTGATGGCTTTACGGCGTTTCATAGCAAGAAGAGGCTGCCCATCCCACATTTACTCTGACAATGGAACATCTTTCGTTGGCACAGTCAAGATTCTTCCAGAACTTTTCAACTTCTGCGCGAATGAAAAGATCGTGTGGCACTTCACGCCGCCGTCCGCGCCCTTTATGGGTGGATGCTGGGAGCGTATGGTACGATCCGTCAAGAACGCTCTTTCAGTAACACTCAAAGACCGAACACTAAAAGAGGAGGTCCTACACACCCTCCTTCTAGAGGCCGAGTGCGTCATTAACTCTAGACCACTCACGCATGTACCAGTCGACGAGGACTCGGACCACGCAATTACTCCTTTTTCCTTCCTCATTGGGAGCTCCAGCGGTGGCCCTCAGACGAAACTCTTTGATGACGCAGACTTGTATAAACGTGCACATTGGAGAAAGGCGCAGAGGCTTGCCGATCACTTCTGGCAGCGTTTTGTTAAGGAGTACCTGCCGCAGCTCGTCCCACGCAAAGAGATACCGAAATCAAGGCAGCTGAAAACTGGCGACCTGGTGTTTATAGCGGATGGAACTCTGCCTAGAAGCAGTTGGCCTCGTGGCCGAATAGCTGCGACCTATCCGGGCAAGGATGGGATTGTCAGGGTCGTAGATGTCGCTACGACGGGAGGAGGTGTGCTGCGACGTCCGTCGCGCAAGGTGGCGTTGCTGGTTGCCGGCCAATAGGTATTTGGTGCATCACACCGTCGGGGGCCATGTTGGCAACCGACACCGCCTCTTTTCTCTTTGGCTTTAATTTAAATTTGAAATATTGGTAAAATTCTAGTGTTCCAAACAATTGTAAATAATTCAGTCAGTAAACGAGGATCACCAGAGCTGGGTTTCATTTTTGGTCGTCTTTTTCATCAGCTTCGTTCTCTAGAAAAGCCGCTAGAATCTCTAGTTTGAACAAGCCAGAGCCAACTCTTGCCATTGCAAAGTCAGCCCACCTAGCTCTGAGGAGAGGAGTCAGTTTTCCGATGACTGTATTTACCAGTTCGGGAGCTGCGAGGTACTCGGGCTGATGGAGGAATCGTATCACCTCAACACAGTTCCGGATTCGGCATGCGAAGACAGTGAGGTCCCGTGGGGCGTCGTATGTGTTGACGACGCACATACACGAAAACCTAATGCTACCTTTTATTGGACTGACTCCCTTACAGTCTTAAAATGGCTCCGTAGCGACGCCTGCATGTTTAAAGCTTTCGTTTCGTTTCGTGTTGGAGAGATTGTTGAAACTACTAATGTTCGCGATTGGAGATATGTTCCTACAGCTCTAAACATCGCCGACGACGCTACTCGGGACAACGGGGAGTTTTCATTGTGTTCACGTTGGTTTACTGGCCCAGCCTTTCTTCTGCTACCCGAAAACCAGTGGCCCAGTGAACCAAAATGCAATGTTCCTCCGGTCACGGAAGAAATGAAAAAACTTTCTGATGCGACTGGAGCTTTAGTCGGTTATACGACGCAACTTCCAACCCTGTCACCGGTTGTCGCCAACCATCAGCGGTTTAGCAGCTGGTTGCGCCTTCTCAGGGCAACCGCTCGCGTTCATCAATCGGCTTACGTTTTTCGATCTCTGTTATTGCGAAATTCTAAAATATCTGATTCTTCGCGCGATCATTCCAACTTACGTTTGCTTAATGTTACAGGTCTCAACGTTGCCGAGATCCATTTATTCAGACAGTCACAACTAGATTCATTCCCTGATGAACTCATTCGTGTTCAAGCAGCACGCCCCGTCTCGAACGATAGTAGACTTAAGAACATTTCACTTTTGTATGGAGAGGATAGGCTTATTCGGCTATCCGGACGCACCGCTGCTACGACGGCTATTGATTCTCACCCGATTGTGCTTGATGGCAAACACCCTATTACCAGACTGTTAATAAGCTCATACCACGTCAAGTTTGCGCATGGGAACCACGAGCTGGTGGTGAACGAGTTGCGCCAAAGGTACTTTATTCTTAGCCTGAGACCAGCTGTGCGAAGAATATCTCAGAGATGCCAAGTCTGCAAGAACCGTAAAACCAAGCCTGTAATTCCACCGACTGGAGATTTGCCAGAGGCTAGATTGGCGCATCACGAGCGTCCCTTCACCCACGTTGGTATAGACTACTTTGGGCCTTTAAACGTTTCCATATGCAGGCGGACTGCGAAGAGGTGGATTGCCCTTTTCACCTGCATGACGATTCGAGCAATTCACATTGAGATCGTTGATAATCTCACATCGGACTCTGCCTTGATGGCTTTACGGCGTTTCATAGCAAGAAGAGGCTGCCCATCTCACGTTTACTCTGACAATGGAACGTCTTTCGTTGGCACAGTCAAGATTCTTCCAGAACTTTTCAACTTCTGCGCGAATGAAAAGATCGTGTGGCACTTCACGCCGCCGTCCGCGCCCTTTATGGGTGGATGCTGGGAGCGTATGGTACGATCCGTCAAGAACGCTCTTTCAGTAACACTCAAAGACCGAACACTAAAAGAGGAGGTCCTACACACCCTTCTTCTAGAGGCCGAGTGCGTCGTTAACTCTAGACCACTCACGCATGTTCCAGTCGACGAGGATTCGGACCACGCAATTACTCCTTTTTCCTTCCTCATTGGGAGCTCCAGCGGTGGCCCTCAGACGAAACTCTTTGATGACGCAGACTTGTATAAACGTGCACATTGGAGAAAGGCGCAGAGGCTTGCCGATCACTTTTGGCAGCGTTTTGTTAAGGAGTACCTGCCGCAGCTCGTCCCACGCAAAGAGATACCGAAATCAAGGGGGCCATGTTGGCAACCGACACCGCCTCTTTTCTTTTTGGCTTTAATTTAAATTTGAAAGATTGGTAAAATTCTAGTGTTCCAAACAATTGTAAATAATTCAGTTAGTAAACGAGGATCACCAGAGCTGGGTTTCATTTTTGGTCGTCTTTTTCATTAGAAGGCTGCACGGCCAAGAATCGGCACCATACACTTCTACACAGGTCTCAATCGGCTACAACAGCTCATGTGGAAGTACAGTCGAGCCCGTCAACCTCTTCAAGTTTGGAGGTACAGTCTACAATACAAATTCCCTGCACTAGTAACGACTCTGCTAACTTTGAAGATAAACAGCCATCAGCAATCGTAGCCCATAGCATTTCGCCTCCCAAATTATCCAGTCTCAAGCCACTTCTCAAAGTGATAGCGGTCACCATTACCGGGCCTCTATGTAGCATAGACACGTATGCCCTTCTCGACGATGGAAGCTCGGTAACCCTTTTAGACCAGTCAGTGGCGGACTTAGTGGGGGCCAAGGGCTCTACAAGTAAATTAAATATTGATTGTATTGGCGGTTTAACTAGACAATGTGAGGTAAGTTATGTTGACATTCAAGTCAAGGGCCGCCATAGTGCGGACACTTTCAACATAAGTGCGCGATCCATTTCAAATCTAGGTATAGCTAGTCAGTCGGCGCATTTAGATGATATTGTCCAGTATCGATATTTGTCAGACCTGGTGGACGAACTCTGTTACGACGTTGCTAAGCCGATGTTGCTGATAGGCACTGATAACTGGCAGGTGACGCTCCCCAAAGCCGTCCGCCGTGGGTCTCGTTGCCAGCCGGCAGCCGCCCACACACCCTTGGGATGGGTCTTGTTCGGCTACATATCGTATAGACCTAATGTAGAGGCATCCGTCAATCACGTCTCCATGGCTGGCGATGATGAATCTTCGCTAGATGTTCTTGTCAAAGATTACTTTAAATTGGATTCTATCGGAATAACGAAGGTGGATCACCGTAGTGCCACTGACGAACGTGCTTTACAGATCCTAGAAGATACAACCAAGCGTTTAGATTCGGGTAGATTCGAAACCGGGCTATTATGGCGAGATAATATTTCTTTTGTTCCTGAGAGCCGTGAGCTAGCTTCAGCCCGCTTTACTAGTCTCGAGCGCAAGATGGCTAAAGATAGCTCTTATGCAGACGCTTACAGACAAAACATACAAGGTATGATTAGTAAGGGCTATGCCGAGTTATGTGAAGGACCACCTTCAGGCCCTATGCCGTGGTACCTTCCTCATTTTGGAGTCGTACATCCACAGAAAAAGAAACTGCGTGTAGTCCATGACGCGGCAGCGAAGTGTGCTGGAGTGAGCCTCAACTCACTTCTTTTAACCGGTCCTGACCTACTTCAGCCATTGCTTTCTATAGCTATGAGATTTAGAGAACGTTTAGTTGCTCTATCAGGAGACATCAGAGAAATGTTTCCCCAAATCAAGATTAGACCTGAGGATAGAGATTCTCAGCGCTTCTTGTGGAGAGATAACCCAGACCTACCACTGCAAGAATATCGTATGTCCTCAATGATTTTTGGAGCAGTATCCAGTCCATGTACCGCACTATGGGTTAAGAACAAGAATGCCGGTCAATTTCTTCAAGAATACCCTGATGCTGTTCGATCCATCATTGAGGACCATTACATGGACGATTTCTTGGGCAGCTTTGACAGTAATGAAGAGGCGGCTAAGCGAGCCTCTGAGATATTAATGATTCACAAAGCGGGTTGTTTCGAAATGAGGTCTTGGGTTTCTAATCGCAAAGAGGCGTTGGCCTCGATTCCCTCAGATCTACGAGCAACTGATGTGTCCGAAGTGAGTTTAGGCCCAACCTCCCCTTCGCAAGTTCGTGTGCTAGGTATTACTTGGAGCATAAATGACGACAAACTCTACTTTATAAAGTGTCTACCAAAGCTTCCCACAAAGTTTTCTAAGCGCTGCGTTCTATCTTTATTGATGTCAATTTATGACCCTTTAGGGTTTTTAACCCCTATCATAATGAAGGGCCGTGTGCTATTCCAGAAAACATGGAAACTAGGAATTGATTGGGATAAGAGTTTACCTGACTCTGCGATACAGAACTGGAAAAGTTGGTTTTTCGAAATTCAAAATTTAGCTAACAGCTCTATTCCTAGATGTTATTTGAATAGCACCAGTCCCATTAATGATGTTCAGTTACATTTATTTGCGGACGCTAGTGAGCGAGCTTACGCCTGTGTTGCCTTTTGGCGTTTTACTTATGAAGACGGCAGCGTAAGCTTGTCTCTCATTGGGGGAAAGGGTCGCCTAGCGCCCCTTAAACCTGTATCAATCCCTAGATTGGAATTACAAGCGGGCCTTATCGCCGCTCGTTATAGCGTCTATATTACAGACGCACATACACGAAAACCTAATGCTACCTTTTATTGGACTGACTCCCTTACAGTCTTAAAATGGCTCCGTAGCGACACCTGCATGTTTAAAGCTTTCGTTTCGTTTCGTGTTGGAGAGATTGTTGAAACTACTAATGTTCGCGATTGGAGATATGTTCCTACAGCTCTAAACATCGCCGACGACGCTACTCGGGACAACGGGGAGTTTTCATTGTGTTCACGTTGGTTTACTGGCCCAGCCTTTCTTCTGCTACCTGAAAACCAGTGGCCCAGTGAACCAAAATGCAATGTTCCTCCGGTCACGGAAGAAATGAAAAAACTTTCTGATGCGACTGGAGCTTTAGTCGGTTATACGACGCAACTTCCAACCCTGTCACCGGTTGTCGCCAACCATCAGCGGTTTAGCAGCTGGTTGCGCCTTCTCAGGGCAACCGCTCGCGTTCATCAATCGGCTTACGTTTTTCGATCTCTGTTATTGCGAAATTCTAAAATATCTGATTCTTCGCGCGATCATTCCAACTTACGTTTGCTTAATGTTACAGATCTCAACGTTGCCGAGATCCATTTATTCAGACAGTCACAACTAGATTCATTCCCTGATGAACTCATTCGTGTTAGAGCAGCACGCCCCGTCTCGAACGATAGTAGACTTAAGAACATTTCACTTTTGTATGGAGAGGATAGGCTTATTCGGCTATCCGGACGCACCGCTGCTACGACGGCTATTGATTCTCACCCGATTGTGCTTGATGGCAAACACCCTATCACCAGACTGTTAATAAGCTCATACCATGTCAAGTTTGCGCATGGGAACCACGAGCTGGTGGTGAACGAGTTGCGCCAAAGGTACTTTATTCTTAGCCTGAGACCAGCCGTGCGAAGAATATCTCAGAGATGCCAAGTCTGCCAGAACCGTAAAACCAAGCCTGTAATTCCACCCACTGGAGATTTGCCAGAGGCTAGATTGGCGCATCACGAGCGTCCCTTTACCCACGTTGGTATAGACTACTTTGGGCCCTTAAACGTTTCCATATGCAGGCGGACTGCGAAGAGGTGGATTGCCCTTTTCACCTGCATGACGATTCGAGCAATTCACATTGAGATCGTTGATAATCTCACATCGGACTCTGCCTTGATGGCTTTACGGCGTTTCATAGCAAGAAGAGGCTGCCCATCCCACATTTACTCTGACAATGGAACGTCTTTCGTTGGCACAGTCAAGATTCTTCCAGAACTTTTCAACTTCTGCGCGAATGAAAAGATCGTGTGGCACTTCACGCCGCCGTCCGCGCCCTTTATGGGTGGATGCTGGGAGCGTATGGTACGATCCGTCAAGAACGCTCTTTCAGTAACACTCAAAGACCGAACACTAAAAGAGGAGGTCCTACACACCCTCCTTCTAGAGGCCGAGTGCGTCGTTAACTCTAGACCACTCACGCATGTACCAGTCGACGAGGACTCGGACCACGCAATTACTCCTTTTTCCTTCCTCATTGGGAGCTCCAGCGGTGGCCCTCAGACGAAACTCTTTGATGACGCAGACTTGTATAAACGTGCACATTGGAGAAAGGCGCAGAGGCTTGCCGATCACTTCTGGCAGCGTTTTGTTAAGGAGTACCTGCCGCAGCTCGTCCCACGCAAAGAGATACCGAAATTAAGGCAGCTGAAAACTGGCGACCTGGTGTTTATAGCGGATGGAACTCTGCCTAGAAGCAGTTGGCCTCGTGGCCGAATAGCTGCGACCTATCCGGGCAAGGATGGGATTGTCAGGGTCGTAGATGTCGCTACGACGGGAGGAGGTGTGCTGCGACGTCCGTCGCGCAAGGTGGCGTTGCTGGTTGCCGGCCAATAGGTATTTGGTGCATCACACCGTCGGGGGCCATGTTGGCAACCGACACCGCCTCTTTTCTCTTTGGCTTTAATTTAAATTTGAAAGATTGGTAAAATTCTAGTGTTCCAAACAATTGTAAATAATTCAGTCAGTAAACGAGGATCACCAGAGCTGGGTTTCATTTTTGGTCGTCTTTTTCACCTACAATCCGATGCGTACGATGCGGACATGGGACTTTAGCTGCCTTTTATGATGTAGTCTTTGCTTTGTTTTTGATCAAAATTGATCAAATCACGTCTTGACCGTGAAGCATTTCAAAATTTTGGAACGCTTCTATTATCTTTGTTAGGCTATTTGTGTGTAAACTGAACGCAGATATAGCCACAGATTATAAAAAGGTTCAGCGAGCTATACGATGTAAACGAGGCATCACTATCTTGTCTATGATGGGATTCGTAAAATCGGGCTGTACAAAATCAGCTTGTGCACTTGGTGTACACAGCGTTTTGCACAGCCGCGTTTTGTACGGCCCGATTTTACGAATCCATGGCTTCGTATAATCAGGCCGTACAAAACGTGGCTGTGCAAAACTCTGACGTACAATATTATGGGACTCGTAAAATCGGGCTGTACATAATCAGGCTGTGCATAATCGGTACGGGCTGATTATCCAAGGCCTGTTTTGCACAGCCACGTTTTGTACGGCCTGATTTTACGAATCCAAATTGGCTTCGAATAATCGGGCCGTACAAAACGTGGCCGTGCAAAACTCTGGCGTACAATATGGGACTCGTAAAATCGGGCTGTACAAAATCAGCATGTGCACTTGGTGAACACAGCGTTTTGCACGGCCGCGTTTTGTACGGCCCGATTTTACGAGTCCATGGCTTCGTATAATCAGGCCGTACAAAACGTGGCTGTGCAAAACTCTGCCGTACAATATATCATGGGACTCGTAAAATCGGGCTGTACAAAATCAGGCCGTGCATAATCGGTACGGGCTGATTATCCAAGGCCAGTTTTGTACGGCCAGTTTTGTACAGCCCGATTTTACGAAGCCGTTTGGATTCGTATAATCAGGCCGTACATAATCGGGCCGTGCAAAACTGGGACGTACAATATATGGACCCATTTTATTCAGTCACTTTTATTGATAAAACGATTTGAGATATCAATAACCATAGTGCGTGATAAGGAAGGTAACCGCAACAGTGGGCAAGTGAAAGAAATACGCGCCGATAAGCCGGGCGCGGGGCGAAGCAGTCAAGCAAGTCGACGACCGAACTGACGATTTTTTTTTAGTCTTTCACAAGTGGTCGCGTCGACTAGCCGTCTCTTAGCTCTCAAGTAAGCCGGATTGACTCGTTATTTTCACATTTCTTACATTCTTCAAGCGATCACGATCCGATTCTCAGACATTTTCTGTCACCAAGTGCATCATACTTTTTATTTCCCATCAACCGGTTTTATGGTTATCATTCTGTTACACGAGCAAGATCTAGTCCGTCCTTGTGTGGGGTCAAACTGTTGATTTGCCGCGCCGGTCACGTTCCGGATTTCGTTACTCCACTTGAAAGTTTGGTTATAAATTAATGATTTTTGTGTGTTTTTAGGTTAACTATCGACATTCTGCCCAACACACCATGTCTCTCCAAGAGGTAAGTTTCTTTTTTTTATTGCATGTATAAGAGTCCATTTATGATGTATATTTAATTTGGTTGTTTTTACATTGCTATGATCTCACCTAGATTGTTTCATTATTTTTGTATGTCCTTCAAGACAAATAACAGCTGTAAAGAAGTTCTTATTTCAGAATATTAGTGGTCATCAAAATGATTACCATTGAATCTTATTGGAATTATTTGCCATTAAATCGTATGAATATAGTGGCCATTCGTTAGAAAAATTATTAATGTAATAAAATAATGTTATTGCGATAACTTGCCAGTAATTTAGTGTTTTTAGTGAAAGTGCGGTAGGGATATAGATATCATAGTTTGATGATGCCTCATTAGTCTGTTACTCCACCATGTCCAATAACACTGTTAGTTACTCTAGCATATCAGTTATTACTTCGAAAGTTGGCTGATACAACTACCTACCTTATGATTCACTATTGCTGTTTATTGGAGGGTATACAGTGATTTTTATTAGTGTCTGGCTTCAGTAATTACTTAATTAGAGAAAAGGATTATAAGATTAACTGAAGAATAACTTAAAATTAACTATAAAAATAATGGCCTTACAAACTGCTAATGTGCACTAAGGGTCAAACCATTTATTATTTGGAAATCTTTACCCCACAAATTTTCTATCTTTCATCCTCCAAATAAAGTTTTCTTTCGGGTACCTTGACTTTGTAATCTCTTCTATTTGCATTGAGTTACATCCCTCATTTGTAAGATTATTTACTTAATTCATTACCTTGCTGGTGGCGAGGCCGACTAAGCTGCCAGGATGCTGAGCAAGCCTACTCCATCTAAAACTATTTCCCAGGCACTGCTGCGCCAAGTGGTCTCTCTACCCATCTAGTGTGAGTGAAGGTGCCACTGGACGCTGTAAAATCGTCCAATTAAAAAATATCTAAGTTCGAACAGAAATAAGAAAGAAGGAGGATGGAGGTCGATGGAACTCACTCTGCCGGAAAAACTAAGCACTGACATACTATAAAATAAAAATAAATCTGAGTTGCTTATTGTAGTCCTATAACTACAGATCGCAATGCTGCAAACGAAGAAAAATATGATTAAAAAAAATACCATCACTGGCTCATTCAGAGATTCCTATCTCAGCCAGTATTTATCATTAAAATAAACTGCAAGAACAATAATTGCGGATGACATTGAAACCAACAGCGGTTCAAAAGTTAATTGTTACATCACCTTTCTTGACTTTAGGATGACATCAGTCGCATACAATGTCAATTGTAAACTCAAAGACGTTTCTCTCGTTTCCAGCAATTCGACAATGCTGCCGCTCAAGTCAAGAAGCTGAAGGCACTGCCCAGCGATGGAGACCTACTAGAGCTCTATGCTTACTTCAAGCAGGCGACGGTTGGTGACGCAGACCCCAGTGGTACGTAGCTTAGTTACTTATGTACTTCATTTTCTAACAGGGAATGTTTTTGAAACAACCCTATGATACAAGGGTTCACAAAAGGGTAGCTGTGTCAATGGACAGAGAACCTGAAATGTGACTTAAACCTAACCATCTCATCTGATAAAAGTCGACGAATTATGGCAGATAAAAACAGTAACAAAAAAAAATTTACTTCATTTTAGTACTATGTTTTATCATTTACCTTAGTAAATGTAATTAGCCACTAACAACGGTTTTGTAGAGTGTGGGTGGACTCAATTTTTTTTTATTGATTCTGGTTAAACTCACGCTAGTTAGTTAATTTACTGTGTCAGTGTCACAGGTGTTGTAGAGTTTGTTATGATATCATTTATTAATTCATGTGGTACTTATAAGCATTTTCTGACTAAAAATGGTTTCTTATAAGTTTTATACCAACCAAACTGCCATGCAAGGAAAATTCCATGGTCAATTAGAGTTTTTCTGTGGGTAGCACAACTTAAAATAGACTCTACTTATAATAAAACACAACAAAGATGTAAACCTAACAACTGGTTGTTGAGATGGAAAAAACCTTTTTTTTTGTCTTGCTCAAGAAGTTTGTATAATGAGTCTATTACAAGTGTTACAAAACTATGAGTCAGTTAGGTCTTAGAGCCAAGCATTGTTCTCCCTGACACAGTAATTAATAAATAAACCTGTTACTAGAAAACTCGTTGAATTTTGACCCTAATTTGAATAGTAAGAAAGTCCAAACTTCATAAAAAAAGTTGTGTTGCGATACAGGAATCGATTTTGTCAATTTTACTTTGCGCGCGGGCTAATTCACTATGCACGGCTCCTATGTCAACTTGGACGGGTAAAGTTCCGGCACCAGGGGTGGCCACTAATTCAACACTAACAATTTGGATTCAACACTGTCAATTCGGAACCCAAAGTTTTTTGTTCGAAAGTCCGTTATCAGCTTATTCAAAACTTTTGGCTATTATAAGAAACTAATTTCAATATTTTTTATTTTGGTTCAGTAGTTTGGATTTTAAAACGTTTCAAAGATACAGTTTTATGAAGTCACGCGACGGTCTGCATACTGTTGGCGGTCATAGGAACAAATCATTTTAGCGCATAAAAACAAAACTACTGGACCAAAATAAAAAATATTTTAATTAGTTTCTCAATGTTGTCTAAAGATAAGATTAAGCCAATAACGGACTTTCGAACAAAAAACTCTGGGTTCCGAATTATTGGATTACCTTATAGGTACTATCAGCCACCCAGCTTGTTCTGCACATACAGGTATTGACTCTTCGTTCATGCAAATGAATTAATGTTATTGTAATGATATGCATTGAAACACACCCAAACTGTTTGACTGTTGAACTGTCCATGACATTGGTATTTTGTCGGTAAACTGCTAGTTGGTGGAAAAGGCAGTGTGTTACATCAAATAATTTACACAATACGTACGCATGCCATAAGATTTGTTTGATCATATTTTATCGCTTCTGTGTATAGACAAAGTTAGAGCTTTTTGATTTGAGCTTATTTGCACGTAGGTTATATGCAATGTGATGTTTGCATTCTACGGTTATAAAACGTATAAAACGCTTTATTCAGAATCAGAATCAAAAGTTTTTATTCAATATGCCATAAATAAATTATTTACATTGAACATCAAAATATTATCTACACTTATTACTATCTAATACTAAGTATCTAGCTACTTAGTATTAGACAGAAGCTCGTAAAGTCATAAAATACTAAAAAAAAATTCAAAATAATAACCCTGTTAGAAATCTGCATTTTTAATTTCTTGTAATCAGTCAGTTTATCATCGGTTAGCATTATGTGGACAGGGTTTTTTTTAAACCATAAGTTTGCTATCAAATTTCTTTTTAGGGCATTAGCACATGGGCTATCTAATCGTGGAAAAAAAGTGATTGATACCCTTTAATAATACGTAAGTGCGGATTATCACCGGCTAAGGGTAATTAAGAACTAATAATTTTAATTCGCTGAAAGTGATAAAAAAATTGAATGTAGTATGTTTACCTTTTATTATTGTTTTATTCCAGCCAAACAATGTCCCAGGCAGTGCGGAGTCGAGTAGTCCTTCACCCATCTAGTTTGAGGGAAGGTACCACTGGACGCTGTATAAATCATCTTATTACGTAGATGCAAAGGCTTTTACATTATTTTTTTTATGCAAAGACCAAAGTCGAAGTTGTGGGCGCGCGTATCTTAAGATTAAAGTGGAGATGGGCGGGACATCTGGCTAGACGGGAGGACGGACGGTGGACTAGGGCAGTCACGGAATGGTGGCCTAGAATGGGTCGACGGTCGGTGGGTAGAACGAAAGCTCGATGGGTCGATGACATAGTCAGAACAGCGGGAGGACAATGGACGAGATTTGCTTTAGACCGAGGGGGTTGGCGTGAAAAGGAAGAGGCCTATGCCCAACAGTGGGCTTTATTTATGGGCTGGATAGATAGATAGATAGAAAGGCTTTTATATTATATACATTTCAGTCATTAGGTACGCGAAATGAGAAGATATATCGATTCACATTACACAAATTAAAGACATAAAAAAGCTTGTTTAATATTTCCTTATCGCAAGATATATGACAAAAGTAACGGGTTTTTATGTCGAAGACAAAAGTAAAATATTTCTCGATATAAATATTTCACCATTTATAACCAATAAATTCTCACGCATTAAATCCGCTTACTGCATTATTCAATTTGATTGAACGCTCGTAAAACCAAAGTTGTAAATCATACAACTGTATTTTTTACATAGTTGCTAGTCTTTAATCTTCTACAATATGGAAATGTAATGTGGCGAATGCACATTTCTACATTGTTCCTTAGAATCATCCTGCATTCGATAAGTAATATCATAAAGGTCTTGATAGAGCCTCAATATACTATTTGTATGAAAAACGTATTAAAAGTCTAAATATTCTTAGAACTTTTTATTAGTGGAACCTTAACGAATGTGACATTTGTATTAATATTTTGTAATCAATGTCATACACTGTAAAAACAGTTATTTATTATTAAAGCACCTTAAGGCGCGGTGCATAGTGAATTAGCCCGCGCGCAAAGAAAAATGCACAAATCTGATTCCTGTATCAAAGATACTAAATAAATCGAAAATGTTCACATATCAAACCCTAGAATTCGGTGACACCTATCTAACACAGCCAGTTTCATGTTGATATCCATAACAGATTGCAAGGTATTTTGCTTGAAAAAAAGTGCGCCGCCTATTTTTTTCAAGCAAAATATCTTCAAAACGTTTATGGATATCAACACAAAACTGGCTGTTTTAGATAGGTCTCACCTAATTCTAGGGTTTGATATGTGAACATTTTCAATTTTTTTATTGTATTTGATACAGGAATCGATTAGGTGCATTTTTCTTTGCGCGCGGGCTAATTCACTTTGCCGAGCGCCTTAATTAGGTGAGACCTATCTAAAACAGCCAGTTTTGTGTTGATATCCGTAACAGATTGCAAGATATTTTGCTTGAAAATAAGTGCGCCGCCAATTTTTTTTCAAGCAAAATATCTTTAAAACGTTTATGAATGTCAACACGAAACTGGCTGTGTTAGATAGGTCTCGCCTAATTCTAGGGTTTGATATGTGAACATTTTCGATTTATTTAGTGTATTTGAAACAGGAATCGATTTTCCGCATTTTTCTTTGCGCGCGGGCTATTCACTATGCACCGCGCCTTAACTAAAAAAAAAAGTTTGTGAAGTAACCTTAATTTAAATTAAGTAGGAATAATAATTAAACATTGATTTCATGAATTATTATGTTATTGATATTTTTTGTTCCAGGCACGTGTAGCAAAAAATAGTAATGGTTATTCCACACACCATACATGCTACTTACAAGTTATAAAGTAATATGTAATCGATAAGAAATTGTGATAAGCGTCCAATAAATCACTGTGCATTTTGCGATAGAATGCCCTCTTAGCTCGGGGTTTTAGCGATAAAAAAGAAAATTGATGGCTATTATGCTGTACGTTTACCAAAATACCTAACATAGCACACTATAATAATTATTACGAGTGAGCTGAGGTACCTACCTACCAATAATAATTTAAATTCAGAATAGGGATTTTTCCAAATGTCAAATTTGACAGCGATTCGCGAATTATCGCGCAACTAAATCTGTGGTTTGTATGGAAACCACAGATTAATAGCCTGATTTTGACAGTTATTCGGGCTATTTTTGATGCCTGGAAAAAACCCCATTGAGAGTTTTGATGCCAACGACCCAGCGCCTTGATTGCGTATCTTATAGTAATCGCATCAGCGCTGCGCTTACGCAATACATCAACAGCCTTTTGTGTGGCATAGAAAGTGGCGCCCGGAGCAATCTTGAACTAACTAATCAGACGCTGAAAACCATTCGTGGCATAAAGCATTGTTAGATTTATTTCTAAATTAAACCTATCTAACTAGTGGTTCGCCCCGAACTGTGAACTCGCGACCACAGTTACAGATGTGTAATATTTGCCAACACCACTCGCGCAGTTGTGCGCGCTTTGCACATAAACTGTACAGTGTACATACAATACAACCCCATATCTCGGCAACCCCTCGACCGATTTGGCCCATAAATTAATTCAGTAAATCCCAAAACTTCTCGTATAAATTAATTCAGTAAATTAAGCAATGTGTTTCTTCCTCTATTCCAGCCAAGCCCGGCATGCTGGACTTCAAAGGCAAGGCAAAATGGGAGGCGTGGAACAAGAAGGCCGGCACCTCCAAGGAGGACGCACAGAAGGCCTACATCGCCAAGGTCGAGAGCCTTGTCGCCTCTATTGGCCTCCAATAAAGCGCATTTTGCCTTGACCAAACGTCTGGTTGAAGGTTGTGATCGGAATAAAGAATTAACATCACTTTCTTTCAAAGGGATTGTAATTCTATGTTCGTCTCGGTTTAGGTATTTATAGTCTATTTTTTAGTCTCTCTTGGGCATAAGTAAATAACATCACATAATAAGTTATAAGTAAAACAGCATTACAATTTTTTTTACATTTTTTAAAAGTGTCCACCTATTTGGTGGTGCTCTCTTGTAAAAGATAAAAGTATATTTGTTATTTTTGTTTGTTAAAACTTTTTTTTATAATGTGCATTGCATGAATAAACTGGCAGTTAAGAACTGAAAAGCTCCTTTATTTTATTTATTGCTGGCGGTCACAAACTTATTTTTTATGTCATTAAACTTTGGAATTGGTGGCTAGGCAGGTGGCTGAAATAAAACTGTGATGTGTGTGACACAACGAGAGATAAAGAAAACACCAAAACCATTCCGTATAAAAAATTTACTTGCTCATAACGATCTTTTGCTGTTCTTGGTACAGTCAACAGCACGTAAACCTTTACATTTTCGTTGCAAAGTCGCCCGTAACGCTCCTGCATAGAGTGCACGCCTTTGTCTGCATGTTCATTCAATATTATTATGTCTAGAAACAGTGCATCTGTTTCTAGATAGAAGGGCACTAAACCTAAAACTTAAAAGTCTAACTGCCTATTTCAATAAATACACAAGAAATTTATATGAATATGAATATTCCTGAATTGAGAAATTAGCTAAGCAAGCACTTCTGTCTCTGCAGATTTCTCACAAAAGAACATGTTAAGTATTTACTTAGTAAAATTCTCAATTCAGAAACCGGGCCTAATTAAAATAGCCAATAATGCTACAGGCGACCGCAAGCGCCGACGACGTTCGTTTTAGGGCCTCTAATTTCTTAATTTTATTTTGTCGCAAGATAAAATAGGTAAAAAGAGCGTGTATAATACGCGCCACGAAAGATATATCAGTACAGACAATTCTATTGCTGTCTCGCATGCGCAAATATTGAGCGATAGGGACAACTTGAAGAAAATCTACAAAATCGAAGTTTCGTATGCCCACTTTCCTCTCTGAAAACTGGTCCGATAAAAAATAAAAATTTATTACTGATATCACAAATATCCACAAAAAACTACTTGGTGTCGGACTGTTTTTTTTTATTTTTTTTATTTAAAGTTGTATAGGTTTACCAGACGTGTTTGATTTTTTTGAATTTTTGGTTGGTTCTAATTAGCTAGAATTTATCGAAAAAAATCTAAACAGTCCGATATGCCGGGGGTGGAGATGTTCCAACATACCTACAACATTATTTTTGCTCTACTTAGTGCCATTATCCAGGGCGGAAATCGGGGACTACGTTTGCATGGAGAAAACAC
This sequence comes from Zelleria hepariella, assembly GCA_949319315.1. Classification (NCBI taxonomy): domain Eukaryota; kingdom Metazoa; phylum Arthropoda; class Insecta; order Lepidoptera; family Yponomeutidae; genus Zelleria; species Zelleria hepariella. The sequence continues at coordinate 8,893,229 of OX439384.1, forward strand.
TACTGTGATATCCTCTTAGTAGTAGTAGATATCCTCTTAAGGGTAGACGATAGCAACGTGGCGGGAAATTCAAAATTTTTACAGTTTTTTACATTTTGTAGCTAAACTGAGCTATGTTTTTTGGGCAGTGCCACTGCTTCGTAGACCAGAACACATAATCGGCTGAATAATTGTTTTTCTGTTGTTAACAATAATGAAAAGAATACGGTTTTATTGCCGCGAACGAAAAATCGCTGAACAAAAATAGCTCAGTTTAGCTACAAAACGTAAAAAACTGTGAAAATTTTGAATTTCCCGCCACGTTGCTATCATCCCACCTTAAATTAAGAAACTTAGAAAAAGCCTAATTCAAATAGCCAATAATGCCGCAGGCGACCGCGGGCCCCGACGTTCCGGTCAGCGCGCTGTCCTCCGTCCCAGCCCTGCCATAGTCGTCTTCTCCCTTGGTCACGGCCAGGGACCGTCCCACGATGGACCGTGGACCGGACAGCGACACCAGGTGGTCCACTATCTTGACGGCTACGGGGCCCTCCTCCGCCTTCACGTTGCCGAGGTCGCCCACGTGCCGGATGTGGTCGCGCGGGCCCCCGTGCCGGCCCTGGGAAACAGAGCGGCATTGGTTAGATCCAGTAAGTTAAGGAACACTTTACTGTATACCAGGGGCCTGAGTCTGTAACGCAATGGTGCCAAAATGGGGGCTCCCAATTGACAATGCTGTCGGTCCTTTTAATATTTTTTCTAGTAGCTAGGTACAGCAAAGAATATTCTGATTCTAATTCTAGAGGGTTAGTTCGCTGGTTGTAGGAATAAAGCGAGAAAACCCCTATTTTGTCCTTCTACTGGGACGCCATCGATACGCCATTGCGTTACAGATTTATGCCTCTGCTCTCTCGGTATGCATGCTTGAGTCTTGAGTTTGAATCACAGATTGGATCGACGGTAGCTGGAAGAAAAGCTTTTCTCGACCTTGCATGGTAAGGGGACAGTATTTTCAAATTCTTTCTCATTGCGTCAAAAGTAAAATGACGGTCTTATTGCTAAAAGCGACTTCATCCAAACAACCTTCGGATGGACGGGACTAAAAGCGGAAATATAGTAACGTATCTTCATCGTTCTCAGTCTGCCTGCAACATTGCTTCCTTATTGCACTACTTGTCGGTGCTAACTTAGAAATAGGCAGCTTACAAGTCTTAATTGGCTGTTAAAATCTTAACTTGGTAGGTAGGTAGTTTTTTAAATTAGATTCGGTTAGTCACGGCGAAGTTTTAGGATGTGTACAGTTTGGATGCACGATTGTTTTATTATTAAAATCGTTGTAGACGATTTAGGAAGCTTTGCTGCCGGCAATCAAACTTATGAAGTTAGAAAAAACATTCAGGACGGAGTTAAAAACCTAGCGTTGTCTCGCTTTGACTGTATTTATCAGAGCGAGAGGGCGAGTGTTTTGAAGTCCATCCATCCTAAATGTTTTCTATAATGACACGGGTTTTACGTAATAACTTTAACTCTATATGTTTGGGGCTTCCAAAATCATCGAGGCTTGAGGTCTTGTCTGTCCGTGTGGTCTGCAGCTCGGAACACAGATCTATTTATACTGGGGCCTTAGACTGTAACGCAATGGCTTGTCGATGATGGCGTCCCAGTAGAAGGACAAAACTGGGGTTTCCTCGTTTTTGTTCTACAACCAGAAAACTAATCCTCTAGAATTAGAATCGGAATATTCTTTGCTGTACTACTAATACATTATTAAAAGGACCGACAGCATTCATAAATCGTAATTGAAGCCGTCAACTGGGATTCCATTTTGGCACCATTGCGTTACAGACTCAGGCCCCTGCTGAATTCGGAACGCAAAGTTTTTTGTTCGAAAGTCCGTTATTGGCTTAATCTAATCTTTAGACAATATTGAGAAACTAATTTCAATATTTTTTATTTTGGTTCAGTAGTTTAGATTTTACAACGTTTCAAAGATACGGTTTTATGACGTCACGCGACGGTCTGCATACTGTTGGCGGTCAGAACAAAACATTTTAGCGCATAAAAACAAAACTACTGGACCAAAATAAAAAATATTTAAATTGGTTTCTCAATATTGTCTAAAGATAAGATTAAGCCAATAACGGACTTTCGAACAAAAAACTTTGCGTTCCGAATTGGGAGTTGTAGACACTCACGTAGTAAGCGATGAAGTGCGGCCCGATCTCCTTGCAGTCGTCCTTGACTGCGCCGGTTTGGTGCACGTGCAGTCCGTGCAGGCCGGCGCTGAGGCCGGTCAGGTTGCCCTCGATGGTCACAGGCCCGTTGGGCACGATCTGGGTGAAGATGAGCGAGCCGCTCACGCCGGACTGCTCGTCGTCACGCAGGTGGACTATGGCTTGGAGGCCGGGCAATGAGCGGGGCGCCTGTAAAAGGATTGGTAGGATAGAGCTACTATCTGCAGAACCAAAGTTTGACTGGTAGAAAATGCTACTTAACATTAAGTTCGCCTTTGTACAGTAAGTATTTACTATACTGTGCAATAAAGAATTGAATAAGAATAAAAATAGAGTGGCAGATTAGGAAAATACCTACTACGTAAGTAGAGCTGTCAGCGGAGGGAACATGACTTTTATCGAGGCGGATTTATCCAACAAAATGACGGTTTATCAGCATTTTTGACGTCTTTATTGGGTTATATATCGCTCTCGACGATATACAGGGCGTCCCACGGCTATGCCACATGGAGGGAAAGTACCTTAAATATTGTAGATGGAACATTTTACTGAAAGAAGACATTATTTTAATTTTAAAAACAATTTAAACTGCATTCATAGATATTGAAATAATTACATGGTTGAACCGGGAATCGAACCCTTTACATGAGAAAAAATTATTACCCTGTAGTTTTATCATACCGATCAAAAGGCTTCATGATAAGGATATTTTTTTGCTAAATAACATAGTGTCAGAAATAAAAGGAAGACCATGAATAGAACATTTACCTGGTAGTATGCAACAAATCGAGCCGTATCCTGAGCCGAAAGACGCATCCCACCAAAAACATTCTGTAAAAACAAGCCAGGTCTCGATGGAGCTGCTTGTTTATCTCTAAAAAGTAATGAAATCTAGACAAAGTCGTGCCAAGTCTAAGGTTCCTTACTGCGATTTCTTTAGTATTATAGTTAATGTTGTGTGACTTGGCCGTTGAAGGGTACACAAGCGATTCTGGCGTCAGATTGGTGCAATGGTGTCATGGAGCACCTGGTTTTGTACCCTTGTATACCCTTCAACGGCCAAGTCACACAACATTAACTATAATACTAAAGAAATCGCAGTAAGGAACCTTAGACTTGGCACGACTTTGTCTAAATTTCATTACTTTTTAGAGATAAACAAGCAGCTCCATCGAGACCTGGCTTGTTTTTACAGAATGTTTTTGGTGGGATTTCACTTCTTTTTGTAGAAACGTGGGCATATTGATTTATTTAATTAGATTTTCTTATTGGAAACAGTTTTTTAATTTGTGTAATGTTCGACTATTTCTTCTTGTTAAATTGTAAGTACTAGTGATTCGCCCCGAACTATGAACTCGCGACCCCATATCTCAGTAACCCCTCGACCGATTTGGCTCATGTTCGAACTTAAAAATTCTCTTGGCCTCATTTACCTGCCTACCAAATTTCATCACGATCCGACTAAATTTACTCAAGTTATCTTCGAACGAACATTCATACATACATACATACATACATACATACATACATACATACATACATACATACATACATACATACATACATACAAACGCCGGATTGTTCCAGTAGACTCGGAGAACTTCGCTCGCTTCGCTCGCTCGTTCAATAAGTATAAAAGCCAGTCTAGTCTTATCCAGAGATTTCCTTTCATTTTATTTATATGCGTATTAAAAGCAGAAAGGGAGGCATTCGCCCAGCAGTAGGACGCTATGGGCTAGATTAAATTAGAAGATGTGACCCACTACGCTGGATTTCTGCAATGACAGTCGATATTTTTATGTACCAATAGTAGAAGGGGGCATTACCATAATCTCTTATACAGCTGAGACCAGCTGAGGGTTCTTCATCAGATACTTCAGACCTTCGATTTTCGACATCAAATGAAGCGGCCCACCAAGTTGAATATTTTTTGTAAGGGCGGTATATGTCGATCTATAATAGTTTGGTTGGGCTCTTGTGTTTTCTAATCAGGGTCACCAGGTACTCCAGATCTTCGATTATCCTAGTTTTTATAGTTTTCTCTTTATGTGGCCATTAAACCCTAACTCGGTACCAAATTTCAGCTCTCTGAGTTTATGGGAAGTACTAGTTCTATTAGGGCTCTTGTGTTTTCTAATCAGGGTCACCAGGTACTCCAGATCTTCGATTATCCTAGTTTTTATAGTTTTCCCTTTATGTGGCCATTAAACCCTAACTCTGTACCAAATTTCAGCTCTCTGAGTTTATGGGAAGTACTAGTTCTATTAGGGCTCTTGTGTTTTCTAATCAGGGTCACCAGGTACTCCAGATCTTCGATTATCCTAGTTTTTATAGTTTTCCCTTTATGTGGCCATTAAACCCTAACTCTGTACCAAATTTCAGCTCTCTGAGTTTATGGGAAGTACTAGTTCTATTATGATGATCATGAGTGAGTGAGTGAGTGTGTGTCATAAATGCGAAACTTTGCTTTCGCTTAACTTCGGAACTAAATGACCTACAGACTTGAAATTTTGGATTTTAAGTATATGATTATAGCTTACTAGATGATGAAAATTTCTGCGTTCTAGTCTTATCCAGAGGTTCTCAAATAGGGGCCTGAAAATGCGGCGAAATGGTTCCAGTAAAGGATGGTACGGCAGTGTTTGCTTCGCGCTCGACCTGGCGGGGGCACTGCCGTGCCCCCAGATAAAATTTTGTCCATCGCAATGCGGCTAGCTGATTATAAAGAAATAATTCAAAAATGTGTTTCATTTTCACACTTTTAATCTTTTGTTACTGTGATTTTCATTGATAAATTGATTAATGTTGTATTAAAAATGTTAATATTCATGGTCTTCCTTTTATTTCTGACACTATGTTATTTAGCAAAAAATAATCCTTATGATGAAGCGTTTCGATCGGTATGATAAAACTACAGGGTAATTATTTTTCTCATGCAACGGGTTCGATTCCCGGTTCAACCATGTAATTATTTAGATATCTATGATTAAATTGTTTTTGAAATTAAAATAATGTCTTCTTTCAGTAAAATGTTCCATCTACAATATTCAAGGTACTTTCCCTCCATGTGGCATAGCCGTGGGATGCCCTGTGTAACCCACTATAGACGTCAAAAATGCTGATAAACCGCCATTTTGTTGGATAAATCCGCCTCGATAAAAGTCATGCTACGGGGACAAGATGGTATAGGGTGCTGGGCAAGCCTACTCCATCTAAAACAATGTCCCAGGCACTGCAGTGCCGAGTGGTCTCTTCACCCATCTAGTGTGAGTGAAGGTGCCAATGTATGCTGTATAAATCATCTCATTGCGTCGATGCAAAAGCCTTAGTTATAAGTAGAGTTAGGAATTATTCGGCCAGGGTACACGATGGTACACGTTACACGCTATCAAGGCATTTCTCGAGCCCAAAAGCTTGGTAAATCGCTGTTTGACCCGCTCTGGACAAGGTGGGTCACAGTCTAGGATACCATGGTGTTTCTTGCCGCGCGCACCATAAGGGCGCCAATCGAACAAAAAAGGTATCCTAGCGTGTGGCCCAAAACTGTAGGTAGCGCCCAATTTGTGGTGAACTTGAGCTTGATCAAAATATTAGAGCACGAGTAGGTACAGTCGGCCACACGCTAGGATTCCCCTTTTTGTTCGATTGGCGCCCTTATGCCGCGCGCGGTAAGTGCTGCCATGGGGTATCTGTGACTGGGGCCGACCGTACCTATTGTATATGTAGTTATTTCTTTTTACACCAAGCAATCTGAAGGTGTAGTAGATACCTAAGTATTATAAAAAAGTTCAATTAATTACAGAACAGGCAAATATTATCCTTGTATCACCTATTAATGTCAATTTATTATCATTGGTTGTAGAAAAAAACTTGCCTTGGAATCTTACTATTTTCCTACCGCGTCTAAGTACCTAGATGGACTTTAGATGGCTAATGACCAATGTCAATATGAACGCAATAGCGTCAAGGGTAACCCTGACGGACTCTCTCTGCAGTGGATGGGACATTGCTTTGATGGAGTAGACTTGCCCAGCACCTACCGGGTGTTAAAAGACCGCCAACAGAGCGGGAAACCACGTATTGTCCTCATCATAAGGAACATTTTTGCTCAAGGAACTATGCCTGGGAAATCAACGGTTTCCGAGATAATGAGGTTCAAAGTCGGACTTTTCAAAACTTTTTTTTTGCAGAAATGTATTCAGTATCTAGTTCTTAACATACCTTCTCAAGAAGCCATATCAAAATTATTAATATTTCCTTCAAAAAACGACGTTAAAATTGCAACCCGCAATGTATTCTAAACATCGGCACCTCAAGCTTAAGTAACATAAACTTATACCTACGGTTGCGCGATATGACTTCTGTGCGTTACACGTCCATTGCGTGATAAAATATTTTTCAAAATTATAACCTAAAAAACCAAAATGATTTCCCAGCAATAATTTATCGAAAAAGTACTTTGTTTTGGCGTCTAGTATGCGTAGCTTTCGGGTCTGTTGGCGGTCTTTTAACACCCTGTATACCATCCTGACAGCTTATAAACAACAAAACAAGCCCAAAAAACGTGCCAGTATAAGGTAGGAATAATCGAAAAGCTGCAAAAGCATGATAGAGTCTCGTGAAGTAAGCCGAGGCTAGGACGGTAGAAGTTCTGTGGCAGAATAAACTCTATTCCATAGGCCCTAAGGTTGTCCTTTGTCAATGATTATGCATTTGGTATTTAGCTACTTTACATTATACAAAAGTGGTTTTAGCACAGACAGTCAGCGACTCTACATAATTTCCATTTTCCAGTATGCTGATAAGCCTCCTATTATTCACAGGATTATAGCCACGAAACGTCATTATAAATTCGCTTTGCACAAAAAAATGTAAACACGATAAATCTGTCTTATTACACTGTAAGTAATTAAAAAGAACTAACAGAAGTACGAGATAATTTATTGTCTCGGAGTTGTTCTTTTGCAGCGAGGTTTTATTTTTTTAAACTTCCAACCAAAAAGGGGGGTGTTATAAGTTTGATCGCTATGTGTGTGTGTGTGTCTGTCTGTCTGTGGCACCGTAGCTCTTAAGCGGGTGAACCGATTTGGATGCTTTTTTTTTTAATTTGAAAGCAGGTTTTCTAGTGAGTGTTTTTAGATATGTTTGTCAAAATCGGCTCAGCCCTTTAAATAAACCAGTAACCAGATCTAAAACAACTTCTGCCTCTGCTTGATTTGTGCCTGCACTTACCTACTACCCGAATGTATTGCAGAGATCAGCAACTAAGATACGAAAAAATATTTGATGGATTAATTAATGCTCGTATAATGGTAGAGCAACGATATCTATTAGCATGGATGTAGGAAGTAGGTCTAATAGTGCGTTTATACCAAATAAGTCTTGGACGGCATATCCCTTGCCTATCAATAACTAGTGGTTCGCCCCGAACTGTGAACTCGCAACCCCATATGAACTTAACAACCCTATATCTCGGCAAACCCCTCGACCGATTTGGCTCATGTTCGAACTTAAAAATTATCTTTACCTTATTTACCTGCCTACCAAATTTTGTGACGATCCGACTAAATTTACTCAAGTTATCGTCGAACGAACATTCATACATACAAACATACATACATACATACAAACGCCGGATTGTTCCAGTAGACTCGGAGAACTTCGATCGCTTCGCTCGCTCGTTCAATAATTCCTGAATTCGATGTTTTATTATTCCTACTTAATTTTAATTAAGCTTCCTTCACTAACGTTTTTTTTTATACATAAGTTAATAAATAACTGTTTTTACAGTGTATGACATTGATTACAAAATATTAATACAAATGCCACATTCGTTAAGGTTCCACTAAGAAAAAGTTTTAAGAATATTTATAGTACGTTTTTCATACAAATAGTCATACTAGGGCGCTATCAAGTCCTTTATGATATTACTCTCGAATGCAGGATGATTCTAATTCTTTTAATTTTATTTACCTGCCTACCAAATTTCATAACGATCCGACCAAATTTCCATCCGATCAAACATACATACAAACATACAAACGCCAGATTGTTCCAGTAGACTCGAAGAACTTCACTCGCTCGTTCAAATATTCGAATTCAGCCCATGAAATGCGGCATGACTAAACGGCATCGATAACGTTTTTATCCCGCTACCTATCAGATACCTGTTTAAAGTAAGTGGTTGAGTAGGTAGGTACCTACTGAAATACGGGTAAGTACTGAGTGAATGAAAATGGAACGTCAGACCACCAACAGCACCTGCAGTAGGTACCTACCGAAGAATGAGATGAGATATCTTCAGCTCATATTCATGGACGGATAGAAAAACTTCTTCACGGTACAACGATTAGTACAGGGGGACACTAATCCACTCGTTTATCAGGTGTAAACGCACCGCATAAAGACTACAATTCGTCCAACGACGGTTCAGATACGACATAATTGGAGCTGCTGGGTAAAAAAACTAAGCTTGTAAAAAGAAACAAACCACGATTTGGCGATTAGTATTTATAGATCCTCTATCTAATTTGACGGCTCGTAATAGGATTATCGATTTGATACAGGCACCTAGATACCTACCTACTGTGTTTTTTTTTGTTTAAAAGTTAATTGATCATTATTTTTTTGTTTGAAAGGCTATATTTCCCATGTGGTCCCATAGAGAAATGGTGAAGATCTGATGAAGAACTTCTGAGATGGAGAACGGAACTCCGCAACGGACACTCGGAAATCGGCAACAGCTTATAACGGTGTACCTTTTCATCAGTGAAATCGTATTTTTTTTTATTTTGTTAATTTTGTATTATTTTTTTACGATCTACATCACTGCCCGCCAGGTAGCCAGGTTCCACAGAACTTTGCAGTCATTTACTTGACAATGTAGAGTAGAGTAAAACCCTAACCCGAATTACCCGAAGGAGTTAAGAGACACTAACTGCACCTAAGTTTTTCGGGTATTAAATCCCAAGGTACCATCTCTATCTACACAAGCTAACTGTATAATTACTTTGTAGAAAGTTGATAGAACGGTAATCAGAGAGACTATGATCAACAGAGGCTATACATTAAGACAATATTACGGTTTACTCTATCCTATCGATACATACCAATACTAGGTATAATTTTATTCTAACAGTAGCTAACCACAGCTCACACCTACCCAACACAACGTGACCAATCATTAAATTCAAACAAATATTTTCAATGCCCTGCTCGTTTCGTTTGCATACATGCGCTTGCGCATCGACGAGGCATGTGGTCGCATCACGACGCGCCAGGCTGATGTCATAGAGTCACCATGGTAGTAAATAAATAATTGAGTAAATAAGGTAAGGTGCAGAATCGTGAGTGGCAATGAGCTTTGCAGCTTTTGGTAGCGTTCCTCTTTTGATCAGACTGACATCATCAGGCGTAGCATGAGCGTAGTATCTACATGAATACGATATGTCTCTCCTGCAAGCGTAGCATAAGACCGCAGACAAATGAGACGGAAATTTTCGTGCCGACTTTTGAATATGTAAATGAAAGTCATAGCAGTTCCAAGTCATAGGTCTTGGATAGGTGCATGCTCGCACCGGGAATCGAACCTTTTGCTTGAGTCCAATGTTCTACCACTAAGCCACCATCCCAACGCTTTGCAGGTATCGAGCTAAAAAACTCGATATACCTACCTGCTAAACCGGATGAAATAGGGATTTGGGTATTTATCCCGACTTCGACCATTGATTCGGTAGGCAATAAAGTATCTAGTAAGGCCTGATTTTTCAATCGCCAGATAGCCAAGCACTATTCCTAGGAATAATTTGAAAATGGAACGAATTTTGTATTGGCTATTGGTCGAATTACTATGGGGCTTTGAAAAATCAGGCCTAAGTAAATAAATAGGCAACTACCTAAGCAACTACCCGTCACTCAACTCCCTGGCATTTTGTCTCCATCAGTGGTTTCCTGGAAGAAATTGATGTAAGCAATAAGGCCGCCAATTGCATCTTGTTTTAGTTAAGTAACTTTTTTCCTGTCTGTATAAGTTTCTTGGTGTACAATAAAGAATATTTTATCTTTATCTTATCTTAAATCTGACCATAAGTGATGTCAAATTACCTACTGAAATTATTAATTTTATGATGAGGCGTGAGAAGTCGTGATTAGCAACGACTAACGAGGTCTACCTAATCTACATAGGATTCGAAAGTATGCATTTTCTAGGAATAATATTGGGGTGAAGGTAGAGCTACGCAGCTGCAGTCGTAAGTTCACATTAGGTCGAGGTTCCTTTGAGTTATTTTACAGGCAAGTATGTAGTGGACTAACTAAACCATTGAAGACCTTGTAAAACCATATCAACACTAACCGATCGAAGCGAAAAATAGGTAGGTATTTGAAAATCATGTGGTAAACATTGGGGAGGCTAGCAGTGGGACACTATAATAAAGGCCTTTGCATCTACGTAATGAGATGATTTATATGTATAGCGTCCAGCCAGTGGTACCTTCACTCGCACTAGATGGGTGAAGAGACCACTCGGCGCTGCAGTGCCTGGGACATTGTTTTATATGGAGGACACTATGGAGGCTACATAAAAGAACATTGCACAAAACTAAAGTTCCGAAAAAGTTATGTAGGTAACAAACAACGTTTTAATCAAATAATTATGCTTGATAATTGGCCGTTTATTTCGAAAGCAATTCTTGCTTTTCTTGTCATAGCTATACCTACAGGGCGTCCCACGGCTATGCCACATGGAGGGAAAGTACCTTAAATATTGTAGATGGAACATTTTACTGAAAGAAGACATTATTTTAATTTAAAAAACATTTTAAACTGCATTCATAGATATTAAAATAATTACATGGTTGAACCGGGAATCGAACCCAATTATTATTAATACAGGGTAATTATTTTTCTCACAATCGAACATGAGAAAAATAATTACCCTGTAGTTTTATCATACCGATCGAAAGGCTTCATGATAAGGATTATTTTTTGCTAAATGACATAGTGTCAGAAATAAAAGGAAGACCGTGAATTTTTAACATTTACCTGGTAGCATGCAACAACTCGAGCCGTATCCTGAGCCGAAAGACGCGTAATGTCCATCGCAATATGCTGATTATAAAGAAATAATTCAAAAATGTGTTTCACTTTCATACTTTTATTCTTTTGTTACTGTGATTTTCATTGATAAATTGATTAATGTTGTATAAAAAATGCAAAAATTCATGGTGTTCCTTTTATTTCTGACATTATGTTATTTAGCAAAAAATAATCCTTATGATGAATCCTTTCGATCGGTATGATAAAACTACAGGGTAATAATTTTTCTCATGTAACGGGTTCGATTCCCGGTTCAACCATGAAATTATTTAGATATCTATGAATGCATTTTAAATTGTTTTTTAAATTCAAATAATGACTTCTTTCAGTCAAATGTTCCATCTACAATATTCAAGGTACTTTCCTTCCATGTGGCATAGCCGTGGGACGCCCTGTATATCCAAACTCAATTCACTCTGTTTACCCTAGATACAGAGACAAATTAGCCAAAACCATAAAGAAGCAATTAAGGATTTTTTTCAGGACAACAATCTCAAATTAAATTCATCCCGAGATCGCGTGTCAATAATGGTCCGAAGTGTCTTGCAGGCTATGGTGGCCTCCGTTGCCCTAACATTAGCTTGGCATGTGGACAATCAGAGTTGTCAGCAAGAGAGCGTTGTTCCGTGACCGATCTGGCTTAGACAGAGGATGTCACGATGCCAAGGACCCAATGACTTGGAGTTTCGTTCGTGACAAATGACAATGTTGAGTCATCGTCATTGGCAGTTGTGACTTGCACAGTGCACACCCTGTCATCAAACCTATGCAAACACCTGTAGATGATAAAGGGCCTAAATAAAATATGGTCCTCATTGCCAGCACCCGGAAAATATACATGTGTTCATGCTATCCGCGTTGCCAGCTGCCCTGCACGTATGTAGATATAGTATGAAGAAGGAAAATGAGCTTTCATAAGCTTTATTTCTTTCGACGCTTTTCTTTCGTGCTATCGACGCTACCAGCTGTATCGCATGAAGGACGAAATCGAGCTCTATTGCGATACATAGCTCTCTCTCACTCGGGAAAGACATCGGCGTATACATACCTATAGTATACATAATATGGCGTGTAAAGCTCTACATCATGCTAAATGTGCTATCCTCACTTCTGTTACGAATAAGGGATCATAGATGGGTAGAGAACGGTAGAGTAGAGTACGAGCTTAGACTGGTAAAGTATTTTGTATGCTCATGGAGACCATTACTCTCTCTATTCTGCCAATGATCTCTACATTGGTTTACCTAGTTAGTACATGCTAATATGCTGTTTAGTATTTTACTCGTAGAACTACGTATATAATAAGTATTTGAATTATTCTAGAGAGTATTTTAATTCCATGATCGAAAGCTGCTGCTGTGTTTGCGCATATCAGGAAGTCAGGAGATGGATAGATAATAATGGTTAACTCTATACAGCAATACACCAGAAAGTAATAAACAGAGAATAATTAGCGACGTTTATGTTGGCGATACCGCTAGGATGCTACAGAATCTCTGTTTCCTATTAGATAATTGCCCGTAGTTTCTTTTGATTTTCCGAACGATGTAAAATCTGGTTTTATTGACTTCCTACCAAGCTAGACTGTCTTTATGAAGTTAAGAATTAATAAGGGTCGTAAAGTGGAATGGACCTTCTAAATTCTCCGTTGCCTATCACAACTAAATTATGAATGAGGGAATGAGGGAAGTAACCTATGTGACCAAAAACTTACCGGTGACAAATCAATCTGCTTTTGCGTTCTCTCTCCAATAGGAAGGTATGGCTGCTGTCCAAGTTCCTGTAAATATTAAGTTAGTTTGTTTAGTTGTACAAAAGTTGATAAGCTATCATTGGGCCACCAGGAATTTCTGGAGGAATTTTGTTTGCCAATCTTTTTGGACCATGTAAAAAAGAAAATACTGAATGACGAGTCTTCATTCCTAACTGCAAAGAAACACATTTACGAGGAAACTCATTTTCCTGTTCTTCCTGAGGAATAGGTCCACAAAAGCTGGACTATAGGGACCAAGTAGGTAGTAGGTCCTGGCATTTGTATGACAGTTAAAGTACCTAGCTTGCATTGTAGACCATTATAGAAACTAAGTAATCTCTTTAAAATTACATCACACGCTAACGACGACTTTGATGTCCCTCTGATGATGACAATTTCTAAAAGTTCATAGACCCTCTAAAAAGCGCACAAAAAAATGATTGTAGAGTCGTTTGCAAACGTGATCAACTTTTGGACACGGCTTATGCACATCGAGTCAATAAACTCAGATTTTAGCTTAGAAAGAGAGTAGTCGATCCACGATACGATCGCGTGTTCGCAGGTTAGATTTCTGATACTGCGATGTATCGATCAAATGCACGTCGACATTTATAGTGCACGCGTGTAAGCGTCTACGTGCTGTCTGTCTGTATACGCAATCTACGTTTTTTAAAGAGTAACTGCTAACTTTCACACAAGATTAAAGCATACTTACATACAAATAAGGCTCCATGAAAACCTCATAGACGTTGCTCTGGTAGTCTTCGATAGCCGGTAGAGTCTTGATCAGTAAGTTCCTGCCGTATCCCGGAGGACCCTGAAGAGCCTTCCCGTTCAGAGCAGCCACCAACCAAAGGAACTGGCCGAAAAATACGTGAAGACGAAGATTCATTTTGAAAAAAGTTAAAGCTATTGGCAGTGTCGGCAAGACTAAAAAAAAAAAATATTGAAAGAAAAAAAAATACTGCGCGGATTTTCAAAAATAGAACGTTGGTGAACGCGTCTTGATCGCCGCAATGTCAGGACGATTTTGATCCGCAGAATCACTGAACTGTCGGCAAGCTAGTTTTTTGTTTAAATTAATAAACAGCTAAGCACAACTACAGTGTACACTGGCTTGTCATTACATTATACTGCCTCGTGAGATAATACCAAGGCTCTGAGAGCGCATGACGTAAAGACACCTTCGATACGCCATTGTTTATTAAAATTAATGCCCAAACAGCCGTAAACGGACGTTTTAGTATACAGGAAATACTTTGTAATGTGATTATGATATCCTCGACTTTTCATGCGGCTCAAATTACTTATGATGAATTACGATGCACGTAGAACTTGGATTAAAGTTTTGTTAAGGCCAAGTTTACCTGGTATAATGCAAAGAGGTTTGATATTCTACAAGTATGATTAGTTAGGACCTCTTTTTCCTAAGTCTTCTGAAAAAAAAAGCTACACTGCCACCCGTCATCCAAGTTCAACCGACCAATCAGGGAACACGTCGTACGTATGTTATGTCACCAAAATCTGTCAAGTGAGACGTTTTGCGTACAAATAACTTTAGAAGACTCACAAAAAAAGCTACAAAAAATATTGAGAGAAAACCCTTCGAGCGATGGAGTAGAACAACCCATGGGTCGATGTAAACAGGGACGTTTTATACAGGTGGCAGCTGAATAATTGGCTACTTCAATGCGTACCTGCCCCGTTTACTTAGCTGCTGGATCCAGACTGCCCATTGAACACCGGTTCGTATTTACCAGCTCTATCTGTAAGAATTCGATTACGAAAGTTTAACACTAAAAGTATGTAAATACCAGATTGACACCATAAAAACTAGGTGGCCGATCAGAACTATTTTTCGCGGGCTCGGCCCTATGCCTCGCGGGTACTTGGGTGTTGGTTTTCTGGCTTGCTTGAACAAATACTAGATTGACACCAGGCTGAGAAAAAGTCGCTGAATGAATAGGTATACAGTGGGTGTTTGGCAAAAGTAAGCGTCTCTAAAAGCGCTGATTCCGCTGATGGTATCTGATCACCGGTGACAAGTTGACAACAACAACAACATCGTTGTAGCATGAATAAGGTATGAAAATGACCTTGCAATCATTGGCCAAACTTATGTAGGATTTATTACGCGTTTGTTGGTATCCTTTCCTTTTAAACTCTACATAGCTCTATCACTATAGCTGAAAACTTTGCTACAAATTTAATTCTAGGCACTGGATGGTAGATATTAAAATAAATAATAAATAGTAAGATGTAGCTGAGATATGTTCTCGTAGCTAGTAGGTAGGTAAAGGCCTTCTCTCAAATAGAAAGAGAGAGAGAGAGTTCGCCACGCGAACATTGTTTGTACTAGAAACGCGGTTTGTACTAGAATGAACATTTATATTGGGGATTCGCACCCGGGACCTCTTGAAGTTAACCGCTCGGTTGGCGTATTTTTTTTTCCAATACCCTCAGGGCGCCTATGAGCCGAAGTCGAACCAATCAGGCCAATCAATAAACTTTTCAAAAGGCCACCGCTTTTAAAAACTGAGGGCTCAAATGGGCGGTGCGGCGGGCGGCGCGCAGCGATGGCGATAAGTATAATAAGAAAGCGTTTTGTAGATGAGTCGCCTTTCCATATAAACATTCTGTCCCCGTTTGAGTCCTAATCCCTATTGTCTTCTCTTTAGAGCGAGGTAACCAAGGAATTTCTTGAACTTCCTCCATTTCTTCGGCAGAGACGAGGCCTGCCGCGGCACGCTCTACTTCGCCGGCTACAGCTTCCAACCGCAGCCAAGCGTGTGGGCGCGAGCAGGCAGCACGCTGCAGCGCTGGCTGTGCAGCCCCTGCCACCTCTGTCACAGCTGCTGCGACAAGCAGGACGATGACGTCACCGAGGACGACACGCCCCGCGTCAACCGTATGTACCATTGCTTTAAAAACATCTGGGTTACGATCGAACTTTGGCTAAACTGAGAGAAGACCAAAATTATTCCAGTGGTATAAAGCCCAAGGAATGCAGCCAAGGATGTCATCACCGAAGACGACACGCCACGCATCAACCGTACGTGCCTTCTGGCTAATTGGATTCTTAGCCTAAAGTCCCTATCTCTCTCCTCCTCCCACTCTCTGCAGACTCTTCCAGCACGCTGCACCGCTGGCTCTGCAGCCCTTGCCACCTCTGTCACAGCTGCTGCGACAAGCAGGACGATGACGTCACCGAGGAAGACACGCCAAGGCTCAACCGTACGTACAATTGCATTGCTTTAAGCTTGGACGATAGCAAAGTGGCGGGATCAGATTCAGTTTTTTACATTTCCCTAGCACATAGAGCTATTTTTGTTCAGCGATTTTTAGTTCGCGGCAATAACATAGTATTCTTTTCATTATTGTACACAACAGAACAAAAATAATTCAGACGATTATGTTTCTGCCCCTGTATTATCTAAAATATCCACCGTAAAAATAACGGTTTTTAAAGGTCAAAAAAAGGATTGTTCATTTCAATAAGGGCTATTTTCGAGTGTTTTGACGCTCGGAAGTTGAGTGGAATTTTTAGATAATAGAGGCGCTGGTCGACAAAGCAGTGACACTGCCCAAAAAACTCGTTGAAGACCAGAACACATAATCGGCTGAATTATGTCTCTTCCATTCAGAGGCCACAGCAACCGCCGAGAGGCTAAGCAGGCCGCGCAGGCCGCACGCGCCGGGCAGCCGCAAGTCAACCCCTGAGATGCTGACGGCGGTCCGCTGTGCCCTCTCCCAGCTACAGGGAGAGCCAGCACCTCCACCGCCGGATTCGCCCGAGGAAGGGCAGGAGCTGGGCTAAAGAAGGGTTTCTTTAAGAAAAACAGTGTTTTTAAAAGAGTTTTTGGCAGGTTTGAGATTTAAGTTTTTATAGTCTTTTTGGTTTACTCTACAATCAAATATACGTGGCCCTAGAGATTTGGTGTAACAGCTTCGACACAACGTAAAAAAATTTAAACCCCAAAAATACAGTAAAGGGAGGTACAATCGGCCACACGCTAGGATACCCCTTTTTGTTCGATTGGCACCCTTATGCCGCGCGCGGTAAGAGCCGCCATGGGGTATCTCTGTGACTGGCCGACCGTAATATGTGCGTCTGTTGGTTGAGATTTCAGTTGTCTACTAAATGTCTACTAAATATTACAAATGTTTTGTAATTAACAAAACAAGTGATTAATTACCGTAAAGATTTCATCCCATGTAGGTACCTAGTGAGTTTATTAATAATGGTGATTTTTACTACTTCAAAAACCACTTGACAATTAAATCCATTCCGAGGGGTGAATAAACACTTATTACTATTTTGATAATGTAGCGAGTTTTTATTAAAATTGTCGAAAGCTAACAACGCTATCTTTGAACGTTTTTCTTTACTACTTGTCAAGAAACTACCATCGCCGAGTCGTGAACTAACTAATAGGCAGTGTAGATAGGTAGAGCCTTACAGTTTGTAGAGACTTTAAAGTTATAAGGTCTTCGTATAGATGGCACTACTATTGAACATTAAGGCTGGAAGATAGTAGTGTGGCGGGAAATTCAAAATTTTCACAGTTTTTTACATTTTGTAGCTAAACTGAGCTATTTTAGTTCAGCGATTTTTCGTTCGCGAGAATAAAACCGTATTCTTTTCATTATTGTAAACAACAGAACAACAATAATTCAGCCAATTATGTGTTCTGGTCTACGACAAGTTTTTTGGGCACTACCACTGCTTCGTAAACCAGAACACATAATCGGCTGAATTATTGTTGTTCTGTTGTTTACAATAATGAAAAGAATACTGTTTTATTCTCGCGAACGAAAAATCGCTGAACAAAAATACTCGTAGTTCAGTTTAGCTACAAAATGTAAAAGTCTGTGAAAATTTTGAATTTCCCGCCACCTTGCTATTGTCTACCCTTAAGTTCGAGTTAGGAAAATAAACACCATGATGAAGAGTGCACTGTGATGAATGAGTTGTAAAGAGCTCGTGACATCATCTTCTAATGTCTGACGGACATTTGTGAAGAAATAATTGGACATTTATTCAATATGCTCGGACCTATAGAGACATTTATGGTTAGATTCAGGCTTTCAACTCCAGACGTTTATATTAGAGCCAGGGCCCATAAAATCAAAAGTTCTATGAGTAAATAAAATAAAATAAAAATAAAAAAGCCTTTATTATTCCTAACATCGTTAAAAATTTTAAAATTTAAAAATTTAAAGTAAAAGTAAAAAAAAAAAAAAAAAAATAATGAAATTAGGACCCCGTAAGGGTATAGGCCTCCTCCAGTTTCTTCCAGTTGTCTCTATCTTGTGCATCTTTTACCCAGTTCTTGGTCACCTCTTCTATGTCGTCCACCCAACGAGCGGTAGGTCTTCCTCTTCTTCTTTTGCCTGTTGGGCCTTTCCACAGAGTTGCTATTTTAGTCCATTTGTCTTCGTGCATCCTAGCAATATGACCTGCCCATTGCCATTTCAATTTGTGTGTGTGTTCTATAACATCTATAATCTTCGTCTTTTTTCTTATGTTGTTGTGGTTTATTTTATCTGTTAGTTTTATTTTTAATATGCTTCTTTCTATAGCTCTTTGACATGTTGTGAGTTTTTGTTTGGCTTCATTTGTAAATTTCCAAGTTTGGCAACCATATGCTAGTGCAGGGAGTAGACAAGAGTCTATGACTTTCCGTTTAAGGTGTATGGGTAATGAGCTCTTCACAACCTCAGCCATGCTCCAAAATTTGTTCCAGGTTTTGTTGATTCTTCTTTCTATCTCCTCAATATTGTTACTCGTCCTGAACGATATTTGCTTTCCTAGGTAGATGTACTCCTTGACATATTCTAGTTTTGTACTTTCTATAAAGATGTTATTTTCCTCGCTATTTGTCATAATTTTTGTTTTCTGTAAGTTCATTTCCAGGCCAATCTCTGTGCTTACTTTGTGTAGTGTACTGAGCATAGATTGAAGGTTTTGGGAGTTTTCTGATAGTAGTACTATGTCGTCTGCGAAAGCCAAATGGGTCAACTGTTTTTTGTTTATAACAATACCTTTATTATCCCAGTTTATATTCTTCGTAATGTAATGTAGTACTATTATAAAAAGGGATGGCGACAGCGGATCTCCCTGTCTTACCCCCCTTTCGATTTTTATGTATCTGCCGGTATTTTCGAGCTTTACTCTGCTCTTGCACTTTGAGTATATGTTGTCTATTATATCTATATATGTTGGTTCTACTAGTGCTTCATTTAGAGCTTTTAATATTGAGTTATGTTCTATCGAATCAAAAGCTTTTTGGTAGTCGACAAAGGCCATATAGAGTGGTTTCTGGAATTCTCTGTATTTCTCTATTATCTGTTCCACGGCTTGGATATGGTCCATTGTGCAGGATTAGGACTGAAAAACGGGGTTTTTCGGGAAAGATGGTGTTATAATATCGAGACTTAGAGGCGAACTGACATACAAATTAAAAACACATAAACAATAACAATAATTTTGAATATAAAAATAATTCCAAAAAGGGTTAATATCATACTCCACATTTTTATTTAAAAACGACCTAAACTGGCTAAAAACGACCTAAAAACTGACTAAGATGCTATAAGATACCTATTCTCGTCTAGAGTAGTACTAGCTTCTTGAGCGGTCTCTTAAGTGGGCCGGCACGCGTTTGGACGTCGGCTACTCTTATGATTCCATCTCGGCCACCGTACAACTTGGTCACTCTGCCCCTTGGCCAGGCTCCTCGCGGAAGCTGATCGTCTGCCACTAGAACCAGGTCGCCGACTTTTACAGTAGGTGGCGTGCCTCCACCGCGTCGTGGCACTAGAGTTGGTAGATATTCCTTCATCCAACGGGACCAAAAATGGTCAGAAAGCCGGACAGCCTTTCGCCATCCATCTCGGGAAATTATGTCTCTGTCCGTTAAGGCAGCCGGAATGGGACGTCCCGACGAAGAACCCAGGATGAAGTGCATGGGGGTCAAAGCTTCTTCACATTCAGGGTCAGCTGACACGTGTGTCAGTGGACGAGAGTTTACTAGGTTCTCCGCCTCCAATAAAAATGTTAGTAGGACTTCTTCCGACGGGAAACGATCTCTTATGGTAGTTTTAATTGCGGTCTTAACGGACTTTACGAGTCGCTCCCATGCTCCACCCATAAAGGGAGCTGCAGGTGGGATGAACTTCCATCTTATCCTCTCATTCGCCGCAAAGTCTGTAACAGCGGCCCCGTATAGTTCTTTGAGTAGCTTTTCGGCTCCAACAAAGGCCCTCCCATTATCACTCCAGATCTCACTTGGAGTTCCACGGCGAGCGATGAAGCGACGCAAGCTCATTAGGGCCGCATCGGTCGAAAGGTTGTTTACAACCTCCAGGTGCACTGCGCGCACGACCAAACAAGTGTATAAAGCTACGTAGCGTTTTTCTCTTCTTTTTCCAATCGTGACTTGGATTGGGCCGAAGTAGTCTAAACCTACGAAACTGAACGGCCTCTGGTGATGGGCCAGGCGGGTCGCTGGAAGATCTCCTGTAGGTGGTTCTTGGCAGCGAGAGCGTCTCAGACGACAAAGTTGGCAGTTGTGAGCCACGGAGCGGACAGCACTCCGAAGGTTGATCACCCAGTAAGTCTGCCGCATTTCATTTACCACAGTCTCGGTGTTCGCGTGGGCTGATCTTCTGTGATATTCAATAATCAGGAGCTGAACGGCAGCATTCTTAGGATCCAAAATGATGGGGCTTTTCATGTTATCGCTGACATCTTGAGCGCGATTGATCCTCCCACCCAATCTTAGTAAATGTTCTTCATCCATAACAGGGGATAGGTTGAACAGGCGGCTTTTTCGTGGCAGGGGTTCTTTTCTAGAGAGGCAGAGTATCTCTTCGGGAAAAGAGTCTAGTTGACTTTTGCGTAAAACGTGTCGCTCGGCTAGGTGTAGATCTTCCGCTTCGATATCCTTTGAACTACCTTTCTCTTTTAACAATTTTAAGAACTTATGGACCCTAGCTGTTGCTCTAATTAACCTAACCCAGGAACTTAGGCGTTCTGGGTTCACAGCCAGAGGGGTGGGTGACACTTGTGATAAGATGAGGTGGCAATGCTTTCGTGCGGATGGCTTTCTTTCTAGGTCGCTACGAGCTCTACTGGCCTTATCTAAAGATGGTAATGACGGCCACTTCTCCTCTGTTTTAAGCAAAAACTTAGGGCCAGCGATCCAGCGAGATTCTTGATTTAGCACGATACGCTTGGTACGCGTAGCGTCGTCTGCTACATTTTCCGCGGTCGGAATCCACCTCCACTCTTTAACATCCGATATTTCTAGAATCTCGCCGATTCGATGTGCTACGAATGGTTTAAACGAACGTGCATCGCTACATAACCAACCCAGGACGTTCAGTGAATCGCACCAAAAGATACGTCTGTTAGGTTTGTGTTGATGTGACTCACAAATGAATGAGGCGAAACGAGCGGCTATCAATGCTGCCTGCAGTTCGAGGCGCGGGATGGAAGCGGGTTTCAGTGGAGCTACTCTACTTCTGCTACCAATAAGGGCGAGCTTCACCGTACCGTCTGCATAGATATGTCGCCAATATGCCACTGTAGCATACGCTAATTCACTAGCGTCGCAAAACAAATGAAGCTCACGGTGTACGATTTCCGACCCACTCAAGTCATAACATCGAGGCAAACGTAATTCAGATATAAATTTTACGTCATTGGACCATTCATTCCATAGTTTTAGATCAGTTTGAGTGAGTTGGTCATCCCACGACAAACCTTGCCGCCAAATGGACTGAAACATAATGCGTCCTCGCGATACGATCGGACCTAAAATGCCCAAAGGGTCATAGATACTCATTAAATGAGATAACGCATCACGCTTGCTAAGTCGATCGGGCGGGGTTTCGTTCTTTAGTCCGTGGTTGAAACCAATGACGTCACGTAAAGGCTGCCAGACTAGGCCGAGTACCCTAGAAACTTTATCGTTGTCTCCCAAGTTGACATCGCTCAACTTTTGTGATATCAAGTTGGGTTGTAGTAAAGAAAGAGCCGTTGGTTCATTCGAGATCCAATCACGCATTTCGAATCCTCCCTTACGGTTGACTTCTACGATATCGCGGGCCAGTTGAGCGGCCTTTTCTACATTGTTCATTGACCCGATAAAATCGTCCATATATACGTTGAAGACTGTCGCATGTGCGGCGTCAGGGAATTCATGTTGATAATCAGTCGCGTTTAAATTTTTTACGTATAAGGCGGTGCAAGGACTCGAACATGCCCCAAACATCATCGAAGACATGCGGTACAGCTTCAGTTCTTCAGTAGGGTCGTCGCGCCAGAGGAAACGCTGTGCATCGCGATCTTGTACCCTTATGCGGACCTGTGGGAACATTTCCCGAATGTCAGCCGTAAGGGCTATAGCTTCTTCCCTAAATCGCATCAAAATCGCGAGTAAGGGTTGCAATAAGTCTGGGCCAGGAACAAGAAGTGAATTCAGACTCACTCCTTCGTACCTTGCCGCTGCGTCGTGTACAACTCTTAACTTACCCGGTTTGTGTACGTGTGTAACGCCAAAATGTGGGAGATACCAGGTTATGCCGACTGGGGGCGCGGTACATTCCTCTGCGTAATCCTTTTCAAGCATTGCGTGAATGTTTTTCCTATACAATTCGGCGTACTCACTATCGGTTTTCATTTTTCTTTCTAATGACGTGAACCTGGAAAGAGCTAGTTTGTAGTTATTTGGTACATCCGTGATATCAGGACGCCACAATAGACCGGCCTCGAATCGTCCGTTGGGTAGTCTACGTACGGTATCCTGAAGGGTTTTTAGTGCGTGAGTGTCGGAAACGCCGCGGTGGTCCTTTTTCATGATGCCGATTGAGTCTAGTTTATAATGTTCTTTTATCGTCGCGTCAATCGTCAATTCTTTACCGTCATTGCTGGATATGTTGGCATGATGTAAAAAGTCCACTTCGGTCGTTTTGCTTGACATAAACCCGTACAGGACCCACCCTAGGGCAGTGTGAATCGCGACGGGTTGATGGCCTTTGCCAGCACGGGTAGCGGTTGCAAGCGTCAGTTGCCAATTATCCACGCCGATAATTAGCATCGGTTTAGCCTCCTCGCAACACAGAACTTCCTCTAAATCTAATAAATAAGCATACTTACTGATATCTTTTCTGTCTACACTAGACCGATAATTTATACCTAGGGAATCGACGGAACGCGCGCCGTAAACTTGATGGGAAACTGTACAGTGTCGGCCCTTGATTTCGAAATCAACGTATTGGATATGACAATCGCGTGACAAACCCCCAACACAATCGATCTTAACTCGTTTGCTAGGGCCTTCGATGCCTATACGCTTTGAAATTTCAGCGTCGATGAATGTTGCTGTACAGCCGTCGTCTAAAAGCGCATAAGTATCAACGACTCCCTGTGGACCCGATACTCGCACCGCAACAACTTTCAGTAGCGGTCGGGATGAAGCTCTACCTGCGTTCGGTGAGGGTGTAGCGGCGGCATGGGCTGTTATCTCCACCTCACAGTCTTCCTGCTCGATGTTCGGGTTTTCTTTGGTGGGTGTTTTGTGTAACGTCGATTGATAGGTCTCTGATTCGGAATCCGACGTGTAGTTTTCTAAGTCGGCGTGTGCTAATACATTTTGGTCTGAATTTAGGTTATGTAACAGTGCGTGATGTTTATATGTGCAACCTCCTACGCAACAGGGAAGTTTTACTCTACACAGGTTAAACCTATGAGGCCTATTTTCAAGACATCTATGACAGACTTTATTCTTTTTTATCCACTGCCATCTGTCATTGACTGACAACGTCAAGAAATCTTCGCATTTGTTGATATGATGGCCCATTTTGGAACAAAATATGCATTTATTTTCAGGTTTATTGGTGATTTTATTCCAGGGCATTTCTTCGACTTTGTTACAGTTGGTGCGAAGGTTTTTGTCTGCGGGCGGGTGGACTGATACGGTCGGTGTTGTAAAATCGTGTAGGACGCCGAATTTTGTTTGAAGTTCCACCTCGCGTGTTAAAAAGTCCGACAGGGCCTCCAGCTTGCTTGCATGTTTGTCTGCCTGGCTTGCTGCGTATTCATACCACTTTGAACGAACGATGGGAGATAACTTGGTAATGAGGGAGTTATAGATTTCGGGGGAGTGCAAATAGTTGGTCTGGTCCAGCAATTTCATTACGCACACACAGTTTTTTACCTTGCAGGCGAAGACGGCTAGGTCGCTGCCTTCCGCGCTTACTTTAGGTAGGGCGCGCACATTATTCATTTCCTGTAGAACGATCCTCTCAGGGCGTCCAAAACGCATCTCAAGAGTATCTATAACTTCCATCGGGTCGTTTGCCGCTACGAGCAGTGTGTACACTGCCTCGCGCGCAGCACCGCGTAGGGATGTGCTGATGCGGGCTAGATTTTCTGCTGTCGTGAAGGCCGCCTGGGTGTCCTTGAAAATTCGCTTGAATGACAACCATTCTGTAGCTGATTTTCCGTCGAAGGTGGGCAGCTTCACGTCCAACTTTTTTGGTTTGTTGACGAGGGTTTTTATTACATCCAGAAGTATGTCCTGTTGGTTGTTGTAGTTGGGCCTAGGGACCTGAAAATTATTGTTGATGTTAGGGTTTGGTATGGTGTGGGGTGCAGTGTCCACAGTGACGGGAGGACCGGCGGGTCCCGTGGGGGGCCACTGTGCCGGTCGGTTACGGTCCGCGTCGGGTTGCGCGCCATCCAACCATTGGTTGACGAGTGTTTCATGGCCGCGAGCGCTACCTCGAGCGCTACTGCGGCTGGTGGTCTCGATCGCAGCTAGCTCGGCTTGGAGCCGTAGCTCGGCTGCGTTACGTTCGAGCTGTGCCTTGCGTGATGCAGTTTGGAGCCGTAGCTCGGCTTCGTTACGTTCGATCTCCACAAGGCGGTGGGCGTGGTCTGCTTGGGCAGCGAGCTTTCGTGCCTTCACCGTCTCGGTGGAGAGTGTTGATCGTACCACCGATGTTGCCGATTTTGTGAGTTGGTCGTGGTGTCTTGTGAGCCTGGAACTTGTTGGGAGTGGGTCGGCAGCTACCGGGAGCGCACCTCCGTCGCTTGCGGCGGGTGGTGTGTGACGGGCTTCCGGTATACGGGCTGCCGACCCCTCTGTTACCTGGGTGGGGCCACTAGGATTACCACTGGGACCGATGGCACTTTGTGGTGGTAGAGTTTCCTCTTTCTTTTTGCTTCGGGTCTCCATCTCTCCCTTTTCACCGGGAGAAGGACCAATTGTGCAGGATTAGGACTGAAAAACGGGGTTTTTCGGGAAAGATGGTGTTATAATATCGAGACTTAGAGGCGAACTGACATACAAATTAAAAACACATAAACAATAACAATAATTTTGAATATAAAAATAATTCCAAAAAGGGTTAATATCAGTCCATTGTACTGAAACCTTTCCTGAATCCTGCTTGCTCAACATTTAGGAAGCTTTCCAGCATTGGGGTTATTCTGTTTTGGAGGCCTGATGAGAACAGTTTGTATATACTTGACATAAGGCTTATCGGGCGATAGTTTCCTATGTCGGTTGCATCTCCTTTTTTATACAAAATTATTATGTCCGACTCTACCCATTGTGTTGGTACTATTTTTTGCTCGAGTACTTTGTTGAATAGTATGGTTATTGGTGTGGCTAGTATGTTGCTTATTGATTTCATTATGTCGTTGGTTATGCCTTCGCAGCCTGGGCTTTTACCTGATTTGGTTTTGGTAATTAGTTGTATTATCTCACTTTCGTTAAAGTCATTTACCTTCTCAGAAAATATACTTAGTGGTCGTATGTTGTCACTATCGGCTTTGTTATTATCTGCGTATAATTTTTCGTAGTATGATGTTGCTATTTCCAAAATATCATGTCTTTGTTGGTTATTTTTCAGTTTAGTTATCCATTTTTTTGTTTTGTTAATTTCTTTATATGCCCTTTTTAAGCTTCCAGACATGTTTAGATGTTTCTGTATGATTTCTGTTTTATGTTTTGTGTAGTCTTCTTTTATCATTCTATTAGCTTTTTTATATAAAAAGCTCAGTTCCAACTTCTCTTCTTTGCTTAAGGGTTTCTTTTTTTGTAGCTCTGATCTGCGACTTATGAGTGTTTTCGTGTTTTCAGATAGTATTGACTTCTTTTGTTTCTGAATGCTATTCGTTGTGGGTACTAAACTTTCTGTGATCCACGACTCTAGTCTGTTGTAGTACGTTTGAACGGGTTCGTCTGTTTCTGTATTCATAATAGTATTTCTGTTGCTCAACATCTTCTCTATTATTGCGGTTTTTTGTTCATCTGTCTCTATTATTCTTGGTATTATGTTTTTAAATAGTGTTCGTTTTTTCTTTGCTGGAGACAGGTTGAAGGTTCCTCTGACTAGGCGATGGTCGGATGGAAATTGAATGTTCAGCACGTCCACATCTGTGAAGTACTTTTTGTTTGAAAGAATAAAATCAATTTCGTTTGTATTCTTTTTGTCCGGTGTTATCCAAGTCCATCTACGGTTGTCTTTCTTTTTGAATAGGGTATTATTAATGAATAATTTATTTTCTAGCGCATATTCTATGAGTCGTTGTCCTCTAGCGTTTCGGGTTCCTAGGCCGAACTTGCCTGCGACCAAGTTTTCACTATCTTTTGGTATACCTATTTTTGCATTGAAGTCTCCTATTATTATTTTTGTCTTTTCTGTCATAAGTTTTGCTTGATCGAGTGTTTTGTAGAAATTGTCTATTTCCTCTATGCTTGAATCTTTTGTTGGAGCGTGTACTTGTATGATAGAGATATTTTGCTGTCCAAACTTGAGGTTAAGTATAGAAATTCTTTCCGAGAGACCTATAAAGCTCAGAATATTTCGTTTGTGTTTCTTCTTAATCAAAAAGCCTGTTCCTAGATGGCCCTTTGTTTGTCCATAATAGCAAAATATGTGTTCACTGTCTTCTTCAATGTGGTTTCCAACTCTTCTTATTTCCGCTAGGCCGATAATGTCGTATTTTATGTGTTCTAATGAATGTTTCAACTGGATCATTTTTTCTTCTGAAGCTAGAGATCGGGCATTATATGTGCATATGTAGATGCTATTGTTGATAGGTGACTTTTTGTTGACTGGAGGGTTTTGGTCTAAATCTCCCGCGGTGACCGGCCGTTTTGGGAGATAGTTTTTTTGTTTAGTTTTTTGTGGAGGAGCCTGTGTTTCCTATGCTTCCTCGAATGACTGGGCTTCCTTTGAGTTTCGAGTCAAATAGTTTGTAATATCGGGTTTGGTTTTCTTATTTGCTTGTTTTCCATTTAGATTATTGGAAGTTTTTTGGTTGTCTTTTGGTGATTCGGACAAATTTCTTTTGTTGTTGTTTTTAATTTCCGGCTCTACATGTTTGTTGTTTTTCATTTTTGGCTCTACATTTCTTTGCTTGAGAATCACAATTTTGTCATACTTCAGCACGGCCCTTTTGCCTTCATTATGAAGTTTTTTGAGTTCTTCTTGGAGATTCTTGCGCTTTTCTAGAATGTTTTTTGGGTAATCTTCTTTCACGTAATATGGGGTTTCATCAAGGAGTTTCTTTTTATTAAGTATTTGTATTTTCTTTCCCAACGTGGTAAGAGTCATTGCGATGGGTCTCGGGTTGTTTCCACTTTTGCCCATTCTTCTGACAGACTCTATCTCTGAGATTTCGCAAGCAATCTTCATTTTTTTCTGTAAAAAATCTACCATTTTTAATTCTAAGTCTTGGTAAGACTTTTCATTTTCTTCTTCTAGCCCAAAAAATATTATGTTTTTCTTCTTCAATTGTTTCTCGATAAACTCCAAGCGTTGGTCTTGATTTTTAAACTTCTCCTCCATTTCTTGAGTTTTCAGGTGAAGTATTTCGAATTTCTGATTTATATTTTCATTTATTTTTTTAGTTATGCTTTCATCTAGTTGTTTGAATTCAATTTTTTGCTGATCCATATCATCTTGGATTTTTTGCAACATTTTAGTAATGTTTTCCATTTTTTAAAAACAGCGCCCTCTATTTTTGTGTAGCGGAAGTTATTGATTTTTGGTAGTGGTTCGTGAGTTTCGGCCGTAAATTTGTAGATGGCGCTTTTAGGGTTTTCTAACGGGCGCCCTCTATAAATGTTTATAGGAACTTCTTTTAGGTTCAGTAAGAACGAGCGTTAGTAGATCTGTTATTTTTGTAGCAATTAACAGATGGCGCTTTGAGTGATTTTTATTTCGTATGCTGGGCAAGATTCTAGGTTATTATAAAAATCTTCTCACACAAATAGCATTTTTTCACTGTAATTCTATCGCCTGAAATTCTAGTTCACTTTGCACTTATCGGTTCCTTCACTTTTCGAGTCTTATTTACAGAGTTGCAGTTTTATTCACATTGACGGTTTGTTTGTTGTTGTTCAAAATTTTGCACTGTTTACGATGAATTTCACTAAAACTTTATATTTCACTGGTGAATCTCGGTGTGAACTTTATTATTCAGTCGTTTAATTGAGGTTTTTGGCACTGTTTAATATTTTAAAACACGAATAAACACTAGAAGTATTTCACATCACTAAGAAGCGGGTAGGACCAAAATAAAAATATTTAAATTAGTTTCTCAATATTGTCTAAAGATAATATTAAGCCAATAACGGACTTTCGAACAAAAAACTTTGCCTTCCGAATTCCGTTGTTGATGGGACTGTGACCCTATGTCGGGTCAGTAGTCCCATTACTGGGACATCTGAATGGGTGATGATCTAAACTAAGGCCTTTGCATCTACGTAATGAGATGATCTATACAGCGTCCAGTGGCACCTTCATTCACGCTAGATGGGTGAAGAGACACTCGGCGCTGCAGTGCCTGGGACTTTGTTTTAGATGGAGTAGACTTGCCCAGCACCCTATACCATCCTGACAGCTTAGTCGGCCTGGCCCACAGGAAAGACAAAGTCAATACGTGTGGAGCCAACTAAGCCGCGGGTTTCCTCACGATGTTTTCCTTCACAGTTAGCGAGTGGTGATGATCTACTGCACTTATAAACCCTAACAGCACAGCATCAAATCCATTGTATAGGTACCTACCTGTGACTTAATATACAGGTGTAACTGACGAGTCATTGGCATTCAAAGCATGAGACAATCAAATAACTTTGCGATTGTGCAACCACCGGCATCGTACGCCTGAATAAGCAAACTTTACAACCTGAGGACAATTCTGTTAAATAAGCAAACTTTACAATTTTAAGACCGAAATTGTATATCTACCGACCACCACCACAGATAGGTGTAATAGCCACTCGTCTCAGGTAACGCACACACCGCCCGGAGTTCTGCGTTCCACGCTCAGAGTTCTGCGTTCCGCGTTCCTTCTAATGTATGGGGTTGCTTGGAACCGTTCACGCTGAAGCGGTCAGAACGCGGAGTTCTCGTGAAGCAAATCTGAGAACTCTGAACTCGGAACGCGGAACTCCTGGGCATTGTTAACGCTGCCTTTGTCCATGAGAGAATGTATCTCCCGATATTTTTTTCGAATCGTAGGTTAACAGCTGTCAGTTGACAAAAGTGCATACAAAAAAAGCCACTGACAGCAGTTAACAGTCGATTAACAGCCCGATAGTGTACGAACAATCGAACAATCAATAGACGAGACGAGCAACGAGCCACTAACAGTCTTTAGGTTTCATTACAATGTTTGTCTTCACGTCATCGAGAAGTATTGCAATTTACGAATCTTGCTTTCTTATTCAAACTTTCAAGGACATAATTTTGGGGAAAACGAAGAAAATTTAAAATTTGTCGATTCACTTCAATCCATAATCTGCCGGATCTACCCTAGTATTAGGTACTTATTTGTAACTGGAGTCCCTATCCGTCCAGACGCAAAACCAGTTTCTCTTTAACTCGAGGTACACTAAGAAAAAAAATACTAGTTCCATAAACACAAATGCCATCTCGTCTTCAATAGAGATCTCTATGAATGGTCTTTTTATTCCCCTTTCTTTTGCCATCGCTCTATAAAGTATACTATACGAGAATCGGGTTCGTTGGCCGTTCAGAGCCATGCTCAAGCGCTTGTGTTGTGTTTATTACTCAGTGCGAGTCGAAATCACGACGCGAACGCAGCTTAGTGGGAGAAAATTTAATTTTCGAACGCTGCCGGTGTTTTCCCGCCAATTTTCTTCTTTTTTCATTTGTTTCTTTTATTAACGGCCTTTGTGAGTGAATGTGCGTGAAAAGTGCCAGTGTTTTTCTTTAAAAAGTGTCCTTGTTTTGTTGGTGAGTCGTCGATTTACATTTTTCTTGTACCTAAGTAGAGTCATCTCATGCTTTGAGTCAGGGTTGCTATAATGTTAAAGATGTCGTCACCGCGTTGGTCACGGTTGTTTTATTATTGTGCTAAGGCATAAGTAAATAGGTTGCCTTATTTTAAAATCCATAACTTAAGTAAGTAGGACGTCGCGCCAACTAAGGACAATTTCAGATTTTTCGTCGTCATAGAGGTAAATTCGGAAAAGATATCGGGCCTCTGTCATAACTTTGAAGAGGATTATGTTCAAGGGTACAGTATTTACTAAGATAGGTTAATCACCACACCAACAGACTTGGTAAAACACAGACCTAAAAGAAGACGATCTTTTTCGTTCTGGAACGTTTAAAATTTTCAATTTTTCTTGGTGGACTTTTAGAAGAACACCATTTCAAACTGCAGTTTAGCATGCATGACAGCATAAGGTTCATAACAGTACTCTTTGGCTAATAACTATGGCTTCTGCGCATGCGTGTCGGGTTCAGGATGTGCGCACGAGTGGCTATGCATTTCGGTGGCTCTGAACTTTGTAGAATGAACTCTAACACAGTAGCAAAAGAGTTTTTATTTGTATTGTCTTGGCAAGTCCGTTAGGCGATGGAATCAATGGTAATGGTTATGGTAAAACGGGCTGTTTTCCGCAATTCGACGTCTCTACTTGCGCCTATTTTGTGTCAGGTGGTAGGTGATGGAATCGAAGAACCATTAACGACCATATATATAATCACGATTCACGAACCGTCCTGAACTCTTGCACCGACGATATAGGATTGATGCAGAAAGAAGCTTGAGGACAGAAAAAAAGTGTCCTGCGGTCCTGCCATTTTTAGTTGGATAGGTATGACGTGTATTTTAGTGTGACGGACTGCCGTCATCAAGCAAATATAACATACTAAGGACCTCATTGAACGAGCGAGCGAAGCGAGCGAAGTTCTGCGAGTCTACTGGAACAATCCGGCGTTTGTATGTTTCTATGTATGTATGTATGAATGTTCGTTCGACGATAACTTGAGTAAATTAAGTCGGATCGTCATGAAATTTGGCAGGCAGGTAAATGAGGCAAAGAGAATTTTTAAGTTTGAACATGAGCCAAATCGGTCGAGGGGTTGCTGAGATATGGGGTCGCGAGTTATGAGTTATGAGATATGAGTTCAGAGTTCCAGGCGAACCACTAGTTTTATAGTCATTTTGTATTTTTTTTATGAACGGCAAACACTGTTTGGTGTACAATAACGAGACTCTGTAACTCTACGCCCTGAGGGTATTGGATTTTTTTTTACGCCAACCGAGCGGTTAATCCTTTATTTAGGCAGTACGGTCAATTTAGCAGTAAGTAAGTACCTACCTAGTCGAAGAACAGAACAAACTAGTTTAATCAATAAACCGAATAGATGCCAACTAGGACAAGGCATGCAGCATTGCATATACATACATACAACGCGACGTGATATAATTTCAAAGTCATTTATAATAGGCGTATATGCACCTATGTAGTACATTAGAATAACCATGGTTTGATCGATCGGCTTTACTTCCGAGGCTATCCACTAAGGTCTCAAGTAAATAGCAAGCTTGCTATTTAGCATTTTGATTTATTAATTTAAGAATTTTTGAAGTAAGTCCTACTTGTTTCTGGGAAATAGTGCGGCACCTACTAGAGGTACAAAAACTTACAAGTTTTTTTCTATTAAGTCACGGTTTTACTCACTAGTAATACTTAATAGAAAAAATGTGCAGTGCTCACGAAAGTTTAAGTTTTAAAACTTACAAGTTTAATGATTTTCAAGACTAATGAAGATGATGGTTTTATTTCAACTTTTTTTTAATATTTTGCATCGAAGCATTGAATCTTGTGAATACGATGAGTCACAAAAGTTCTCTTGTAATGTTTGAGGTCATAGGGTGAAAGAAAAGGAGAGGTCTTGGAGATGAGCCAATGAGGGTTTCACTATCAAACATATATTGCCAGAATTTATTGCTACTACTTGCCTCTACCTTATACTTCATACCTATCGATAAAGCCACTTGCCGTGGTTGTCGTGGCGAATTCAATCATAAATCACAGTTAGATGACCGAGCCATAGCGA
Source organism: Zelleria hepariella (assembly GCA_949319315.1). Classification (NCBI taxonomy): domain Eukaryota; kingdom Metazoa; phylum Arthropoda; class Insecta; order Lepidoptera; family Yponomeutidae; genus Zelleria; species Zelleria hepariella. The sequence goes on from OX439384.1 coordinate 8,925,695, forward strand.
TTACGCGGAAACGGTACCTAACTCTACTCAAGGGATAGCGATTTTGCAGCACGGCTAGCATGATTGATGTACGAGCTTTGACAGCTTGATGTACGCTCTATATTCCGCTCTATGTTGTTTAGAGTTTATACATAGGCCCGGTTTCTGAGTTGAGAATTTTGCTAAGCAAATGGGTAAGTATCGTCCTGTCTCTGCAGATTTCTCACAAAAGAGCGTGACAGAGCGATACGTAAGTATGTGCTTAGTAAAATTCTCAACTCAGAAACCGGGCCATAGAGTGAGAGAGGGAAAAAGCTCCATGTCATCAAGTTTAATAGAGCTTGTCTAACTATACAACTACACAAGCCTCCACATTAAGTATACGTAAGTATACGCATTGAGCACGCGTGGTGATTAAGCTCGAACTCTCTCTCTGAGAGAAGGCCTTTGCCCAGCTAGTGGGACATGTACAATTGTACAGGCTACATCTTACTTAAGTATACTAGGCCCGGTTTCTGAATTAAGAATTTTAATGTGTCACGTTCTTTTGTTTGAAATAAGGAGTGACAGACAGAACGATACTTAAGTGCTTGCTTAACGAATTTCTCAATTCAGAAATCGGCAGTTACACATACCTTACATTTCTAATACTACTTACCTTTATAGTAGCGCTTTCACCATTTTGGGATTGGCATTTTGATTCCAAGAATATTGAATCGCCGTTCCGGTGAAATACTGTAAAGGTGCTACCTGGGACGTTTATATGAACTGTATGTAAAGGCTTATACGTATTGGCAAATAAGGACCTAGTATTACAATTACTTACTACCTATTTGTCACCACATCGTTAGTTTTTATTTTACGAACTATGTACTTATAATGCATAAAATTAAATTTATATGCAAACTGGCAGTCTACACGCAATGCGTCATGTTGTTGGTGAGTCACACAGATATTTTAATCAGTTATAGCAATTTAATTCATTAGGTAGCAGTCTTTAGGTTAATGATTATTAAAAAATAACGACTGTGTTAACTATTTATTTATACATACTTACTTTTTGTTTTTTCTAAAGCACTAACCCGTGCTAGGGAATAATTTAAACCGAGTCCCGAGTGAATTTCAACTTATTATAAATGTTTATACATACTTAATTTTTTAAGTACAGTCGGCCGCACGCCAGGATACCCCTTTTTGTTCGATTTGGTGCCTTTATGCCGCGCGCGGGAAGAGCTACCATGGGGTATCCAAGTCTGTGGCCGACCGTACTAACTTATGTTTAGGTAAATTACAAATATGTCTAGGAATAAAAAAAAAAGAAAAAAAAAAATAAGTAAAAAACACTCGAGCTGGAACTTGTACCCGCAACCTCAGGCGATAGGCGTACTGAAACCTCTGGCGTGCTTCCCTAGCATGTTAGTACACACGACAGCACGTCAGAGTGTACATTTTTGTTGTAAAGTCGCCCGTAACGCAACCGAGTTGAGTGCTAGCATGTAAAGGTCGACGTGCTGTCGTGTGTACCTAGCTATCTTGGAAGTTCAAGTTACACCGCGATAATCGAATAGAACAAAGAATGTAGAGCCAAACCATTGATTCATTACAAACCACGTGGACTGGTTTATCGAGGTAAGTCGGTAGATATTTACTTTCGGCCACACGCGAAGCATACCCCATGGTAGCTCTAACCCCGTGCAAGATAAGAGCGTCAATGGGACAATTAAAGGTGTATCCTAGCATGTCGTTTACTGTCTACCGCCTTGACCTTGGTCTCCCCTCGCGATCAGTCGGCAGATGTGCTGAGGATTAAATAATAATCACTAGTTTAGGAAGCTTTTTTAGGGTTCCGTACCTCAAACGGCAAAAAACGGAACCATTACAGCATCACTCATGTCAACTTGTGTATCAGTCTGTCTAAAATACAGAAAATCGGTCTTTACCTATTAAAGGAAAACCAATAAGAAGTCTCTGGTTTTTCTAGTAACAAAAAATTTACATTGTTTATTGTACGTACGGAACCCTTGGTGCGCGGGCCAAGGCACATATTTTGACTTAGGTGTAGAGTTTGTGAAGTTAGGGTTTGTAGAGTTAGAAGCTTAGCTCTACATGAGATCTGATAGCTTTTTGACAGTGCGAGGTGTATGGTCTCGTCTTGGCAACATTTTTTAAATGAAAATGTTTTTGGTGGGATTTAACTAAGGACAAAATTCTATACGGACACTTCAATGCGACTGTCTTTCACATGATCATAGAGGTTAAAAACTGTCTCGTTATCATTAACTGTTGCGTAAGACACGTGTTAATCGACAAAGACATTGCCCACAATCTCCTCAGCGAATAAGCAAACAACATTGTATTCCTAGTGCAAGTGCATTGATTACCAGTTTGACTAGTTTAGCTGAACCAGCGTAAGTTGAGCCCTGTTGCTCTTTGATTCAGAGACATTTGTTGGCTTGATTTGCGTGTGTGACTCTGAAAACGCAATAGGTATGTACTTATATTCTACGGAAATATTAATGTGATAACCTAGGCACAACTAGCGCCGCCAATGAAAAAAAACATTTCTTCTTTTTGGATGCGTTTTTTGCTAAAAACGAAACGTCAGGTACTCAACGCGAGGTTTAGATTCCAGATCCTAGAACCTACGAATACAATCTTTTATCGCCAAAAATCTAAACTTTTGGTCCTAAAAATAGTTAAGCCTTGCGTTGAGTACCTGACGTTTCATAATTTCGTTATTGATGACTGTAACCGTAAATGTAAATTAGTATGTGACCTTCTAATATTTTGTGCACTCCGGACAGGATCTCTATCAAAACGGTAGAAACAAAAAAAGCAAATAGGTTTTTAACACAGCACTGGCAGCGCTGTATTTATCCCTAGCGTAGAACTCTGTCACAGCCTTCTATCTGTGGCTTTGTACATGACATGGAAGTTGAGCTCTGTACATAACTAAAGTAGGTAGAGTTGGAGTATTGCTACAAACTAAAACTGGTAGATTAGTTGGAACTGGCGAAACAGTATGCTAGTAGGTGAGGTATTGCTAAGTTGACTCTCCTCAATGGATTTACTGTTTGCTCTACCCGTTTACTTCAGGCTCGGTATATCCGCAAGTTTTCCGAAAGAGACAGAAACACAAACTATCACCCGACGCGCCATACGTTTCGCTCGCCACCGTAAAATCTAGGCCCAAATGTTCGGATCGGGCAGCTCCAGCCTCACTGGGCGGGGTAGGGTCGTCGCTACGTACAAGTCGTACCACTACGACCGGTCGGCCAATTGGCTCTACCTCTGGCTCCATTCACAGGCGGACTTTGTGAAGGTGAGACGTGTTCTGCTCTCGTTTTGTGGCTCTGTATTTTGTTTAATTTTTGTTTTTATCATATAGGTATTGAGTCGTTTGGTAATCAGTAGAGTCGATTGTTCTAATTAAGGTGTGTGACAAATTTCGTAAAGTTAAGCGTGTACTTACACCAATTTTTGATGGCTTTAATACCGTTTATCTAGTGGAAATCTTTACATACCCTATTAGATGTTGTTTTCTCCTCTTAGTTGATGTTGTTGTAGTTGTAAAATTTTAAAGATGTAGTCGTTTCCTGTATTTTTCGATCGTACAAAAAATATTTGGATTGGAGTATCCTGTGGATTATGTCGAGTAACTATTCTGGGTTTCAATGTCCGCTACAGGGGCCTTAGCCTGTAACACAATGTCTTATCAATGGCATTCCAGGTAGAAGGACAAAACCGGGATTTTTTCGTTGTTCTCCTACAACCAGCGAACTAATCCTCTAGAATTAGACTCATAATATTTTTTGCTGTACTACAAAAACATTAAAAGGACCGAAACTGGACCGACAGCATTAATACATCGTAATTAAAACCGTCAACCGGGAGCCCATTTTGGCACCATTGTGTTACAGGCTAAGGCCCCAGGTCATTGGCTGGCTTTGTTTCTCCTAACACTTGCCAATCGACTTAGCAAATGTAAATACCTTACTGAATAAATTGCACAATTTCAGGTAAACAGAGAAGATGATGAAGCAATTATTACTGGTGGTGGCTGCGGCCGCGGTCGCGATGGCACAACACCAACACGTAAGTACCTTCTTAATAGTGAAATGAAGGGTCAAAGCCATAAGCCAGATGAAAGGACAAATAAATGAGCTTTTCTAAAACACTTTGAAATTGCGGTGAAATAAAAACAACCCCAAATGACTGAACAAAACTCGCAAAAATCCATTTTGCACTCATTGCTATCCTACTAGAGATTGGAAAATTTTACATCTACTCATTCATCGACAACGACTTGACATCTTCAAGGAAAAACAAAATAACTAGTGGTTCGCCCGAACTGTGAACTCGCGACCCCATATAAACTTAACAACCCCATATCTCGGCAACCCCTCGACCGATTTGGCCCATGTTCGAACTTAAAAATTCTTTTAATTTCATTTACCCGCCTACCAAATTTCATAACGATCCGACCAAATTTACTCAAGTTATCGTTGAACGAACATTCATACATACATACATACATACATACATACATACATACATACATACAAACGCCGGATTGTTCCAGTAGACTCGGAGAACTTCGTTCGCTTCGCTCGGTCGTTCAATTAATGAAACAAAACACACCGCATTCCAAATTTGAAAATCAAAACCATTTCAGACGGGTCTGGAGCTCCGCGCCATCAGCCGCATCTCGGACCCTCGGGGTGAGGTCCAAGGGAACATCACCTTCACCCAGCTGCCTGGAGGCAAGGTGCACGTGGAGGGCACGATCCTAGGCCTGGTCCATGGGAAGTACGGCTTCCACGTCCATGAGAAGGGAGACATCACTGGGGGATGCCTATCCACCGGTGGACATTTCAATCCTGAGCATGTAAGTCTTGCAGAAAAATGTTAGTCTACATTTGGACAATATTCGTCCCTTATTTAGTTATCGGCAATGAAGAACTCAACGTGTATTACATTGTTGCTACTGTAAGTACATAGCATTTTAATCCAAAATTGCCTCGTCTTATGCTGAAAATAATATGGCTTGCCTGAAATAAGCATATTATGTAGTGGATCCACAGACGTTAGAGCCCTAATCATGACCTTTATTATAGGAAAGTTCACGGTAGCAGAATCCCAGTTGCCTTACATCAACAAAGCTGACGATGCCATAACCACCATAACCTTAAACTTCCCCGCTTTCCAGAAAAACCACGGGCACCCGAACGACGAGGATCGCCACGTTGGTGACCTGGGCAACGTGGAGTTTGACGAGAACCGCATCGGGCGCGTCGACATCGTCGACAGCCAGATCTCCCTCATCGGGGCCCACAGCATCATCGGAAGAGGCGTCGTCCTCCACGAGAGGGCTGACGACTTCGGCAAATCCTCGCACCCCGACTCCAGGAAGACCGGCAACGCTGGAGGAAGAGTCGCCTGCGGCGTGATTGGAATCCTGTAGGGAGATTTTGCTTGGAGCTGGTTGTGCAATGGAAAACTGATGATGTGCTTTGTCGTTCTGATGAAAAGTTTCCATCAGTTTTCCAGTACAAGTTGGCTCGCTAGATTTAAGTTGTTTTTCAAGGAGATACTTAGGCTGATACAAAACTTACACTTTCAGTTTAATCAGGGTCGACCCATGCTTTATAAGCAAAACATGTTTATTTTGACACAGCAGCCTAAAATGTCCATATTTTAGTTGGGTTTTAAATATTCACACGATTAAAAATACTGAAAATACTCAAGGTTGTGATCGTTGATAGCTTGTCGATCATTCTAGTTTGCCAAACTTTCGATCCAGAAGCAATGTCATCAAGTTAGGCACTCAGAAAACACTTACAGACTGGTTTAACAACTTCTCTGTTTACAAGAGGCAAACAGGTTGTGTTTTACTTACGCAATAATTGTGATTCAGATTGATATTGTCTATGCTTGAGCAAGCCGTTCTACATACTTACAGGTAGGCACTTTAGGTACCTATTGAACTAAAAGCAATAATAAAATAACGACTTTACCTGCCTTTGTCATTTATTTTTAGACTGCGTGTAAACAGTGGAAAAACCAAGAAACCACATTCCTTAAGCAGAATGTTCATTACCCTTTGCAATAAAGAAATATCTCGACTTTAATTGCGATCCTATATCGACCTAAGATTCAACTTTTGAATTTTACGACTGTTTTGATACAGCAGATACGAACCTCTGGGATACGAGCAAGATATCAGACAAATACGCTGATTTAAGCACCATCGCAGCATCTAGTTTGCAGTGAGCCATGCCAGAAGTGGCGGCAGGAAGTTTCCATATCAACAAGTCGACTGCAAATCAAGTCTGTCGCCACGTTAGTCACTGGTGATCTCCGCCTTCATACAATTTCCTTGGAGGGGCAGAGCAACCAGAAACCAAGGAGGTCGATATAGGGTCGTTAGTCAACTAGGTATGGCTCTACACTACAAGGCTAATAGCTAGATCACGACATGGGGATAAGCTTCAAGGCGCGATGCAATGTTCATGTCGACATCTTATTTCCTGATCAAAATTTTCTGAAGGGCAAGTATTTAGTCAAATTCTTGTTATTTTATTGGGTTTTTGCGGTGCATTGTGGTAGAGATGGTCTAGTCTTAAATTAAATGGGTCTTATACTTACCTAGCACAGAATAATCTTATAGACTGGCCATCGTAGCGTACATGCACTAAATAAACAAATGAAAGTTCATACCATTTTGTACAGTAAATACCTAATTTGGTTTCTGTCATTTTCGATTCTGGTAGAGATATAATAAAGTGGCTGGACCATAATTATCTACACCTACCCATGATAATAATTTCTTACAGTTTTGCCTAATAGATAGCTTTTTGAAAATTGGGCTCGCTTGTAGGCAACTTGTTTTTTTTACTTTGCAGTCTAAATAGGCTTTGTTTACGAATATTAATAGACAACCCCCAGTATGTCCAAATAGTGAGTCATCTTTGGAAAATAGGGCTCTAAAGATTGGTTTTATTTTTCAGGGATCCAGTCTACGGTTGGAAGACCAGTGCTGCCGCCAAATCCTCCCTGGCCACTGCTATCCTGCTACCGATCGCTGCTGTCTTCCTGCTCTATAAATAAGGACAATTTCTTAACTTTAATCCTGCACTTCTACCATAACGGAACATTTCAAACCCGGTAGCATAAGATACAATGCTATCAGTATCTCACTCTAATCTCATTCACTCTAACTCTCCGGGCGGTGTGTGCGGCGCCTAAACTCCGGTCGGGATAGACTGTCAAGAGTTGTTATATTCGGCATGCTAGACGCCTGCGTTACTTTAAAGATATTGATTGATCATATCAAGCTTTAACTGCTCGATATAGTGTTGTATGCCGCGTTCTAAATGCATCTAGATCATCAGAGTGAAAGGGAATCATCAGAGTGAAAGGGATTCATCAGATTCATTACATTTAAACTGACTTTAACGCGTGCTATCGGCCTTGATAGGTCCTTCATGCTAGAAGTGCCGCTGGGCTCCCAGCGTCATGGTCTGGATTTGTTTGTTCTGCTAAGTGTTTTGGATGCTTTTATGTAAGTTACACGTAATGAACGTACGTTTGATATATTAAGCTGTAACTAGGTGCTTTATTTATTTTTCAGTCCATAGACCACCTAAGGCTAAGATACTTAATTAGGTCGGAATTACTACTTAATTTTATGTTATTTAAGTATTGTGTGTTCATAAGCTTATTGTTAGTTTTCATAAATTATACTTCCCACTGTATTTTGTGATATTTAAATAAAGACTCTACATTCTTGAGTAACTACCCATTTTTTCTAGTGACTTCTACCTCTACCAGTCATTGTTTGTATAAAGTTTCCCACATAGGAATCGCCACACATGAACCCACCTACTCCGTCAATCATTAATGGAACCATCTGGTTTGGTTCACACACGAAAGTACAGTTAAAGAAACAACTACACGTTTTTGCATACTGTCTTTGCACAATCGATTTACGTTTTAAACTAGATACCTACCGATGGAAGAAAGGCATTTCTACGTTGAATAAAGAAATTCTACCCAATGAAGTTGGAAGGTCATAAAAGGTGGCACAGACATTCTCATGTCACTGTACGGTTCGGTCTAGCTTGGCTAACCTTCAGTCAATGTCAATTGTTTGACCCCGAAGCATCTACCCTTTGGAGGAAAAGTCTATCGCGGCGGGCTGCAAAGATGATGCTCAACATAGATCAATGCAGCAGAAGCTGCGCTAAAGGAATGCTGCTGGCGCTCAATGTGCTGTGTATTGTAAGTTTTTACCGATAAATAAAATAAATATGTTCTCAGCTCTATCAAATTTGTAGACAGACTCTCGTTTTTATAAAGAAAAGGGATTCCATAAAAATCTCCAAACGCACATCACACAAACACAATGGTCTCTTTTATAACATGTACCCATCAGCATCACTACCAATAACGCTATGTGCTTATGTTTATGATTAAAGTTAGGAAGTTTTAGTGAGAAAATGTTATTCTTGCGGCCACCTAAGTAAATGTTTTATTTCCATCCCACTGCTTCCATATCCTGCGCGAAAAATCTAACAGGAGCTTTCCGGGCTCAAAATCTTTTTTAACGTCCGATTCAAAAAGAGGGGTGTTATATGACCGCTATGTGTGTGTGTGTGTGTCTATCTCTGGCACCAGAGCTCTTAAACGGGTGAACCAATTTGGATGCATTTTTTTAATATTTGAAAGCTGGTTTTCTAGCGAGAGTCCTTAGATATGTTTTATCAAAATCGGTTCAGCCGTTTATGCTAGATATGCTTATTTGAAGCTGAAACGTCGGGGGTATTTTAAATTTAGTAGTTAGGTATGTTGCTACAGAAATGCTTTAATGTTTCCTAAATCATTGAAACTGACAACTCCACAGCTCATGGCGTTAAGCACATTCGCGTTCGCCGTAGTGGACGCGCGCATCCTCAAGCAGTACGGCGATGAGCAAGCCAACGGCACTCTGGCTGGTGACGTCATCATCATCGTCTGCAGCCTGCTGCTCCTGGCTGTAGCTGGCCTTGGCTGCGTGGGCGCCGTTAGGGAGCACGTCAAGATACTCTACCTGGTGAGTAGTCTAGAGTTTCAGGGAATAAAGGTGGACAAACGAATGACTAGCTGCCAATGCCAACGAGATCCTTGCTTGTGTACGTCAAGATTCTCTACCCTTTGACTAGTATTTAAGATAATGATAATGAGGAAGAATGAACAAAGGCGACCAAAAGACTACAGCTGCAAAAGCAAATGGCATAGTACCGGTGTGACGTCATCGTCATCCGCATCTTCAAGATGCTCTACCTGGTGAGTCATAATTTCCTGTATTCCCTAATCAGGAATTACAGAGCTCTAAATATGTTTCCCCATCGAAAAACTTCGGACAGGTTTTCGATGGTCCTGCTTTGTGGACGACAGTGCGACGCCTTCGGGTTATTATCTCATATTTTCTTATTAAGTCATTTTTTTTCACGTGATACTTTAGCCAAGTGGTCACCTGGTTACCACTTCGTTAGGCAACTCAACTTGGTCTTGGGTTTCAGGATAGGAAGTAGGGTAGGATTCGATAGGAAAGAGGAAAGATAGGACTAATGGTAAATAACTGGCTCATCAGCAATTTCTCATTCTAGGACTTTATAACTCCATGTCATCACAATTATCTCGGGCCACCTTTCTCTTACGGAAATGTTTACCTTACCCATGTTTAAACATGAATCTATCATCCTTTCCAGTACGTTGGCTTCCTGATGATCCTGGTGATCTTGGAGCTGTTGATCTGCATCTTCGTCTCCGTGAAGCGCTACGGGCTCGAGTTCCGCGTCATCGACTGGATCCGCGAGGACTTCTTCCGGAACGTTACTGGAGACGACCTGGACGAGCATGCAAGGAAATGGGATGATATGCAGACCAGCGTAAGTAGGCAGAGAAGATATAGGTACATACAGCGCATTTGCAGAACATGTGCCGCACAGTGCTCCACCAGCGCGTTCTGTCTACGGATTATGGGCCATGATAGCACCAGTGCCTTCATCTTCGTTGCCATTGAGCCCCGCCAGGTGTGTCCGGCATGATCGCGCTTACTTTCCTTTTGTGGACGATACGGTCTTTTGGGAAACCTTAAATTTTTATTAGCATGCAACAAGCGTCAAATCCGTTGAGATTTCAGAGGCCCATACCCACCTACTGAACTTGAAGAATGCATAATTTAAAGGGTTTACAGTTGGTTTTCGTGGGTAACCAATTTCTACACCGTGTCACAAAAATATAGATAGAAACGTCATTTATAGGCGTGTAAAGGAAGATACCCAGCTCTGGGCTCTACCCATAGTAGAGATTCTGTAAAAATAAGGCACAGCTTCTGGGTATCCTAAATATGTCACAAGCACAGCTCATCCTAATCTTTCTGAAGTGTCCAGAGGTGCCACAAAGGTGCCTTTGGCTGGACGCTGTTTATTTTGCAATAACATGTAAAAAACTAAAAACCTGTGTTTTCATTTCTACTTCCAGTACGAATGCTGCGGTTTGAACGGCCCCGAAGACTATCCAGCCACAAACCAGCAGATCAGCCTGTCGTGTTGTCCTCGTGCCTTCCGTGCCCGCGGCCCGTTCGCGCAACAGCAACTCTACAAAAACTGTCTGGAGTAAGTGAAGTTCAGGGGGTTACTCTTGACGCTATTGCGATCAAATTGAAAAAGTTTTAAAATTAATTTCTCTTTGAATTCGCATAGGAGTGCTTTGATTTTAAATACTTTGTAATGATTATTCAAAGGTAAGGCTGTTTTATTCAATTAAAACACAAAATGCGTCTTAATTTGTAAAATATTAAATTTTGTAAATCGCGCCATATTGCGGCCGTGCGGAAAAATGCGTCAAGGGTAGAGGGGCTGGTGGAAAAGCTTTGAAATCTAGACTCTTAGCACTAGTTTCTGAAATTCCGGAAAGTATAGTAGGTAATAAGAAGATATGATTTCGAATTTTAGCACAGGCTCGTGAGCTGCACTTTTTTCTGCATTTAGGAATTTTCTACATCCTATTTTGTTTCTGTGTTATGATGTCCCAGAATATGTTGGATCTGCTTTTGATAAAGTCTCGTGGTACAGCCGGCCTCACCCAAAGATACCCCTTTTTGTTCGATTGACGCCCTTATGCCGCGCGCATAAGGGCTTAAGAGCTGCCATGGGGTATCTGTGACTATGGCCCACCGTACGTAATAGTATGGCACCATTTTATGCATACAATAGATTAAAGCACTCTACAATTTGGTTTCATCCAAGGTCTTAATACCACTTATTGTTGTATTTTCAGAACTTCAAGTTACTTCACCGACGGGTGTGAGGAGGAGATCCTCTACGCTCTGCGGGACGGCGGAGAGTGCTTCATGGGGGTCGCAGTCATGGGCTTCTGGTTCGAGGTAACTTTTTGCTAACACGATTCGTGCAGGCGCGCGCACATTGCCTAAACTTTATAACCCCATATCTCAGCAATCTCTCTTTTGGCTTATGTTTGAACTTAGAAATTCTTTAATTTCATTTACTCGCCTACGAAATTTTATAACGATCCGACAAATTTACTCAAGTTATCGTCGAACAAACATTCATACTTACATACAAACGCCGGATTGTTCAAGTAGACTTAGCTGATTCTCTCTACTTTCAGGCTGCTGGAATACTTTTGGCAATGTGGATGGCGAATAACGTCAAGAATGAAGTTAAAGTTTACAAGGATACTGTACGATATTAACTACCTGGTCTATTTGTTATAAACAAATGCAATGAAATAAATCGCTATACCTACCTAAATTAGATCAAATTATTTTAAAATCCTAATACCGAAACCAATAAAAATAAAGCATAGGTTCCCCTAGTGCCTATAGTGGGGCAGGACAGACATGATATCTACAAGGTAAAGTTCAGGTACCTACTTAATAAAGTTCTAATAAAAAGCTATGAGATTTGCTTACTATAGGACCTCTTAACTTTTAATGGTAGAGAGAATGTGTAATATTGCTGATTAAAAGTACATACTTGACATGTCATAATATGTTATGCACTCGAGTATTTAGCTTTATAACACAATGAATATTTAATTAGTTTCAAAAGTACGTCACTTTATTGCGTGTTTAGCTGTTTGATACGAAACAAAATCGATAAAGCAATAGCAAAGCTAAAGTAATATTCTCTTCAAACTCGATGCAAAATCTAACCACCAAGACAAACTGCTTCGTCATCCCAAACCAACCCTTAAGTCGAAGCGGTAAGATTCACGTCAGCGATCACGTTATACCGGTCTGAAGTACCTAACAAAGGCAGTACGTTTAAAACAAGAAAGGCCCTGACTTGTGCGAAGTGGACATCTGTTTTCCCACGTCCTAGATATTGTGTCCTAGGTGGTGAGCGAAGAGGGAAGAATAACTATTCACGTAAGTAAAAGATTTTCTATTTTTTTGCAAGTTAGGTATTATGAGGCCGTTATAAGGCTTCCTAGAGGTAGAGGTTAGAGGTAGAGTCTTATCTTTACTACGGAGGTTCAGTTATTTTTGCAATCGTCTTCATTGCGAGTATTTTGAAGCCCATAGTTAGTACATAGCTGGCAGCAGTTGGGTCACTAATGGACGATAAGTACCATCTGCTAGAAGTGAACACGCTATCTCGGACCTACGTCAAACTAACGTGCAGTAGGTACTTCGGTGAAATGAACCAAAGGTGTAATGTCATTCGGTTAAATGAAGTATAGTTTAAGTGACATTGGATGATACGTCATAGGTGAAGTGTAACTAGGCGAAATGTAATTCGGCAAGACGTAGTGAACCCATAAATGGGAGGTACAGCCTCAAATACCACAAACGAAAATAGCAACCCCACACCACATTCTACGCAACGCAATACATGCCGCTCCGTCCATCACACTGGCCCCGCTTCATCAATAATCACTAAAGGGTCGTCAAATGCAGATGGTCGATAGTAGCCCACCTCACTTCCTTTGTCCACGTCCGATACACCGGACATACACGCAGTGCTTGGTTTTGACTCAAAGTAAACAATTTCTTCGGCAAAATGAAGCCGCGTAGCATTCGCTGCATGAAGTTCTTTTTGACTTTCTTCAATATCATCTGTATTGTAAGTGATATTGGATTTCTTTATTTCTTTGTCGTGAGCGTAATTGTAATTATTTCTTTTCGTCGATCGATAATTTCGGGCTTCTTTTGTTTTGTTGTTGCTTGTAACTTGTGTAACTTTTGTTTGCATTGATCTTTCTTTTGTTTGTCTATCACGTATGATATCAAAATCTATAAGCGGATACTTTGCCCCCGTTTTTCCCGTCAACCTCACAACTTAAATACTTATTTCCCTTGGGAATACCGCGCTTATTATACATGCTGCCTTACCTTAAAACATGGGTAACGCCTGTAAACGCCTTTAACTACAGAACTTAACTACAGATAATCTATAAAGCGTCCAGTGAATGGGTGAATTGACCACTCAGACGCTCGAGTACCGAACTGCGACCATTCTTTCAGCTTAGTCCTCCTAGTCCGCTGAAAGAAAAGGTCAACACGTTCGGAGCCAACTAGGCTTTCTCACGGAAGTTTTCCTTCACATACTTTTACCTAAAGACCGGTTTCCCCCACCAGCTCTTCGGCTTGATCCTGATGACCGTGTGCGCGATCAACATGCGCGAGAAGAAGGCCCGTCCGGAGCAGTCGGCCGTCTCTCGCGGAGTGCTGGCTTTCCTCTTGACTCTGAGCCTCTGCCTCGTTGTGACCGCTGTCCTCGGCTGCATTGGAGCGCTGAGGGAGCATGTGCGGATCCTTTACGTGGTGAGTAGAATTTATTTTAGGGTTCATATAATAACAATGTTTAACTTCGTTAGGTTGGACGTAGCCATCCTTATAGCGATTGGACAGTTTATCATATAAGTTATAGAATTGACTCGGAGTACTGACTTTCCTCTTAATGCTGAGCTTCTACCTCGTGGTGACCGGTGTCCTCGACTACGGTGGAGCATTGAGAGGTTGGATATTGCATCTATACCAAATCCCACATCATAGGTACTCTTAAAACGTAGGATTTGCATAAATGGTTCGATCATCAACAGCTCCTCCTAATTCTTATCGTGGCGTGCTGGCCCTCCTCATCATTAAGAGCTTCTGCCTTGTCGTGACTGCTGCCTTCGGCTGCGTTGGAGCGCTGAGGGAGCATGTGCAGATCCTTAACGTGGTAAGTTTGTAGGAAACCTGCATCGCGACCGTAAAAAATCTTTCAGGCTTCGTATAAATGCAATGTCCAACAGTAGTAGGTTGGACTTAGCTGATTTCCTGTCCAGGTTTGATAATCAACCCAAGCCTTAAATGAGTATAGTATGAGTAAAATGAAGTTTGTACTCATACCTTATTGAAAACAAGACGGCTGTGGAAGGACGGCGACGCGATGGCTTCGCACTACAACCTACAGATTGCGAATTCCCAGACAATTACCAATTGATGACGTGCGAATCGATAGCAGCTTGTCAGTAAACCCTTCTATGAAATATTAACTCGGAAGAAAGTTAAGTCTAGTTAGTGTCTTTGAAGGTTTTAATCAAGTTTGTAATTAGTTGACACTGAGCGTAGCTCGATAAGTCGTTGGACGTGAGGCGGGCAAGATAGAATAGAGAAGAAGAACAATTTTAACCGAATAGGTACCACACAGCGAACTGGATTCCGCTCGCTGGTACCACAGTTCTCAAAAGTTGTTAGGATTTTGTTTCGGGTCAAGGCCTGTGGATCAAAAGCTACTAAGCAAAACCTCAAAACAATTTAACTTTTCTTCATTTTAAACCTGCTGATAAGAAACGGCCAGTTACAATACAGTCAACCTCGTTCCAGTTCGCCTCCTTTTTGATATTCGGTCTTGGCGGAGTTCGTTTAGAAAAGCCTTCTTATTTTCAAACCTCCAGCGATATAGGTAAACGGCGTCATATCCAGTCGGTAACAAAAGTTCAAACCTTTTTCCAGCACGCCTCCTTCTTCATATTCCTGGTGTCAGTGGAGTTCATAGTGGGCGTCGGCGGGGCGGTGCTCAGTGCCTGGGTGGGCGGGGGGAGCGAGCTGCGCATGCAGTTCTACAGGAACGCAACCGTGGACGACGAGGTCATGAGACATCACGCTTTCTGGGACACTCTGCAATCTGAGGTGACACATCCATACACGTTTGCAAGATTCCGTCCCATCCCGACTTATTATAGGATTTATAGGCAACCAGGGTTAGCTTTGAGTGATCACCAGCCCTGCAATAATTAACTCTTCTAGTCTACGTTATATCCTCTATTGTCATGGACGACTGCCCAGTAGAAGTGTAGTGCCCAGCAGTGGGCTAATGTGGGCAGAGTAAATGCTGGGTTCCTATAGGTATAATTGTCAGCCTTATTCCGGTAAAAGGGACATGGCCAGTCATTCGCTTCTTTGATCCCTTTACTCTTTCATGGAGTCTGGGGCTGGCGCTCCGGCGGGTTTCCAGTCGAGAGCCACCTTAGGGATGCTAAGCCTGGTCTCCTACTTTATGAAACGAACACTAAACCAAACTCAGAAACGAACAGCTCTGGAGCGACCTTGAACCAACTGCGCAAGATCGAGCCAAGCAGAGAAAACTTCTTCGAGCCCTATGTCCCTTCTGAGGGATAACAGGATTTAAGTCAAGTCACTGAAATGAAAATAAAATGAAATAGTTGGTCAAAAAAGGTTACAGGTGAATGTTCTGGCTCCCAAACTATAATTCCCTGTGCTATGGGAAGCAAACTGCTATGGGAGGCCACTAAACCAAACTTCCCGATCCAGAACGACTGCTGCGGCGTCGACGGCCCGCAGGACTACGCCATCTTGCACCGCGACATACCCGCGTCGTGCTGCGCGCGCGCACACGGGCTGCGCGAGGGGGGCGCCCGCCGCCACCTCCACGCCACGTGCCTCGCCGACCGGACGTACTACGCGCGCGGCTGCGAGGAGGCCATGCGTCAGAAGAAGGCCTTCAAGGGGAACATCTTCATCTCTACTGGAGTCGTCTTTGCTCTGATTGAGGTAAGGGCTGCTGGCTGTACAAAATGGAGGATTTTGTTATTCCAAATTCAAAAGGTTGGGGCATTATGAAACTCCTTTGTATTGATTTGGTGCACAAGTAAAAACGACCCTGCAAAGCTCATCCAAAAGGGTCTAGCCGCGCAGCGCCATTCAAAACTATCTAGCCTGAAACTCATCCAAAATTGTCTAGCCGCGCAGCGCCATTCAAAACTATCTAGCCCGAAACTCATCCAAAAGTGTCTAGCCGCGTAGCGCCACGCGCCATTCAAAACTATCTAGCACGAAACTCACTAGCCTATCTAGACCTCCGCTGTTTTATGGGACCAACTGGAAAGTATGCCCTTTTCAAACAACAAAAGAATAATTAAAATCTTGAAGTCTGTTTGAAGTCTGTTAGAAAATCTGCTACTGTCTCCAAAGTCTTGTGGTGATCAGAGTAAACTTGTTTCAGATCTTGTGCCTTGTACTGGCCCTGTGGATGGCCAGGTGTATTCGAGTCGAGCGTCGGAAGCTACAGCAGAACCTGCAAGCTCACTTTGAGACCTAAAGCGAAGGGAACAAGAGCTAATTTGGATCTACGGCAACTGTCACAATCACTTACTGTCACACAGATGAGGGAGTTACGAATAAAACTTAGGTTAATGATGTCACAGTGTCTAAATGACAACCGTTGCACTTTGATGGTGTTTTTTCACTTTGGTTAGTATTGATTGATTCATTTATGCAATTAGGTAAGTGTACCTACCTATAAGTGGAAAAACATAGAAAAAACACTACACACGTAAAAGTGTAAGGAGGTACCTAAGTAGGTACTATCTATTCGAAGACCAAATAAGTACGTAAGGATTTTATTACAAGTAGGTACCTATACATAATTAGGTAAAACTTATATTTCACATTTAAAACATACATAAATTATAAAAAAAAAGATTGAGTTGGAAACTGAAATCTATTTGAATGCAGGTTTTTCCCATTGACTTCACTATCACACATATCTTATCATGAGCCGTTTTTAACATACATTCACAAAGCACTTCATAGATGACGCTTACAGGCATGGCCATAAAAGAACCGGAATACCTACTACTGTCAAAATTAATCGGTGCTAAGCGAAATTTGAAAGCAGTATGGGCAAGCATTTAAGCGCCATCTATGAATTGATTTGTGAACTTGCGCTGAAAACGGCTCTCAGACTTCACAAATAAAATAACTGAATGTGTTCACTTAATGATAATTAAATTAAAGACGTAGCTAATAACTGTGATAAAAAGTAGAATAAAAAAATGCTATTTTGACGGCACATTGAGTTTTGGACCAAACGAATTTTGTAACAAATAAAGATCACTTCATAGCTTTTCACGTCATCGTCCGCGCAGCACGGACGTGTCAGAGCAATGACCTCGAGTATTGTGAAGTGTACATCTTGTAACATAGTGATATGTGAAATACTAGCCTTTATTCAAAATAAGGCTGATGTCATGAGTGAAGAGTCACTAGTGAAACTCTGCACAGATTCGTTCTCTGAGGAGGATATTGAGAACGCCAAAAATTTGCTATTCGACTCCGTTAAAACTGAGAAGCGAAACATAAGGCGTAAGCGAGACGGTAAGTCCAAAAGAGACTTATTTGATGTTATAGCTCTTCTGAAGGAAACGGACCCTGAGGAGGTTCCCATTTTTGTAGCACGACAGCTACAAAAATTACCGCCGGTGACCTTTGACCACATCGACGCGACTAGACTACTAAAGGATATTTTGGTCATCCAGAAGGAACTGAGGCAACTTAAGGATACCTATGTCTCGACTGAACAACTCAGTGAAGTAAGAAATGATCTAGAAGTACTAAAAAGAACCTCAATTGTGAACAACTACGATTTTCTAAATGTGAATACAATAAGAGGTAGTGGTTTATCAGATCATTGTTATGATAGCGGTCCGATGGGCCTACCTCACATAATAGAACAACCAGCTGAGAGACTTCAAACAACGCAACTATCTCTCTCACCCGAGTGCGCGGGTATTAATGCCGTCTCGTTTGCACCAGAACCGGCGGTATCGACGGCCGTCATCGAGCGAAAAGTTGAATTATCAAATAGGCCTACGACGCCGACGACGGAAGGTGCTAATGAGATGCGTATAGGTACCGCTCGGGCCGCCACTCGCGTAAACACTGAACCCGGCAGAGTACAAAATTGTGCACCTACACCTGCACCGAATGAAGAGTGGACGCTAGTGCAGAAGAGAAAGCGTACTAACCACCTACGTGGTACTAAGGGAAAGGCCATTCTAGAACCAAACAGTAAATTTAAAGCCGCTGATACCAATATACCTCTGTTTATCCAGAATGTACACAAAGAAACAGCTGAGTGTGACATTATTGACTATATACGAGATAAAACCAAGGTATCTGTAACACTAAAGAAAATAAATATGAGACACCAAAGAAACTACAACTCTTACAAAATATTTGTTCCACGGGTCAAATTATCGCTTTTTCTTGATGATGAGCTGTGGCCGGAAGGAATCTCATTCCGCCGCTTTGTCTACCTAAAGAGGTATACGGATGGAAAAGGCGAAGATACGCAGAGAAAAGCTGAAACGAATAAAACATCTCTCAATGGACAAGATACATAGTCAAGACACAGGCGCCCATGTTACATGCGTTACTTTTAACTGTAGATCAATTATGAGAACAATCGACTCCGTACGATCGATATGTAAGTCCGCGGACATAGTATGTCTCCAAGAAACATGGCTATTGAGCCATGACATACCTATTCTGGGCAGCATAGACCCGGACTTTGCCTACACCGGAAAGTCAGCGGTGGATACCTCAGCGGGGATGCTATGTGGTCGACCCTACGGAGGAGTCGCTATTTTATGGAGGAAAAGTATGTTTAATAACGTGTCGGTTATTAATTGTAGAAGTGTGCGCCTTACTGCTATAAAAATAGTGCTATCGGACCGGTCGCTCATTGTGTTCTCTGTTTATATGCCTACGGACAAGACGCGCAACCTACCTGAGTTCACTGAATGTATGAGCGAAGTCAGCGCTATTGTGGAGGACAGTGGCGTCGCATCGGTGTTTGTGTTTGGCGATTACAACGCACAACCGGGTGCTTTGTTTGGCAATGAACTTATGAACTTTTGTTCTGAACAGGAGTGGTCGTGTGCGGATTTGGATCTTTTAGGGTGTGACTCAGACTCGTACACGTATATTAGTGATGTGCACGGTAGTACAAGTTGGCTAGACCATTGCATTGTATCCAGAGCTGCATGGCAGTCAGTTGTAAGTGCAAATATACATTACATTGTAACATGGTCTGATCATTTACCGCTAGAAATAAAAATAAACTTAAATATAATGAAATCTGAGATTGTTCTGCCTAAAAACAATGGAAATAAAGTTAACTGGGGCGAAAGGGACTACCAGCAGACTATGAATTACACGGAGTACTGCTGTATAAAACTAAGAGAATTAGATTTTCCGTTAGAGCTTAGTACATGTGCAGATGGAATGTGTGGCAATATTTCACATAGAAAGGTGATTGACAACTTGTATAAATCTATTGTAGGTATACTAAGCGAAGGGGCAGTATTATCCTGTACCTCCAAGGCTAGGGTATCCAAGAAAAAGATTGTAGGTTGGAATAAGTATGTTAGGGACGCTCATGCGGAGGCTCGGCTGGGATTTTTAAATTGGGTGTTTTGTAACAAACCGACATCGGGCTCCGTGTATAACAAAATGTGCGAGACCCGGAAAATGTTTAAATCGAGACTGAAATGGTGCCAAAACAATCAGGACCGAATTAAAATGGACATCCTGGCATCTCTTCATGAAGTTAAAAATTTTTCTAAGTTCTGGAAACAGACCAAAAAACTCAATCAGCGACCGAGCCTGCCAGTGAGTGTGGAAGGTGTCAGCGAGCCCGTCCAGATTGCTAATTTGTTTAAAGAACATTTTAAAGTAGAATCACCTTTGGGGCCCTCAGATTCTGAATCAAGAGGGGGACCTGGGTCCCGCGTGGTGCCGATGCGCTTTGCTGCGAGAGAGGTAGCGAGCGTGGTGCGAGGCATGACGCGTGGCAAGTCCCCGGGCCACGATGCACTCAGCATTGAGCATTTGCAGCACGCGGGACCGCACCTGCCGCGAGTCCTAGGTATGCTCTTCACCTTTTGTGTACGACATTCTTACTTGCCTAATGATCTGATGAAGACGCTGGTTGTGCCGGTCCCAAAGAATAAAACTGGTGACGTAACAGATAAAACCAACTATAGGCCCATCTCACTGGCGTCTATACTGGCCAAGGTACTGGACAGTCTGCTTGATAGACAACTGGACAAGTACCTAAACTTACATGATGGTCAGTTTGGTTTTAGGGCCGGACTTTCTACTGAGGCCGCAGTCCTTTGTCTCAAGCAGACTGTCCGGTACTACGCCGATAGAAAGACTCCTGTGTACGCTTGTTTTCTAGATCTATCCAAGGCCTTCGATCTAGTATCATACCGAGGGCTTTGGAAGAAACTGGAGGATGAGACTGAGCTTCCCATCGAACTAATAACACTTTTTAAATACTGGTACGGAAATCAATCGAACTATGTAAGGTGGGCGGGTTCGCTGTCGGACGTGTACAGGCTGCAATGCGGGGTGAGGCAAGGGGGCTTGTCCTCGCCAAAGCTTTTCAACCTGTACATGGACGGGCTGATCCGTGAGCTCAGCAACGCAGGGGTTGGATGTTCTGTCGACGGGATATGCTTCAATAACATTAGCTACGCCGACGATATGGTGTTGCTGAGCCCATCGATCAGCGCCCTCAGGAAACTGCTCAATATCTGTGAGCGCTACGCCGCGACCCATGGCCTAATGTATAACGCGAAGAAAAGTGAGTTGATGGTGTTCAAGGCAGGTACCAAGACTTATAAGATAGTTCCGCCGGTCACACTAGGAGGTACTCTTCTCAAGCGAGTGACACAATTTAAATACCTAGGGCACTGGGTCTTGGACACGCTAAGAGACGATGTCGACATGGATAGGGAGCGCAGGGCGCTGGCTGTCAGATGTAACATGTTGGCCCGTAGGTTTGCGAGGTGTACCAGGGGTGTCAAAACGACACTGTTTAAGGCGTTCTGCCAGTCCTTCTACACCTGCAGCCTATGGGTCGACTATACAAAGAAGGCATACAGAGCCCTGCGCGTCCAGTACAATAATGGATTTAGGGCGATGATGGGGCTGCCGCGACACTGTAGTGTTTCAAGCATGTTCACACAAGCTCATATAGACACTTTCCAGGCCATAGTGCGTAAGAGAGTTGCCTCCTTGATTCGCCGAGTGCGGGGCAGCCCCAACATCCTCCTATCCACATTGGCGAATAGGATGGACGGTATTTTTCTAAGACACTGGACAGGGTTACATACCGGCACTTGTCTAGTGTCTAAATAGATAGGGTGCCTTTATTTTATTTTGTTTTGTTTTGTTTATAAGTATGAAATAAAATAAAATAAAAAAAAAAAAAATTATAATAATAATAAATAGTAAATTATTGTTATGTTGTAATGATAATATTACTATGGTAATAGTAATAGTATGAAATATTGATAATAATAATAATAATTAATAATAATAATAATAATAATAATGTTATGTAACTGTGATAAATATGAATACTTGTAGTTTATTCGAAATAAAGATATTAAATTAAAAATAGCTCTTAAGTATTTTCTCGACATTAAAGTAAAAGTAGGTATCTGTAAGTATTTATTAAGTGGAACTTGGAACCTGTAGTACCTATCTATGTCTAGCATGATAGCGCAAAATACGGAGTCTCGCTCTCTATATCTCTCACTCGAAATGATTCATCATGCTGGACTTGACTCATGCATGATTTTAATGTAATTATTCTCAGGCGTAATAACCTACCAGCTTAATCACACTTTTGGTATATTCAATTACTTAGTGTTTTTTCTCTCTTCGTCATAATAATGTAATGTTATAGTTTAGTTCCCATCCATGGCCGTGTTATCTACACAATACCTATTGAATAAGTGTACGCATTGTTTAATTTTAAGTCTTTAATCAATTTTGCTTATTAATTGTTACAATTTGTATGGATTTTATCAAATAAAATATGGTGTAGCGTACCAAATGTATTTTTTAATTATGCTTTTTTTTATTTACATCTTTAACAGACAATGATTGACCTAGTTCTCTCTTTGTTTTTTATCTACCTTGCTAGAGCAGGATATACACCGTGGATTTTTAGTGGTTTTAAAGCCGAAGGTATTTAGTTGCACTCGTAATTCTGAGCCAAATTAAAAAATTTCATTCATAAACGCGCGAAAAAAAAATTCACTTCTCCATACAAATGGTGTCGAATGGAGATAGCCGTTTGTATTGGGAAGTGTTTTTTTTTTTCGCTCGATTTGAAGTAAAATTTTTTGGCTTTAAAATCACTAAAATTCCACGGTGTACACCGATGAATCGAGGTGTCAAAATTGAAAAACCTGACATTGTGCTCAACATGGAGGATGGAATAAGATAGGGATAGACGGTACTTACTAATGTGAAAAAAAGGCAGTAGTATCTTTTTTTTACAAAATCTATTCAACATTAATTACACATTTCAATACTTCAGTTATGGTGTGTCGTAAAAGTGTAAAAAATTACGAATATACCTAGAAATTTCTACACTTTTTTGAATTTTTATAATTCGTATTAAACAATTTTAAAGTTAATTTTAATTTATACACCAAGAAAAACAGAGAAAAATTATGCACTAAGTAGGTACAGTGGGATACAAATAAACAATCTATGACTAGCTTTTACTTAAATAAAATACGAATTAAAAATAATGAAATTACAATATCAACTGCAAATAAAAATAATACTTCTTGTGCATATTAGACTGCGTTTTAACACTTTCAACCAATTTTTTATCCTTTGCTCTTTGCATGTTAGCATCGATCATGGTACCTAAACGTAAAATATGCCAGCATAAATAAGGCTAAATTATTAGTTATTTGTTATGCAAGAATGCAAAATTATTGTTTGCGGCGAGTGCTTGTATTGAAAACCGAGCTAGCGAAGGTTTCTAAAATTGAGCCACAAGCGTAGCGAGTGGTTCAAAAAAAGAAACCTGAGCGTAGCGAGGTATTCAGAAGCACGAGACGCAAATAATATTGCATTCGTGTGAAACACAAAACTTTTCATCTCACAGAAGCGAGGAAATTACTTTGTTAGCCAAGCGGGACAAACTATAAAGACAACTACTTACAGGCAAAACAGGTGAGTAAAATAAGTTCCTTTTAAAAGCATATTTTACTGTAGTTACGGCTGCCGCACTAAAGTTTTGAGCTTCGTTGGTATTAAAACCATTCGTTTTATTAATAATTTCCTGAAGTTTATTTATCCAGACACAAAAATAATGTAAATAAAAGAATGTTTTTTTTCCGGGTGCATTCTGAACTTTTACTATATAAATTAAAAAAATCTAGGAGATAAAAAATGAAATTAGTAATATCGTTTGAAAAAATGTATTTAACAAACCAAAACATAATTATCTATTTGATAAAACAGAAGCGCAGCATTTTTTTTATTTACTGGTATTTAAAAATAAATATGTGTACAAAATATTGAAAAGACTATAAGAAGAAACCGCGTTTCTGAATGTTCTATTCCGTGACTTTACCTTTTTAAAAGATGCTTATGCACCATTTACATTCACAGTTTTGTATAGAGAATGGGCACGAACAATCGCTTTCGCTGAAATACGCGTTTAAACGAACTATGAATGAGGTTTTATTTTCCATCGGGATCTGGCATCTACTTGAACGGCCAGTGTTTTTTTCTTTTTCAAAACTATAGGGCGCGGGAAAGACTGTCCCAGCGTCGCGTTCAAATTTCGAAGCGCACAAAAGTTCAGATAGTTTAAATCCGGCCTTTACACGATCGTAAGTTACTAGTAACAGCAAACTTTCCGAGCGTGGGAGATGAAAAATATATTATTATATACTTTGATCGCGCTCTTGGCCACGATAAAAATCTGTGTTCATCAGTTTTTATTTTCGGAGCACCATGGAACTGCATCGAAGTTTATTTTGGAAAAACAATGCGTTTGGGAGTAGAGTGGAAGAAGCCGTCATTCCACCGTACCGCACACCCTACCGCATGCCGGTTGATTTGTGAAACGCACTCTATGAAAAACATTTTAGTAATGGGAAAAAAATTACATTAAAATCATCCATCGATAACTTTAGATACTTATACTTAGAAAACTTTGGAAAACTCGTAATATTATCTTATTATAAAATTAATACGTATTTCTCCAATATTCTTTACTATTTATTCTAAAAAAACCTACCGAATTTACCTTTCAAGGCAAGATATTAGTCATAGAGTTTTTAAATCAAATCAACTGAACGAATAGAGAGCAATAATTCACCAATTAACTTATGATAGAACTAAATTGGCATTGAGCCTGGAATGAGATCATACACAATCATCCATCACTTTAAAACTATCAGAAGAAGATATGGAACATTTTAGTAAGTAAGTACTTATGTAAAATCCATATTATTTATGTTAAAGGTAAAGAAACTTTAAACATCTCAAATTTATCAACAATCGTAATTTTCTTTCATTGAGGTAACTATTGTATCTAGTAATTTTCTAACTCTACATAGTTAGAGTGGTCGTTCTCTGTGCTTTAATTTAACCAAATAATAGTGGTGATATTATGTAGAGATCATATAGGCCCGGTTTCTGAATTGAGAAGAATTTCACTAACCAAATGCTTAAGTAACGTCCTGTCTCTGCCGATGTCACACAAGAGAATGTGACAAATTTGGTTCGTGAAATTCTCAATTCAGAAACCGGGCCATAATCTTTAGTATGTGCCGTTAGTAATAGGTATACCAAAGCCACATGCGAAAGCAGGTAACAAAATGTGGTTCTAGCTTAAAAATTCTGTAAAACCAGCGAGCGGACTGTGTAAAACGGTACAAGAGATTCAGACCAAAAGAAGATCCCCGTCTTTTTTTTTGTGAAAAAAAAAGAGATAGAAAGGAAAGGCAAAGAACTAAAATCCTAGAGCACACGCCAAAAAGCAGTAATGGTCGCTGTCGTCAAATACGACGAGGAGGCCATCATCATCATCATCATCAGTTATTAAGAAACAAGAAGAGAAATTAAATATCAGTGTTTCTATTAAAACTGCAGAGAACCTAGACAAAATTAAGGAATTACAATGCAGCACCGGGTAAGAATTTCAGTGCATATAATATGATGATACTATTAATTTTAGTTAAGTAATACAAGGTTTCATACAGTTAGTAAATAAATAATTGAAGCGTAAACATTACATAAACTGAGCCATAGGTAATACACT
Source organism: Zelleria hepariella (assembly GCA_949319315.1). Taxonomy (NCBI): domain Eukaryota; kingdom Metazoa; phylum Arthropoda; class Insecta; order Lepidoptera; family Yponomeutidae; genus Zelleria; species Zelleria hepariella. Next base: position 8,951,128 of record OX439384.1, read on the forward strand.
CCGTGATGACTTAGGCGTAAAGAGTAAATGACCACCATCAGACAGTTAATAAATGGACGAATAAGCTTTAGCGACTGAAAGGCCAAATGACTTTTCAAAGTTCACAACTGGGAGTGTGAGTTGATAAGGCCACATTCTTGTAAATTTGAAAACGCTTGTGAGTTGTGAATAAAAATATAAAGAAAATCAATAAGTACCTAGTTACCTACTCCATTAGGAGCGATCGAAGCGGTTCTTTGGCCCAGACACAACAAAGCTTTGTTCATAATTTTATGGATAGTTGCATCAACTGTAAATTTATGGATTGAATTTCCAGACACATTAAGAAGTTTTCTAATTTTTCCTTAAAACCTGTGTGCCTGGCCCAGCAAAATTATTAAATACAGTGCGTCTTACAAGTTTCTCCATCTTTCTGTTGAGCTTAGGCGGACTCTCGACTCTTCCCCTGAGTTTTGATGGAGTGCGCCAGCCATAGAGCCAAGACAATGCCTGCCACCTGAAAAAAGGAAATTTTCATTGAGTATTTATGAAGGCAGATGGAGCAAGTCCATTGCGGAAGTGCAACTCCGAGAGGGGAAGACATTGGTTGGCAGACCACCAGCCAGATGGTCCGACGACATAGCCCAAGTAGCCGGAAAATAGTGGTTGCGCATGGTATAGGATCATGAGCGTGAGCATGAAGAGGCCTTTACTCAGCAGTGGGTGTCAACAGGCTGATAAGAGACTGGTGACATGCGCCGACGAACTTGCGCAGCTGATTCGAGTTCATTCCAGACAAGACCAACTTTCCGTGCCTCATCTATAAGACTTAAGAAAATTGGAAAACATAAATCCCGTTTAAATCATCACTTTGCTAAAGGAGAAATCGCAGAAGTCTCGAAAACTGTGGTCGATTAAAAAGTTTTCCACAAATTAACGTGCCAATTTGACCGATTCGAGGTCGGCAGTTTAGTTAAACGCTTGATTTGCCGGATCTCAAACGTCAAACGTACCTATGCGTTTGCCATTTGGGATCGGCGTTCGATCAACGATCTTGAAACTGTGAAATAGAGGCGTAGGTACGCTAGGTATGTGAAATAGAAGCTCGATGGGTGAAGGATTTTTAAAATTGTAGATGACCTTTTGAGTTAGCGCTCTATATTATACTGCAACATCTTTTATGATTAGTTTTTGATGAATCATCAAATTGTCGTTCGCGATAAAAGTAAACCTATTGTCCCATGTGGAGCGCAAATAAAACCGCCTTTTCCAGTTCACGAAGATCAATAAATTTATAAAACTAATTCCAGAGATTGCGCAAGCGAAGCTATAAACGAAATGGAAATTGTTATAAATCAGCCGCGAACGTCACAATATTATAAGAGCTCGCTTGCATAAAACTCTATTGATCCTGAGAATAGCCCAGAAGCAAATTGAATTAATTAGCACAGAAGTTACAGACCAACACACTGATGTTACTTGGCCAGTGGAGAAAGGCGACACTGCCATACAATGAAGAGGACAATTTCATATGATTTTAGAATGTCATTGGATTTTAGCGAAGAAAGCAAAAGCGTCGGACGAATTGCCGATGCCGCTGCGCCGGTCCGAGAACGTCCGAGAACTTTTCGCCTTACGTATCATATTTCTAGGAATAATTTTGCATGATGTGCAGATCCATAGAAATTACGTCTCGCTCATAGGTCTAGCCAATCGTGAGTATTCGTGAGAGCCCATCTCAAAAGATTTGAAAAATGCGTGACGAAGGGGGAGAAGTTTTTAAAATCTTGTGACCTTTACGGAAGGCCCGACAGGTGCTGGCAAATCGATACAGAAGTTAAGGTGGTCCTTCTAATGCTTCCGTGCCGTCATCAGCACTGTACAGCTATTTGCGTCGAGCAGCTCTAATCTCCGATCTTTATGTTAGTTTTGACCGCGAGTAAATTACTTCTACGTGCCGGTTTTGGTGCCATTTGTTCACCGCCCGATAGTTAGTTAGGGTCAAATATCGCTTGGTGGGCGAAGCGTGCCGCGAAGACATGAAAACGCTCATTAGCGTCAGATCACGACAAGCCCAACTAAGTTCTAGAACTGTATCTAGAATCCCCTTTATATGATATCCTCTCAAAAATGCAGAATTTATAAAATATGTGCCCGGTAGTGAATGATAGGTACTAGCCTAATATTTCTCCTTGGAATCCTGGCTGTTAAAAGTTCAACCTAAGGAAATTAGAATCTACATCACAGAGCTATCCAAGAAACAGATCGATAGACAAACTTGAGGATTTAAGGTTGCTACCACCACTTATCAGTCCCAGATCTTTGTTTTGGCAGTTCCAAACTGGTTGCCAAGAGATGTTACCTACTTCAAAACGGAGTCAATCTCTACGAAACAGAAGAGAAAGCAACGAGGCGACTTGTACCGCTTCTTGTCACTGCACCAAATAAAGGTAGAAGTAGAAGGTAGAAGGTAGAGTAAATAAAGGACAAACTAACCTCCAAGAAGCAGAAGAGTATCCCGCACACGATGACCGTCAGACCCGCGCTGTGGACTGTACCCAGCACCTTATCTTCGCAACCCTCCGTGAAGAATCGGTTCTGGTTGAGGCACTCGGAGCGCTGGAGCTCCACGGCCTTATCGGAGCTGGGGTCCGGTGGACAGCAGGAGAATGGCGGGTTCAGACGGGGCTCAGCGGCGTAGTTGTCCGGGCCGGTGATGCCGCAACATTCCAGCTGCAGGGAAGAAGTTTTGTTATAATATTAGCATCCTCTTCGCTCGTGTTGCAAGGGCAACCGCTCTCCTAAAACTTAAGCCTTTGCATCTGCGTAATGGGATGATTTATACAGCTTCCAGTAGCACATTCGGAGTGACGTGAAGTGACCACTCATGTACTCACTCGCTAACTGTGAAGGAAAACACCATGAGGAAACCTGCTGCTTAGTTGGCTCCACCGTATGTATTGAGTTACTCCATCTTAACTAAACAATGTCTCTCCTAAAAAGACCTAAAATAAAAAAAATGTGTAGCAGACAGGATTCGCTGAAGGGAGGACAGAGAGAGATGGCGCCTTTTGGTTTCGGAGGCCAAGATTTACTGCGGGTCTCTGAACCAGTGTAAACAAACTTTCAGTCCCAGATAAAGCCCGAACCAGAGTGCCAAGAAGCCTGCTAGGTCCGATTATTTTTTTCTTCACATAGGACATCAAGACTTTAAATACCAAGACATCAATTACACCTATTTGAAAAGTGCGCTGACGTCCGTTAGTCGGAAGGACTTTTACAAAAAAGATCGGCTATACATACCTATAAGCCACATACGAGCACAAGCGCCGGAGTTGAAGCAGTCGCCGTGGCCGCAACCGGCCAGGAACAAAACATCATCATCACTAACAGTAGTTTTGTCCCATACATTTATTATTGTGATCTTGGAGATAATCAGTCAGACTCTGGGTTTTGCGATGTAAGTTCTGACTTACCGAGCTCTGAACGCGGTCCCAGAACTCCCTGTGAGCGGAATCCTCCTCGCGGGTCGACTTGTTCTTGATGAAGGAGGCTCTCAGCTGGGTCTTCATGGTGCCCTCGATCTGCGGCCGCAGGGCTGCGGCGGCGATGCCCACTGACAGCTCCAGTAGGATGATCACGATGAGGCACCCGGCAAACTGAAGGGAAAGGAATCAGTTTAGTACCAGTGTTTGTTGAGATGAAACAATGTGAAAATAGTGGCTATTTCCTTAAGACATGACATCGCGACTTGTTGTCTCTTCCTAATTGTTTACTTTAATCTAAACAGCTGATATTTTTTTCGAAATTTTGCACTTGGCTCCATAGTATTGTATTGTATTGGTGAGTTAACAGGCGCGTTTTTAATCGGTCGATGCGTTATTGCGATATCTGTTTTCAGTACATTTTGTATTAGGATGGCCATGGAGTTACACACTGCTGCGATAATAACGCCGCAATTGAAGTAGAACGTTCCTAATTAAAAATGTACTGATAACAACTATCGCAATAACGCATGCGATATTATTGACCGACAAAACGCGCGTGTGTTTTAAGCGACCCCTTTCAGTGTCACAGAACCTTTCTGAAAGTATGTAACATTTTCTAATTGGCCCCAAAACAACTCATTATTCTGGAAAAGGGGTAAATAAAACAAATGACTACTATTAACTCCAATCAAGATTCACCCGCCACCAGGGGCCGTTAAACAATTCAACACCCCTGACCCAAAGACCTACTTGCGTTGGGTGCTTCACATCAATTACGAGCGACCACTATCTGGGCTACCTATACGTAACAGCATTTTTGCTGAGTCTCCGACCTTTTCAAAAGTGTTAGTTATTTAAGAAAACAGCATGTAAAATTTTTTGATTATTTTGCTTTTGAATAAAGTTCTTTTTATTTTATTTTTTATTTTTAATTACGTAGGTATAGCTTAGCTGCACCATGAGTGTTGATAAAAAGTCTTGTTGAACAGAAAAGCTCAAACCAATCCATATACCTACTCTAGGTGCATCATAATGTTATAACGTCAGCATGACGACCCTTACACTTACACGCTAGCACTCTACTCAGTTACTTTACGGGCGGCTTGACAACAAAAGTGTATCTACACTCTGACGTGCTTTCGTGTGTACAGTGGACAGCACGTCGACCTTTACACGTATGCATTCTACAAATTACGTTACGCAGGTACTGCACAGAAAGTTGAAATTATTATCGTCAGTGCAAATTTCTCTTTGTACGCCTTTTCATCAACTGCTATCCCAAGGGTTCCAACCCCCACCACTAATCGATGGATAATATTTGAAAATAAAATACGGCTTTACCCATTAGCTCATTCTGTATATCGTTCGTGGTTGCGTGGCACCGCTACGACTGCATCCATCCACCTACAATGATGTCATTATATTTATAGCCCGAGTGCCATGGGAGGGCATCCCGGTGCCGCCCTGTCAGTTTATAGCGGTTACGACTTACGAGTGACCTAATTTTCTATTTTTTCGTATTTTACGACTGCCCGGAAACAGACCGCGTCTATATCAAATGTCCAAACGGCCAATTTTGTAAGTAAGTAAGTAAGTAAAAAGTTTATTCACAAATATACACAGTACAGTTACTTAGGACTAAAAATACACATACAATACAATTTATGGTGGATGGCATGGGTGTGATGGGTGGAACGCACGAGGCGTTGTTGACTTTGTCGTGAGCATGTTTCCAAATTAGATCGCAACCGACAGCCAAGGGACCGGGGAGGTAAGCGTAATATAGAAGAGGCCTGTGCCATATATGTAGTGGGCATCACTCATGGGGCCGGATGTATTGCAACCAAGCCTCAATGATGAGGACGCCAATGGCGAACGGCACAGTACCTAACCGTAGTCCCGAGTCCTCGTTTTTATCAGACTAACCCACGTATCCTTAATTGGGATGATGATACAGTCATTGGTAAGTAAGATCCAATATAGGTCAGGCTGTGTATTCTCTAAAATATCATCCGGAAAAAAAAAGAATTATAAATGTAAAATAAAAGATTGCTAAATTCAATAAGGGTTCGAGTGATTTGACGGTTGGCTGTTTTTTACATAATAAGGGCGCAGGTCCATCGGATGTGAAACCTCTCTCACCTACCATCTACAGCAGTTTAGGGCTCTCTTTCCAAACACCGAAGCCAAAGGAATCAGGACTCCGATGGCGATCAACACGGCATCCGTCTTGTGCCCAGTCCTCGTATCCATCATACCAACCCATGTGATTATGTCCAGGATAGGTGAAACCGGGACTGGGAACTAAGACCCTTTATAAATCAGGCGAGCCCATGAAGAGATGAGTTACCATTTACAGCCGCTAAGCATCATACCTATCTGGGCTCAGAGTATGATCCTGTAAAAGCCAGGGAGGTTACCCTTGACGCCATTGCGTTCATATTAAGAAAGTTTTAAAATTAACTTCGTAATGTTTATTCAAAGGTAAAACTATTTTGTACAATACCAATATAAATTGAGTCTTAATTCGTGAAATATAGAATTTTGTAAATTCCACCATATTGAAAAACATGCGTCAAGGGTAGAGGGGCAGGTCAGCCCACGAAGTGCCCTTATTTATATCTTCAGGTAAATGAGACGGAGTGTGTGTCGGCATATAGGTACAGGTTGGTCCAAATAAGGACGCCCAAAAAATTTTTTTCTCCGACTCTAGGGCTCTCCAAAAATACCTATGTATGTTCCACGATTTTTCTACCAAAGTTCCTTTTTTTCTACGATTTTTTCTACCAAAGTCCCAAACTTACTATGATATGTTTGATGCGTTTTTACGAATTTTCTTCCGGAACTATGTTTGTGTCACCTACCATATAAAGCAGTTTAGGGCTCTCCTTCCAAGCGCCAAAGCAGCCAAAGGCGGCCACGACGATGATCAGGACTCCAATGGCGATCAGCACGGCATCCGTCTCGTGGCCGGTGGTGGTCTCCATGGCTGCGAACCCCTTGATCATGCCCATGTCCACGCATGCTGTCGTGATTATCACGATGCCGAAGATCTGCGGAAGAGCGAGATGGGAGTCAGCATTGTATTTATGTCATTGAAGTGAATAAGGAAGAGGCGAGGAAAATTAAAGTAGGTAATACTCTCCTACAGAAGGAGAGGCTATATCCTCCGATTTTGTTAGAATTTCACGAAGAAACTATCTCAACAGATGTCACAGAACCTATGTCTATGTTGGTCTTATTTGCTCAAATAATTTGGTCATTCTATTGTTAATTTTTATTTTTTTCAAGTCTCTTTCTCTATCTTTCTTTTTCAGAAAGACTGATGAAAGGTGAAAAGTTATGGTAGTAAAAAGTTTCGCCTTTATCGATGTGGAAGTTATGTTGTACCCATTAATTCTATTAATGAGCTAAAGCTTTGTTCATGATCAATACCGATTGAGAACTGAATAGCTGGGATGACATCCGGCTTCGTAATAATTCTGATGATGACTAGGCGGCCAGAAGAATTGTCACGTGTGCCAAGTACAATGAATTAGGTACCTATTAGTAATTTTGTCAATAACTGCCCTATCGTAAAGGGCTTGTATGATGGATGTGTGATAAAAAACTACACCCAGTTTTCTAAGGTTCCTTGCCAGTTTCACTGCTAACCACACTGCCACGCAGAAGTGCAGACCTCTGCTAGAATATTGTCCACTCTACAGCTGGCAATTAGAGTGATTAAGTCGGCCACACGCTAGGATACCCCTTTTTGTTCAATTGGCGCCCTTATGCCGCGCAGGGTAAGAGCTGCCATGTGGTATCTGTGACTGTGGCCGACTACCATATGTTTGTCCCCGCGTAAATGTCATCGGCAGTGAAACTTTACCATAAAACTTCTGGGAGTCTTCTCAACAGGTAATCGACGATTTACGACAAAGTATCCATAAACCTTAAACATTTGTTAGCAAAGAGTTGTGCCATCACAAATTCGTGGGTAAACACTAATGGGCGCGCCCGCTGTGTGTACAATGGCATTAAGGCGCTGTACATAGTGAATAGCCCGCGCGCCAAGAAAAATGCACAAAATCGAGTCCTGTATCAAATACACAAAAAAAAACGAAAATTTTCACATATCAAACCCTAGAATTAGGTGATACCTATCTAAAACAGCCAGTTTCGTGTTGACATTCATAAACGTTTTGAAGATATTTTTGATGAAAAAAAATAGGCGGCGCCCTTTTTTTCAAACAAAATATCTTGCAATCTGTTGTGGGTATCAACACAAAACTGGCTGTTTTAGATAGCTCTCATCTAATTCTAGGGTTTGATATGTGAAAATTTTCGACTTTTTTAGTGTATTTGATACAGGAATCGTTTTTGTGCAATTTTTTTGCGCGCGGGCTAATTCACTATGCCCAGCGCCTTAAAGCTACTCCCACGATGTCTTCTCCCATCGATTTTATGGTGATTGGCCTTAATTTCCTGTACTATAGGTTGAGGGGTTATCAAGAGAAATGACTTTTGGAATTTAGCTGCTGTGGAAGATAACTGGGTAATTCTACGGCAGAGCTGTTCTTCTCTGGAGCTCGAAAAACGGAAGCTCGAATAACGCTAGCTGGAATGAACTGAAGGTCCAACGGTCCGACGTTGAAAGATGTCACTGAAACTTTCGCATACGTGTGTAGATTATGGGTGCTGTTTATTTGGAATTCTGAGTTTCCATCAGCATGTTCAACGAACTCAGACAAACTTATTGACTATCGAGACTTACTCGTAGATAAGCTAAAGGTTATACAGGGTGTTGTTTTGGTTAGTGACACCCGACTCAGGGACGATAATTTTGTTAACGCTTAAGGCGCTGGGCATAGTGAATTAGCCCGCGCGCAAAAAAAATGCACAAAAACGATTCCTGTATCAAATACACAAAAAAAATCGAAAATGTTCACATATTAAACCCTAGAATTAGGTGAGAGCTATCTAAAACAGCCAGTTTTGTGTTGATACCCATAACAGATTGCAAGATATTTTGTTTGAAAAAAAGTGCGCCGCCTATTTTTTTTCATCAAAAATATCTTCTAAACGTTTATGAATGTCATCACGAAACTGGCTATTTTAGATAGGTCTCACCTAATTCTAGGGTTTGATATGTGAAAATTTTCGATTTTTTTAGTGTATTTGATACAGGACTCGATTTTGTACATTTTTCGTTGCGCGCGGGCGATTCACTATGCACAGCGCCTTAAGGCGCTGGGCATAGTGAATAAGCCCGCGCGCAAAAAAAATGCACAAAAGCGATTCCTGTATCAAATACACTAAATAAATCGAAAATGTTCACATATCAAACCCTAGAATTAGGTGAGCGCTATCTAAAACAGCCAGTTTTGTGTTGATACCCATAAAAGATTGCAAGATATTTTGTTTGAAAAAAAGTGCGCCGCCTATTTTTTTTCATCAAAAATATCTTCAAAACGTTTATGAATGTCAACACGAAACTGGCTGTTTTAGATAGGTCTCACCTAATTCTAGGGTTTGATATGTGAAAATTTTCGATTTTTTTATTGTAGTTGATACAGGACTCGATTTTCTGCATTTTTCGTTGCGCGCGGGCGATTCACTATGCACAGCGCCTTAAAACAAAAAATAAAGAAAGAGAGGTAGAGGAAGGCCACGAAGAAGCTACTTTGACCAAATTAAAGAGAAGGTGGATGTCGTGACGTACCAGGCTGCAAAGGAACTGGCCTGTGATAGAAGTGCATTGAGAATGCTGCACCGACAAGAGGATAACTCTTAAATATAATGATGATAACAAAAAATTAAGTTTGTTTTTTTTTAATTTTTAATCACCTTATTCAATTTGTTCATAAACACCGCGTCGTGCGGACACAGGACACCCCCGGAATTCTCAAAGCGCGCGCGCGATGTGGCGGCGCGGTGGCACCCGTGCGGCCGCTAGCGATAGTATAACAATAAGGAAAACCAACTGAATGTTTTTTGGGTATTTTTCACTGAAGTATTTTTATTACTTTTTTTACTTTTTTGGCTTCAGTATCGTGTAAATAATCACCCCTGAGTCGGGTGTCACTTTACAAAACAACACCTTGTATAAGTAGTTTAAACAGATCCCCAATGACTTTTCATTCTATGGGTCCGCGAGTCGTTAAATGAGTGTATTTTCTTCACCGCCACGCCAAGGAAATGGCCCATAAAGCCTATGACGAAACATCAAACAGTCAATTTTGGGCCGTGGGCCGTGGGTGCTGCGTGGGCGCCCTCTAAATAAGCTTTATTTTCGAATTGATATATCGCCGGTACTATCTACATTGAAAGGGTGATAGAGATACTGCCGATTTCTGAATTGAGAAATTCGCTAAGCAAATGGGTAAGTATCGTCCTGTCTCTGCAGATTTCTCACAAAATAGCGTGACAGAACGATAATTAAGTATTTGCTTAGCAAAATTCTCAATTCAGAAACCGGGCCAGAGACTCTCGTTTTCTACAATCGGTGGGGCCAATAAGTACAAACCAGCTGAGCGCCTCAGCACCTCTATTATGTAAAAAATCCACTCAACCTCTGAACGTCCAAACACTCGAAAATAGTCCTTATTGAAATGATAATTCAATTTTTTGACATTTAAAAACCGTTATTTTTACGCTGGATATTTTAGATAATACAGGGGCAGAATGGACTAGGGACTCAAATCTGTAACACAGTCGTGTTTCGATAATTTTAGCGTCTTAGGAGAAAAAACGGGACAAGTGCGAGTTAAGCTCGCGTGGAGAGGGTTCCGTACATCCGAAGTTCGTGTGCATGATACACGTAATTAATTCCACGCAGTTCCTCACGCGGTGACTTGGACGTGAGGTGTCTAATTGTTTGCCGGCCACCACCCGGCCAGGAAGCGACTAATCGTGATTTACTGCGGGATGACGCCACGGCGAGGTTGGCTACCTCCGATGTTAACATCGATTTCTATGCTAATTACTGAATTAACTTACTGTGTTTAGATTTGACTTAATAAATAAGTACTTACCTATGTGGCGCGGCGTCATTTACTTGAAAATGACTCTAGATTTCGATTCCGTTCAATTCCGAACCTTACAAAAACTTTTGGTCCTCTATGGCAAAAATGCTAAGCTGGCCAAAGTGGAAAAAGCTCCAAAACAACTTTGCTAGGAGTATCTACTTTTACATTGCGAATGCACCATAGAATATAATATAACTAAGGCCTTTGCATCTACGTAATGAGATAATTTATACAGCGTCCAGTGGCACCTTCACTCACACTAGATGGGTGAAGAGACCACTCGGCGCTGCAGTGCCTGGGACATTGTTTTAGATGGAGTAGGCTTGCCCAGCACCTATACCATCCTGATCCTGACAGAATATAATATAAGGTGTTACAAAACATCCTAACTTTTTTTACAGGGTGTAACCTACTGGTCTACAACATAACTTCGATTACAATATCTCCGTAAACTTTGCTCTACATTTTTTTCTGAGATAAAGAGTTCAATCCCTTTTATTTCTAGAAAAATAACTGCAAAGAATTAAGATAGCTAAACAAGGCAATGCAATTTACAGTATCAATAATACTGACGCATATTTTTTCTTAATAACTTTATTAATATCAGTCAGGTTACTCCCACAACGAATCAGTATAAAAAGAATGCAACCACAGGAACAGTTTTGAACGATTTGAACAACACAAAAAATCTAAGATAGAGAGCTGATGTTTTATGCGGTGTCCAGTGGTATCTCCACTGAAACTACATAAATGATGCGACCAATCGGACGCTGCAGCCTCTCTATCCTGATACATTTTTAATGTATTTACTTATACTAGGTAGGTACTCGTTTATTTTATTTAACTCCCAGTTGACGGTTTCAATTACAATTTATTTATGCTGTCGGTCCTTTTAATATTTTTTTTTAGTACAGCAAAGAATATTCTGATTCTAATTCTAGACGATTAGTTCGCTGGTTGTAGGAGAAAAACGAGGAAACCCCGGTTTTGTCCTTGTACTTACTGGGACGCCATCGACTCGCCATTGCGTTACAGACTTAAGCCCCTGACATAATGGTACTAATACTAAAATTAAATGTCCTGTGCAAAAGTGTCTTCACCAACCTAAAACGACAATCTTCTTCTGTGTAAGTACTTATCTATTGCTATTGATATTTCGGTAGCATGTCCATTCCAATCAGGTCAAAGAATCAGGCCGCGCTCTAGAAATAATAATATGACAGCACCAGCACGGTCGATGTGACTTACTCACTGTAATGTCAAGTCACATAGGAATGTTCAGGATGATATTATAGTGACCCACTCTAACAAACGATCTGTAGGGAACTGCAGACCACCAGAGACAATACAATGTTTTCTCTATGGCTGAAAAAATATACGACGAAAAACAGTAACTGTTGAATGAATGCATTGGATATGTATGTACACAAGACAGCACGTCGACTCTTACACGCTAGCACTCTAATCGGTAACGTTACGGGAGATTTCACAACAAAGTGTACACTCTGACATGTTGTCGTGTGTACGATATACCCTATGATTTAGTTCTATGATTAAGTATTTTGGGAATGGGCGGTTGTTTGTCTAGAAATACAATGAATTAAATTAGGTACTTCAATATTGTCTACCAATATAGGCATTCACTCTTCCCTTTTCCCTTTTTGCCGCATCTAAGAATTTCGCCAATACCAATCCTTCCTTTTGCACTAACTTTTGAGTCCTTCCGTCTGGGTGTCTCGAATCTCGATGCTTCTTTGCTGGCTTCCAGTAGATTGGTCTAATTGTCTATGTTCTAAATTGGTTGAATAGGTAGCAGAGTCAGTGATGTCATGCGATGCTTTTTTATAGTTTCTTTCGCGGAAAATTATTGTTGACCCAGTTAAGGATTGTGTAGAGACAAAATACAGGTACGGTCGGCCACAGTCACAGATACCCCATGGCAGCTCTTACCGCGCGTGGCATAAGGGCGCCAATCGAACAAAAAGGGGTATCCAAGCGTGTGGCCAATTGTACTATCTAAAGCTCGTCATATTTATAATCACATGTTTCTTAGCTTTTACCTTAGTAGTTTAAACTGTAATTTATATTACTCTATAACCACTGAACTATTCGCTGTCAATAACCAGCTGCGACAAAATAAGGGTAATGCTATGGAAATTACGTGCTATCCAAAGACAGAAATAAGACTAGTCGTAATTCAATCAGATATTTCATGTACGTGTTGAAGGATTGATAAGAAGTATTTACTTATAAGAACTTTACGCTGCAATAGAATCGAAGGACCAAACATGGTCACTTTAATTGATCGAGTTTATATTTATAAGTGACGGAATGTTCGCAAGACCTTGACAATAGGAGATTCCTTTGAGATTTGTCAACGTGGCAAGAATAATAATCCACAAACTTCAGTAAAAAAATCACAAACATGCTAGCCCTAATTCGCCGATTGAAATTCCAGACGGGCCATTTATACCACGGATGTGATGGTTACCCCACCGATTTACAATGACCGTCCAGGAATATCGTCCCCAAAGTTCCAGCACCTCTTACAATTTCCAGGATAAACTTCTGTGGAACACGTGGTTGTAAAGCTTACTATGTTAAATGCTACTGGTTAGTCCTGGATTGATTGAGAGGCGTGTCGTTTCTATTCGTCAGGGTTGTCGCTGTTACGCACTGTTACTCAATTTGAGCTTCAAAAGCGGCGCCAGTGGCATGTGGGACGGAAACATAAAGTTTTGTAATCAGTGCGCTTAGCTTTTTTTGTCCGGAATCAAAAGGCGTGTTACTGGACAGTGGCCATAGAGCTTGGAACTTTTTTCCAAGAAGAAACAAAGTTGGAGTTTTCTATTTTATCTTGTTACAAAATTGTGATAAAGTCATCATTCAATAGTATATTGATTGTACCCATGGGCTTAGTCCAATATGTCTGACCTACAGCCAAAACTTCAACCTTGAATCAACAATGAAAGGCTTTGTTAATTTTGTCGAAAATTAAAATAGATTGTTAGGCTGAATATAAAACCGAACATAAGACGTCTGTAGTTGAAATAAAAAGGCTATTTTCTTTTTACCCGACTACGCGAAGCAAAAAGGAGGGTTATGATTTTAGCAGCGTATGTATGTATGTATGTATGTATGTATGTATGTATGTATGTATGTGGGTATGTATGTTTGTGTGTTCATCTGTTCCCTCGCAGAGCCTAAACTACTCGGCCGATTTCAACAAATGAGGTGTCGTTGGATTCGTCTTAATCACCCAGGTAACATAGGATAGTTTAATTTTGAAAAAAACCAAGATGGCGGCTGTGCTGCGCCCTAAAGTGGTGGACCTAAAAATAAAAATTATCGGATACCATCGTCATGGGTATCAAATGAAAGGGCTTTAAAAGACCTTTTCAAAAATGTATAACACATGTAGCGTCAACATAACAAATAGAACAAAAAATTCCAAAATGTGTTTTTTTTTGCCCTTCTTGGTTCTATTTTGGGTGATCGTCCAAAATGACTTGCTAAAAAGCTCAAAAAAAAATAGAAGTTAAAAACTAAAACCCGACTACTAAAAGGCTTAAAACAAGACCTGTTTATCCTTAAAATAGACTCATCGATAATTAATCGTAGTCGGAGGACACCACATTCGCATTTGATAAACCGATGGCCTCCGACTACGATTAATTATCGATGAGTCTATTTTAAGGATAAACAGGTCTTGTTTTAAGCCTTTTAGTAGTCGGGTTTTAGTTTTTAACTTCTATTTTTTCTTTTAAATGAAATGACAAAGCCTTTGTTGACAATGCAAACAATCAATAGGCCTGGCTGATTAATTAAAAAGAATGTATGTTAAATAAAAGGTGATGGCATCGTGAAGGTATTTCTATTTTAATGTCTTTGTTAAAGTTGGTTAACAGAGACTCTACATTTTCGACACAAGAGTATTTTTTGTACTACTTACTTAAATTATTATGTTTTGTTTTTTATTATTGATCACTATTTCTTCCTTCTTCGAATAATAAGTACTTAGTTATCAAAAATGTATTCCACCGATATATGAGTTTTCACGAAGTTACTGTGATTTTTTCGCAGCAATATCTCAATTACTCAACGAATACAATTCAGTCCTTATTATGTAGGAAAATATTATAATTGCAATACATTATTCTGTCCATATAGATCGCCGTATTGCGTGACTGGTGCACAATTTACACCTGAACATAAAGCCCTCTTTCACCTTGAAACTTAACTCATTTCCTGTGCAAGCGTGCTGGTTTTTTTCTTTTATGGTTACGGGGAAATTTTATTCGAGTTTTTCATTGGAGATATTATAAGCATAAAATATATGTCAGAATTCGCTATATAAGGGCCGGCTCGGTGACTGAATTCAAGCCCGAGAATTTGAGCATATTAAAAAAACTTAATATCCGCTCAAGAAACTACAATTATTTTAATGTAAAAATTTAATGAAATAATATTTGATTGAATCAGGTGTAGGTGTTTTCAGAGTTTTGGTTCTAAAGTTTTTTATTTGAACCTACTAATAAATAATACCAAATAATTGGGTAAGTATTAATTTTTCAAATATTTAAGATAAACGACCAAGAGCAATTCGGACTCGCGCGCTGAGGGTACCATACCCATACAAAAAAAAAAACTGGTTGTACGGCATAAACTCTGTGTGCGTGAGTCAGACTCACGCTTGACCGTTTTTTTATTATATTTTGAGGTCATACTAAAAAGTAAGCCCTATAACCATACCAAGTTTGATGCTTGTATGTTTTACGGTTTTTGCGTTAGAGCAAAAAGTATAAAAACACGTTTGTGGTATGGGGACCCTTATTTTTTGTTTTATTTTTATTTTATTATTTGTTGGGTAATTCGCTATATCTAATAACACATCATAATCTATGAAAATTTCAACCGGCTACCTGTTACGGTTCCAAAGATACAGACCCTTAAAATTAATTAGGGCAGACAGACAGCGGAGGCAGGGTAGGGTAGGGTCCCGTTTGGCATGCTTTGAGTACGAAACCCTAAAAATAATAATATTACGTTTTTTTATTATGGTTTATAATACCTAATTTCAGTAATTACAATAGCTAAGTAACGGCTACATTCTATGAAGGAAAATTGCCGGAAACTTGCAATTCTCCTGAAATTATAACTTCATTAACTTTAAGTTGCATCCGATGCACATAAATATAAGGTACACAGGACAGCACTTTAGACTGTACACTTTTGTTGTAAAGTCGCCCGTAACATAACCGAGTAGAGTGCTAGCGTGTAAAGGTCGACGTGCTGTCGTGTGTACAACATAATGTCATTGTAATCTGTGAAGTAGTGAGGTTTGTTGTACATATACCCACTGAAAGTTAAGTTTAAAGGTTTATTTACAAACTGAATCGAATTTTGACAACCTAAGAATGCCAATGATCTAGGCTGGCGGACGCAAATAGACGTTTTCTTTGAATGTGCTCTATTTGCAAAACTCCCGCCCGCCATAACAATGCTTATTAAATATCTGTGGCTAAAATAATGTTATTTTGGAACTTACCAAGAAAATCCCGTTGAAGACCACCAGGAGGTACTTTATACAACTCATCCCGCACCCCTCCATCTTTGTTTATAAACGAAACAACCGACAGTCACAAAAAGTTTTCTTTTTCACTGAAAAATTCTCCTGTCAAAAACAGTAACTCTTTTCTCGAACACGTTTTAAAAAGGAAAAATAAAATGGTCTCTTTTTTTTATTTCTGATACCGAATTCGATTTTTTTTTCTTTACGCACGTTCGAACGCGGAGGAGTCACGAGCGATTATGCCAAGCCATGCTGTTTCACCCAAGCGTCGAAGTGAATACAAGCGGCTGAAACCATGGGGTCCTTTGCTTTGGTGGCGTACAGCTTTTATAAGTGTACGATGCAGAAGGTTTTCTTTGTGTAGATCCGAGTTTATCGTAGTTACATACTGAAACAAACTGACAGCTAACACATTTGTTATTGACAATTATTGGGTCAGATCAACTTAAAAAATCGAAAAAAGACTTTTTTACATTATTGACTTGGTGTACAACAAAGATTTATCATCTAATCTAGGTAGGTAGGTACAGCCTACAGAAGGAAAAACTTTACATTTGCATTTTCGTTGCAAAGTCGTCCTAACAGTCTACTCAAAAAAATCGTTTGTTTGATTTAGCAATAGACGAAGCTTTTACTTTTCGTCTGGATACGATAAACATAGAGTTGGATTTCTGTACCTATTTTGTGCCATTTAGGTGTGACGTTGCGTGCTAGGGGTTGGAGTCACGCACCGCTTTACAAACTGGTTTCAGAAGAGCCCCGAAAACTTCATTGGGATTACAGGAAACCAATAATTGACGGTTCAATTGATAGTAGTCGGTGTCAACGTGTGGTGGTTAAAGTTGAGTTTGGTGTGGCAAGAACTTGTTAAAGTTTATTGACTGGTTTGGTAATTGATTGGAAGAGCCATTATTAGAGATACATTTTCACTTTATGAATTCGGTTGTTAAAATCCGCGCGGGATGAGAATGGGATGGAACCTTGTCGAAATCAATCGAAAATATACGTTATTTTACTTTGACAAGGTTGCTTCGACGCGAGTTTGCTTACTGCGCGCGTCTCAGTTCCAAAAGTTTGGATCCCATTCTCATCCCGCTCGGATTATACCTGCAATATTAGCTCAAAACTAGGTAAGGTTGTGCATTTATATTGGCAATCGGTGATGGCAATAGCGGAAAAACGTCGTGAGGAAATCTGAGCGTTTGTTTGATACACTTTATTGCACACAGAAAATACATAGGCTTAAATAACATGATTGCGAGAATGTGTACACACGACAGCACGCTAGCACTCTAATCGCTTACGTTACGGGCGACTTTACAACGAAAGTGTGACGTGCTGTCGTGTGTACAAGGGCGGACTTATTTCTAAACAAATTTGTTCCAGCCAGCCAGAGAGTCTAGGCGAGAATTATTGTTTTCGTTTCAGCAATAGAAGTTATTGTTTTGTCCTCAAGGAATGTCGTTTATTTTTACAAACATGTGATATAATGTGCATTGTCTAATATAATAATGTAAAGTATCTGCAAACAATAAAATTCTCATGAATCAAAATGAAAATAAAGATAAAGTTCTATCCCATAATCACGAACATTACAAACTCCTATAGTTTCCTTCAACTATAATTATTTTCATGGTAGAGAGGGGTCACCATAGAAACGGAACTTAACCAAACCTCTGCGGTGAACTTTAACCCTTAAGAGGTCGACAACACCGCTTTCTTATGTTAAAAAGTTTATTTAACCTAGGTTCAACGAAAAAACAAAAAGTGGTTAGGTTCAACGTCTTTTTACCCGACTACGCGAAGCAAAAAGGAGGGTTATGATTTTAGCAGCGTATGTATGTATGTATGTATGTATGTATGTATGTATGTATGTATGTATGTATGTATGTATGTATGTATGTATGTATGTGGGTATGTATGTTTGTGTGTTCATCTGTTCCCTCGCAGAGCCTAAACTACTCAGGCGATTTCAACAAATGAGGTATCGTTGGATTCGTCTTAATCACCCAGGTAACATAGGATAGTTTAATTTTGAAAAAAACCAAGATGGCGGCTGTGCTGCGCCCTAAAGTGGTGGACCTAAAAATTAAAATTATCGGATACCACCGTCATGGGTATCAAATGAAAGGGCTTTAAAAGACCTTTTCAAAAATGTATAACACATGTAGCGTCAACATAACAAATAGAACAAAAAATTCCAAAATGTGTTTTTTTTATGCTCTTCTTGGTTCTATTCTGGGTGATCGTCCAAAATGACTTACTAAAAAGCTCAAAAAAAAAAAATTGAAGTTAAAAACTAAAACCCGACTACTAAAAGGCTTAAAACAAGACCTGTTTATCCTTAAAATAGACTCATAGATAATTAATCGTAGTCGGAGGACACCACATTCGCATTTGATAAACCGATGGCCTCCGACTACGATTAATTATCTATAAGTCTATTTTAAGGATAAACAGGTCTTGTTTTAAGCCTTTTAGTAGTCGGGTTTTAGTTTTTAACTTCTATTTTTTTAAAACGATCTAGCTAGTCTACACGACTGGATGTAGCTAACTAAAAGAACTCCTATTGAACTAGCTTTTTGACCAAGTAGTTTGGAACCATAGGTCTCCAATTTGATAGTCCTACAAACCCTGGTATTCGGTAAGTATTGGTTTTAG
The DNA here is from genome assembly GCA_949319315.1 of Zelleria hepariella. Classification (NCBI taxonomy): domain Eukaryota; kingdom Metazoa; phylum Arthropoda; class Insecta; order Lepidoptera; family Yponomeutidae; genus Zelleria; species Zelleria hepariella. Next base: position 8,969,838 of record OX439384.1, read on the forward strand.
ACGATTAAATAAGTTGATAACATCGCTTCGGAAATGATCGATTGTCAAGATTTATACCCCGATCAAAGGGTTATACGTAAAACCTAGGTACCTACTGGCACGTGAAAGGAAGAAAATTAAAATAAAATAAAGTAACAATACTTCGTAGAAAAAATACTTGTGAAAGGTTCACTATATTTGCACCCGACTGCCCAAAAGGAAGGTTATGTTTTTTATGCGGTATTAAAGCCTCGACTTCACGCGCGTCGTCAAAGTAATCTGAGATAAGTAAAGCACGGCCCTAATTGACGTTTTCATCCTATCAAAGTGCACTTTGATGAAAACGACCAATTCGAAGCTTTAACTGACTTTGACGACGCACTTTGTAAACGTGGTTTTAAACTAAAATACTGACCTAAAGTGCATTGGATAATAATAACTTAACACAACATTTAAAAACAATTAGATTATCTCATAAACAGCTGAACAGATGAAACATATCCATCGCTTGAATACCTACTTTCAAATGAAATAAACAAATGCATCCAAATCGGTTCACCCATTTAAGAGCTACGGTGCCATAGACCAACACACACTTACACACAGCGGTCAAACTTATAACACCCCTCTTCTTGGGCCGGGGGTTTAAAACGAAACAATGGCATTACTTATTTTAGTTTTCGAACACCATGCAGCCATGTAAACAAGAGTGGCCAGTAATTTTTCCCGGAAATATACGAAGTAATTTGTTAGAAAGCCACCACAGCTGTCAATAGATACATCATTAATAGATGCTACGCAAATCGATTTCAGCTACAACACTCACAGGGAACCATTAGAAAAACTCCTTTGCGGTTAAAAGCATCAACGAAGGCTACAGAGGGGTCACTCTATGTAGAGCGACAAGAATGTTGTATGGATTTAGGGGCTGCTTCTAGACATTACCAAGTACAATCTCGGGAATTTGCAGATCATCTTGCGATCGGGATACATGCTGCTGACATTGTTTGCTGAGTTCTAGTCTAGCCATTACCAACTAGCCCAAAGTAAGAATATAGCTCGATACATATTATTGCTACTTTGAGAATGGAATATAAGACTAGTTTGGTTCGAAAAGGGTCAGATCATACCTCTATTTAGGTCCGATTTTTCAATCGCTAGATAAGCACTATTCCTAGGAATAAACTGAGACTATTGGCTATTGGTCGAATAAACTAACTGGAGCTTTAACGGAGGATAGAAAAATCAGTCGGTAAAATCGTGTTTTCGGTTCAACCTATTTCGAAGAAACACTAAAAGTCTGTTTTGTTCGTTATTTAGACCCTCGGTTTCAGCCACGATGTTTTCCTTCACGAAATGAGCCGAAAGACCTTCTATAATTATTGTCTTTAGATGCCGTGGATGACGCCCATTTGCAGCTAGAAACGAGCCCAATTTTCATTCGACCGAGTGATGGGCCATTAATCACTAACGACCGACAATCGCAGGCGAACGCACAAACAAATCGATATCGGTTCATTGTATTTAATGGGCACTTCCCAGTTCCACAGTTTTTTTATTTAGAATACTAAGTATTTTTTATGATTAAATATGATGTTCCCAAAATATATTTTATAGGCTAGGCGGGCATGGCCTTCCCTCAGAGAGAGGGAGTCATGACGTGTGCCCACTGCGGGTTGGCGATTTTTGCGTTGAAGGTATATTTTTTGCCTCAGGCTCTTGCTCAAAGTCGTGTTTTTTCTTCACAGTAAGGCGGACTTGCGTCAGTCAGGCAGGGTTAGCCAACTAACTCTGAGTTAATTTGACATTTTCATACAACCATTGACGTTAACACAGAGTTAACTGGCTAACCCTGGTTGACGAAAGTGGACCTAAGCGAGTTATTTAAATTGTTGTTGTCGTGCTTACAATAAAACAACATGCTTTCATCAACGTAAAATTATCTTCAAAATTCAGCGAACTATTGTATCTGAATGTCTTGTAGAAATTGTATGTTAATTTGAACAGAGGTTTGGGATCCTGTCTCTACAGCAGGGGTAGAGGACTACAAAGAAAGTTCAATATATCAACCCTGAATGAGACAATAGAACGACTGGCAGACTCCGGTCTGTGGTCATAATTTGAGCCTGAATTAATATACAGACATATTCACCATTTTATTGTAAAACAAACATACTTGTTGCCTGTATCTGATATCGTTACACTTAACTTTAAGATAGAAATAGGTTGAGATAAGTCGCAACATTACCGGAGGTGCGTGGAAGGCAAACAAAGTTCCTGCTAGGGTATTTAGTTCGGTGTAGACAACATTCAACTTTCCCCATTCAATTTCAAAAGAAAATCCAACAGCTTTAATTTCTACAGGTTTTACAGTATTCTCGTCTTTTGCTCTACTTCAGTTGAACTAACTTGACGCCAGATGTGTATGCGGCCCACGGCTAACAGTTAGTTTTATGTTTTTTTTTTTGTAATTTGTCCACTGCCTCGATTTTCCTCGCAATTTTAAAGAGAAACTAATTTTTCAAGAGATTCCTAATAAAGTAAATAAAAGTCCTGCAAATAGTTACTAAGACCGCTAGGTAAAGCTGTCTTCATTTGTTGCCTATAATTTTATTTTCATCTCCCATGCTCGGAAAGTTTGCTGTTACTAGTAACTTACGATCGTGTAAAGGCCGGATTTAAACTATCTGCATTTTAGTGCGCTTCGAAATTTGAACGCGACGCCGGGAAAGTCTTTCCCGCGCCCTATGGTGTTGAAAAAGAAAAAAACACTGGCCGTTTAAGTAGATGCCAGATCCCGACCGAAAAAAGATCCTCATTCATAGTTCGTTTAAACGCGTACTTCAGCGAAAGTGATTGTTCGTACCCATTCTTTATACAAAACTGTGAATGTAAATGGGGCATAAGGATCTTTTAAAAAGGTAAAGTCACGGAATAGAACATTCAGAAACGCGGTTTCTTCTTAATATAGTCTTTTCAATATTTTGTACACTATATTTATTTTTAATACCAGTGAATAAAAAAAAATGCTTCGCTTCTGTTTTATCAAATAGATAATTATGTTTTGGTTTGTTAAATACATTTTTTCAAACGATATTACTAATTTCATTTTTTATCTCCTACAAATTTTTATTTTATATGGTAAAAGTTCAGAATGTACCCGGAAAAAAAAACATTCTTTTATTTACATTATTTTTGTGTTTGGATAAATAAACTTCAGGAAATTATTAATAAAACGAATGGTTTTAATACCAACGAAGCTCAAAACTTTAGTGCGGCAGCCGTAACTACAGTAAAATATGCTTTTAAAAGGAACTTATTTGACTCACCTGTTTTGCCTGTAAGTAGTTGTCTATAGAGTTTTTCCCGCTTGGCTAACAAAATCATTTCCTCGCTTCTGTGAGATGAAAAGTTTTGTGTTTCGCACGAATGCAATATTATTTTGCGTTTCGTGCTTCTGAATACCTCGCTACGCTCAGGTTTCTTTTTTTGAACCACTCGCTACGCTCGTGGCTCAATTTTAGAAACCTTCGCTAGCTCGGTTTTCAATACAAGCACTCGCCGCAAACAATAATTTTGCATTCTTGCATAACAAATAACTATTTCATCTCCCACGCTCGGAAAGTTTGCTGTTACTAGTAACTTACGATCGTGTAAAGGCCGGATTTAAACTATCTGCATTTTAGTGCGCTTCGAAATTTGAACGCGGCGCCGGGAAAGTATTTCCCGCGCCCTATGGTGTTGAAAAAGAAAAAAACACTGGCCGTTTAAGTAGATGCCAGATCCCGACGGAAAAAAGATCCTCATTCATAGTTCATTTACACGCGTACTTCAGCAAAAGTGATTGTTCGTGCCCATTCTCTATACAAAACTGTGAATGTAAATGGGGCATAAGGATCTTTTAAAAAGGTAAAGTCACGGAATAGAACATTCAGAATCGCGGTTTCTTCTTTCAGGTATTTTCAATATTTTGTACACTATATTTATTATTAATACCAGTAAATAAAAAAAATGCTTCGCTTCTGTTTTATCAAATAAATAATTATGTTTTGTTTTGTTAAATACATTTTTTCAAACGATATTACTAATTTAATTTTTTATCTGCTATAATTTTTTATATTTTATGGTATAAGTTCAGAATGCACCCAGAAAAAAAACATTCTTTTATTTACATTATTTTTGTGTCTGGGTAAATAAACTTCGGGAAATTATTAGTAAAACGAATGGTTTTAATACCAACGAAGCTCAAAATTTTAGTGCGGCAGCCGTAACTACAGTAAAATATGCTTTTAAAAGGAACTTATTTGACTCACCTGTTTCGCCTGTAAGTAGTTGTCTATAGAGTTTTTCCCGCTTGGCTAACAAAATCATTTCCTCGCTTCTGTGAGATGAAAAGTTTTGTGTTTCGCACGAATGCAATATTATTTGCGTCTCGTGCTTCTGAATACCTCGCTACGCTCAGGTTTCTTTTTTTGAACCACTCGCTACGCTCGTGGCTCAATTTTAGAAACCTTCGCTAGCTCGGTTTTCAATACAAGCACTCGCCGCAAACAATAATTTTGCATTCTTGCATAACAAATAACTATTGTTTATAGTTAACTTCATTCGACAGAGAAAAAAAAAACATTATCTCTATCGATTTTAAATAATGACTCATTCTGTATCGGTTTAATAACGATGATTACATTGTACCTTAATGTACGGAGATGATTCATTCATACTCATGAGTAGTCCGAATTGTTTTTTTCTCCGTTGCCTTAGTTAGGCCTTTGCATCTACGTAATGAGAGCAGCGTCCAGTGGCACCTTCACTCACGCTAGAATCTAAATGGATGAAGTGACGACTCGGTTCTTGCAGGGCATGGGACTTGTTTTAGATGTAGAAAGCTTGCTCATAATAAGGAACACATCGTGAGGAAACCCTCCGTTGCCTATCTTTGGCAACTGTAAAACGGGTTGCTCTGCCTACCATTTTACGGATACGGGCGATTTCAACCTTAACAATCATTACAAGGGCCTCCACTAACATAAGATTTTACGCCTTTTTCAACCTTTGCGAATCGCGGCCGTCCTTGCCGCAAGCCCTATTCAATTCTCATAATAATATAAAGTCTATGTATAAAGTACTCTAGAATTAGCTCTTTGTGTGGAAGTGTTGTGGTCTCGTCACCATGGCAACGTATTGGTGAAGCTATAACACGGATTACCGACTTACCTTCGGACTGGACAGGCCCTCAAAATTATTACGGTTTAAATGTAGAGTTTTACAAATGAATTAATAATTAATTGCCTTAAGCCTTTATTTCTATTTTACTTGATTGATGATAGAGCATCCAGTAATACCTTTCTTCAAATTGAACTGCTTTCTAAAACAGTTTGCTTATTCTATAAAAAAAAACGGCATAGTTGTTTTCTTATAAGCCATTACTATAGCACCACAGGACGATAAAGACATGTTCCAAGCAAGAAGATTGACATTCAGCAGCTTGTCCAGTTGTAATTCGGTATAAAAGACAGGGACGCTCTACATTTTGAGGGCTTCCCCGTGCACTGACGAGAACAAAAGTGGTTTACTCTCTTATTCGTCTACGGTCTAAAGAAAATTGAAAACAAGTAAAATACCTACGTTATGTCATGATTGGTTGATTGATACCAATCATGACATGATGAGGGAGGACTGATGTCCTCCTTCAGAGAGAGTTGACTACTTTGCAGCTGTTTTGGCTAAACCAAAATGGGTTGCTGTCGTAACTTTTTGATTCGCGAGGTTCACACATACTTAATTTGGTTTGAAATGGGTCTTTTGCCGGTTTTTTTTTTTAAGGAGCGATGTATTTCGTTCTGTAAATGAATCGAATAATTCACAAGTAAGTATACCTATGGTAAAGTGAAAAAAAAAACACGATGGACACAGCAATTCGTGCGTACCGTGGAAGAGACGGTGGCGGCGGTTCTAGGAAATGACGAGTCCGCAACTATCCAAATAAATAATTATTACTCTTTCTACATGTACACTTTTCTACCCGTCTGTACGTGTCACTATGAAAAGACGGCACTAAAGTAATAATTATAGATACCTAGTAGATACCCAACTACGCTAGTAAATCGGAATATTAAAATGTTGAGCACGTTCACCCCTATGCGGCATGTTTTTGGTTTGAATCCCTTATTGTTCTGACAGGTTTGTCGATCGTTATCGATGTAAGTAATGTACCGAAACAGAAATATAGCAATGCTACAATAACCCCGGGTTTTCTTTAGCAGGTGGACACATTATTTACTTCTTCAACCAGGAATCGAACCGGGTCTCCACCTGCGAGTCCGCTGTTTTACCCACCACTGGGCTTACACCGCCGCTCGATCTAACAAGAAGAATAAGATATTTATAGCCTTGGCCATTTTGATAAAGTTAGTTTCCTTCAGATAATTCTAAACTCCCCGATTTTCTAAGGTTCGGCCATCAGATAACATATATACTATCTCTCTGAGATATTCTACAACACACTCCGATAGATCACGCAGATATGGGGTTCCCTAAAAGTTATCCAAAATTATTTTCATTAAGTCATCATAATTATATTTATCTACACTCATGTCGTAAGATTCGAATTATGATCTTAAAAGTTGACACATAAGACTGAGTATTATTTCACAGACAACTGTAAAAATTAAAAAAATAAATTACGATACAAGTTTTGTATGAGAATTTCTGCCAACCTGTATCGTAAAATAACTTTTTTTGTTATTACGATACACTTCCGGTGTAAATTCTCCTTGCTGATACACTTCCGGTTAAAATTCTCCTTTCAGTAAACTATTCTGTGAATTGAACACTGGCTGTACGTAAGTATGACTTCTTTGCCTCTATGCCAAATGGAACGAATAAAAAAAAACGTCCGCTTTCTTTTTCTTTATTTTTTGACATCTGTGTTTACTTTGGATTTGTTTTGCCGCCATTATTAGTTTAAATTTTTTTCTGTGCCGACTGCCGATTAAAATATAAAAAAAAATGGAAAATGATAAATGAGTGAAGTTATAGTAGTGAATGCAACTGCATTTTAAGACGATGTTAGAATACATGTGTGATACTATTATCATCATTTGATACTATTATCAAACCCACACTCGTATTCTAAGAATCTCTATTATATGACAGTTGCATAAACTACTATTAAAAGTTAGACTCTTGTCGGTGCAGCACTCTCCATGCACTCACTGCACGGTCACAGGCCAGTTCCTTCACCTCCTGGTACATACGTCCTGACATCCACCTTCTCTTTAATTTGGATTTTCATTAAGTACTTCTGAGTACTTCTGAATAAGTAGGTACTTCTGAAAAAATAAGATCTAGGCTGTACGAGGGTACATGTCCAACTAGATTGGCAAAGGCCTTTTCTTAGAGAGAGAGACAGAGAGTTCACCACCCGTGCCCACTGCGGATTAGTGATTTTCGTGTTGGGGATAACAACTGTTTTTCCGGACTATTTTGTATAAGTATAAGTAATTACTTATTATGCCTCAGACGGAGACCCTCAGCGAGTGGTGGTAGTCACTTCGACCAAATCCAACGGAAAATTAACCACGATGAAATAAATAGTCCGGAAAAACAGTCCTAAAAATCCCACTAGAGTCTACTAGGGTCGAACCATAACCTTGGAAGCGATCCAGATTCTTTTCCAGGTGCTGGCATGTTCCTTTGTCTTTATTTCAACGTAACCTAGGTACTTATAAGTTTTTGATTTTTTTGTAGGAATAACTACTAATAGAACTTATAATATCTTCGTTCATTCATGAATGTTCGGTAGTTGAATGACGTTTTACCGAAAAAAGTTGTTGTGCATTAAAACATACGGAACCACGGACTTTGTTAGGAATGTATTATAATAATGATGTTCTTTATTCTATTGCTTACTTCGAGGCGAACACAGTTGTCATACTTATCATGGCCGTAGGCGAACGTAGTTAGCACATGCGAAATCGAATTTAAGTAAATGCCTGTATTGTTTCGTGCCACTTCAGTAAATATGCGATCACGAGTGACAATGGAGCGTTCGGTTTAATTCTGGATATTTTGTGAAGTGTGTTTCTTGCGTAGTTGGAATTCATGTCGATTGCTGGCGTTTACGTTCAGATTTCAGAGGGCAAAGAGCGATATAAATCGGTTGATCGTATACTTAAAAGTGAGTAATTAACCAATTTCCTTACAGTTTACTGACAATAAGATAAATTAAGTAGGTAGGTATAGTTAACTAGAACATTTGAAGATTTATTATAAGGTTAGACAAATCGATTGGGACAGAACTTAGGTAAACCCGAACGGTTTCTTGATGTAGCGGGTTCAAGTCCCTGTCCCGAGCGATTTTTTTAATCGTATATCATTATAATGTTGTTTTTTTAAAACAAAAGTAGAACATTTGATTAATTTTGCGCTGATTAAAATTATGTTTAATTTGAAGGAGACTTTAGATTAAAAACAAGTAAAAACAAAAAAAAACTAGCAAAGAATTCCAGAGATTCATGGCTGTTTTGTTAGATCGTTGTTTGCGTTCTTGTCAACTTCCGGTTACTGACTGGTCCTATTATTGGTAGATACATTTCTATGTACATACGTCAGAACGTTGAAAACTCATCAGTCCTCTGACCAAAAATAAACTTAGTCAAAACTTTCTTGCCCTTTATCACATCACAACCCCCCATAAAAACCACAAACCTCGACCAAAAAAATAAAACAGCAATAAAACTCAAAGCATCGCGATACGCACTGGGCACTTCACGGATCCGCATGTCCACCATTGTCCAGACCAAGCCCACCATTCATCCGGCACACCATTGTAGGACGCGCGACCAAGTTATCAATTCAGTCCAAAATAGGACAAACCAAGCGGCCTAAAGGCCCTGCTAAACGCAGCGGTTAAGTTTGTGGATATGTGATGAATTAATCTTAGTGCTGTGTATTTAAACATTCGGCAGGGCCTACTGATGGTCAGCTCGTGCGCTTGCCCTGCCACCAACGGCTGCTCTGTCTCGAGATGGCGTCCAAAACATCGAGTAAGTCCGAGTCCTTGGCTAAGAGGGTAAAGAACTTCTTTAGCGCAACGTTCGGGGACGAGGGTAATTTCTTACTTCCTTTTTTTGCTTAAGGCTTCTTCCTTTTATTCATACTAACTGCACCTTACGTGAGCGCAATGATTTAACTGTAACACCCGATTTCTGCAAGAGCGATCGAATGTAACAGACGTGTTAAGAGGATATAAAAGAAGTGATTAATGACCAATTAAATTTGATCGCTCTTGCAGAATTAAATCGGGCGTAGGTTAGTAGCGTAGGGCGTAGGTGCGTAGGTTTGCATCAACCAGGGTTTGCTGGCTCATCAACCCAAAGTGTATGTTGTCATCCGCAACCAAAAGAAGGACGCCCAATCTGGGGTTCGCGCAATTCCCTTTCCACCACATCTTTCGGATGACACTTGGATTACCCAATATCACGTTTCTCGCATACTGTATTCGGAATGCCATCCTTTCCAATTCTTTCAATGTTACGTCAGTGGAAACACCTCAAGTAACCCACAACTGCTTTCCAGATGTCCAGCCGCAGCAGCAGCCGCCGCCGCCGGAGCCCGAGGTTACCAGCAAGCTCGCTGCATACACCGTCAAGGTCTATGACTACAGGTTAGTAACACTACAGTATAATATATGGTAAAGTCTACTCGAATGGACGATTTGCCTTAATCTGCAACTTTACGAGTATCTCTAAACTTTCGTCTCTACAAAGATTACATTAGTTATCATTACTCCCTATTTATCTAGGGCTGATAGTGCCAGTCCGAGTCATTCCGCTATTCACGGAAATTATTTCTATTGTAGGATGTTTTTATCTCCAAGGCTATCGATAAATGACTTTTCTCCATCAACAGACGGGCTACGTGCTGCGGCATCCCTTGCGGGCTGCCCTGCAGTATCCTCTACGTGGTGCTGTCGGCCCTTACTGTGGTAACCGTTCAACCTTCAAATTGTAATATCCTCGTCATGTACTTTAAGCCCTTCAATCCTCCATCATTAAAATGGACCATAAGCAAATTACACTGCCTGAGGTTGATCAACTGTTCCATTTTATTTATTTCAGTGCACTGGGGCTGATCAACTATTATATTCGTTCAGCTCATGAACTTGGGGATAAACACCTATTTTAAGCCTTCAGTTCAGTGCCTAGAGGGTAATCAACTATTCTATTTATTCACTTCAGTGTCCAGGGCTGATCAACTATTCCATTCCTTCAGTTTAAGGTCTGATCACATTTAATTCCTAAAATTCCAGCTAGCTCACTGTTATAATCTCTTCCTTCAGCTCAAGGCCGTCGGGCTGATCATGGTTGGCATCATCACTGCCGTGGCCGTCCAGTTCTACTCCACCGAGCAGGCGAGCAAGGCGACTGCGCTGGTCATAGTGCTTGTGGCTGCCCTCGGGACTGTGGCCCTCACCATATGGAGCGTCGTCGCCTTCTTTAGGAAGGAGGGCAAGGTCATGAAGAAGGTAAGGATTTGGCTCTGAGGGTTCTGTCTCTTTCTTCTTCTTCTTCTTTGTTCCCATTACTTAGAACCGACAAAAGTGCTTTCCATTTATTAATATCCGTGGCTAGAAAGGGCAGCTCTGGCCTAACTCTGAGGCTTCGGGCTGCTTAAGTCAGCATGTCTGAATCTGAATGGCTAGAGCCAAGGATCCAGTGGATTTCACTTTAACTCAGATGCCGCAATTTAATAATTATTATACCACAGTAAAATAAAGTTTTTATTGCTACCAGGGGGGTTACCCTTGACGCTATTGCGATCAAAATGAAAATTAATTTCTCTTAATTAAGTTTTAAAATTAATTTCTCTTTGAATTAGCATAGTTATGCTTTGATTTTAAATACTTTGTAATGTTTATTTAAAGGTAAGGCTGTTTTATTCAATAAAAAACCAAAATGCGTCTTAATTTGTAAAATATTGTAAATTTTGTAAATTGCGCCATATTGCGGCTGTATTGAAAAAATGCGTCAAGGGTAGAGGGGCTGAAAGTACGGTTGCCTGAAGTACGGTTATAAAAAGCTAGCAATGCAGATGTGGGCTAGTTTTTATCTTTATGGCTTCCAATTTTCTTAATCTATACTTATAATAAAACTCTAGCGAAGTCAATTCTGTACATTGAATATTTTTAGAAAAAAACTAGCAGGGGTTACTAAGTAAACTATACTAAATCCAAAAATGCAAAAAAAACGGTTTATGTCTGTCTGTCTGTCTGTCTGTCTGTCTGTCTGTCTGTCTGTATGAGCACGATAAACGCGAACACCGCTGAATAGTTTTCAACCAAACTTAACATGGTCGTAACTCACGTTTCTGGGAGTAACTTAGGCTATCCGATGTTTAGAATACATTGCGGGTTGCAATTTTAACTTTGTTTTTTGTAAGAAATATAAATAATTTGGATATAGTTTCTTGAGAAGGTATGTTAAGAACGTGATACTGAACATATTTCTGCAAAAAAAAAAAAAGTCCGACTTTGAACCACATTTTCTCGAAAACCTACATTGCGGGTTGCAATTTTAACTTGATTTTTTGTAAGAAATATCCATAATTTTGATATGGCTTCTTGAGAAGGTACCTATGTTAAGAACGTGATAATAATCACATTTCTGAAAAAAAAAAATTAAAAGTCAGACTTTATTATCTCGGAAACCGTTGATTTCCCAGGCATAGTTCCTTGGGCAAAAATGTTCGTTATGATGAGGACTATACGTATATTTTATTTTGTTTTTATTTTATTTTAGCGAAAAATGTTAGTTCTACAAGCGTAGCATAAAGCCGGGTTAGAGCGTATCTATGGGTTTAAACAATAGGTATCTCACTCTTTTGTTTGACGTAGAGCGGGATGGACAGAGCCATAGATACGCTGTAACCCAGCCTTATGATGCTTGCTGGAGGGAATTGTGAGTGGTTTTCGGTGGAGGTCGGACAAAGTTTATCGATGTTAGAAATGTAGTACTGTTGCGTCGCGGTCGAAATGTTCTGGGTTTGAACCCACGCGAGATTGAAATTTTTTTTTGTGCCTTTTTTTAAATATCTGGGGGCACGGCAGTGCCCCCGCCAGGTCGAGCGCGAAGCAAACACTGCCGTACCATCCTTTACTGGAACCATTTCGCCGCATTTTCAGGCCCCTATTTGAGAACCTCTGGATAAGACCAGAACGCGGAAATTTTCGTCATCTAGTAAGCTATAATCAAATACTTAAAATCCAAAACTTCAAGTCTGTAGGTCATTTAGTTCCGAAGTTAAGCGAAAGCAAAGTTTCTCATTTATGACACACACTCACTCACTCACTCACTCATGATCATCATAATAGAACTAGTACTTCCCATAAACTCAGAGAGCTGAAATTTGGTACAGAGTTAAGGTTGAATGGCCACATAAAGGGAAAACTATAAAAACTAGGATAATCGAAGATCTGGAGTACCTGGTGACCCTGATTAGAAAACACAAGAGCCCTATAGAACCAGTACTTCCCATAAACTCAGAGAGCTGAAATTTGGTACAGAGTTAGGGTTTAATGGCCGCATAAAGGGAAAACTATAAAAACTAGGATAATCGAAGATCTGGAGTACCTGGTGACCCTGATTAGAAAACACAAGAGCCCTAATAGAACTAGTACTTCCCATAAACTCAGAGAGCTGAAATTTGGTACAGAGTTAGGGTTTAATGGCCACATAAAGGGAAAACTATAAAAACTAGGATAATCGAAGATCTGGAGTACCTGGTGACCCTGATTAGAAAACACAAGAGCCCAACCAAACTATTATAGATCGACCTATACCGCCCTTACAAAAAATATTCAACTTGGTGGGCCGCTTCATTTGATGTCAAAAATCTAAGGTCTAGAGTATCTGATGAAGAACCCTCTTCTGGTATCAGCTTTATTAGAGATATTATGGTAATGCGCCTTCTACTATTGGTACATAAAAAAATCGACTGTCATTGCAAAAATCCAGCGTAGTGGGACACATCTTCATTTAATCTAGCCTATAGCGTCCCACTAGTGGTTCGCTCCGAACTATGAACTCGCGACCTCAGTTACAGATGTATAACTTTGCTTACGCCATTCGCGCAGGCGCGCGCGCGCTTTGCATTTAAACTATACAACCCCATATCTCGGCAACCCATCGACCGATTTGGCTCATGTTCGAATTTAAAAATTCTTTTAATTTAGTTTACCCGCCTATCAAATTTCATAACGATCCGACCAAATTTACTCAAGTTATCGTCGAACAAACATTCATACATACAAACGCCGGATTGTTCCAGCAGACTCGGAGGACTTCGCTCGCTTCGCTCGCTCGTTCAACAAGAAATAGTCCGACGATTAACTTTATTCTACTCGAACGTTACACAAATTTAAAAACTGTGTCAAATAAGAAAATCTAATAAAATTAATCAATATGCCCTCGTTCCTACAAAAAGAAGTGAAATCCCACCAAAAACATTCTGTAAAAACTAGCCAGGTCTCGATGGATCTGCTTGTTTATCTCTAAAAAAGTAATGAAATCTAGACAAAGTCGTGCCAAGTCTAAGGTTCCTTACTGCGATTTCTTTATTATTATAGTTAATGTTGTGAGACTTGGCTGTTGAAGGGTACACAAGGGTACAAAAACAGGTGCTCCATGACACCTTTGCACCAATCTGTCGCCAGAACCGCTTGTGTACCCTTCAACGGCCAAGTCTCACAACATTAACTATAATAATAAAGAAATCGCAGTAAGGAACCTTAGACTTGGCACGACTTTGTCTAGATTTCATTACTTTTTTAGAGATAAACAAGCAGATCCATCGAGACCTGGCTAGTTTTTACAGAATGTTTTTGGTGGGATTTACTCTACTGAGCCCAACTTGATATGAAAAACATATACTTTGTTTGCCATAGAGCGGGATAGACAGAGTTATTTGCGGTAGATACGCTCTAACCCAATCTTATGCTTTGCTTGATGGCTTAGCATGAGAATGGGTAAGTCCTTATCTATGGGCTTATAACTTTATCTATCCCACTCTACGTCGAGGGAGATACATATAAACCCCCATACTTCCCAGGCAATTCTTATGCTAAGCTTCCTGGTATCTTACACGGGCGATACCTAATCTAAACAAAACATATTTTATCATAAATGTATTGTTTAGATTAGGGCAAACACACACAGACAGACACACAGATAGGCACACCCTCATAAACACATAAACAGACACACACACAAAGCTATCAAACTTATGACACCCCTGTTTGTTGGTCGGGGGTTAAAAAAAACCTTCCTTTTGAGTTTTCCTCCACAGTCGAATTTAAATTAAATGTCAAATGTGTAAAAACGCATACGAAGTCGCGGGCACAACTAGTAAATGGATAAAGAACAAGTGGTTCCTGAAATAGAGGACGGGCCACCTGAATTTATTTCTTCAGCACATTATTTACATTGTTTTTATCAAAAATTTAACGTTACTTGATACATTTGCAAATGAAAAGGGTTTTATGTAAGGTTTTAAAAAACAAACTACTTAAGGTTTTTGTATCTAGGTATATCATGAGGTGGTATATACGGCGGGCCGTCCAGTCAGTGGTATCTTCACTCACACTAGTCACATTAGACGTTAGGGTTTTAATCCTATAAATAACCAATATAAATTTAAGCAGTGTGGTCATTTAAAACTATACTACCTATCTCATAATCATCATCATCATCATCAGCCCACCTCTGCCCACTGTTGTGTATAGGCTTTTTTCCCCTCGCGCCACCTCTCGCGGTCCCTCGCCATCCGCATCCATGGACCCACTGCCGACAAAACGATGTCATCCGACCATCGAGCTGCTGGTCTTCCTACCGGCCGCCGCCGTCCAACTCTGGGCCGCCACTTCGTCATTACCTCAGGTAGTTAGGATTTCTCCTCCTAAACGTCCTACACAACTAACTAAATATACCTAAGTACAGTGGCAATTTTGTGCGGTGAGTGACATATAAGGCCACGCTGGTCTATCACGCGAAGTTTCAACGGCTGACAACTTCGAGTTCAAAGCCAACACGAGCCAACACGGCTACACTCGCACGAACCGGAAATCACCCATTTTGTTTAACGTCAGAATAAAACTATAACCGGGAGGCCAATTCTCGGGTACCTATGTCGAATTGGAGATTCTGACAAGTAAAGCCTGGGGGCTAGGTAATTCTCGGAAATCTTGCACTCTCGCAGATACATCTCGAAGGAAAAATCTCATGTCGTTTCGATCTCGGCTGCTCCCGACCACTCGAGTCATGTCGAGTGAAAACGCAAACTAGCTTACCTTACAATGAAATGATAAAAATCAATGCTGAAAGCTAGTTATTAGACAGGCCTCAAAAGTGGCCTTGCTGAAACAAATTGTGACTAACTACTTAGGCAAAGGATTAGGTGAATAAGCGCCGGTTTCCAAACTTATGTGGAAAAATATGGGAAATTATAAGTCAAGCCACAAAGTTTTTTTTTGGCCACGTGATCAAACTTCTCATTTTATAAGTAAGCCACGGGAAAATAAGATAGCTTATAATAAACTAATTCGTCTTTTTTACATCGCCAACTAAATATTCCAAAGAAAGCGTCAAGTAATGTTCAACAATTATTTTAACTTGTCCACTGATTTATCTATTGCAACCTGATTTACTAACTCAGTCACGGATTTTACAACTCATCACCATTATACGTTTTACAGCTTCAACATAAGCTCCTCAAAAAAATATAATTCAAGCTTCAATAGACTACCTCATATATTATAACTTGGCATGTAAATTAATACATCATATTCTTTTATTGTGAAAAAAAGCCACTATACGATTTGGGACTCGACAGCGACCAGCTATTTGCACCAATCAGAGAGCGCCATTCGATTCACGTACTGACGAGTAGTCACTATGTTTATGACTACGTATCAGTTGCGTTTTTTTTACTCATTTTACTTTCAGAAAAATGCTCCTATCGAAATTAAAAAAATACAGGCAGGTGCGCCTTTTTTTTCCTCGTTCCGAATATGTATGTAACTTAATTTTGGAAAAAATGTCAGTTGCGTCTTTTTTTCTTATGACGGCAGTATATCTTTATTTTAATTACTTTACGTAAAATGATGGTATTTCAAAGTACAAGAATTGATTTAAAAAAAAAGTATTTAATTTTGTTTCCCTTCAATAGTTCCAGGGTATTTTAGTGGCCATAATTTACTATTTGATGAAATTTTAGGTAAATTTTGACGATCAATTAATGTAGGTCGAGATAAATTTTAAACGTACTGAGTATGTACTGAGTTATAAAACTAGAAGCTAATTGAACATTTTTTTGGTGTCATATATTAATATTTTAGAAGTTTACTGCTTGAATGCATATTACAAATTTAGATGCCAAAAAATAACCACGATGCTGAGTTGTATTTAGAGTGTCTTACATACAAGTATCTAGTGGCTTAGATAGTATTATTTAGATGCGCGTTGATTGTGGCTGACTTAGTAATTTAGAAGGCAATTTAGATTTTTAGAGGCGTATAATGCTAATAAAAGAAGTCT